>BSBM01000257.1:14410555-15062777 GCA_027924585.1 Larix kaempferi | reverse complement strand
GCGCGGTACACTTTTTTTAGCCTTTTTGCCATGGCTTGTGGGATTTTGATTTTCGAGAGATTTTGGAGGATTGGAGTCCCTGATTCGATCCTAACTCACTTTCTGTGATTAGTAGGCCTGATCCACTAAACTCTCCCTAGATCCACCCTTCTCTCTTGTTGGTTAACCCTACCACACACTATAAGAGAGAGGCATTCCATGAGCAAAAGGGGAGGACTCTTAGAGGTATCAAACTTATGATCTTGCAGCTTTGTGCAGATAGCTAGAGGAGGAAGCACTTGGAGCTGGAGGATTGACTTGGACATCAAGCAACCTTTGTAAGCATTCTTCAAGTTTGTAATAAAATAACTTGTCTTGTTTTTCCCATTTCATGTGTACTATATGAGTTTCTGACATGGAATGTATCCAGTCGAGATTTGAATTTGATCTTTACTTCAAGGTATTTGGAAGCTTGTATGCTTGTTCCTTGTTTGATTTCAACAGGTTCTACATTGGAGCTTTGGGATCAAGAATCGGAAGCGGGACAAACGTCGAATTGAAAGGTGAGTTATATCTTTCATATCTTCTGAATGCATGTAATCTTGTTGTGAAAATTAGATCAGGAAATTCAAGGTAGCATTTGTTTAGTTTTGTCTTACCTTAGAGTCAGTTATAAATCTGCTTTAATTTAAGAGAATTTTGACTTATCCGTAGGGAAAAATTCTACCAACAAGAATGGCAACTCCGCTGGGTTGAATTCCATTTGATTGATATGAGTTCACTGTCATTCAATTTTTTATTGTGACTTTTTCTTTCTCTTCAAACTAGTATTGAATTTTGGTCTTTTTTGACCCTCATTCTTCCCCCCTCTTTGTATTTTTCCTCCCTGTGTGATCAGTGAGTCCTCTGGGTCTGCAGCAACCCTGAAAATCCCGTCTTTCTTTTCAAAAGTTGCGCTTTTCCATATTTTGCAACAGTACCGCGCCCTCTGAGTTGAACACAGCGCGGTAGTACCGCGTTTCCTGCATTAGTACCAGAGCGGTAGTACAACAGTACCGCGCTATAGTCTGACTCTGCCACGTGGTAGTGTCTGCATACTGTCATTTTTTCTTGCTGGCTTGGTTTACTGAGTCATTTCTTGATTTCCTCTGCCTTAGTTGGTATTTTCTGTTTGCTGTTACCATCCTGTTCATTATACAGTCTATGTGGTGTGCTTATTTCTTCTTGTGAGCTTGATTATTTTGTGAGTTAGTGGCATTATTGGCACAAAGGGTCACCCTGTCAGTTTGATTGCATTGGCTTGATCTTCCAGACCATTACTACTGTTCTTTGTTACTGAATTGTGTAGCTTTCACAGTCACATCGTTTCCATTATTATCATTAAAATTCATATTGAAAGTTATCATTGGAAAACATTTGTGTTATTTTGATTAAAATGGTCTAGCAGCATCATTGTGCATTAGGAAGTTAACCATTGAAATTTGCCACATAAATTCTCATTTTTTGAAGCATATTAGTTGTAAGATCAGTGAATTGGAAAGAAGCGTTTCAGTTTGGCTCTGTTTACAAAAAGAAAAAGAAAAAGAAAAATTGCTTTGGTTTTTAATCGCTTGTGAAAGTCATGCATTTATGATCGAAGAACTCTCTCTCTTCTATAGCTAGTTTTCATCGAAGACAAGGCTTATTTCGATTCATTCTCACTTGCATGGTTTGGGTCGTCATAACACCACCAAGTTTCACGTCCATTTACCCGATTGAGTAATACAACCACTAAAATTAATCTCCCTAACTAAACCAACATTAACCTCACTTGTGGAAATCAAAAGAATTTGGTAGTTAGGTAGGACACCGGGGATAGGCATCAAAATAATTCTCCCTTGTCATTTTCATCTAAGACATAGTTGTTGTCCTCTAGGGAACTAAAATCCTCTAGTATTTATTGACATGGTCACAGCGAGTTTGTGGAGGGGCCTCCTGACTGTTTTTAACTTTCAGGGGTTAAACGGCCGCGAGATTGAGAACCGGACGGACTCTGTGGAATGCCGCACTCCCCTTAGCCCTGAGGCAACATCGATCATTGTCTTCCTTGTAATTCATAGTAATGCAAGGGTGATAAGGTAGAAGCGCCCAAAACCTTTTCCAACGTGTCATGAACGAGGTAGCTTAGTGACTTTTCTACTAGGGCTCTTTTTACCCAGGATCCCTTTCGGTAGAGGGATATCCTTCTCATATCGGTCTCTCATGTTGTATTGTTCGACTTGGATTTCATCACCTTGCGAAGGATATAGCTTGTTGAGGTCTCCAGCTCTTAGTTAGGAGTTTGCTTGTTATCTCATCTTTATAGAGGGTCATTTTTTATTTTTAGTGACTGCTTGTCGGCATTCTGGCCATTATTTTTCTCAGCTTGCTTGTTGAGACACCGGTCTCAGTATAGATTTTAGAGCTTGCTTTTTTTGGCCTGCGAGCCTTGCTTTTTCTAGCTCCTCTTCTGCACACTCGGCTGCATTAGAGTTTTTGAGTTCTTTGTTACGAAACGGCCCCCGAGTTTCATTTTCCTGCCATCATGTCAGAACCACCATGGAGATCACAACGAGTACAGGGTAAGAGCCCTCCACCACCACCACCGCCACGGACCTCTGGTCCACCTGCATCACGCATTCCCGCTCCTCCTGGCCGCGGTGCTGGTCGAGGGAACATTCCACCGCCGATACATACTACATCTTTAGTTCCACCTGTAACCGTTACTCACAGCACAGTCTCAGAATCTCTTGCAGCTTCTGCAACCACCAGCATATCTGAGATTCCCACTGTCACTTCACCCACTATTATTCCATATATATCTGCCACAGTGGACAACATTACAGCGGCCGAATCTAGTACAACCCAAAATGCTAGACCAGAGGTCATCCTCCTACCTGATGTCAACACCTCCCTTCCACCAGAAACTTTTCACGATGACACAGACGGATCTGTTGGCACCACTGAAGGGTCCGACCAGGATATACCTGGCCTAATTTCAGTCCCAGGCGGGTACGTCGAAATTGTTGAAGACACTAGACTTCCTGACACACCTTTTGAACCTGATTATGGCTTCATCGCTTCCCAGGCAGAGCTTCCGCCTGTTATTACTACGCCATCCAATGTTCATCTACAGGAAACCAGTTCTTCCAGTAACATAACTCGTACAATATCTCTCCCCAACCTTCCTCCAGGACATGAGATCATGGCCTCCATTCAGTCTAGTATGGTTAGTCTAGCAAATTCCCCGTTAGCATCGGCACAGTTTAAGCGTGACACAGAGCAAATGCTCTCCACGTCTTCCCGATATCCACCTGTTACTCATCCTTCTGACTTTCGGGACCCCAACATCCAGTCTAGCACAGAGTTTCATCACTCCTATGCAGACGGCTCCGGACCTTCAGACGTTACTATACCTAGGTTTTCGTCGGACCCCGAAAACCCTTTTGAAGACATGAACTCGGACCCAGTCTTCGATGGTCCTCCTATCATTGAACACGCTATGGACAACACCCCCGATACTCCTCGGTTAAATTCCCCACATTTGTTGCCATCACCCATGTTTGGCGCACATTCTATGAGGGATAACCCAGTTTTTTCTCCTTCCTCGCCTGTCAGATATGGAAGACCCCCTCCACAAATCGGCACTTTTGGTGTCGTTGGCCAATCGACACTATCGTACTTGGCTAGCGACGGAAGAACACCAAGTCATACTGCTGGATCTTCCGTCTTGACTGGAGGGTCACCTTCGGCCACTATCTATGCTATCTCAGGAGGTGGACAACCGACTACCGTGGTCCCCAACTCCAACAGCCAAACTCCCCCTGGTGGGCCATCAACCCAACCAGCGGGAGGACAACCCTTTGTTGGGAACCTCGTTCCTAGTCAACAACCTCCTCCTGTAGGGCCATCCAACCCATCTGCTGGAGGACAACCTATTAGCTCTATCCAACAACCCTCCCAACCAGCAACATCTGCTCAGTATGGTATGTACAACACACCTGGCAGTGGACAACCTTATACCGTTTTTCCAACCGGACCCCATCCTCAACATCCCCCGTCAGGTATGCTTCCTTCTTGGGACCCTCAAATCCCACAGAGTGGGGGGTACTCACTATTTGGAAACTGGAACCCAGCTGGGGGGCAATCTCAGATTCCCCCCAACTTGAACTCCGGCCTCCCTTATCCTTCAGCTGCTACAACTCCATGGAACCCATCCCTTCAATTTCCACACGCTCCTCAAGCAGGAACGAACCTTCCATGGACACCATTGTCGCAGCCACCACCCAACCCTGCTATGGGAAACCCTCCACTTACTCAATATAGTGGTAACATCCCTGGAACACAACAACTCCAAGGAACTTTTCCCCAACCAGGAACAGCAACCATTCCTGGGTTTTCGCAACCCCAGGGTACCATACCGACCATCCCCACTCAGCAGAACATCCACCAACCAGTTATCAACACTCAACCGGTGAACCAGATGGCTTATTACCCACAGAACTTCCAGCAGTACCCCCCGGGAAACACATATGGGTATAACACACAACAGTATGTTATGCAGGGGCCCCCAGGGTTTTCTACGCCACATAGTTATTACTCATACCCGCTAACTAATCGTCAACTTCCCTTTTTAGCCACGTTAGACTTACCTGATTTATCGAGGCTCATTAACGATCCCATATGGCATGAACCTCACTGGCCACCCATTCCAGCCAAAATCCCATCGGACATTCCCAAGTTCAATGCTAAGCCCGGGAAGACCCCAAGAACCAAGTAATGACCTTCCATCTTTGGTGTTCATCCAACTCCTTGATGGACGATTCCATTCGACTATGGCTCTTCCAAAGTACCCTTACCGGCATGGCAGCAAAATGGTACATCGAGCTGCCACAACACTCTTTCCACAATTTCAACACCTTGGCTATGCAGTTTCTGACCCATTTCCAGCTTCCCATCCGGTATGAGACTGGAATAGAAGTGTTAACCTCACTGCGTCAAACCACTTCGACACACATTTAGGATCACATCCATGAGTGGCGTCGACGCCGTAGGCTAATCAAGGCACCCATTCTGGATCAGCTACTCGCTGATTGGTTCACAAAATCCTTTTTGCCTCCCATAGCCAGAGATATCGCTATGCGCGGGCCGGTTATAGAAGAACAAGCCATCTCGGCAGCTCAGTACATGGATTTGGTATACACCCAATCCGGCACTTTACACGAACTTCTTCCACATGCCGCCCGCGTTACCACTGATCCAACGAAACCTACCACTGAACCCCCCATTGACGGTATCGTTGGTTCAGTCAAGGCCCAGCCTACTACCAACTCGACAAGACAACAAGCTTATGCTTCTCCCACTCTACCTCAGGCTGCTTCAAAAACTACTACTTCTCCTGCTATCTCCTCCGAAGCGAACGCAGTTCAATCTACGTCACAACCATCCGGAGGAAAGAAGAAAAACAATCGTGGTAAATCTAAGAAGAACCAGCAGGAGAACCCCAAGCCACAACCCACCCACAATGACCAAAAACCACGTCGAAAGGCTAAGTTTCCCTGCCTAATTTGTCAAGATGATCACTACACACATGACTGTCCCTACAAGGACGAAGTCAACAAGTTCGTTAAAGGATCCTCTCGCCCGACAGTATTAAATGACCCTTTCCCTCAACAGCAACAGTAGATGGTTTCCCCAAGAAACCCCACAGGGGGGCAACCCGAGCAACCCAACTCGCGGAGAAACATCCACAAATCCCGAAATCCTAATGACAAGTAATGAGGAGATTCATATAACCACTCGTTCAAAGACATATGAAAACTCTCCAAGTTCAAACAAACAGTCAGAGATAGCCAAAGGAAAATCTCCTGTTGAAGATCCAATTCCTATTCCCCCCCTACCGACCATCTCCATATCGAGAGACCGCTCACGGACACAGTGCTACGCCCACCCAAGGGCACCATACTAAAGGCGACATTTAATCCCAACGCACGAGCTACCCAAAATTACAACATTGTTGAGGATTTAGCTCAAGCACCGTGCGCCATGTCGACTCTAGAGGTTCTCCAACACTGCCCCACGCAGCGTAGAACCTTACTTTCAGCACTGGGGGCAATGGACCCAGATACTTCAAACTCCATTATGTTTAACTTGGAGCACGCCAAACCTCGGCTTTCTCACCAATTAGCCTTCCAGGTTCATACAAAAATCCGTGGAAATAGCATCCATCGCACTGTGTTAGATGAAGGTGCCTCCACGTCGATCATGTCTTTGAATTGCTGGAGAGCCTTAGACTCACCCGAAGTCACAACCTCTCTCACTACTCTCAGGGCATTTGATGGACATGGTTTCCAACCTTATGGACTCATTCCCTCAATTGGTGTTGAACTGGGGGGCAAAACAGTATCCGTACACATTGAAGTAGTGGATGCACCTTTAGATTACAATCTTCTACTTGGTCGGAACTGGTTTTACACCATGACCGCCATAGCATCTACCGTCTTCCGGATTGTGCAATTTCCCCATGAAGGGAAAATTGTCACCATTGATCAACTTGATTACTGTATCCCAGACTCGCATCCAAACTCTGCCAACACCGTCCCGTTATTGGATCAACCTCGGTACCGGTTCCAAAACATTGGTGTTGGTGTCATGAAGGATTCTTCCCTTATTGGAGTTTTTCCAGAGCTGGGGACCCATGTACAACCAGTCAACATGATTTCATCCCAGACTCTCATCCAAACTCTACCAACACCGTCCCGTTATTGGATCAACCTCGGTACCGATTCCAAAACATTGGTGTTGGTGTCATGAAGGATTCTTCCCTTATTGGAGTTTTTCCAGAGCTGGGGACCCATGTACAACCAGTCAACATGATTTCATCCAATATCACCCCTTCCAATGATTCATGGATGATTTCGAGTCCCTCTGAAATTGAAAACCACAGTAACTTCATGCCTCTGAATCGAAACCTCGCAGCATACGAAGCGATCCAATCAGCCACCGATTGGGTCGACTGTTCTACACATCACACCGTGGCACAGCTCTCGTCTGAGACTCATCCGCCCCTACCATTTATCGATCCTCTCAATTTGATTTTTCCCACTAACGAATCAATTATGGAGGTTATGTGCGGTGATGAGCCACCATGGGGAGATTTTCACCATCGATCTTCATTCCCCACCATTCAGACGCTTGAGCCTGATACAAAACCCAGTCCTTCACCTGGAATGGTTCAAACCAAGTTTCCCACTTCCCTCAATGAAGTATTTTCCAAAGGAAACTTGGCTAATCTTATGGCAACCACTCCCATAGATATTTCGGTGAAGCCCGGTATCGTGGAAAACATACATATTGGCAAAACATGTACTCCCCTAGAAATGGAGTTCTACTCTGCCTACTTCAAAACCTTCCATGATGTTTTTGCTTGGAGTTATGAAGAAATGCCAGGAATAGATTCCTCGATTGTGGTCCATGAAATTCCAACCTTTCCTGGCACCCGACCTATTCGGCAGAAACTTCGGCCCGTCCATCCTCGTAAGGCAGTCGCTATTAAAGCAGAAGTTGAAAAACTTTTGCGTGCTGGTTTTATCTATCTTGTCCCATTGACAGAATGGGTATCTAACATCGTTCTCGTAGCCAAGAAACAAGGAACGATTAGAGTCTGTGTCGATTACCACGACTTGAACAAAGCTTGTCCAAAGGACAACTACCCAACTCCGTTCATCGACCAGATCATCAATAACTATGCCGGGAGTGTCATCTTTTCATTCATGGATGGCTTTTCTGGCTATAATCATATCGATATCCTCCCAGCTGACCAGCACAAAACAGCCTTTATCTGCCCTTGGGGGATTTTTGCATATCGAAAGCTACCTTTTGGCCTTAAAAACGCCGAGGCAACTTTCCAACAGGCGATGTCATACTCATTTCACGACATCAAACATATTGTAGAACCATATCTTGATGATCTTCCCGCTCACTCTCAGACCCGGGATGACCATCCTGATCACTTAAGTGCCATTTTCGAAAGGTGCCGTCACTACAATATACGTTTGAATCCGCATAAGTGCGTCTTTTGCGTAGAAGCTGGAAAAATTTTGGGATTCATAATATCCAAAAGCGGGATACGCTTAGATCCCGTGAAGGTAGAAGCTATCTTAGCCCTGCCTTCCCCCACAAACATTCCAGAACTTCAAAGTTTGCAAGGGCACGCAAACTTTCTATGATGTTTCATCTGTAATCTTTCCGAGATAACAAAAGGCTACATGAGGCTTCTCAAGAAGAACATTCCCTTCATCTGGGATGACGAGGCCCAACGCTCCTTTGATAATCTCAAGGCAGCCTTAACCAAAGATCCTGTGATCCAACCCCCCGATTACACACGGAATTACATTCTTTATCTCGCAGCTTCGACTTCCACCATCGGTATGGTGCTAGTCCAGGAAGACCACAACGGCATAGAACATGTGGTATACTATCTTAGTAAGAGTCTTCTCACTCCGAAACTCATTATTCACATGTTGAAAAACTGGCTTTGGCAACAGTTTTTGCTGTCCAGAGATTCCGTCATTACATTCTACTCCGTCGGACCACTGTTATAGCTGATTTCAATCCAATGTATTATATCCTCACACGTCAAGTGCTTGGGGGCAAAATATTCTCGTTGGATCGTCATCCTTCAAGAGTTTGACTTGGAATTTTTCAAAGCCAAGTCCAAGAAGTCTTTGGTCTTTGCCGAGTTGATTTGTAACTTGCCCCCGTGCTACCGAGCAATCCGAGCCCATCGATTCTCTTCCTGATGAATTGTTGTTCCTCATTAGCACGTCTGATCCGTGGTACAGAGATATTTTATTATATCTCCAAACCCAACGCTTCCACCCCGACCTCACTCGCGATGAACGTCGACGCATCCGACACCATGCTAAATACTATCTCATAGTCAACGATACTCTTTATCGACGTGGTGTCGACACCGTTCTTCGACGCTGTTTGACCCTAGATGAGGCGGAACGCGTTCTTAATGACTACCACGCTGGAGCATGTGGTGGTCAGCTCTCCGGGATGGCTACGGCCCAGAAAGTACTGCGAGCAGGATATTTTTGGCCCTCAGTTTTCAAAGACTGCATTGAAACAGTCAAGAAATGTCCACCGTGTCAATTCTTTCATAGTAAAACATGCTCGCACCCCTGCTCCACTCCATCCTGTTATTGTCGTCGGCCCTTTTTTCCAAATGGGGCATAGATTTCATGCACTGTAAGCCCACTTCAACCAGGGGGCATAGCTATGTCATAGTAGCTGTTGACTATTTCACAAAATGGGCTGAAGCGATGCCTACTTATGCTGAGGACGGCAAAACAGCAGCACAATTCATATTCAATCACATTATAGCTAGATTTGGTGTCCCACAATCCATTGTGACCGATCATGGCTCCCACTTCAGGAACCATATGATCGAGGAACTAAGTGCCAAATTGGGTTTTCGCCATGAAAACTCAACCCCCGTACTACCCACAAGCCAATGGCCAAGTTGAAGCCATCAACAAAGTCCTGAAACGAATGATTCAGCGTATTGTCGGTACTTAGAAATCCAACTGGCAGTCATCCCTATTTTCAGCATTATGGGCATACCGAACCTCAGTGAAAAGTGCTACTGGGTTTACACCAGTCCAACTGGTGTATGGCATAGAAGCCATTTTTACCGATTGAATGTGAAATTCCATCACTAAAGATAGCCATAGAGCTACTCCCCCACACCACTTCCGAAGAGGAACGGTTTCTATACCTAGCCAAACTAGATGAAACCCGTCGCGACACTGCTTTAGCCAACGAAGCTCATAAGAAACGCGTCAAAGCACAGTATGAATCCGTTCAACCTCGGTTTTCAATGAAGGTGACCTCATACTCACATATGATCAAATGCACGATAAACTCGGAAAAGGAAAACTAGAATCTATGTGGTACAGCCCCTTTGTTGTAAAACGTGTCTTGGAGAAAGGAGCCTATGAATTCGTCGATTGTGATGGCACGCCATTGGCACGGCCCCGCAATGGGCTATACCTCAAACGCTTCTACGCGTAAAGGTTACCCTATGCGGGTTACATTTTGTACATAATGTACTTAGCTTATTTTTTACTCATCTTTTGGTGTGCGCATGGACCTCATGTATCCATTCTTACTTTGAATGTGATTTTATACGCAGATGTCTGCCTACTTTGGATTCGCCGACGGTGCAAACCGGCACACCCGGAATCTCGCTTCCGCAGCATGGGTAATCTATTCTCCCACTGGCGAGTTGATATCTTCAGGAGCCAATTGTTTGGGTCATGTAACCAACAATATCGCGGAGTACCATGCAGTCATTGGACTCTTGACGGAGGTTGCTTCACTCGGAATTGACTCCCTATCAGTCTTTTTAGACTACCAACTCGTGGTTTCTCATCTGAATCGAGTTTACACAGTTCGAGATCCTATCTTACTTCGTTTATTTCGGAGGGTATGCCTCTTGGAACGATCTTTTAATTTTATTTCATATCAACACATACCAAGAGAATTCAATTGTATAGCTGACTCATTAGCTAATTACATGTTGGATTGGCATCTTTCTCATACATAAAAACATGTCACAAAAAATAAAATACACAAGTCATTGTAAATAAATAGATCATAAAAATAGGTCCATATCACTGTATATAAAATTATTTTTCCAAATACATATAGTTTGTGCTTAAAGACAAAATTTGGGACCAAATCCCATACAATAATTTGGCTCTCAAAGCCTACATATCGTATACATGCCGCAAAAAGATAAAAGCTACCATCTAGGGAGATCTAGGAGATCTATCATGTCCCTCGTCAAATTCCTCACGCTGCTGGTGATAACACACTACAGCTCGAGCCACCCTACGAAGGAGTCGGCCAATGCGCCTAGGCACACCTACAGTATGCCGCTGGAGATGCAAAGGGATGTTGTCCACCCTCATAGCAGGAATACCGTGAGTCAAACCTTGCAAATTCCTCTCTATTTCTTGGACCCCTCCCGCTTCATCTTCATCTTCTTCCTCGTCTCGAGTGGCTTGGTGATCAACACCACCTCGGCGTAATGGAGAGTACCCTGCCGGTCTCTGTGGTCCACGATCTGCGACATGCACACGTACATACATTAAAGTCTTTTACACACTCTAAACAAAATTAAAAATTATATATTCAAAAAAGAAAAATGTGCACATGAAAGTCATACCTGAGTTGTCCCAATCCCTCATCTTCCGGCAGTGCCAGGTCTATGTCCTCGTGGAAATCCACCCCTGCATAGGGGTAGTCATCAATCATCACTATCTGTTCCTCGAGCCACGAGAAGAAATCCTCACCAAAATCCAAACGCTGAGGTCCCCCAAGATGTCCTGCATAATCACTCCATCGAGCCATCCATGGCTCGGTAGGTGGACGGGGGGGCCTAGCTATCTGTGGGCGCAACAAGGGCACCCTCGCCAAAAAGAAGGTGACTAAGATGCTCCCATAACCAAATTGGGAATTCTCTCCAAGCCTGCACTTGTGCACTTGCTCTTTGAGATTGGTCAACACTGCATCACACCCAGTTGAATACGGTTCCCGCCATACAATCCACTGCGAGATTCATCTGTGTACGGGACGCCTGATGGGGACCTGTACTCCCTGCCGTGCGTGTGATGGTGAACAACACGGTTTTTATAGGAAGTTCTATAATGTCTTTGATGACCACCTTGCCACTTTTCTTTCCCGAACCCTGACGGCAGTAACGGGCAATCAAAGCATCTGTGCTCGCCTCCGAGGCTGCGTATCCAGTAAAATTCACCCGGTCTCCTTTTTTTGAGAGGCCTGTGAGAAAATAAATGTCCTCGAGTTGAATTTCAAGGACATGTTCTCCTACTCTGAAAGCCTGAATGTCGGGATCCCACATTTGAATAATGTGGGTAAGTAGCTTTGCCTGCTTGCGAATACCCTTGGTTTTGAAGAATTTTAACAGACCACATTCCCGCAGTGCAGTCACAGTCCTTTGGTCATTTTCAGCCTCCAAATCATCCGCTTCATGTTCTCTTTCTTTCCAATGGACCATTTTGCTCCAAATAAGTTTCAAACACCTGCAAAAGGGCATGGGAAACATTCAGTAACTATTTAATAACTTGATCTCAGCTGGAAATTTTGGAAAAAATGATTTTTTCATCTTAATTTTCGCTCCTATCGCGCCTGGGAAAAATTTGGCTGCGCAGTACCCGCACCTCTACTTGATCTCACAGCGCGGTATTGTTACACAGTACCGCGCTTCCCGATATAGACCCCGCACGGTACTGCAGAGGGCAAATTTTGCCCAATAGGGCTTGCCCAAAAAATCATGTTCTCCTACTGAAAACAAGTTATTCATACATAGAATGAAAGAGAAGCTTAAAAGCTCTTACCTGGCGCAGACGGCTGTTGAAACGGTGCCCCGAATCTCCAAATATGAACTCTTGAAGTTTTGCTCCTCAAATGGGTAAAATCTCCTCTTTGGTAAATGCACAAGTGAAATAGTGAATTTCTATTTTTAACCATCCTTTATATAACTTTTTCACTCATTTGTTACTCATTATTTTATCTAGTTAAAATAAAACCCATTTCACATTACTAATATCTGGTTTCATGAGAACTTATTGACAGGATCTCCTTTAAAGACATTATTTTCACACTGGCATTTATTTATTGTTTGACCTTCATTTTGAGCCTACTTTATCTTTTTCGTGCTTTGGATTAAAACTTGAAAAAGATTCCAAGCGCTTTTACACCCATCTCGTGCTTGTCAAACTCAAGTAAATGGTGTCGAGTTTGGTCAGCTTTACTCATGCTCGTTAAACGATGAGGAAAGTATTATCCTGGCTGTATTTTTATTCTCTTTTCGGACCAAAATAATTAAAAATTACGAAAAAGACCATTGGAGTCCATAGTTAAGCTCTTTTCAAACTCCCTAAAATTGAAAAGATTTCCAAGTGATCTCGACTCTTTCACACTTGTAAAAGTATTTGAAAGGTCGTCTATTCGGTGATAGGTTACCCCTTTTTCGGCCCGTCTAGACTATTTACGAGAAAGGTATACCTCGGTTAATTTTGGCTGGGAGAGTTCTCTCGGGAATTGTTTTACACTTTTTCGGGATCGAGGGACTAAATTTATGAAAAAGTACATTGTGGAGCCTCCTTTAAGTTTTCAGGCTCTCTAAATGTGAAAAACTACCGAGTTTTCCTTCCTCGGACTCGTTAAAATTTAACATCGAAGAACCCACTTTGGGACGAACCCACTTTGGGACGAACCCCTCCTTTCTCAGGTTCGTAAAACATGTGAGATTGGACTCATCTATGAGATGAGATACACCGAGCATCTGTTATCCTCTTCAAGCTCGAAAAACAACAAAGAGGTACTCGTCTATCATGTCGGGGGAATATGGGGAACAAGTCAAGTTTGTTTTTGGCAGCTTGTCCATCGTTACCTTTGAACATGGCATGTGTTTGTCCCTTGTCAATGCTGGGTATCTATTTTTTCACTGAGTTATAGTCATCATCCTAAGTCGTATCCCTAGCCACGAGCCTACTCATTCGGTGTCTATCCTCTGCTACCAATAATCCCTGGCTGCCAAGTCCTATTACATGCCGTTACATGTTCAAAGGGTTGCAGTGTCCAGAGTCGTTCATTGTGTCAAACCTCCGCTATGTCAGTGCATACTCCATTGTCTCATCATCTTATACAATATTTCGTTCCGATTTCATGTCGATGATGTGGGAAACATTATGGCCCACCTTCGACGAGTCTATTCCCGTCGACACCAAATCACTATCCGGGAATTGGACTTAGGGATCGACCATTAGTACCTTGGCACTTGCATGCCTCAATGGCAGGTTTCCTCGTGTTCAACAGTAGGTTTACATCACTGACCTCTGATCGAACAATCTCTCGAATGCTCGACATCAACTCATCTATTCACATTTCGTTGAGATGTACTTCTGATACCTTGGGATCATCGTCATCATTGGTGATTTCCCTCGCATTTGTTAACGGTTCACATCATTGACCGATAATCAAATGGTTTCTACTATGTTCGACTTCAACACTTTGTAATCACATGGCTAGATTCGTATCATCTGTGATTGGGTAGAAGACCTTGGGCGCGCCTTTGTATCTTGATTGCGTCCAGGTTGCGATGGAGATGTCCTTGGTATTGTCACACAGATCCACTTTTTGTATTGGTCGTGGCTGTGTCATTATTGTCTCATGGATCTACGCTTGTTCATAGTAGCCATGATCTGTCCACAGTCTATATCATCTCAGTACTCATGGATCTGCAATGTATTGGTCGACAGCCATGCTTTGAGTCATTTGTTTCCAAGCATGGGGATGCCCACCTCGGTGGTATATCTAACATCTTGTTTTTGTTCCAGCTCCTTGTTGCTCTCCTCGATGCTATCTCTGCACGGTATTTGTAAAGTCTTTCGGCCATCAGTCCCTTCTGAACTCACACTTTAGGGGGCATCTGTTATACCTCCATATTCCACAGTGTCGCATCTCTGCCACAAAAAGAGTTGACGACACTTCCCCTACTGCTTAAAACACCCAGAAGAGAAAAATGATGAGTGATCTTTGAAGGCAAATCTACCCTGTCAAGAATTAACCTAGCTGAGACTTCATTTACCCTAACTACCGCGCTTGCTCAGTTTTAGGTGTGCGGTAGTCCGTACTACCGCGCTATGCTCCTTCTTTACCACGCGGTACTACCGCGTTATGCTATTTGCTGGAGGCGCGGTACACTTTTTTTAGCCTTTTTGCCATGGCTTGTGGGATTTTGATTTTCGAGAGATTTTGGAGGATTGGAGTCCCTGATTCGATCCTAACTCACTTTCTGTGATTAGTAGGACTAATCCACTAAACTCTCCCTAGATCCACCCTTCTCTCTTGTTGGTTAACCCTACCACACACTATAAGAGAGAGGCATTCCATGAGCAAAAGGGGAGGACTCTTAGAGGTATCAAACTTATGATCTTGCAGCTTTGTGGAGATAGCAAGAGGAGGAAGCACTTGGAGTTGGAGGATTGACTTGGACATCAAGCAACCTTTGTAAGCATTCTTCAAGTTTGTAATAA
The DNA here is from genome assembly GCA_027924585.1 of Larix kaempferi. Lineage (NCBI taxonomy): Eukaryota > Viridiplantae > Streptophyta > Pinopsida > Pinales > Pinaceae > Larix > Larix kaempferi. The sequence goes on along the minus strand of BSBM01000257.1, from coordinate 15,047,646 downwards.
AATAACTTGTCTTGTTTTTCCCATTTCATGTGTACTATATGAGTTTCTGACATGGAATGTATCTAGTCGAGATTTGAATTTGATCTTTACTTCAAGGTATTTGGAAGCTTCTATGCTTGTTCCTTGTTTGATTTCAATAGGTTCTACATTGGAGCTTTGGGATCAAGAATCGGAAGCGGGACAAACGTCGAATTGAAAGGTGAGTTACATCTTTCATATCTTCTGAATGCATGTAATCTTTTTGTGAAAATTAGATCAGGAAATTCAAGGTAGCATTTGTTTAGTTTTGTCTTACCTTAGAGTCAGTTATAAATCTGCTTTAATTTAAGATAATTTTGACTTATCCGTAGGGAAAAATTCTACCAACAGAAAATATGATAATCATAATTATTGTAGGCAGGAAGCTACGGGGGGATCAGCTGGTGGAGAGCGGCGTGAGCGGAGAAATGAAGGAGGTAGGGAACGCGCAGAGGGAGAAGGCCGGCGGTAGGAGCAGCTGGTAGAGGACGACGTGAGGGAGAAGGGAAGGAGGTGGTGGTAGCGGTAAGATGTGTGGGCGTGGGTGCAATGGGATGTTGTTTTTCGTACAATCTACCTAAGCGAACTTAAAGGCCAAATCTCCCTAGTCTAACTAGATCTAGAACAAATAGATACAGAATGCAACCAACTTCCCTAGATCAATAGGAATGTAAAACAACAAGTAATTCTCTTACCTGAAATTCGCAATCCCTTTTGCTCCCTACTTGACCCGATGCTCCAGAACCTTCAAATATGCAGCTACAAAGCCCTATTGAACAAGCAGACACAAACAATCAATAAAATCATATATCACATATGATTGATCTAAGCTAACAGTTAAGGAGGTAAGCTATAAACATTAATAACATAACAATGTATATGGGAAGAGATTGTATTAACTGTAATGAAAGAGAGTACAATAGGAGAGAATGTTACAACCTATATGCCTTAACGTCACAACCTTCCTTCCAACAAGCCAAACCAAAACCTCCAAAGATGAAGTAGGACTCCCAAGGATGTACAAGGATCACCTAAGCCAATTCCACCAGTATGAGAGTGTTATAGACCTTCCTCCCTGTCAAAGGGAGAGGAGCTTCATATTTATAAGACCAAGTGGATAGACTACGTTGAGAACTAATGGGAGAAGTCTAAAGGATCCTCCCTTGAGGTTAGGGAACCGAAGGACAGCTCACCTATCAAGTAGGGATAGACTTCCACCTCACCATGCTTCAAGAAGTCGCTCGAAGCCCTCATTTATCCAATTTAACCAACCCTGGCGCACCCTACATGAAGGCAATTGGCACCAGAAAGGGGGTGGCGCAAGCTGCATAAAGGAAACCTGAGCCACTGGCACATGCTACCATATGGAAATCTACGCCGGGCATAATCTGGCGCCTGTTTCTGGAAGACAACATGCGCCAATGCCACTAGAAAATGTGGCCACAAGGGTTAACAAATTACTCTAGATGTTCAGGGAAACTTCAGGGATCGAGGCATGAATCTGACACATGACTCATGGTGACGATATTTAGGTGTAACGGAATGCCCCCCAAAGCATGAAGATGGCAAAATGAGACAGGTGATATGCTTTGTAAGATAGATGGCAAGGACTTGTTGGTCGGAAGGCATTGCTGCAGTACAACTAACTCTGAGATCCCAGTCTCACATGACTCACAACATGGTTGCCAACCAATACAATGCAGATCCATGGTAGTAAAGACCAAATGAACCCAATCATGGCTACTGGACACAATCATAGATCCATGATGAGATGATAACACAACCACGACCAATACAAAGTGGATCCGTGTGATATGAATCAACAATGTCCATTGCAACCTGGGTGAAATATGAAACAACCCAAGGTCTTCAAGCTTAACCCGCAATGATACGAATCTATCCATGTGATTACAATGTTTTGGATTCGAACATGGTAGAAACCACTTGATTACCGATCATTAATGTATACCATTAACAAGTATGAGGGAAATCGTCATTGATGTCAATGATTCTGAAGGTATCATAGTACATACCATCGAGCGTGAATTAATGAGTTGAGGTCGAACACTCGACGGGATCTTTCAATCAAGAGTCAATGATGTAAACTCATGTCGAAAGCAAGGTAACCTGCCATTGAGGTATGTTGTCCCAAGGTACTTGATTGGTTTCTAGACTCTATCCTCGAATGATGTGTTGAAGTCGACAAGGATGAATCCGTCGAAGGAGGGCCATGATGAATCCCCCATCATCGACACGAAACACGATCACAGATATTTGGAGTGAATCAGATAGTAGGGTGATATGTAAGACTGACTCAGGGTAAACCGACATGAAAGAAGGTATAACGACTGTAAATGATGAATAACGAACATCTCTTGAACATGGGCATGGCATGACTTGGTAGTATTAAATGATGAGAATGGTACCAACCCCTTATGCAACTGATGATGGAAGCATTCTTCGGATGACCCAAAGGAGTGACGATACTCATGGAATTAGCAGGACTCGAAGACAAACGGATTTCCCAAGTATTGAATGCATATGCAACTGAGTGCCATGTTCAAGAGCAACTATGTACTACCATAACTACGATGAACACAATCGCATCCCTATTCCCCATCATGATTGATGAGTACCTCTTTTGTTTCTTAACGAGCTTGAGGAGGGAAACAGATGCTCGGTATAGCTCATCCCATGGATGAGTCCAATCCCAAATGTTTTACGAACCTAGGATAGGAGGGGTTCGTCCCATAATGGGCCCTTCTATGTCATATTTTAATGAGTCCAAAGAAGGTAAACTCGACGTCATTTCATGTTTAGAGAGTCTAAAAAGAACTAAAGAAGACTCCAAAATTTCTTTATTCGTAAAGTTAACCTCTTCGCCCGAAAAAGGGTAAAACAACGTGAGAGAGAACTCTTCTAGTCATGATTGGTTGGAGCGTTCCTTTTTCGTAAGTAGTGCCCCCTAGTCCAAAAAAGGGGTAAACTATCACCAGGAAGACGATCATTCAAATACTTTTATAAGCGTGAACGAATCAAGTTCGCTTGGCGATCTTTTCCTATTTTGGGAGTCTGAAAAGAGCTTAAAGGGAGACTCTTTTGGGGTCGCTTTTTTGTGGAAATTTTACGAGCCCAAAAAAGTGATAAAAGATAACTCGGTAACTTATTCTCATCGTTTTACGAGCACGAGAAGGAACAAAGAGTAAGTTCGGTACATCTTTTTCATGTTTTTTAACCAAAGCAGGAAAAAGTGGAAAAAGTAAGCTCAATACCATCTTACTATTTTTAACGAGCTCAAAGATAGGTTGGAAGAATGCTCATGGTATCTGCTTCATTTTTTAACGAGCTTGCAACATAAAATGAACTATGCTCGGGATTATTTTCATGGTTTAGCGCGCTCGAAACTCAAAAGAAAGTATGCTCGGTATAATGCCCATTGGCAGGTTTCACCCCAACATGATACCCAGAGGTTGGAAGATGCCCCCGGCATGATTGCTAGAGGCTTAACATGCCCCCCAAGCTTCGTTTCGTCTTGCTACTCTTCTTCCTTACCCTGTTAAAATCCTGGATACTAATATGAATATGTTCACCAGGGGGTAGGAAGAATAAGAATCAAGTGACACAGGCAGATGAAACGAAGGTTCAAGTCCTAACTCTAGTGGGAGATCTGACTCAATGGGAAGGAGATCTATTTCATTTTTACACAAGCTTAAAATAGACAATAACAATGCTTGAAGGGACCCATTTTATTTCTTAACGAGCTCAAAACAGAAAGAAACTATACTCATGGGAACCTATTTCATTTTTTAATGAACTTAACACAGAAAGAGAACTATGCTCATGAACGGTTTCATTTTTACACAAGCTCGAAATTAAAGAGAAACTATGCTTGTGATTGGTTTCATTTTTACACAAGCTTGGAACCAAAGGTAACCTATGCTTGGGATTAGTTCCTACCTAACATGATGTCCAAAGGTTGGTAGTGTGCCCCACATCATAAGAATCTAGGGGGGGGACTCCAACATGATGTCCAGACGCTGGAGACATGCCCCCCATCTCTAGGGGGAAGAAACCACTAAAACATGTGGAACATTCAGGGAAGTCTGTTGACTAGGAGTCATGCGATGAGTGGGTGTCACAAAGGAAAGTTGATCAATGGTAACCATATTCCCATGATGAGGAAAATACATCACTCAAAAGAGTGAGGACACTAAAGCTTTCATTTCATAAACATAGTCTCGTCCAAGGAGTAGATTAAAATCTAAGTGACCTTGGACTATCATAACATCAATACAGATAGTTTTCCCTCCTAAAGTGATAGGTAACTGAGGAAGGATCCCTAAAGGTCCAGTAGGCCTTCTATTAAAAGCCAATATATGGTCAGTGACTGGCACAAGCTGAGGGGAACCTATAGCCTTCCAAGCAATTGAGGACAAAATACTAACATAAGCTCCCTCATCAACTATAGTGCGAAATATTTCCTTATCGAAAACTCCTACAGATATCTGGAAAGGAACACTCGAAGGAAGATGAGATTCTGTTAGACCATTCCAATCAAAGGAAATGACCTCAGTACTTGGAGGGGGTCCTATGGAAATGGACGGGATTTCCCCTTGCCTAGAATAATTTGAACTGACTAGGAAAACATCACCGATTTCCAATTCACTCTCAACTGGAATACTAGAATGAGACGAAGATTGTGTCATGGTGACTACTTCAGTCTGGTCATTCTCCAATGAAAGAGTGGGATCGAGTGGAGGTGATATCGACTCGACCACTTCAACTTCACTCTTTGAAGAAAGAGTGAGATCAACCGAGAATGGGCCTGGATCGACCACTTCATCAACCAATGGGGAGTCAAGGGACAACTTACGAGATTTAGTCGGAAAGTGTTTTTGAGATACAGTAATGTCTTCCAACAATTGTGAAGCTTCATCCATGCGTGGACAAAGGTAAGTAAGGTGCATGCCCTTGCATAACAAACAAGGATTCTTGACCTTACCTTTCTGACCCTTAACCATAGAGTCACTAGTTGATGGGGTATTATCAGTATGATGTCCAGACATTGATGATACAGGTGGTTTGGAGGCTTTAGACCACTCTGTTGTTAAGGAATATACCCTATAGCGGGGGAAAGGATGCTATCAACGTACATGGGGTGACAGATAGATACATTATATCTTGCATTAATTACTATGAATGAAATGAGATTAGGATTTGGAAATCAGTACCTTTTTCTGACAGTTGGTCCTAGATTTCGCCCAATCTCCACAGTAATGTACCTGCAAAATAAATCAACCTTCCTCAGCGTATCTTGACTGTGTAAATATAATGAAATTGAAAACAATCTAACATCAATTACAATCAGATATTCAATAGAAAAGACATTCCATTGGGACAGGAAGGGTATCTCGATCTTTATTGTCAAAGAAATGCAGCCAAATATAGTTTATACCTGATCTATTCCAAGCACTTCTACAACCAAATTCTGGGCTCCTGCTCCTCACAATGACTTAGAAATTCCTTCAACATAACAGTACCTTCTTCTTCATTGGCCCCTTCCTCGTGGCTTCCCCTTGTATTTATGGAACAAGGCTGGAAGTTGGATTCGTGAGGCAGTTGAATTGGGAGGTTGGGGGAGTTACAATACCAACCTCAACTAATCCCAATTCGTAATCTTAATATATTTTTCCATTTCATCTTAATATGTGCGCATGTATCATATTAGTAAACCAGCACACAATATGCAACTAGTGCTCTTTACAACTAGCGCACACATCTTTTGGGATAAGTGTGTGGGTTGTCTTCAGTAGAACTTGCGTTGAGTGTGCTAGATGCCAGTGGTAAGAGTAGCGCATCTTTAATGAAGTATGCAGAAAAAATATAATTTTCAGTTGAAGAGGTGGGATCTCAGCAGTAACTCATCCAAGGTCAATCCAGCTCTTCCATCCATAGTGTCATTTTGTGTGATCGATAGGGCAATGTGATCATGGACGGAGAAGTGGAGATTTGACCTATAACACACTCTTCTAATACCTTGAAAAAATCGGGACAATCCTTGAGAAGGTGATCACCCTTGCAAAGCTTGCAAGGGAACTTGGGCCTACGAGATGTTTTCATAGAATGAGTGCCATTAGAGGCAACTGGTTGATGCTTGGTCTCTTTCTTATCCTTCTTCTTCTTAACCTTCCTTTTCTTCTTCTTCTTATCCTCCTGATTACTAACACTACTGCTTTGATCAAACGAGGAAGAAGAAACGAAAGAAGAAGCATCCAAAGAAGGGGAAGGATCAATTTGGGATTGACACTCTCGTGGTGGAGGGTTAACATTTGAAACATTGGGTACAGCTGGAATCATCGGATTGAATAACCATACCGGTAATCCTATGGTTAATCCAGGAAGATTTAAAGTGGCAATAAAGGGAGGACTAATATCTCCAACTTAAGGAAAGACAAAAGGTACTCCTTGAAAAGGGGCCTCTTAATTGGTAGTCCCAGAAGAGCTTTCCATATCTAAACTATCTAATTCCTTCTAATTATCACGCATAAGAAACGCTACTCAAACTAAAAGCAACAGGAAAACTTGTGAATAGGAGGGATGTAAAAGTTGGATCCTGATGGGTGTGTCAAGCTATCACAACTCGCGATATATTGTAGGGTCCAACAGTTATACTCAGCCCAATTTTTCAGAGCACTAACCAAGGAGGATTGGGACCGTCACGGGACCGTACCCTTGGTCGTATAACCTGACTACCTAACAATACGTGCGTAGTAATCTCCTTGAGTGATGTTCTCGGTATATTGCGACAACAAGACGGTCGAAAGGTTTGCTCGGATGGTTCCAGGAATCCTAAGAGAGTCTCCCGATATACTCAAGGTACATGGGAGTACAAATCCGTAGTGGTGTTGTCTAATGCACAACTGTACAACAAGAGCCTTCCGATATACTACCGAGTACGTGAAGTGCCTTTTGATATACCCAAGGGTACGTGAAAGACCCTTCGATATACCAGTTGGTACGTGGAATAACTGCAGGCCCCTGGAATGCCGTGCAGGCAGATAATGACAACTGCCATGCTTAGCGACGTCGAAATGCGTCACTAACCTAACACAAAAGTTGCCTAAATTTTTTTAACTTAAACTAGCGCTTTATTTTATCTTGTACGGTTAAGTGAATCCATGAACTGAAGACTTGGAATTTAAACAAGATGCAAATCTGATCTATATTAAAATGCAAGTCTTCTCTTCTATGAAGTCCTACTTAAGAAGGAGAGAGAGATATGTTTTTCTTCCCAAATGCACAACCCTACGCAAATGCAATTTTAACTCTTTCCAAAATGATAGAAAGAAGTAAAAGATACACACAAAACTAACCTGAAGCGATAAAAGAGATCTTTTTACGAACACCAAATGCAATAATTCTAATCCATTTCCTGTCTTTTTACACTCGAAAAAGACACATCCAAGCTATGGAAAGAAGGATTGCACAAACGTTTCCAATCAAATGCAAGACAAAGAAAACTGCTTAAGAATCTTATCTAACTCAAATGCACACAAATCTGAAACAAGCCTTTCTTCTTCTTATGAGTGTAAGACCAAGAATGTCAAATGATCAAATTAAAGCAAGAAGAATATTTATGTTTTCCAAATTTGTGAATATAGCAAAAGAGGAACAAAATCAAGCTTGTCTTTGAACTAAAGTGGAGACAAGAAATCAATCTTTCCCAACAATCACTGGATAGCTCAGCATGTAAAGGAAACAAGATGCACAACCCAAGAAAAAGAGGCTCAAAAAGGCATGGATATCCCACACTTTTCAAGTCTTTAAAACAAGCCAATCACACCAAACCAAAATTTATATTAAAGCCTTAATATGGGTTAAAACGACTGTAGGATACACGATTCATTTTTTCAAAAATAGAATCCATTTCGCTTAAAAAAAGCAAACAAAACACTAGTTTTGACCCAAAGGGCCAAACATGGATCCAAATCTCAAAAGACCCAAAATGGAGGAAAATGATAGTATGTTGGGTCTAGGGGTTCTGTGACTGAATCATGCAGCCTACATATCACAATCAATCAGACCAAAAGCCAAAAATGAAGGAAATTCTTGCTAATCCCTAAGCTTTAAGGGGCTGGCGCACCCTAGGACACTGAACCAAAGCGCCAGAGAGAGGTTGGCCCACCTTGTACACAAGCAGGGTGAGCTAGTGGCGCAGTTTGTCTTCAGGCAAAGTGAGCCAGCCAGACAGTGGCGCAGGGAAGACTCATCCCATGTGCGCCTGTCAAATAACAAGCAGCAAAATGGCTATATCTCCTAAGGTAGAAGGGAAAGAGGCCTAATACTGATCCCAAAGAAAATCAAGGGAATCCAAGAAACTCTTTAATGACAAAATCCAAGGGTGGGAGGGGTTCGGGAGGCTAAGAAATGGATCACTAAGAAATCATTAAAATCACACTCAAACTGAAATCAAAGTTAATGTATCCCCAGTGGAGTCTCTAGATTTGTTTTTGGACAATCTATCCATGCGGACTTAAAGGCCAGATCTCCCTACTCTAACTAGATCTAGAACAAATAGATACAGAATGCAACCAACTTCCCTAGATCAATAAGAATGTAAAACAACAAGTAATTCTCTTACATGAGATTCACAATCCCTTTTTCTCCCTGCTTGATCCGATGCTCTAGAACCTTCAAATCTGCAGTTGCAAAGCCCTATTGAACAAGCAGACACAAACAAGTAGTAAAAGCATATATCACATATGATTGATCTAAGCTAACAGTTAAGGAGGTAAGCTATAAACATTAATAACATAACAACGTATATGGGAAGAGATTGTATTAACTGTAATGAAAGAGAGTACAATAGGAGAGAATGTTACAACCTATGCCTTAACGTCGCAACCTTCCTTCCAACAAGCCAAACCAAAACCTCCAAGGATGAAGTAGGATGTACAAGGATGTACAAGGATCACCTAAGCCAATTCCACCAGCATGAAAGTGCTATAGACCTTCCTCCCCTTCAAATGGAGAGGAGCTTCATATTTATAAGACCAAGTGGATAGAGTACGTTGAGAACTTGTAGGAGATGTCTAAGGTATCCTCCCTTGAGGTTAGGGAATCAAAGGACAGCTCACTTATCAATTAGGGATAGACTTCCACCTCACCATGCTTCGATAAGTTGCTTGAAGCCCTCATTTATCTAATTTAACCAACCCTGGCGCACCCTACATGAAGGCAACTAGTGCCAGGAAGGGGGTGGCGCAAGCTGCATAAAGGAAACTTGAGCCATTGGCGCATGCTTCCAGATGACAATATGCACCGGGCATAATCTGGCGCCTGTTGCTGGAAGACAACCTACGTCAGTGCCACTAGAAAATGTGGACACAAGGGTTAACAACTTACTATGGATGTTATTGGTCACGAAAACTTCAGGTATTGAGGCATGATGCTGACACAGGACTCATGGTGATGATATTTAGGTGTAACAGTTGTGGAGATGCTGTGGGAGAGAATGGAGGAGCGAGGGAGAAGGGGAGGAGGTGGTAGCGGCGGGAGGAGTGGTTGTAGGAAAGCTGCGGAGAGAGGAGCATGGACATGCGAGCAGCAAATGTGGGGGTGAGGATTCGGCACACGCAAAATGAGGATGGTCTGGGTGATGTCAATGGGAAATCGAAGAGGGAATGAGCAAGCACGTAAGGATGGTGCGAGGCCTACGTTGATGGAGTGCGTGGACAGGATTCGGCTGGAAGGAAGCGATGGGGGATTAGTATGTGAATAATAAGTGAGAGCAGATACAGTGTGGAGGGATGATGAGAGTGAAAATGGAGTTCGCCGCGTGGATTTGTAGGTTGGGAAACATTTTGGAATGGAGGGAAATGCCATTTGTGGAAGAGGGAAATGGATTGAGTGAGAGTCTTGGCGCGTGTGGAAGTAGATTTCGATGTGTGGTGATGTGTGGTGAGAGCGAAGCAGAGGTGATCATGGATTATTGCAGATAAGTGGAGGCGCAACAGAGGAGAAAAATGGGTGGAAGAGGACCAAGTGCCTAATTTCTTGGTCAAGGACCAACAATGTAGAGAAACTATACCGAATGGCTAAAAGCCTGAATCGGATGCCCAAGGAAGGGGCTCTAATACCACTGAAACGACAGAATTTCGTCTTCTAGGTAAATACCTAGTGTAAATAATGTAAATAATCCATAAATGAATATAGTAGAATAAATGATAATATAAGAGATGATTTTACAATTACATTTGTTTGGGCTTATATAAGCCATTTTGCACCTTTTCAATAAAGGGCATGACTTTTGACTTTTTTCATTATTTTAATTAATTATTTCTTATTTAATAATTAATTATTTCTTATTTAATAATTAATAATTATTAATATTAATTTATGTTAATATTAATTTATGTTAATATTAATTTATGTTAATATTAATAATTATATTGATATTTATTTATTATTAATTAGTTGTTACAGGGGAGATCTAATTCTCCTTTATGACAGTAAATTTTTCAAACATCCTGGTAAGTTACGGATGCATTGGCTAGGACCATATGTTATCAACTTTATAACAGAAGGAGCTGCAGTACAGTTACAAAAATTAGATGGTGAACTCCTTCCAGGTTTGGTGAATGGGAGTCGAATGAATCCCTACAGGGACAGTCGTGGCTTGTCGAGTTGAAGATGTCTAATTCCATGCTTGTACATAGAAAAAAAAAATATTTCAGCTGGAAACCCCAAGTTTATTTTTTGTCATAGTTAGTTGTCTCGAAGTGTCTATGTCGATGTACAATTCTATCGAAGCTTCATGGAAACCCCAAGTTCTTAGTCTTTCGAAGTCCTTCTGTCGAGGTCATGTTGTCGAAGTTCTCGTTTTGTCGTTTGGAAACCCCAACTTTCTATTGTGTCGAACTAAAGGTTTATCGAAGTTCCATTTGTCGAAGTGTTATTTCTGTCCCTTGGAAACCCCAACTTCTTTTTGTGTTGCAGTTATGATTTCTTTGGGAAGTTGGCGGTATGTCACAGTATGCTCTGTTGAAGTTCCTAAGTGGTCCACTAGTCAAAGTTGCAGTTGTTGAGCATTTATTGCTTCTTTTATGACAGGTTTAGTGGCGGCGCTAGTGGGATTTTTGAATTAATTATTGAAAAGACTGAAGTGTGTGAAGATATTTGCCACTGCCACCATCATCATTAGAAGATCGAGTACATTTATTTCACCTTGGGAATGACAAACGGATTGCACATGGGGGATAAAGTTAAAAATCCTACCCCTCCCTCACTCATTATTCATTGTGACTTGAGTGATTGCAGTCGAGTGAAGAAACCAAAGCCGAGCTTAGTACGCCGAGAGATTGTAGAAGTGTCTAGTATCAAAATGCAAGTCAATTTGTCAACTAGTAGTGAGGATCAAGGGTCTGTCAAGGAGGTTCAAATGTCGGGCTCTGTCTCTGCGAGTCTGGAGCGACCTAAAGTACTCTCCCCATAGATTCCTATCAATGTCCCAAGGAAAACATGACATATAAACCGTTTGCACCCGGAGCCGAGGACGAAGGCATGCCATGATGCAAGAGAATCTGTGTTGGGCTTTGCTTCTTTATTACCAGAGTATATCCCTCCATGGAACTCAAGGGTGAAACCAGTAAAGTTGTCGAAGAATGCACGATACCAGTTAGAGACCGTGCCAATGCTGAAGGGCGTCATTGTTCAAGGAGGTATTTTAAGAAACATCCAGAAGTTGTCATATGCCAACCACAATATCACCAAGTTTCCTAAGTTTAACTATATGCACTACAAGAGGACCATTGTTTCAGGTGAAGGGAATCTAGTGGAACTAGAACCGCAACAGTGGGCTCTTAGCGTGGCCAGAGTCGGTCTTTTGTCGTTATTACATCTTCTTCATTTCGGTCGCACTGCAGAAGCAAATGCATGTGTGAAGTAGTTGTTACTTTTCCTACACGGATGGTGCCTATGGTTGGATACCAAGGTGTTGATTGATACAGACGTGATTGCCAGGATTACAGGCCTACCTAAGGTTGGGTTGGACCCGTCGTAGTTTTTCGTTGGAAAAGAAAGAGATTGTGACCTAGCAACATGAATAAAGGAGAAATATAGCATGTCGAAGAGCAATAGGGGCTTCGACGTAGCCTCTATCAGCAACCAGGCCGTTCAGTTCGTTGCAAAGTTGTTAGCTACCAAGTTGTTGCGCAAGAATCGATCGAACCAAGTCACTGCTTTTGTTATCATTGCGGCAAAGCAGTGCGCCCAAGGAGTACAAATGAATTGGGCCACATTCCAACTTAATGAATTTCTTGCATATTGTACGGATGCAAAAAAAAAACAACTCCCCATTCACATATTCTTGGTTGTTGCTGTTAATATCATTTGTGGGCTAGGCAGAGCCAGCGAATTATCAAAGTATGCAACCAATCGGCCCATGCGAAGGCTCAAGGGACATGAATTTATCGTATTCTAATATAAGGAGATGACAGCAAGGGAGCAATGTTTCTTTATACATGCAGCTGGAAGCATTGTGGTATTATGTGGTTCAGATACCACACATCGGTGAAGCGATTGTGGCAAAGTATCGTGATGTGGCGAAGTTCAAAGTCGGGCCCCACCACATGTATGTGCAAGCAAGGAGGGGACCTCAAGACAACAACAATAGACAAGTCAAAATACGCAGCACACTGAAGGGGGGGTGATAAGCAAGAGGATGGAGATTCAAGCCAGACCCTCACTGATCTGGGCCTGGTAGATAAGTGGAAAGATGGAACATTCGCACAGGGAGGAAGGAAAAAGTAGAAATCTCACAAGTTTGAGAATGCCCAAGCGTTAACAGATGACGACATTGACATCTTTTTCAACAGGATGACAGAGGTTGCAGAGGAAAATCGCAAGAAAGCCAAAGATAGAACGATCCAGTTATTCAGTGGCATCACAGACGTCCTGGATATGTTGTGCCAAGAAGTTAAAAGGATATGCATTTAGCCTCCGTCACAGGTCACACCACCACGGGTTGAAGTTGCACAAGAAGAAGAAGGCCCGGACCAGACACTTGCAACCTGTTCAATAGAGGGGGTCATTAATATTTTGTCAAGAATGCTACGTTTTGACGAACCAGGCACAACTTTACAGATTCCACATACCAGGTATGTGGACTTAAAGTTGTCCACATTACCACTTTATTTATTGCATCCCTTCGAGGAAGGCATTGCGAACGAAGTCAAGTCGAGGGAGAGTTCCCTCTTGGATTTAATGAAAGGCCATAAGAATCAGGCAGCTACATTGAAGGACTTGAATGTTGAGCTTCAACATGACAAGGACCTGCTGCGAAAGGCAAAGGATAAAGTTCAGAAGGTTGTCGAAGTTGCATGCTCTACAGTTCCTAAAGCAGAAATTATAGAAGAAATGACATCTGAGGAGAAGACATAGCGCCTAGAAGCTGTTATCCTAGGATATCGGCAAAAGGTACAGGATTTAGAGGCCAAGTTAGTGCCGAGTACCCCACCTGAAGTCACTGAGCAGTGACGAGTGGAATTTCAAGAGGTTGTCCAGAGCCTTCAGGCAGTAGAATCTCAATGCATGCAGATGTACGAGGAGGTGTCGCAGTCATGGGATGCGTTATTTGAAGATGTTGAGTTACAGGAAGTCACCACCAATATTGGGGTTGTTGAAGCGAAGATGAGAACTTTGTGTGAGTAGTTGAAGGCTCTTCCACTGGTCTAAGGAATGAAGAGAGCTATGGAGAGTAAAGAGCTGCAACAACAAATTAACCAACTGAGAATGCAGCATAGGCAACGAATAGAATGGGTTGAGGCGCTCCAGTCTGAGGCTGAGCATGTATCAGAGGTCATCGAGGTAAGCATACTTCCATCCAGTCGACAGTCACTCAGGATGTCGAGGCAAGCAAAACACATGTTACTGCAAAGTTGGTCAAAACTGTCACCCAGAAGAAAAATGAAGTCTAGCAATTGGTCGAAGTAAGCAGGAGTGTATTCCGGGAGTTTCAGTCGAAGCTACAGGAACCTATTTCACAACCTTGAAGTGGCTTGGGACGAGCTACATGTGAATGTTGGGGATCTGTTGGGCCTAGTGTTTTGGAGGTACAAATTTTGGTGAAAACAGTTTTGGTGTGGACAAAGGTAAGACGGAAGTGGTTCAGCGAAGCGGTCAACTCCGACAAAGCGGCCAAGAATTCAGGAAAAACAATTATGTTGAACAAGTCAAATGGTCGGAGTCGAGTCATTTAGTTAGAAATGGTCCACATTGTAATAATGAGTTGGTTAGTAAGTTAATGGGTCAGTGGGAGTGGGGCAAGCTAAGTGTTCCCTATAAATATGTAATAAGAGGGAAGTTTTGGGGTTACACTTTGTTGGATATAGTTATGATATGCGGTTATTATGTTGGGTTACTATTTTTGCTACTATCTGTCGATGTCGTAAGGGCATATTTTGAGTCTATAAGAGAGATTTATTCTACATCTGTTGAGGTCATGTTGAATAAGCTGAGTCGCTGATCTACAGGTTGTGTGCGTGGGTCCATTGTATGTCATCAAGAAATATGTAAGTCTTAACTGAAGTGCTTATTTGGCTACGATTCATAATAAAAGACAAGTGCTTCCGTGGTTTTTTCCATGATGGGTTTCCACGTTAAACGTGGTGTCCTTATGTGTTATGATGTGATTTGATTTGATATGTGTTTCTTTCCTTTGTTGAATACTTAGATGAATGCATGATCGACATGATTGTTTGTAATATGAATGCAAAATATAATCTAAGTTATATCTATCTAGGGAAGTTATGGGTTCTATAGAAGCTCTTATTTTGTCGATGTTCCAAATTGGCCGATGTTATTGGGTTGTATGATGAATGTATTGTATGTCGAGCTATTACCCTTTCGTACTACAGAAATTTGGTTCCTACAGACTCCATAGGTACTTTGGGCGAGACTTCATCTGCTCTACAGGTGTTGCTGAAAGGGGTTGAACCCTCTTTCGATCCGATATCTGTGGTAATGGTGTTTGTTTGTATTATGTTGAATGTCTGAACCCTGGTCGAAGTAGAAGTGCGCCAGCAAAATGGCCCCATAACTTCAGGAGAAGGGGTGCTCTCCCTATTTTTTTGGATTGGGAAAGCGACACATATCAGGGGGGTAGCGACTGCTTATTAAAAACACAAGACTCTACCAAGTGGTAACATGATGTATAAAGTTTGACACCTGCCCGGTGCTAGAAGGTTGGAAGGAGAAGTGTTATAAGCTTTGAATGGAAGCCCCGGTAAACGACGACAATAACTCTAAATGTCTAAATCTAGTGTTATGACATATATAAAAATAGAAAAAAATACTAGGGGCAGAAAATAAAAAAATGGTTGGCTTCTCACTTAACCACGCGTGACTCAAATGGATAGAGAAATTTCTCTATAATGCTTCATGAAAGGGAGAGCCAATAATTCCCATTCTCCTAGTATTTTAGGTTGTCAGGGCAACTCCACTTTTAGAGGTGGGTAGGATGAAAAAGAGATAAAGTGGAGAGGGAGGATTGAAATGGATAATGGAGGAGACGAGTGGAAAAGCAAATGAAGAGGTGGAGAGAACGTGGGAAACCGAAGGCTTGAAAGCTCAGATACCACTTGTAAGGATAAAACCTTACATGATGGAATATATTTTGATAAATCTGTATTTTGTATTATTGATTGATGATAAATACAATAATAAGGGCCAATATATATATAAATGCTTGATAATGAATGGACATGTATTTTAAGTAAGAGACATGTCATATACTAACTAACTAATTAATGACTTAAACAGTAAGTAAACTAATAATAGTAATATACTTTTAGGTATATTACATGCTCTTTCATCATTCACATAGTTTAACCCTCTTGGAATTTGATAAAACTCCAATGATTCAAAGAAATGTCAAAGACCATATATACTTGTTATGATTCTATTGAGCTATGGACTGTGATGAGGGGATTGATAAACCATATGTTGGATGACGATTGTTGAATCCCCAATTACTAAAATATCCTTTAAAATCATTTTTTTTGCTATCATAATCCCTTGGCAATGTGCTATAGATTTTGTTGGTTGTTTTTCATCTTGCCCACCCCCCAAGGAAAAATAAGTTACTTGATGTCCTTTGGGGGGGTCATAGAGCACCCCCTCCCCGCACTTGTGACCACTATTATTATTAGTTTATTTATTTACTTATATTTTTTTCGGAGTTTTGATCATTAACATTCTTTTTGCCTTTTATAGCATTCACATTTGATCTTTTTAGTTTTGGAACCTTTAGTTCTCTTGACAATGGTTATGGTAGCTTTGATTGCTTCCTTTGTACATGTGCTTTATGACAAGACACCATCTTGGCACATGTGTTGTTTGGAACATAGGTTGTTGGTCTGCTTGGAGCACTCTCACATATCTTTGACACTTGCATGTAGCTACACTCGATCCTTTCAGCTTCGACATTAGCTCATCCTTTTTGCCATCTTTTGAAAAATGCCCTTCGACAACTTTATGGGTTTTCAACATCCATTTTTGAATCACTTGTGCATATGCTAGAAACCCTTGACAACTTTGTCGATTTATGTGAAGCATTTTTGGTTTCTTGGAGGCTATGATTTTGATGGATTCTACGTCAAGTATTGTTTTCCATTCATCATGTTTAAGATGTTGTTAGATATCCATTTCAACATTGCACATTTGGCTTCACTAAGCACATTGAGATATACATACACATTTTAATCAACAATTTATCTAGCTTAAAGTTATTGTAATACCATTGTTTTGACCCCTGGAATGTTTCTAATCAGATGATGTATATGATGTAAATGATGTAAATATGCTAAGTATGGATTCCTAGTGTGGTGCTCAAGACTAAGGCCCCGCTATTATTGTCATAGAAATGTATAAGGTAGATATATCTATTGGGCCATGTGGATAGCTTGTCATGGTGAATCAAGCTATGTAAATGTTGAGATATTGTAACTTCTAAGAATATTATATTTGTATATTATTTATTCCGGAGATGTTCCATACCTCCGATGTGATTATACTATGAATCCGGAGATGTTTATTCCTCCGAGAAGTTGTGGTAACTAGGGTTATTAGACCCACCATGTGGGGGTCGGCCCAGTCAGTTATAATAGGGTATTTAACCTAATGGTTAAATACGAGCCTACATGTACCTGTGTAAAATATATGTCAGTGTAGTGTATAAATAGAGGAGGTGTGTTCCTCATTCGATACACTCACTCACTTGAGAGAGGCGCACTTGTGGAGGAGAGGTCTGCTATGGTGGAGGAGGAGATCATGTCTTTGGTTTGCATCTTTGAATATTGCTGGTCATCTATATTGAGGAAGCTTTACTGGTTTTTCTACCCCATGAGGGTTTCCCAGGATAAATTTGTGTCTCTTGTCTTTATGTTGTGCTTGTTGTTTCTTCAGTGATCCTGTATATGCTATTATTGTGAAATGGAATGTAATGCTGCTATTTTCTGTCTTAGCATATTAAATCTCAACATGGTATCAGAGCTAACCTGAAGGAAGACAAGGTATGGCACTTACGACACTTACTTTACTTACGACAATTTGAAGGTTAGGGTTTTATATAGAAAAAACCAGTCATCATGGAACTTTCGCTATAAATCCATTTTGGCGAAGGTTCAGGATCTGAAACCTTTACAAGTCGTAGATAACATCTCCAGGTATCTTGTGTCCAAAGGGCACCCTCAGATTCGTTGTACTTTGTAAGTTATGATCAATACAAGTTAGGGTTTCTGCCTCTTCCAGATCTCAGTGAAAATCAGGTGACCTAGGCAAAAAGGTCATAACTTGGGCTAGGAAGCTCCAAATGAAATTTCGTAAAAAGTGACAGGTATGACATAGACTGTACTATCTCAGAAAATGTTTTCAAAGGCTGAAGCTGTGCCAGGGACACGTGGCACGCCGTACAAGTTCGCTCTCCTGTTTTATCCCATAAACAGGTCACGTTGCGACACTTGGCATAACTCTCTCTCAGAGAGTCCAATTGAGGTCATACCTGTCAGGATGGAAAGATAACAGGGCGAGCTATCTCAGGAAAAGTTTTCAGAGGCCGAAGTTCAAACAATGACACGTGGCATGCCGTACAAGTTCGCTCTCCTGTATTATCCCAAAACAGGTCACGTTGCGACATTTGGCATAACTCTCTCTCAGAAAATCCAATTGAGGTCAGACCTATCAGGATGGAAAGATGACAGGTCAGGCTACTGCAGAAAAAGTTTTCAGACCCTGTGGAGTGAAAATTTTTGGAGTTATAGCAGAAACAATCAGGTACATATTTCTGTCAAAACAGAATTATTTTTGGAGCACCTTTATTCATGGCTTCCAGAATTTAGGGTTTCGGAGAAAGTTAGAATTTTTGGAATCGGAATCCACGGCTGAATTCTACTTAGGAAAATCGAAATTTAGATACCAAGATCGAATTTTTTGGTTGGGTAGAAGACCAGGCTTGATCAAACCCTAGCTTGTGATTTTGATCAGAAAGATGGAAAATTAGGGCTTCAACAAAAGTTGGAATTTTTGAAGTCTGTAACCACGGCTGGAAGCTCCTTAGAAAAATAAGAGTTTAGAGCCTTGGATCAAACCTTTTGATTGAGCAGAAGAGTGGGCTTCATCAAACCCTAGTTCTGGATCCTGTCCAGAAGATCCAGAAGTTTCAAAGGCAATTTTGAGGGGTCAAATTTTGGAATTGAAGTACGCTAGTTTGATCAGCTCAGCAAGACACATCCTTCCATTCATTCGGAAGTGTGAAAGTCAAAGGTTGAATTTTTAGGGTTTCTCTAGCAAACCCTAATCAAGCTCCAGATCAAGTTTCAGGGGGAGTTGAGGCTAAGGCCTTACATAAGAAGACTACAAGAAGTCTCGACAGGTATGACTTAAGGAGGTTCAGGTATGTCTTGAAATCTGATTCTTGATTAAGTTCATGATGTGTTTGTCTTCATATTATTTATTAGTACAATCTTGATTAATGTTAGAATTGTCTTATCACCCTAGTAACAGTATGAATGCATGAAGACATTCATTGATTAGGGCTATATGATTGTACTAATGCATTATGGTGTTGTGTGAGGTTGATGTTGTCTGCTAACAAGATACAGGTACATCACAAAAGACAATTCAAGTTCCATGACCATGACAACATGAAGACAAAGACTCACGAGGTATGTATGACTTTGTTATATTATGTTTAACCTATGAGACATGTAGGTTCTAGCTCAGGATCTCTAAATCATTAAAGAGATTGTTTAGATATGTTGTACATAACTAAGCAGGTATACTAATCCAGGTATGTTTTCCTATGTCATGTTAGAAACTTACCTTGTGTTAGGATCCCTTATGTAAGTATACTTGGTATGATTGGTTAGTAATCAAGGGTTTATGCATATTATGTCTCTTATCTTGGTTGATGATTTAACTAACTAGATCAAACAAGAATATGCATGAGTAAAAGAAGACTTCCTTGAAACCCTGAATACTAATGATCATGACTGTACATATTCAAGATTATTTAGAATTAGAATGTTTTGATAATATTGAGAATATACTAATGAATGTATGTTTGTGTATGAGATCATGAGGATGACACTAGAGCATGCACAGTGGTACAGAATGAATAGAAGTTCAGAAGACATACAGAAGATCAAGCGGGAGGCAAGCACACAAACATAAAAGATAAGTATTTGAGTTGTTATTAGAAATAGTAAATGATATTGCTTGTATGCATATTTGTATTCCTAGAATATATCATGCTGAGTGTAAACATTCATAAAGCATTGAACAGTATACTACTAATATGCATATGATTGGTAAGTTGGACAAACATTCCATTGTTGCTTGTCTAGAATGAAACCTCTTTGCTGACATGCTGAGAGCTGTGCACACTCTCGATAGTATGTTCTGGTAGAGATGGAAGGCACTAGATAGCCACTGTATGCATACAGGATATGGGAAAGTGTTGTGCCAAAGTATTGGTCAAAATAGTTGCATAACTATGTAAATGATATATGTATGCATAATAGGTTATCATGTCAATATGATTTGATGATTATGAAGTATTACTAATCATGTACTTAATTTTGATTTGTAGGAAAGATCATGATGAATGATGAACTCTGAACAAGCGATGGATGTTCAACAAAAGATTTACAAATCAAACACACTATAGAAAGCTTGTGGTTAAGAGATTCTCTTAGAAAGAGGAAGAGAATCATGATGAGATGTTTTGCTCCAAGGGACTAGATAAGACCATTCTCTTAATGATGTAATTAAAGAAGAAGTGTGAATCAGGTTCTGTATGGGTACCCAGGATCGGTAGTCAATTGATGAGCTTAATGATCATCATGGGTGATGTGGATCTCAACCTTTGCTACAAGGTTGAATATGGCTTCTATACACATATGACATGGATGCAAGAAGGAACTCACCACAGAGTTCGAATGATTTTGAGGCTCATATTAGTAGACCCATCTGACGAGAGATGGCACAGATAGATATGTAGAAGATCACTCAATGTAGAGTGTGAATAATGGACAATTGAAAGCTTCATGACAAAGCTTGGGCTTTACCAGAAGTAAAGTTGTTCCTAACCTTTACCTTAAGGTTGTGGATGATGAACCTATCATACCATTATTGTGTGACGATGATCTCTTTCTGACAAGGAATGAGAAACAAGTCATGAAAATGGCTGCAGAAATGAAAATGAAAGATCTTGGATTAATGCACTACTTCTTAGGTCTAGAAGTATGGTATGATCCAAAAGGAATCTTTTAAATCAAGGTAAGTATGCTGTGAAGTTTCTAAAAAGATTTGATATGTTGGAGTGTAAAGCCATGGCCACTCCCAACTCCAACTTGAAGTTATTAGTTAATGACTCATCGTATTTAGTGGACCTAACCCTATATAGACAAATCATTGGGTCATTGATGTATTTAACAAATACTAGGCCAGATATATGCTTTGCTGTAAATACCCTAAGTCAGTATCTAGTAGAACCTAGAAAGGTTCACTTAATAGCTACAAAGCATGTAGTGAGGTACCTAAAAGGTACATTAGATTTTTGGTCTATATTATCTTGGAGGTCATGAACTCCGTTTACATGGTTACTCAGATTCTGATTGGGCAGGAAGTGTCTCAGACAGAAAGAGTACATCAGGTGGATGTTATAGTCTTGAATCTGCCATGATCTCATGGTTCAGCAAGAAACAATCTAGTGTGGCTCTCAGTACTGCTGAAGCAAAATATATGGTTGTCTGCTCTACCAGCTGTGAAGCAGTGTGGCTTCAGAAGCTATTATATGGAGTGCTTGACTTAGAAATGGATCCCACTGTGATTATGTGTGACAATCAAAGCTGCATTAAGATGACTAAAAATCCTGTGTTCCACGATAAGTCAAAACACATAGAGATCCGATACTTCTATATACGAGATATGGTGCAAAGAGGAGCTATCAAGATCGTATATATAAGCACTGAGGATCAGATTGCTGATATCTTGACTAAACCTCTGTCTCGAGTGAAGTTTGAATACTTTCGAGACAAGCTTGATATAGTTCAAAAGAACTCTCCTCGAAAGGGGGAGTAGCATAGTATCTGATAACAAGTCTGTCTCATCAATGATGAGGTTACCTTTTACTGCACTTAGTTACTTAGAATTATTTTTTAGGACCCTTATATTTTTACTTTTGATGATAGATGTATTAGTGAGAATACATGCTTTTGATGATAGATGTATTAGTGAGAATACATGCTTTTGATGATAGATGTATACATGCTTTTGATGATAGATGTATTAGTGAGGATACATGCTTTTGATGATAGATGTATACATGCTTTTGATGATAGATGTATTAGTGAGGATACATGTTTTGATATACATGTTTTGTTGATACATGTTTTGATATACATGTTTTGTTGATACATGTTTTGATATACATGTTTTGATGATGAGGATACATGTTTTGATGTACATGTCTTGATGATTAGGATACATGTTTTGATGTACATGTCTTGATAATGAGGATACATGTTTTGATGTACATGTCTTGATGATGAGGATACATGTTTTGATGATGAGGATATATATACATGTTTATGATGATGAGAATACATGATGCCTTGATGTACTTGTATGGATGAAGATACTTGTACCCATGATTGACATTTGAGGGGATTGGATCATCCCTGGACTTCAGTACTAAAGAGAGCCGTAGACGTATGTCTTCGAGAATGAAGTCCTTGGTGGACTTGAGGGGATTGGATCATCCCTGGACTTCAGTCCTAAAGAGAGTCGTAGACGTATGTCTTCGAGAATGAAGTCCTTGGTGGACTTGAGGGGATTGGATCATCCCTGGACTTCAGTCCTAAAGAGAGCAGTAGACGTATGTCTTCGAGAATGAAGTCCTTGGTGGACTTGAGGGGATTGGATCATCCCTGGACTTCAGTCCTAAAGAGAGCCGTAGACGTATGTCTTCGAGAATGAATTCCTTGGTGGACTTGAGGGGATTGGATCATCCCTGGACTTCAGTCCTAAAGAGAGCCGTAGACGTATGTCTCCGAGAACAAAATCCTGAATGAACAGGTAAGGGGATTGGATCGTCCTCGGACTTTAGTCCTTTGAATTGAGCCGTAGACATGATGTCTCCGAGAACAAAATCCTGAATGAACAGGTAAGGGGATTGGATCTTCCTCGGACTTTAGTCCTTTGAATTGAGCCGTAGACATGATGTCTCCGAGAACAAAATCCTGAATGAACAGGTAAGGGGATTAGATCGTCCTCGGACTTTAGTCCCTTGAATCAAGCCGTAGACATGATGTCTCCGAGAACAAAATCCTGAATGAACAGGTAAGGGATTGGATCGTCCTCGGACTTTAGTCCTTTGAATTGAGTCGTAGACATGATGTCTTCGAGAACAAAATCCTGAATGAACAGGTAAGGGGATTGGATCGTCCTCAGACTTTAGTCCTTTGAATTGAGCCGTAGACATGATGTCTCTGAGAACAAAATCCTGAATGAACAGGTAAGGGGATTAGATCGTCCTCGGACTTTAGTCCTTTGAATTGAGCCATAGACATGATGTCTCCGAGAACAAAATCCTGAATGAAAAGGTAAGGGGATTGGATCGTCCTCGGACTTTAGTCCTTTGAATTGAGCCGTAGACATGATGTCTCCGAGAACAAAATCCTGAATGAACAGGTAAGGGGATTGGATCGTCCTCGGACTTTAGTCCTTTGAATTGAGCCGTAGACATGAAGTCTCTGAGAACAAAATCCTGAATGAACAGGTAAGGGGATTGGATCGTCCTCGGACTTTGGTCCTGTGAATTGAGCCGTAGACATGAGGTCTCCAAGAATTGAATGATAGGACTGGATCGTCCCTGAGCTTCGGTTCAAAAGGTACATGATAGGACTGGATCGTCCCTGAGCTTCAGTTCAAAAGGTACATGATAGGACTGGATCGTCCCTGAGCTTCGGTTCAAAAGGTACATGATAGGACTGGATCGTCCCTGAGCTTCGGTTCAAAAGGTACATGATAGGACTGGATCGTCCCTGAGCTTCGGTTCAAAAGGTACATGATAGGACTGGATCGTCCCTGAGCTTCATTTCAAAAGGTACATGATAGGACTGGATTGTCCCTGAGCTTCGGTTCAAAAGGTACATGATAGGACTGGATCGTCCCTGAGCTTCGGTTCAAAAGGTACATGATAGGACTGGATCGTCCCTGAGCTTCGGTTCAAAAGGTACATGATAGGACTGGATCGTCCCTGAGCTTCGGTTCAAAAGGTACATGATAGGACTGGATCATCCCTCAGCTTCGGTTCAAACGATACATGATAGGATTGGATCGTCCCTGAGCTTCGATTCAAAAGGTACATGATAGGACTGGATCGTCCCTGGACTTCGGTTCAAAAGGTACATGACTGGATTGCATCATCCATGGACATATGTCCTAAAGAGAGCAGGATTGATCACCCTGGAAAATGTTGATCGTATGATGACGATGCTGATGATCGCATGATGACGATACTGTTAGTCGTATGATGACGATGCTGATGATCATATGATGACGATGTTGTAGATCGTGATGAACCAGATGTTGTAATTCAAGTAGATGTGACGATGCTGATGATCGTGTGATGACGATGCTGATGATCGTGTGATGATGATGTTGATGATCGTGTGATGACGATGCTGATGATCGTGTGATGACGATGCTGACGATCGTGAGGATTCAGATATTGATGTTGTTGTAGCTGTTTTAGTGCTGCAGAAGATAAAGACTCAGTACTGAAGATGTTGATGTTCCAGTATTGAAGATGTTCCAGTAACTGGTTGAGTTACTGATGATGTTGAGAAAGCTTCCAATGATTTATAGATGTATCATGTATGATGTTGATGACTCATTGCTTGTGCAGATGATGTTATAATATCCTTCTAATCAAGGGGGAGTGTTGAGATATTGTAATTTATAAGAATATTATATTTGTATATTATTTATTCCGGAGATGTTCCATACCTCCGATGTGATTATACTATGAATCCGGAGATGTTTATTCCTCCGAGAAGTTGTGGTAACTAGGGTTATTAGACCCACCATGTGGGGCTCGGCCCAGTCAGTTATAATAGGGTATTTAACCTAATGGTTAAATACGAGCCTACATGTACCTGTGTAAAATATATGTCAGTGTAGTGTATAAATAGAGGAGGTGTGTTCCTCATTTGATACACTCACTCACTTGAGAGAGGCGCACTTGTGGAGGAGAGGTCTGCTATGGTGGAGGAGGAGATCGTGTCTTTGGTTTGCATCTTTGTATATTGTTGGTCATCTATATTGAGGAAGCTTTACTGGGTTTTCTACCCCATGAGGGTTTCCCAGGATAAATTTGTGTCTCTTGTGTTTATGCTGTGCTTGTTGTTTCTTCAGTGATCCTGTATATGCTATTATTGTGAAATGGAATGTAATGCTGCTATTTTCTGTCTTAACATATTAAATCTTAACAGTAAATGATGTGAATATTATGCCAGAAAATAATATAAAAGGTCCAAGACGGTTGTGTGGGGAAGCAACTAAGAGGGACTATGATTTCATCGGAGGGGAAAAGCAAAGGGGGTTTCCAATGGGGGAGCAACCCTATGATGCCATGTGTTAGCCTTAGAACTCACCTAATTTTGTCGTATGCCTTAAAAGAACCGATGCCTTCCCTTGACTTATTCTACTCAACGATTGAATGCCTACGTGAGGTTTGTAAGAAAGTCCTCTCATGTAGTTATGAAAGCATGGGTTGAATCCCTTTTTTTGACATGGTAGGAGTCCTTCTTTGTAAGCGGAAGCAATGTCAGTTGTTTGACCAACCATCATTTTATCTTGATGGGAGTATACCATTTGGGGGGGAGGGTCCAAGTAGGTCGGGGGATGTTGTGAGGAGGGATGTCTAGTCTGGTAGAGAGAGAACCAAGAGCCAACCAGACGGACCCATGAAAATGACCATGCGAGAGGTCACGTGGATTCTGAGGGAGAGTGAATCCAAGCCAAGACCCAAGAATGCGAGACGCAAACTACAAAGTGGTAGCCAGGAAAGGAATCTCAAACAGATATAGAACTGAGAAGAGTTCATGCTATTCTTTATCGTATCCCATTGTCAGACTAAGAATGAAACCAAGATGGTTGTATGTGACAATAGGCTAGGAGTATAGGAACCTTACCCTGAGATTTGTTGCTCATGAGATGCTTGAGAAGCCATGGTTGATTTCTACCTAGAATGCTTGAAAGGCATATAGTAGCTTCGACTCTTACTACATAAATTGGTAAGCACTAGAAGGGTTGGATTTCCTAAGGGAATTATGGATTAGTTAAGGGAAATTCCTTCCTTGTGTTGTGTGGAGTAGTTGGAAGGAGTGCCATGGTTGCAAGGGTTGAGTGAGATTCATGTAGAATCTCTATATTAGCATTTGTCTAAGCATTGAGAGCAAATGGGTTTTGGGATGGGAGAGAAAATTTTGTAGGTGTCCTTCACCCTAGTGGCCATAGCCTGTCTTGGGGGTGGTTTCATAGTTTGATACCTACGGTTGGGTGAAATGTTGCTCCTACATAGCCAGTTGCTTGGACCATATTTCATTGAAGATAAGTATGCATTGTTCACTGTGTTTATGCACTGCTTATGTTATCTTTGTTCTACGGTTATGAATATGGATAATTATGCATGTTGTGTGTGTGTGTGAATCTTGTTATTTCGTTGTGTTTATGTTCATGCACATATATGTGTTTATGCAATTGTATTTCATGTTGTGGTAGATGTTAAGCTATCCTAAGAGAGGGTTAATGGCTTCGAGAGACTAGGTTGCAGGATGGTTTTGTAGGTTCAGAGAGTGGCTTTGGGTCCCACATGGACCTCAAAGGGTTAATGAGGTGGTCAGGGATGTGACAGTTTTTGGCTTAGCACTTTTCCAAATAGAGGATCAAGTTGCAAACATCTTTCTTCATCTTTAAACTGTATTGGGTTTGAAGGAAGTCATCATTATGGGGGAATGGGTTTAATGTCACCTTCCTTCTCTTTTTGTTGCATTGTAAATCCTTCTTCCTATCTCAAGTTTTACTTATGGGGCGGTGCTACAATATTAAACATTCAAAGTATATTATAAGAATAACTTGGTTTAATGTCCTATAGTCATGTGTTGGATGGCTACTTGCTAGTAAAAGTCAACATTTTTTGGATGACATATTCACCCCGGTTATCAAGATATGATGAACACTTTTATTATCTTATCTTAATTCATCGCGATCCCAAGTTTGAATGATCACTTAACTTGGTGATTCTCCCAGTGTCCATGCTATCCTCGATAGTCACTGTCTTGCCCCAATTTGATTGATCCATACTCCCTATTTAAAGAGTTTGGGAGGATAATTTAGGTGATGGTCATGGTAGTGAGCATTTACTAGATGTAAGCTTAGGCAACGATGTACCTTTTTGTTCCTCCACGGGATTTTTTCTCTCTAATGGTTTTACAACATAAATTGTTGTCTTGATCTTTGATCCGAGTGAGTTATTTCTCTATGGTGTTTGTCCATGTGAGTTGCCCACCTATAAAATCCTACA
The DNA here is from genome assembly GCA_027924585.1 of Larix kaempferi. Classification (NCBI taxonomy): domain Eukaryota; kingdom Viridiplantae; phylum Streptophyta; class Pinopsida; order Pinales; family Pinaceae; genus Larix; species Larix kaempferi. The sequence goes on along the minus strand of BSBM01000257.1, from coordinate 15,020,480 downwards.
ATGCAGTGGATGGAAATTTGATTACTAATACAACTAATTTTTTTGTTACACTATTGATGGAAAATAAAAATGGTCACTTAACAATCTATATTACCATCAAAATTGCAACAAAGGTGTGTGATTAAGTGAAAATAAAATGAAAATCGAAACTCTAATTACATCAATAGGCATTTTCCTGTGAGGTCTCATTCCTTGGCACTATTCCAATATTCATTGTTACCTCCAGGAGTACACTACCACACCATTTGTCTTCTTTGTTTTCCATCCTCGCATCGATCAACATCTGATGACTTGACGCATGCGTGCCCGTGGGTGGTAGAGATGGGGAGAAGGATATCGACACCTTTGCATCTTTTCCAATATAATTTACCATGATGAATATCTTTTGTTGGAATACCATTTTTTTTTACCACAACATGACACGGTTCATTGTTGTAGGCTCCCTTACATCTTCATCATGACACACTGTGGTTGAGTGCCACAGGCTCCCTCACATCGTCACCATTTAAATAGTGAAAGTATTAATTTCACATGGGTATCCTCCCCTCCTGTTATTTTATTGTGAATATGCCCAATATATCTTGGTCTCTCAAATGGAGCAGCGACAACTTCTTAGTTGATTGCAAAATCAATTGCCAACTAAAATGCAGTTGAAAAGGCTATCTCTGTATTCAATGAGTTTATGTCGTAAGAGCCCAATTCCTTTTTTATCTTCACTCATGTTGTCACCATTGGGAGGAGATCTTGACAAATTGTCGTTTACTAAAGAATATGAAAAATAAAACCCATAAGAAGAAGAAGAAGAAGAAAGTGTAGTTTATGTTGTGATTCCGACGAATGTCTGACAACACTTGGCAATGCCATTTTTTGATAAGAGGGTTTACTTGTTCTCCCATTGATTTGGAGAATTGTGTATTCAAGCAATTGTTTGCCATGATTGATTTCTGTATGGATGGGCCATTATTGTTGTTACAAGAATTCCAAATTCAATTATTGTTAAAGCTGGCTAGCTTATTCAACCTTCAAAATGTTTTCTTTTATCTTTCTGAATACACATATGTGTGTGTGTGTGTGTGAGAGAGAGAGAGAGAGAGAGAGAGAGAGAGAGAGAGAAATCTTTATGAATGCACAACTTTTTTTCTATAAAATATATTTATAGTGAATATAAGTTTGTTAGAAACAAATTTCAAATTTATCTATTATAACCTTCAGAAATAGAAGTGAGCAATTTGATAGTTTTTGTATGATTGATGTTTGTGATTTTGCAAAACTTCCAGATCTCAGCTTGGGAACTCGTGGGAGGAATGATATTTCCCACCTTGATCATCGCAACTACAAAGTCTCTCTTGAAAAGTTCCAAATGTTTGTTGTACTTTGTAACTAGAGAATAAATAGACACCCCATTAAAAAGTTGTTGATAGTGATGTGATAATTTGTTGTTCCCCTCAACTTGTCATGCACTTGGCCCATAAAGACTTTGCATACACGTTGTCTATGTTTGAAATAATTTGAAAATATAATGTGTTTGGAATCACAAGAAAGCATTATGGGTTACATGAAAGTGCAACAATTTCCCCTTTGGAAAGTCCCTGATTTCCAAATTTGGAGGTGAGCTTGGAAAGGTTAGAAGTAGGAGTGAGAATATTGGTGTTTGTAGGGGTTCAATTCATTGTCTTAGAGTCTCTCCTTCTAAGCATCACACCCAAGTACAAATTATGTTGAATGTATATGAGTTAATAGATTGAAACTTACTAAACAAGTTTGATAATTGAATGTTGCACCCATATTGATAGAGAAGAAATACATATAATATAATTAATGATAACTTTGTAAGTAGCATTTTTGGCGACTCTATTATGCACAATCAAGAAAGATGAGTGGCAGAAGAAATGGGCTTTTCAAGCATGTTTTTTATCAAAGTATTATGTCATTACCAAATTAGAGTTAGGGAACATATTTCTAGTTAATTATGATTAGGTTTTTTTATAAATTTTGTGCTTACAATAAAATTTGGTAAAGGATAGAGAAAGTGATTTTTTTTGTTTGAATGGATTGTGGTAAAGTTTAATTCCAAACAAATTTAGAAAATAATGGAGATAGTAGGAATTTCATTTGAATATAATGGAAACAATTTTAATTGTGTTTTTATGCAATTTTCCTTATTCTCGCCATGGGCACCTGTGAGAGGCATGATATTTCCCATCTTGATTGTCGTACCTGAAAAGTCTCTCTTAAAAAGTTCCAACTTTTTTCTACTTTATAACCAAAGGTAAAGGACCTTTTTTCTTCATCAAAAAATTGAACTTGCACTAGAGAATCAAGAGAGCAAAACTAGTTTTGATTCATTAGCAATTGAACTAATCTTAATCAAGATAACTTGTAAATGTTTATCCTATAAAATCAAGATAATCGAATTCCTAGTAGTCTCCTCTTTAAAGGATAGATATCACACCTTTTTCATTCATGATTAGTTGAACTAACGGTAAAGAATAATATAAATATATACATAAATAAATCATGGAAAAATTAACATAACTTTGTCTAAGACATTAGCAATGTTTTAAGACTAATTTATCACCAACTTTATTATGAACAATAGATTTTGGGTAATTATGATCTCTTTCTCTCTCTTTCTCTTTCTCTCTCTCACATACACACACACTCAAAATTGTCCTTTAAAAGCATTAAAGACTGTGCGAAAAATTTAAAGTTGTTCTCCCATCAATCTTGTTACCACATTTATCCAAAAGGAAAATGCCATTTAGGTTCTAAAGAAAAAGAAAATTCATAATATCATCTTTTATAATCTCTTTGTCCTATCTTTTAAGCCATTTTCTAAATTTGTTCTTCTCGTGTTGGAAAGATTTGTCATATGTAGATCTTATAATGGTTGGTAATTGAATCCATGCCTCTTCTTTTGACATGAAATACTTGATTGAATAGAAAGAACTTGTTTATAAAGTTGGTCGGCTTTGAGATTTAATTCTATATATTTGTTGATAACAAATTTTTTTATGTTTTTCTCAGAGGTCTCAAATTTTGTCCAAAATTAGTGAAAGGATAAAAAATTGCTATACATTGTAAAACATTTTTAACATTCAGAGAATCGATTAAATATTTATAAGGAATCCCTTCATAAAATTGTTTAGTTATTTAACATAGACACAATATGGTTCCAAATTCATGATGTTGCACCTTATAGCTGCATTCCTCCAAGTTTGTTAGTTTCATGTTTACATTATTTTTTCTTCATTAAAAGTAGACACAGACATATGGTGAAACTATTCTTTTAGCATTGCCAAAGTTTTGCACTGATATTATGGATCAAAGTTGAAGATGGGATGATTGTGTTCTTGTACAAGTAATTCCAATAAAAGTGATTTCACAATTTGTCAATTGCTATTGTAGTGTATTTTTTTTACGTACAGTGTCATAGCTATTGCCTTTTAAACATATGAATGTCTCCAAACACATAAATATACCTACCACGCTTGTGTAGAACGTGGTTGGTATATGTGTATGTTTGTAATAAGTAAATGTTAAAGCTAACTTAGTTTTCTACCATGTTACTCTCCACACGACTCAAATATTTTTCTTCAAAACCATACCACTGATTGTAATTTCAATTTGACTTTAATATTTTCATTCAATCAAAAGGTACATTGCTATGAGTTTATACTTGCTTTTAGTCTATTTTTTCCATGGACTCTTTCCCTTTTATTGCCACTCTTTGTTTACTCTTGCTTTGCTTTCCCTTCTTTACTTTTATTGGCATGGCCTTTCAACCCATAATACAAATGTTAATATATAAACATATGAAGTGGTTATTTTGATCATATCTTATCTAAAACGTAGTAGTTCAAGATCAAGAAAGGTTGTGGTGGTGGCAAGCAATTTGGAAATTGACTTGTCCTTCAAAAACCAAAATTCACTCGTGGTTGGCTTTGGCCAACAGACTCCTTACTTGGGATAATGGTCAGAAGCATAATTGATCAAGTCTTAATAGATGCATTATATGTAAGAAAAATCATGAATCAATTGATCACCTATGTGTAACTTGTCCATATGCATAGATTGTTTGAAAGGAGGTCACTCAAGCTTGTGTGGGTATAAACAAATGGAATAAGATGACTTGGGTTGACTATATGTTAGACTAGCTTTCTGATAAGAGTGTTGTGAGCTATAAGGCTCTTCCTTGCATTTTTATTTATGGTATATAGTGGACTAGAAATCAAAATACCTTCCAAGATTTGATTATTTCTCTTGCGATGGCAACCCATAGAATTAGACTAGCGATGGAAAACAATAAAGATAGCCCAAAACAGAAATCACCAGAGTGTTAATGTTGTCGTGTATTTTTTTTATGAGTAAGAGATAAAAATTATATTATTGTCTGAAACTATCTGTACATAAAGTTACAAAATTCCCCTTCCCAGGTCTCTGATTGCTTCTGGTCCCTTCATGTCCACTACCTAGCTTTGCACTATTACTATTTTCCATATTACACAGTTGTTCCAAAATTTAACAAAGAACTTCACCCCAACTAAAACTCCTCCCCCACTATAGACTTGGTTCCCCACATATAGCTATGCCTCGTTCAATCTATTACATCCTATCTTTCAAAAAATATATAACATTCTATGCCCCCCAAACATACCCATTGCTTGGTATTATAGCATAACAATTTCCCATTATTACCACACCCCAAGTTTTTCGTTTTTCAATGTTTACATTGAGGCTTATCAAAGCAAAACTAAGAAAATTCAACATCACCATTCCTGCAAAAAACGATACTGGATGGGTACTAGAATTACTCAAGGGAGTATTTCTGTAGCCATGTCCTCTTGGGCTTCCACCTCAGGTGCTTCGCGTGCTTTTTCAGCTGCTTGGTTCTTTGCTTCCTCCTGCAGACCCACAGTCTCATGAATCGTGGTCTCGTTTCTGAATTGTTCCTTCTGCTGGTCCTCGTTCCTGGGTGTTGGACACTCCACAACGGTCACAGATGGTTCCTCTTGCTCTACCTGACAAGCATACAAGGCCTTTTCCAAACCCATAACCCCTTCCACATCCATGATATTACGCCCCCAATCCTCTTTAGAATTATTAGGGAACTGTAGCACCAAGTCCCCAAAAATTTCCCTCTCCAACATTCTTTTTGTTAGTATCCTTCGCAGTATCTAGTATGGGTTTATCCCCACCGATGCTTCCCGGTCTTCCATCCTTTCTGCCATTTCCTCTTCCTCCATTCCAGATATACGTTCATTCATGTATTCCATAATTCATTTCATGTACCATTTATCGTCTTCATTTTCCAAAACCCAATTGTTTCTTTTGCTTCTACCTCCTCGCCTGTTTCTCGTCCTTTGGCAGGGGGGCATGCTAACTAACTTAGCCAACAAAGTTTCTAGATAATGCCTTCTTACTAGAGCCTCTATTATCCTTCTCACCTCGTGCTTCTCCAGGTTCTTTCCTCCATTTGCTACTTATACTGCTGGCTTCAATGGTCGCCTTCAATGTTGTGTCCATTTCCCTCGAGGCATCGAAGATCCCATTATTGCCTTTAACTCTTTTGTTGTAGTCATTTATTTTCCCATTATTGCTTTTAGTACTCCTGCTCTTGTCATTCATTTCCCTTTCATGCCTTCGTACGCTCCTCAGGACACCTCACCTTCCGTGCCAATAAATCCTCATTCTCTTCTGCATTCCCTGTAATCCTTTCGCTTGCTTATTGTCTTGTCCACCCCTATAACATCATACCAAAACTCCCATTGTAATAAGACTTACCAACCTTCTGCTCCTCTGGATTAACTTCTTGCTGCCTCCACACTTCAATGCGACGTCTGGCATCGCATTTTCCATTAATTCGCCACCTTTCCGAGCAGTTGTTTCCATGTAGCTCCCTTAATGGGCCACTTGGTCATCCACCGCACCCACATCCAGGATTAATGGTGTCGTGTATTTATCAAGGGATGCCATGGGGATTATTTGATGGTGCAAATCAAGGAGTAGATTTATGTGGTGTTGGGGTTGTTCTCTATTTAGACAATCAACATTACTTTTGTGTTTTGTATGTTGCAGGTCAAGGTACCAACAATGGGGTTGAAATCTATGCTCTATGGGTGTTGTTAAAGGTAGCGGGGAACAAGGTTCAAAAGCTCTCCAAGTGTTCGGGGTCTCCAAGCTTGTCATAGACTGTGCAAATCATTGATGGAACATTGGAAATTCGGGCCTATCTCCCATTATAAATCATTCGAGTGAGATAATTAATACATTTGAGAATATTACTTTTACTCATATTTATTAAGAATACAATATGCAAGTTGATGCTTTGTCAAAAGAGGCCTTGGCTATGTAGGAAGGTACTCATAAAGTTATGGAATTTAGCGGAGCCTCACTCATATTAGAATTAGAGTCATCCTTGTATTAGTTCTCTGTTTATGTTTCTAGGAATATGTAATATCGATTCATTGGTCATTATGTGTATTTGTTGAAGAATAGGGGTATCCTATAGTCTTGGTTGTAAAACATTTGGTCCTTTTGGATGGAGGTAATAAGTAGTCGGAGATACTTTTTGTGGCCTGATTGCAGATGTAGCATTTGGATCAATTCACTTGTCCTATTTGAACAGTATAATGTATATTTGATTTCTCACTTAAAAATAAGGTTTTTTTCTTTAGGAAAAAAATAGTAGTTCTATATACATTATCTTGTAATAAACCATATATGATGGTATTGTTTTGTAGATTGCTAACCTCAGCTAACTGTAATGCTCCATATTTTCACCTACGACAATTAAACCCTGAATGTGATTAGATGGTACATATTCCTTGTTATTTCTTATCCTTAGTTGGACTAAGAATACTATGAGTGTATGGATTTTAAGATCCATTTGTTGTAAATGGTAGTTGTGTATGAATTCATTTCTTAGTTAACTCATGAATGATGAAAAGGGGTAATGATGTCCCTCTAGCATGCTATGTCATAGATACATGTGGTAAGTGAATACCAATTTATAATGTGTTTGGAAATTAACATTAAGTAGTGTGCACTTGGTAAAAATATTAACTTTTTACAGTGTTGGTCACTTAATGAGATGGTAATCATAGGTCAAATGTTAAAGTTATGCATAATCTTGTATCTAGTAACTAACCCACATGATAGATGGGCTAAGTGATAGTTGGAGAACTACTGCACTGAAGTGGCACATATGACGTGGACTTCAAAAGAATAATGGTATGCTAGTAAGCATTTAGAGAGTTTTTAATTGGTTTCATATACATTTTTGTGATGTTTGGGCAAGTGCAGGTTCTACAGGAGGCACCGTTTCCCAAACTAGTCATTCGATGACATGGTCCCACTAACAACAATAACGACAACAAAGTATGGAAAATAATAGGGTGTTGAGCCTAATTCTATCACGAGGAGTGGAGGCTTTACCCACCGTTTATCCTCTGAATCCTGGAGTCATGGGAGGAATGTGCTATGATGCGCTCCCCAAGGTGTGTGATGATGACTGGCGGGTTTCCTGCAGGAGAAGCTTGGTCAATGTTGTCGACACTTCCGTTTACGGGTTCTATTTGGAGTTAGGTCAATATAGTTGACACTCCATGATAGTTCAACAGAGGAAGGATAGGATGTAGAAGATAGTTGTGAATTAGAAGAAGAAGTAGCCTAGTTAAGAATGTTGTGGGAGTTAGTTATAATGGCTTGGTTATTTGTATGTGTGTTAAAACTCTTGCTTTACTCCTTTGTGATTAACTCAATGTACCGTGAAGTTGATATTGTGTTATTGTGAACTAGTTAGTAATATTGTTAGATGATGTGATTACTGAATTGTTTCCTTGCATGCTTAGATAAAAACATATAGGAACTATGCATAAGAAGAACATATTGTTGTTAGTACACACACAAGCTATGTCTGCGCTAGCTACGCCTACATATCTTGTGTGGGTACACTAGTATTACTCCAATTATATATTACCTATTAAAATGTGAATTATAAATTATATGTATCGTGTTGATTATGAATATTGTTGATGACTATTAAAATATTAATTACAAAATGGTGCATGTTACATCAAGAATTTAATTTCATGAATTCTTTAGTAGAATATATGCCACATTTGTTAGAATTTATGTAATTAAAATAATATTATTTTATTTGACTTCTTAGGTGAGAACTTTGTGGAAATTATGTTTACATAAGGTTGTTGGATTTAATTTATTATTTATCTACCCTCCTAAAAAGTGTGATGCACTCCTCTCGAATGGGAAGAGGCAGTGGAGGAAATTTTATAAATAGAAAGGAGGGATAGGAGAGTGGGATAGATTTTTTGGGATCATTTTGAAGATGAACGGAGAAAAACTTAGAAGGGCATAGAGAGGAAGTTGATGCCGAGATCCAATGGGGATCCATGAAATCTAAACTGGAGGGGAGTTGGATTTGGAGACCTACCTGCACATGTTATTGTTGTTGTTAATGAGACCATAGGCACGAAGGGCTAAGAAACCCATGGGTCTCCTAGAGCTAGGAGTTGGAGAAACTGCTAGTTGGCTGGGAGGGAAATCCCAGTTTGGGAAACTTGTAGGTGACTATTGTTGGACATGATTGGATTGCTAACTACTCAACCAAAAATTGAGGTAATCCTCTATTATACTTATCTTCAAATTGCATTTAAATATGAATTTATTCAACTCATACATAATGTTAGTAAGTTAAAGATTGTTGGTAAGTATTATATGCATGCTTATGATCGATTATGTATTTCGTTAAACTGTTGACAGATAAACTATTTTCATAGTATTTAAATACCCACATGGAGGGTCTTTACACATGATATTAGAGCCCCAGTTCCAAATCTGGAACCATCGGGCCTTCTACAGACTAGAAACCAAAAGCATGAACATAAGATAAAATTTATTTAGAAATTTGAAAGAGAACATAAGATTTTAAACATAACAAACAAAAATATTCAGAAATTTTAAACAGAACATAAACCATAAAATGGAAGAATTTTTTTGCTTTGAAGGCAAGCAAGAGAAGTTGCCTCGAAGTTGATAGAAAATTTTACAATAAGGTAGTGGGATTCAATCCCATACTACAATGCATCAAGATAAGTTGGCAAGAAGGCCTCCATAACAAATTATGCTTGTAGCCTCAATGACTCCATAATTGTACCTTCAGACCATTAGCATAAATCTATCCTTCAACCTGTAGCAAACAATAAATTTTGTGAAAATTCTTGTCATCTCTCTTTCTCTCTCTCTCTCTCTATATATATATATAATGAGCTTTTAATATAAGAAGATAAAGTTTATATATGGAATGTTGGAATCTGTAAAATTAGTCACAACAGATCTAATGAACAAGTAAATCAATCACAACAGATGAACATAGAAAATATGGTGTAAAACTGTGCAAAACATGCATCAGTGCTCAATATCCCAGTAAGGGTGAATGATTACAATAGAATATAGTAACAATGACTGAGCAATTCAAAATGCCTAAGGAGGTCATTCGAATCACTGAATGGAGTAGCTTGACTCCAACTAGGAGTCCTCATCATCAATCAGTAGTGGTCATCAATGCACAAGAACCAGTCATCCAGGTGTCAATCTAAGTCTAACTGAGTGTAACATGTGTATCTGAAGTGTGTAGCACTGATATAGGGAAGTGGGCTCAGTGGAGGGCGCATGGGAGGCTAACTGAAGTCAGAACAAGTCATCTAGTCAATCTGGAGGTCCAACGGAAGTGAAACAGTCAGCCGGGAGTGAAACTAGCCTCAAATCAGGGAGAATCGGAGCTAACTGAGTGTAACTGAAGTGGTAGGTGAAGAAGTGCGCCCTTCTCTGGCAGTAGGTGAGAAGTGGGCGCCTTCCAGACTAGGAGGGCTAAAACTCTGAAGTAAGTGGCTCCCGGGTGCTAGAATAAGGTGGCTAAGGTGATGGAGGCATCAACCTGGTGACTGGGATGCATGCAACGTGCATGCAAACCCTAGAATTTGCATGCAAACCCTAATTGCATGCAAGATCTTGAAAAAGATGATGTGGATATCCGAACAGAATCAACATAGTTGATATATATTTATATGATGGTTTAAATGTTATGATCGGATTCATGGAGATTAAAGAAGTTTATTAATAAGTGATTAATGAAATTCACTTTATATTGGTGAAAATATATCATAATTAGTAAAACAAAAAGTGCAATGTTATGTTTGATCAAGTGAAGGTCCAATAGAACAAGTATAGTCGAGATACCCTAGTATGAAGACACAAAGATATTATGTCATAGAAAATTTCTTATGTTGTGAACGACCATAACTCCAAGACGAAGTTTCTTGAAGAGTGGGTGTATGTAATGCCCCATATTTTCACCTACAACAATTAAACCCTAAATATGATTAGATGGTACATATTCCTTGTTATTTCTTATCCTCAGTTGGATTGAGAAGACTACAAGTGTATGGATTTTAAGATCTAGTTGTAAATGGTAGTTGTGTATGAATTCATTGGTTAACTCGTGAATGATGAAAAAGGGTAATGATGTCCCTCTAGCATGCTATGTTATAGATACATGTGGTAAGTGAATACCAATCTAGAATGTGTTTGGAAATGAACGTTAAGTAGTGTGCACATGGTAGAAATATTAACTTTTTACATTGTTGGTCACTTAATGAGATGGTAATCATAGATGAAATGTTAAAATTATGCACGATCTTATATCTGGTAACTAACCCACAAGATAGATGGGTTAAGTGATAGTTGGAGAATCATTGCACTGAAGTGGCACATATAATGTGAACTTTGAAAAAAAAATGGTATGCCAACAAGCATTTAGAGAGTTATTAATTGGTTTCATATACATTTCTATGATGTTTGGGCAAGTGCAGGTTCTACAAGAGGCATAGTTGCTCAAACTAGTCATTTGATGATGTGGTCCACTAGCAACATTAACAACAACAAAGTACGAAAAATAATAGGGTGTTGATTCTAATTAGACCATGAGGGCTGGAGGCTTTACCCACCGTTTATCCTCCGAAACCTGGAGTCATGGGAGGAATGTGCAACGATGCGCTCCCCAAGGCGTGTGATGATGACTGGCAGGTGCCTACTGGGGAAGCTTAGTCGATGTAGTCGACACTTCCGCTTACAGGTTCTATCTGGACTTAGGTCAATATAGTTGATACTCTAGGATAGTCCAACAGAGAAAGGATAGGACGTGGAAGATAGTTGTGAATTAGAAGAAGAAGTAGGTAGTTAAGGATGTTGTGGGAGTTAGTTATAATAGCTTGGTTATTTGTATGTGTGTTAAAACTCTTGCTTTACTCATGTGTGATAAACTTAGTGTACTGTGAAGTTGATATCGTGTTATTATGAACTAGTTAGTAATATCGTTAGATGATGTGATTAATGAATTGTTGCCTTGCATGCTTAGATAACAACATATAAGAACTATGAATAAGAAGAACATGTTGTTGTTAGTACACACACAAGCTATGTATGCGCTAGCTACGCTTACATATCTTGCATGGGTACACTAGTGTTACTCCAATTATATATTACCTATTAAAATGTGAATTATAAATTATGTGTATTGTGTTGATGATGAATATTGTTGATAAGTATTAAAATATTAATTACAAAATGGTGCATGTTAGATAGAGAATTTAATTTCATGAATTGTTTTGTAGAATATATGCCACATTTGTTAGATTTTATGTAAGTAAAATAAGGTGTAGTTTAAATAGTCAAGGTTTTCAATCTTTTTTGAGCATATTTTCTTGTTCATCATTTTTAGGTGAGAAGTTTGTGGAAATTATGTTTAGATAAGATTGTTGGATTTGATTTATTATTTATCTACCTTCTGAAATAGAAAAGTATGATGCACTCCTTGCGAATGAAAAGAAGCTTTAGAGGAAAATTTATAAATAGAAAGGAGGGGGAGGAAATTTTAAGAGAAAAACTAGAAAGACATAGAGCAAAATTGGGTTTTACTGCACCCTAGAAAAAACCTGTACGACTGCGGTGGTGGCTTTACTCTTGTGCTGGGACTTGTGCTTGCCTCCGGCTGGCCCTGGCTCGAAGGTTTGATATCCAGGTGGTTTAGTGACGGCGCTCCCTGGGCGGTTTGGAGAGGTTCCCTCAATCAGAAAAAAGAAAAAAAGAAAAAATAAGAAAGAGCAAAATTGGGTTTCCTAGCATTAACCATTAGAGAAATTACAAGTTGGTTGGGAGGTAAATCCCAATTTGAACAACTTGAAGGTGACTATTGCTAGACATGAATGGATTGCTAACAAAAATGTTGGTAAGTATTATATGCATTCTTATAACTCCATCAGAGATATAGACTCCATCCGAGATAATACGTATCTATTTATATCTAGACACGGTCTTGTATCACTATAAGACCCTGCATTTATTCACATAGCTGGCTTGCTAACATGGCGCGGAAGCAGACTTCATTTGCACAGGAATTGATACTATACGCGATTAGCGCTGCTGTAAGCTGTCTGGTTCTCGTTGTAGGGCTTAAGCATCTTGACCCTAACAGAGAAGCCGGGAAAAAGGCGGCAGAACGAAAGAAGGAAATCTCTAAACGGTTCGGTCGGCCTCGGATACTCACAAATCCTTACGAGGTATTCATTGCAAAACCTTATGAGGTATTCAAGGATATTTGAAAATTCTTGTTCCCAAATCAAACACTAATAGTATGTACGAATTTTAGCGGTTTGCATTTTGTTTATTACAGCAGGGTATTCATTGCAAAACCTTACGAGGTATTCAAGAATATTTGAAAATTCTTGTTCCCAAATCAAACACTAAGAGTATGTACGAATTTTAGCGGTTTGCATTTTGTTTATTACAGCAGCCCCTGAAAACTAAAAATTCATCGATGTACCCAGAAATTACGAATTTTTATATTTTAAAAATTTGAAATTTTGCTTCAAACCCTATAATTTTTGGGTTTACTGAAAATTCATGGATGTACCGAGAAATTACAAATTATTTACACTTTTAAAAATTAGGAATTTTGCTTCAAACCCTATACTTAAATTATTGGATTTTGCTTCAAACCCTAGACCGATGAATTATAGTTTCTCTTCACAATTTGCGGAGTATTTATGCCATAATTTTTTGATTTATTTCTGCTCATACATTGATTTTGATTTCGGATATTGAATGATTAGTTTATTTACGGTCTCAATAATCTAGTCCGATTTTTCTGGGTTTGTCTTTATTTCTAGGCCCAATACTATTGCCCTTAACGTTGGTCTCTCGGTATTCCTACTTTTGGCTTTATAGATTCCTTTAGTATATGGATTTCATTTATAACCCTAAGTTTATGAGGTTTTGTTTCAAATATGGGGCTCCGAAACTTTGATATTTGAAGGCTCTTCCTTTAAACTCTGGAAGCATTACAATTGATCCAAATAGGTCAGGTACCACAAGGTGCCCGTTTTCATGGGCATGAGGGCCCTCAAACGGGCGAATCAATAATCAGATCTGCACTTTTCTTCAGCTAATCTGCCCTGACAGGGTGGTACCCTTCCGTCAAAATCATGCAGGATTTGGACCTGTCACCAGCTTCCTATTTGTGTCTACGGGGAATTGAACCTTGGTAACTGGCCCGACACATCACCATCTTCGCTGCTTAAACACAGCCCCATTGACCAAACCCTGAATATAGGAATCAGTTATGCTCTTGAACTTGTTCCCTGAGTGTTTCTACTTTGGATTTTGTGAATAAAATTTTCTCCTGAGCTTAAAAATTTATACTTCTCCATTCATGAATTTTCTAACAAACTCTAAATTTTTAAATTTGTTTCAAACTCTAAATTTCTGGCCCTTAATTGCTACCCTGTAAGTGCTCGATCATACTGCTTTGTATTATTGCAACAAATTTGCTTTTATGGGAACATAACTATAATTTTCTATTTTGACAAAATCTTTCCTATTGTAATGACTAACGAGTAATTACAAACTATTGCTCCCATGCCAACATTGCATGCTATGTATGGATGAGAGATATTTGGAAGGTTGAATAATTTTTCTCTCCATGTAGGCCTTTTTCTTTCCTCAGTAAAAAAATTCGTAAATTTATGAAGTAACAAATTATTACATTCTTGATAGCAGTTCTCAAAATTAACCCTCACCAGTCCTATATCATCTTATACAGCTACATAAACAAAATAGAACCTTGACATAATAGGAAAATAACAGTCCTATCATATTCCATTGCCAGGACTGTTGTATCATATAGAAAATGGCTCCAGAATTAGAAGTTAGAGAAAGGTGTATGAAATTAACCAGAAATTTGGCCATCCTCCGATCCCCATTGAATTGTCCAGTCCTTTTTGCATCTAGAATTTCCCAGTTGAGGCCCTCTTCCACAATAAGGAAGAAAAGTGGTGACAAGGGGCAACTCTGCCTAAGCCCCCAAGTGGGCCTAAAGAAAGCTGATGCTGAGCCATTGATCAAAAGAGCAAAGCACACTGAGGTAAACCGTAAAACAGGCCATAACCCAATTGATGAAATGCACATTAAAACCTAAATGAAGCATCATCAACGTCATATACAGCCAGCTTACCAGTTGGTAAACATTCGAAAGTTTGAGCTTCATAATCATGGATCTCATCTTATTTGTTTTAATACAGTGGAGCCCCTCTTGAGCCAAATCAATGGCCTCATGAATCTGTCTTCATAACAAGAAACTGAATTGCTCACTGGGAATAGTCTCCGATAACAACCTTTTAATTCTCATCGCAATCACTTTCGAAAACAATTTTGTAACTGCAATTGCATAAGGAAATGAGCCTATATTGGTCAAAAGACTCAGGAATATCCACCTTTGAAATCACAGCAATGAACAAGGTGTTGAAAGCAACTAACATTCTCCCTGTAAGTCTTGACTCATTCAGTGCCTTCAGTAAATTATCCTCCATCAGATCAGTGAGTGAAATCCAGGAAAATTTCAATGGGACCCCTATCTGGTCCGGGACTCTTTATCTCTTTGAAAACTATGCAAAACCACCTGCAACTCATCCGTGGATATTTCTTCTTAACAGCATCTCATTTCCTTCTTCATTCACGAAACTGGGAAAATAGGGACTCTTTATCTCTTTGAAAACTATGCAAAACCACCTGCAACTCATCCGTGGATATTTCTTCTTAACAGCATCTCATTTCCTTCTTCATTCACGAAACTGGGAAAATAGGAGGTTATTTGAACAACCTCCACTATATTACCAGAGCCTCTTCCTTATACATATCCTTGAAACTGAGCAATATCTTTGAAGGATGTGGCCATTGAACGATTCTCCTTTGGTATCTGCCAAATGGTATTAACATTCTTCCTGTGGTTCCTCTCTGTGTAGACTTATTGATATTTGTTTAGTTACATTCCCCAGAATTATTACATTCATAGTATTTTTCTATACACCACATCCTTCTTTGTATGCCTGTATGATTGTTGACAACTGTGATTTATTAATTGTGATTCCTTTGTCTTACAGGATGTGATAGCTTGTGATGTTATCAATCCAGATGATATTGATGTAACCTTTGACTCAATCGGGGGGTTGGAAAAGGTTAAACAAGAACTTTACGAGCTGGTTATCCTTCCATTACAGAGGCCTAATTTGTTTGGACATTGCAAGCTCCTCAGTCCTCCGAAAGGTGTTTTACTGTATGGCCCACCTGGAACTGGGAAAACCTTACTTGCAAAGGCAATAGCAAGAGAATCGGGGGCTGTTTTCATAAATGTAAGGGTAGCTAATCTAATGAGCAAATGGTTTGGGGATTCTCAGAAACTTGGTATGTGAACATCTCTGCCTCGGTTTTGTTTGAAGTCTTACAAGCACTTTGTTGTATTGGCAATATATTCTTCTGCTAATTTGCTTTTTCATTCTGATAATTTTGATACCTGTTGGAGGTGTCTTTTGCTTGTTCTGATAATATTTATTTTAGTAGAGATTGTTAGGATAGTATACTATTTACTATATATGTCCTGATTTCTGATATATAGTGGCTTTACTCGAATTCTCATACATGAAAAATAGATGTTTTGGGGTGCTACATCTCAAGGATGGGAAATAAGACGGGTATAGTTTTATTAGAATATTCCAGAGAATTACAATGATGGTTTATATGGAATTGCAACTTTTGAATTCTCCAATATTATTCAAAATGCAAATAAAATTATCTCTACTTTATAATGGAAAAAATCAAAGAATAATCCCTTCTTTCAATAGTTACCATTTCTATAGTTCATAGTACAATGTGTTCCAATACTTATAGTGAACCTTTATCTTTGTCTTGAGATCAGCTCTTATTGTTTAAAGGATTTCTATTGTAAGAACTTTAGAAGCCTCCCAAACAAACAACACCTTGGGATGATATAGTTAAGAATAAAAACAACCATACACATAAAATCTATAGTTATTATATATTGTAGAAAGCCCTCCATAGTTAATATTAGAAATGAAGAAGAACATATATTTTTGGGTAATAACTACATTAGAGTAATTTGATCCTAATGACCAAAGAATGAGCAATTCAAGTTTTTGTAGCTTTTATAAGGAAAAGGAAAAGCGTAAATGGTGACATGGGTCTTTGATTTACTGGTCCTTTGTTTCTTAAAGTTAAAAGTTTATTTTCATACAATTTGGCAGTGCATGTGTCAAATTGCTCTATCTGCATTTTTCTAGCTTTTGAACTTTGCAAGTTCTTAGCAAAATTTTGTCAAAATGTTAAAAAATTTAAGTTGTCTGAAGCAGATTTCTTCCAATTATTAGGAAGAATTGAACTAAGAATTGAGAAGTTGTCCTTTGATCCCAATGAACAATTCAAGTTTTCATAGATTCTACAAGGAAAAGCTCAAATGTTGTCAGGGGTTGCCCCAATGCAATGGATTTCTACAAGAAACAGAAGTGCTATATTTGCTTTTTTCTTTATTGGTGCATGCTTTAGGATTCACTGTGTTGGGATTTTGTGAGTCATCACTTTAGACCTTTGATACATGATCCATCTACAGGACAAGAGAGAGAATTAGATGTGGAAATCCAGATGAAAGCTAACCTGGCTATGACGAGTTATAAATACAAATGTCAATGGTATACAAAGAAGAGTGAAAGGTGTTGATCTAAGAAAACAAAACGAAAACACAAAATAAAAAAATATTAAAATAAATAAATAAAGAAAACAATAGCAAAAGGAGAGAAAAGGCATCATATAAAATGAAGTGGAAAGGTAGAAATCAAATAATAAAATCAACTAAGATAAGGATTATAAACGGACATAAGAAGAAAAGAAAAATAGAAAAAAGCAAAACAATAAATTAACTACAAAATGAAGAATAAACAAGACAAAATTAAAGAGAACATGAGGAAAACTTAAAAGAAAATGGCTACTTGCTAAAACAACGTAAGCTACAAAACAAACAATACCACAAGATATTAAAATATTGGAGAAAGAATCCAAAACAAGACACACGAAAGAGGGGTTTGGGATAAAAAGTTAAACCTAGGAAACCAAATGGAAGATCGAGCACTTACCTGCCAATGTTAACCTACCTATGGGGATTGTGACCTTGATTTTGTAAATTGGAGAGCCAAGTTTGACTAATCATCACAAGTCTATCTTCCATGTTTGGACAGCTCACAGCCTTTTCAATATCAATTGCTTCCCTTGTGTATTTTTGAAAAATGATCAATGTTGACCAAGGACCTTGGTGTCCCGAATGCAGATATGATGCATTTTTTCTTGTTATGAACTTTGTAAATTTTTTGAAAACAAACAATAAGCTGAGAAATTTAAGTTGTCTAAAGAAAATTTCTCCAAATATTTGGAAGTTTTGAACTAAGATTTGAAGTGTTAATTTTGATGATAGCTTTGAAGGTTTCTTACCAAAGTATTAGAAGGAGGCTGAGGACCCTTGGCAAGAGGGAGGAAGTGTCTTTCATTATGTGCTGCATAACATTTATGTTGAAATCTAAGATTGTTTCACACGAGAAGGTTTTCTTGATTATTGGCAAAGATAATGTGGATTCCTGATAGTAGACACCAATGGAAATTCAATCGTTACAAGTGGCCAAAGGCCCGAGTGTTATTCATGATCACCATGAGTCAAAAGAGGGAATTGAGTTGAATGAAGATTGTTTACCATGTCAAAAATGACAATATTGATCAATGGGAAGGGGACAGAGATTACCTTTGTATGAAATATATTTATGTACACTGAAGATTTGTGTAGTGGTATTTGATATGATGCTTGCACGGAGAATCATAAAGGCTACATGATCCTACTATAAATTCCATGGAAATATGATATTTTAAATGGATGTAGAGATTGCTATTTTAGTCATCATAAAGGAAAGACATTTGGGTAGTTAAAGTGGAGGTTTCTTTTGTCCAGACATGAGGTAGTGGGGCCATCAATAATCAGTATTTGTCATCTTTCTTGTTTTTTTCATTTTTGAAATAGGTTGACAACTTGACACTTGCATGCACATTAAAACTTGAGGATTATGCATTCCTTTTGGATTTGATTCTATGAAAGTTCATTCTTATGTTTGAATTTGTAAGGGTGAAGTTTTTAATATAAATGGTGTTGGTTTGCCATCCATTAAACCTCAATATTTATTTATTTTCGTTATGGATAATGTTGTAATAGTAATGGTGTATATTTAGTTTTCTCATTTGACGTGAATTTTTGATGTGGTAGCTTGTGGGCCATGACATTAAATTTGTGCACCTATAATATTACATTTCTCCAATTATTAAGGTTTTCACATGGAAACCCATTACTTGCTTTAGTCGATGTTGAATTTTTTAAATTAATGAAATTTATATTCATTTTTTTTTTCGTTCGAATTTAAATGGCAATGAGGGTTCAAGCAGCGAATTGTATGTAACATGAACATGTAAGAAAAACTAATACCTAATTCTCAAAATCACGAGGACTAAAAAAGGGTAGTGAATGGTTTAGAATCATGTGACTAAATTTGGCGACAATTTAATTATGTTATAATGAGCATAGATTATATTATTGGTTATAATAGTGTTATTATGACCTCTAGTAGCATCCCTTAGCATGGATGTTTCTCCTTGGCATTATATAAGGAGTCATGTTGAGTACCTTTCAATCATTGTTGTATCTGGCATTTTTTATTAAATAATATTTTTGTCCTTTGGAAGTTGTATTTATGGATTCTTGTCCGTTATATATGTGTGATGGCTCAACTAATGAACTGTTTGGTTCATTATAGTTGTATTAGAGTGGTTTCCATATACTTGGAAAGACAAGTAAACAACAAAAAAGTGGAAAATTGTTGTTACAAAGTGTAACCCCCTTGAAAATGCTTGGTTTATTTTGCATTTTCACCATCTTTCTTCTCTTGCCAAGCACAACAGAAGATCCTTGGACTTTAGTGGTAGTTATAGGTTGTTGGGAGATTTGGAGGCCACGCACCTTGTTCTATCTTGCTTGAGCAATTAATCATCCGAGGCAAGAACAAAGATGTAGAGGAGTATGGTTGGCTAGATGGAGACTTTTCTGGATGCATATTTTGTTAGAGATAGTGGTATCTTGAGATGTCCTCCATGTTCAGATGCCTAACATGGAGTTGCATTTTTCAGTATAGGCATCAGGATGGGGTAGAAGGTGAGATGCACTCTACCGCATGAATCCAATGGTGGATGCGTGTAGACCTTTCGAGGTAATTTGCCTCATGCATGCAACTTTTTGCATGGACTCACTTTAGGGTTTTAGAAACCCTAATTGGTCAGTGAGTTGTTATAAGGAGGCAAGGGGTCACCAGAAAAGGGTACTTTGCAGTTTCTTTAGAGAGAGAGGAGATTCAGAGTGTGGGCGCACTTGTGCGTGCATAGCGGGCGACTTCCTGAGGAGAGGGGCACATCTGCAGAGAGAGAGAGTGAGGGGATCCGAGAGGGATCTGTCCTTACTTAATCGAAGGCACAAATCGGCCATTACAGAGTGCAGTGAGTGCATTTGTGCTTGGGCAACTTTCTAGAGGAGAGGGGTGCACTTCCTGAGGAGAGGAAGACGTCTTTGTTTGAGGAGTTGATATTCTTGAGGCTAGGAGGGGTGAGAGAATCAGAGGTGATCTTCTTTAGTGATTGGTGAAGATTAGAGTAGATCTCATTTGAGTTTGACTAAGATCTAAGGAGGGGCGACTTCAGAGCATAGGAGGAGGGGCGCATTTGCCATGCAGAGGGGCCACATTCTACACTGAGAGGTTGTATTCTTTCTTCATTGATAGGGCAGATCAGGGCAGAGTGGTTAGAGAGGTGGTACTACATCCAGAGATTTGCAGTGACAATATTTCAGATATCCAAATTAGAGCAGACAGTAGGGGCGCATTTCCCAAGAGCAGCAGTAGCTACTACATGTAGATCTAGGGTTTTTGTCCCGTCAGGTTCTGTTGTATCTCTTGAACATTTGTGGAATTATTTTCTCTCTATTACATGCTCTGGGCTCGAGAAAGAAGAAAGCCCCTTAGAAGTTGGTTTTCCCCATTGGGGTTTCCAGGGTAAAATCGAGACATGTGTTTGCCAAATTTTGCTAAAGTTGATAGGAGATCTATAGTGCTTTCTGTTATAAGTTTATTGTTTATCCTTAGTTTTCTTTGGCATAGAGAAGTTGGGTTGTTTTGGCGTATAGAGACTCAAACTCAAGGCTTGTTGAGATCTCAGTTTCCCAGATCGAGTAGTGACATCTAGGAAAAACTATCATATTCACCATGAGGTTCCATTTGGGCACCCTTGACACACATTTGAGACAGACATACAGGGAGCCTTGAACCTCGAGGCCTAATTCACCTGACATGTGGACACGGAACACAGAAATACGAGTAGTCGACACGGGACACGACGACCCCAGAAACAGGACACAAGGGACGCAGATAGATTGATAATAGATACTGAGGGAATGCCATTGGCAAATACAAAATAGGGAAGAATGTCATAGCTCGTTAATGGCCATTGGTCACTATCATAGTATCAATAGTCCTCCTCCATGTTAGAATCAAGAAAATCATGATCACTTGCATTGCCATCCTTGTCCTCTGCACCCAATCCAAGATCTGTTGCTGCATTCGTTGGTGTGGAGGATGACACCTCAATAGGCTCATCATCAAAAGTAATCGGCCCTAGAACTGGATCATTAAGATCCATGTTGGCTAATGCCAATTCAACATTGCCTTCAAACCCATATCATTAGGTAACACATCCCACATCTTTGTCTTTCCCTTCAACCATTCCTGCCTCTGCCTGTAAATAAGATGAAGGTTGGTGTGCACATACACCATTGTCTCTACCCTGAACTGCTGAGGCGTTCTCTTTTTCAAATTGTACAAATTCCCATATGTGCTTCAATTCCTCTTGCAACAAGAGGATGAAGTAACCTGAGAGAGGATCCTCAAGGCTAACCCCTGTAGAACAGATCATGCTGCCCCATGAGTAGCCCACCAACCAAAGGGCATCTTGACTCATTTGTCTCCAAGCACATCATAGCCTTCAAATCTCCTAGTGCCAAGGGTGAACTCTATGTAGCCCTCCTCCACCTAAGTAAGGGATGCTCTATCTTGATATATCTTTCTAAATGCTTCTTTCCTCCCTTATGAAATCTCGCCATCCATGTGACGAGGGAATCTGTGTCAGTGCTTACCATTGAGCCAATATTGATTGTAGAACTTGGGATTAAACAAGTGAGCCAAGCAATGCAAAGATGTGCAATTCTTATCCCACCCGGTGATAAGAATATCCTGTATAAGCTCTCTATTAATGTCCCATACTTGGGGCACTCATTCTGTATAATAACGGTCGTGAAACTTAATCATGGAATCTCACCCCTCATAAACATCTCTGAAGATGGGCTGGTTCGTGTCTGCAAACCACAACAAAGAAATGATATGGTCCATGATCTTAATGCTAAGGTCTACCCTCTCCCACCAACCATCATCTAACACTATCCTTTACCTTTTTTGAAGCAACTTGATGTGCCTTTTTCCAAGAAGACCAAAACTCTCAAATAACCCTGGCCCCAAGAGAGGTCTTGACCTCCCTTAACCTCTTAAGCATAATGAATGAGGAAACAAAGCGAGTATCTACAACCTGCAACAATGATAAATATGTGTACTCTTTATAGATTAAGGGCATTGGTATGGTTTTGTACAAAATTATGGATATGGCGTGCGTCATCAATAAGATTTCCAATACATGTCACATATGAAGCAATAGATTTAAGTGCTAAATTCAAAGAATGAACAATGCAAGGTGTCCAAAATATCTATGGATATTTAGTTTCCACAATCATACCAGCAACTTTGCAAAAAGGTACATTGTCTGTGATGGTTTGCACACAAGAATCAACACCTACATCTTCAATTAACTTTAATGAACAACTCACCCATATTTTGTGCAGCCTTGTATTTTTCCAAAAACATCCATCACTTTCAAGAAAATTGGTCCATTCATGGTAGACACCATGAAATTGATGAATGGGTGGCATGTTGCATCCGTCCATCCATTAGAAATAATATTGACATCGGATGAGGGCCATGATGATTTAATAGGCTCTAGGATTTTGTTCACCTCCTTTGCCTTAACCAACAATGTGGTTCTAAGCTTCTCTGAACCTGGAGGTACATACCTAGTTGGAGCTTGTTCAACTAGAGCTTGATCCATCTCAATAAACAAAGGTGACTGTGCAACATTAAATGAAATGAAGTTGAGATAGAAAAATAACCCAATGGTAAAGACCAGTCTCCTCCTGCTTCTCTTGTTGAAAAATCCTATCCATTGGACCACATCTTGGGGTCAACCTCTTTTTTGCCGACTGAATTTCAACCTCACTCCTAAATTTGGTAGATTGATTCCTCAAAAATGGAAGAGGATCCTCATTCTTTTGCTTCTTGCTTACTGTTGCCACCTTCCCCAAGCCAACTATATCCTCTCTTTCCCAATCGCTTTGTTGGGTAGCATTCATTGATTTACATGTTGCAAGTCCAACAAATCGCCCCTAACTTGGAAGTAGGTGCTCTTGAATTCAATATTGTAGAAATTACATGTCTAGAGAACATTTTGTTCCCCAACAATCTATGATCCAAGCCCTTGTTTTCTCGTTACATACTTCCACAGTGGGCACTTCTTTTCTTGAGCTTGCTCTCTTGCTATAGTAGGGTCATTTGCAGCCATGGAAGCATCAACATCTCCACTTCAGGTAGAGGGAGCACTACCACCCACAAATAAGGAGAAACTTGGAGTGGGGGGGACAATAACATTGACACCCCTCCCTTTCTTTTGACCTCTACGAGCTGCTGTTGATGATTGAGCCATAATTTCTTTGAGATGAATGAAGAAAATTGTTGTAGTTGGAAAAAATGTCAAATCTCTTTTACAAATCTGCATGCAAAGCACTTGGAATCCTTTCAAATCGTGGTTTTACCCTTCACTTGCACAAAATCGCTGTGTGCGAGCTCTTTCCCTTGGCCAAAAATAAAAAAAGAACATGAAAAATTGAGTTTAAAGTGTTCATAGGTGTCCTTTTTGTTGGATGCATGTCCTGGAACCGGGACAAGCTTAAGGCATCTGTCAGACATGTGTCTTAATGTGTCCTGTTTTTGGACACGTCCAAGACATGTGGGACGTGTCCGAACGTGTCTGGTGTTCAACAGGTTGGATATGGATATAGAGGGCCTGGAGGACGTGTTTGGTTTCTTAGCTTGAGGCCCATGACCACATGGATGGAGGATGCGAGCATGAAGGGAACCTAATAGCATGGATGCTCATCTCAGGAGATGTGCAAGGCAAGATTTGTGGTAAGGCATGGGTTGAACAAGGGGCAAGGGAGCAAACCCCCTACCTTGGAGGAGGCTTGGAGCATGAAATGTGGCAAAGGAACATGCCAAAGGAGGAACACCCTACCTAGAAAGGTTCCATGTGGTGCTAAAATCACTTGTAGGACAAAAAAGGGTTCACTTGATGAGGAGCATTCCACTCCAGTGGTGAAAAGAATGATCTACTAGGTGCTTGATCATGGAACTACTCTTTTAAAGAGAGATGCCCTTTTCAAGAAGGCATCCAAAGCACTCTAAAGGGGCTTTATGGGGTATTACACCTTGTTTGGCGCACATTTCCCACATTTTTGGAGTGACGTCAAGGAGAAGACAATTGTTAATTATTGACTAAATCAAACCCTAAAAGCTACTCTAAGAGGAGCACCATACCTTTAGGGTTTTTAGCTATTTTTAATATTATTTTATTGATTAGGGTTTGGTTTGAAAGGTATAAATAGAAGATAATTCCATTTGGTAGAGGTATGATACGAAGATAGGGAATTCTCCTCCAAGCACTTAGATGATTATCTTTGGGAGGATTGGAAGAAGGACAAGTCCAAGTTGAGGGTTTTTTTATATCTTTTTATTTACTTATATGTTTAAAGCTACTTTTCATGGGTTGATTTGATGGTTGGGAATCACTCTTACAAACTATTGGTTAGATCTTTGAAGGAAGGCAATTTTTCTCCATTAAAAAGATGCTAGGTAGATGTTTCAGTTTAACCCTTTTCTTGTTGTAATCATTGTTCATTTATTGATATTGTTGCTATTATTTTCGCATATTGAGAGGTTGTGGTTGTCCCTTTCTTGTTCATGGTTGCATGTTATCACATGGTTGTTTTGTACTTGTTGTGAGTGCATCATTGGAAGGGCCCTCCTTTAGTTTTTTTCATATTGAAGAAGATCCATGTGGTTAGTTAGAGCCTAAGAAACCGGATTCGTTGGAAACCCCCCCGTGTCCCGTGTCGATCGAATCGGACATGATTCGATATGAATTTGTGTCCGATTTGATATGAATTTGTGTCCGATTCAACTTTCCCTCGAATTTGAAATCGGGACACGTTTTCAAAACGAATCGGACACGAATCGAGGTTGTGGTTGTCCCTTTCTTGTTCATGGTTGCATGTTATCACATGGTTGTTTTGTACTTGTTGTGAGTGCATCATTGGAAGGGCCCTCCTTTAGTTTTTTTCATATTGAAGAAGATCCATGTGGTTAGTTAGAGCCTAAGAAACCGGATTCGTTGGAAACCCCCCCGTGTCCCGTGTCGATCGAATCGGACACGATTCGATATGAATTTGTGTCCGATTTGATATGAATTTGTGTCCGATTCAACTTTCCCTCGAATTTGAAATCGGGACACGTTTTCAAAACGAATCGGACACGAAATTTTAGCGTGTCCCGACTATCGGACACGAACCCAGAAAACAGGACACGTGAAGCGCGGAAAAAGGCTTCCGAGTTAGCTTTAAAACAAAATTTTGGCTTTCTTTTTGTCATTTGCAAGGAAGCAATTGGTTGAGAGTGAGTTGTATGTGCAGGTGAAGGAGATTTGAAGGCTATCCATTGTTTCCAAGCGATTCCAAGTGCATTCCGGTGGATTTGTGGAGAGGATTGCAAGCTCAACCATCACACAAGAAAAGGAATGTCTCAATCAGCTAGGGCAGGAGGTAGGGGGCAAAGGAAAGGGAGAAATGCACCATCTAGGGCCTCCCCTCTATTCCACCAAGCACAAGCGGTTCTCCTCCTCCGTCAAGTGCTCCATCGGCTGCTAATGGAGCTCATTCTATGGTTCCATTTAACCCTGTTTTAGCAAGACAACAAGCCCA
The DNA here is from genome assembly GCA_027924585.1 of Larix kaempferi. Classification (NCBI taxonomy): domain Eukaryota; kingdom Viridiplantae; phylum Streptophyta; class Pinopsida; order Pinales; family Pinaceae; genus Larix; species Larix kaempferi. Next base: position 14,994,793 of record BSBM01000257.1, on the reverse strand, counting down.
AGAAAAAAAATACCCTTTGTGGAAGTATGTGACAAGGAAAGATGGGCCCGGGGCAAAGCTTGGTGGGGGAGGCAATGTGTCTTGGAGATGCAATTTTTGCAAGCATGAGTTCATGAGCACATATTTCCGGGTTAAGGGCCATTTGTTGGCCCTTCCTTCTTGTGGGATTTCTTCATGCAAAGCGGTGAGTGTTAACCAAAGGAGGGATATGGAAAAAGAGGATCATGTTGGCTTAGGGAAGGTGGCAGCAGCAAGCAAGAAAAAAGAGGATGATCCTCCTAGCACCAAGCCTCCATTTCCACCTAGCAGTTATGGGCGTGGGCGTGGGGATACTTATCAAACAAGAAAGAGGCAATCTATAGGTGGTCCAATGGATAGGATTTTCCAACAAGAGGCGCGAGAAGAGGTAGACCTTACCATTGCATTTTTCTTCTACCTCAACTTCATGTCATTCAATGTTGCACGGTCGCCATTGTATTTTGAGACGGTTAAAACTATCTTGGAATGAGCTCCAAATGGTTATGTGCCTCCTAGTTCAGAGAAGCTTAGAACCACATTGTTGGTTAAAGCAAAGAAGGAGGTAGATAAAATCCTTGAGCCAATTAGAACAACATGGCCCTCATGCGGTGTGAGTATTGTTTTTGATGGATGGACGGATCTCGCACGCCATACACTCATCAATTTCATGGTATCTTCCCAAAATGGAGTGTTGTTCTTGAAAGCTGCGGATGCTCTTGGGCAATACAAGGATGCACAATTTATGGGTGATTTATTCATCAAAACCATTGAAGAAGTAGGTGTTGAGCCGTGTGTACAAATCATCACGGACAATGCACCTGTTTGCAAGGTTGCTGGCATAATTGTGGAAGCTAAATATCCACAGGTATGTTCATTTTGGACACCTTTCAATTCTAATTTGCTCATTGATTGAATTTGGTCATTGCAATGTTAGTGTTGTAGAGTCATTGATACATGCTTTTATTGCTCTTACAGGTTTTTTGGACACCTTGCACTGTCCATTCCTTGAATTTAGCACTGAAAGCCATTGCTTCGGATGTGGCATGGATTGACAACCTTATTGAGGATGCACGCCATATCCGTAACTTTGTACAAAACCACACAAATGCCCTCACCATCATTGCTGAAGATTGCAGATACTCGGTTTGCTTCCTCATTCATCATGCTCAAGAGGTTGAGGGAGGTCAAAACCGCTCTTGGGTCCATGATGATGTCAGAGTTTTTAGCTTTTTGGAGAAAGACGGATCAGGCTACTTCACAAAAGGTGAAGGACACGGTGTTAAATGATGGTTGGTGGGACACGGTGGATCTTACCATTAAGATCATGGAGCCAATCATTTCTTTGTTGCGGTTTGCAGACACGGACCAGCCCATCCTAGCAGAGGTTTATGAGGGGTGGGATTCCATGATTGAGTCCATGAGGTCCATTGTCATGGAGAATGAGTGTCCCGAGTATGGGACATCGGCAGAGAACTTATGGACCATTATTCGGGATATTCTTATCTCCAGGTGGGATAAGAATTGCACACCTTTGCATTGCTTGGCCCACTCCTTGAACCCCAAGTTCTACACTCGGGAGTGGCTCACTGGTGGATCGGGGGCGTCACACAAAGTCCCTCTTCACATGGATGCAGAGATTGCAAATGGGAGGAAGATAGCACTTAGACGGCTATTTCAGGATAGAGACATGCTTGAGGAGGCGGAGGAGGGCTTTGTAGATTTTTACACTGGCACTGGGAGATTTGGAGGCTATGATGTGCTTAGAGATAGGGAGGGTAAGAAACCCTATGCTTGGTAGGCAACTCATGGGGCAACATCCCCTATTCTACAGAAGTTAGCCTTCAGGGTCATCTCTCAAGTTACATCATCCTCTTGTTGTGAGAGGAATTGGAGCACATATGGGAACTTGTACAGTGTGAAGAAGAGCAGGCTTGAGTAGTCCAGGGCAGAGTCGATGGTGTATGTGCACTCCAACCTTCGTCTTATTTACAGGAAGAGGGAGGAGTGGGTGAAGGGAAAGACAAAGATGTGGGATGACTTTCCTGATGATATGGGTTTGGACAGCAGTACTGAGTTGGCATTAGCCAACATGGATCTTAATGATCCAGTGCTAGAGCCGGTCACTTTTGATGATAGTGATCGTATAGAGGGGTCATCCTCCACAGCAGCAGATGCAGATCGTCAGATGGGCAGAGAGGAGGAGGAGGGGGAGGAGGATGAGGAGGATGAGGATCAGGGCAGTGGCAGTGATGAGTATGTTGATTCAGGCATGGAGGAGGACTACTGACATATGGGATTCTCCCATCTTGATCCACCCGTTTTTGTATTTACTATTAGTCTATTTGGCATTTGCTAGTGCCCAGTGGTATTCCGACATATATGTATACATTTTGATTTTGATGACTTAATGAGAAATATGGTTCCGACATGCATCTATGTGTCGCATAATTCATTGTGATTTGTGAATGACAAATGTGAAATGTGTTGTGATTCTTGAATAGTGAATAGTGAATACTGAATACTGAATCGTGATTTGTGAATGACAATGTGTAATCTACTAATCATTAATTAGTTTTTATTCTAATTTCTATTGAATATTTGTAAATTGTAAATGTTCTAGTTTCTAAAGATTTTTGGATCTATATGTCTATATTTTTAAATATTAATATATTTAAAAATATATATATATATATATATGTATATAAAACGTGTCCTGATTTCGGGGGTCACCGTGTCCGTGTCGGACTCTCGTATTTTCGTGTCCTGCGTGTCCCATGTCCCCGTGTCCGGTGACTTAGGTTAGAGCCTATTGTTAATAGCCTAACTACGCCTTTCATCTTGTTTAAACCTTCTTGTTCAATGATCTTGACTCCATAGTCTAATTGGACAGGAACTTGTTGTACAATGGATTGAACCATTGTATGAGGGCATGCTAATAGCGAGGACTATGATGGAAATTTCCCTTTGATGGTGATGGCTCTATAAGTTTTGTTTCAATGCCAATTAAATAATATTTGGTGTGATTTAGATAAGGATATGTTGCAAACTAGAGGATTTTTAATTTGAGGTTAGTCGTTATGCACTTGAATTATGTTTCTTAGCTTAAAAAAAGAAAGGGTGACCTTGCTATTGTAAGAGTATATGATGTGCTCTGTCATTTCCCAAATTTGGCATTGGGTCACAATGGCCTAATCACATTGGCCATATTCATTAGAGTTTGTCAAATTGATGTTAAGGGTCAAATAATTGCCAAGGAGGAAAATTACTAGTTTCCTAGGTTTGGCGTGGAAGCTTTGGGATTTGGAATAATGGGGATAATAAATGATGTTGGAACATTAGGATGGCATAAATATTTAATAAAGGAGATGAATAAATATATACAAGTGAAAATCAAAGTGGAATTTGATCATGAAGACACATGGAGGAAGTGGGACCCACACAAGCTAGAATTTATGTGCCACATGGCATCCTCTTCTTGCAATTTCGAATCCATGGGAAGCCTTATGTTCTTGGGATGAGTTATAAGGTCAATAATACTTGGCATGAGTCAATGAGGTCGAAATAGAGAGGAAGAGTAACTCCCATGGAAGAGGAAGAGGCAATTTGGAGCTAGTGAGACACTTGGGCTAGATTCCCTAGCTCTATGACAACAATGATGAGGATGTTATGACACCTATGACACAAATCAGACCTGAAGGTTGACATATGACATATATGACATGTCAGGGCTAAAAATAGACTCCAAGAGGGCGCTCAAGGGTGTTAGGGCAGCTAAGATGCTTCCACATGTGATTTGGTGGAAGTGGGAGACTAGGAATTGTTGTACAAGTGGTGTTCTTTGGAATCTCTTCCCAACTTGAGTTGGCATGAGTCTCTTGGAAGGAATTCGACCCATAGAGGACATTAGAACTTTATAAATGTCAAGAACAAAGAATGAAACCAGTTTTTGATCATTTGTAGAATTTGCAATTGCATTTGTGTAGAGGGAGAGCTAGTGGATGACTAGTTTCTTGGCTTAGCCAATTTCGAGGGTGAAAGATTCCCATCCAAGTTGGTAATTGGAAAGGCCATTCAAACCTTTCATTTGGAGCTTTAATGGAGTCTTTATTTGTAGGTGTAAGCTATAGGGCAGCTCATGGTTTCTTTTATTGTAGCACATTCTCTCAACCATTTCCAGTTTTGATGGCATATTCTTGATCCTTGAGGGAGGGCGTTTTTGGTGAGCTATTGTACTCTTTGGGGGAGCTTCTAATGTGCCATTTCTTTTGTAATATGAAGTAAATACTCTGTTCTTCATCTCCAAAAAGTTTCAGGTCGAAATTCCAAGTAGAAATGTATAAATCTCATTTTTAATGAAAGAACAGTGCCATTTCCCCACTACATTGATGTATAGCATGATAATGTTGATGATTTCGAATGAATGGATGGTTATCTGATACATTTATGATTAATAGACTGCCATGGATGTATTTTACAAGTTTCATGTACTGTACTTGAGCATTTGAAGTATTTTTACTCAGTTTAATTACATTGGGAGAAGAAATAGTGCCATTTCCCCAAGGGTGGAATTGGTGATTTTTGCAGCTGAAGGGGATAGGGTTGGAACAGAGATAATAATCAATTAATGATTCACATGAGACCTTGATAACATCATTGAGACATCCCCTACCTTTGTTCATAAATTTGAATGGGTTTGGAGGCATTTGGGAAGTCATTTTCAATACTTACCCCAGGGGGATTTGAACCCCAAATTACTAGTAAAATTGCATACTTGGTTCAGAATCTTAATAGAGTTTGCAGAGGTCTTTTGGTGGCCCTATCTCATCCCTGAACATCATATTCAAGTCCTAATATCATTCATACACCTTCCTTGAAGATTTGAAGGCATTTGGAGTCAATTTGAGACCTAGAGACCAATACTAGTCAAAGGGAAATTAGTAGTAAAGTTCCCTACATTGGCCAGAATTGAAAGAGGATTTGCAGAAGTATTTTAAAGGTTTAAAAGCATCCCTGAAACACATATTTATGTTCTAACATCATCCATATACCTTCTTAGAAGATTTGGGAGCAATTGGAGCAATTTGGGGACCTAGAGCTCAAAACTAGTCAAAGGTCTAACTAGGAAAAAAAGTGAAAAATTGCCATTTTAATAAAATTCCTAACAAGGGACTTTACATGCTCTCTACAAAAATTTAATGATCTTTGATCATGATGCTGAACATTAGAGTAGGTTGTGAATTGGCTTGAAGTTTTGTTGCAATTGGAATACAATCTGATTGCTAGATGGAGGCAATGAGGCTAAAATTTATTCAAAGGTGTTAAGGAAAGTTGTGTGACAATATGAATAACCATATACATTTCAATGCAAGAGGTCGATCCTATATGAGGATGCATGCTTGATGACAGTTTTGTTGTTGAAAAATAGTTGAGCATCCTTCGAGATCAATGAGCATCCTATTCATTCAACTATATATATAAAGTTGAATGAATAGATGATGAAAATACAAGAATGTGGTCCAAATTTATATTCTTTTGGGCACCTTTACGTGAAGAGTCATCTTCTTATAATTATTTGTTTATTTATTATTATTATTATTCTTTTATTTAGTTATCATTTATTATTCTTTCATTTGATTATTATGTATAATATTATATGTAAGATTACCATGGTATTTGCCATGGTTTTCTTATATTGCATGTGTTATAAATATAATATATGTATAGATTATATTTATAACATTGCCGCCGTCTTGAAAAGGAGCTTTGTCCTCAAAGCTATATTTGATTATATCATCTTGTTTATGGAATTTTTTTGGAGTGACAATTTGAGATATCCGATCATGATTACGGCAATTGCTTCCTTTATCTTGATATGTACACTAGCCTCTTTTCTTTTGGAATTCTTTTGCTTTTTGTCATGCTCTCGCTTAATTAGCTCATTAACAACATTCTTCACATCAATCTATATGCCATCATAGACAACTTCATATATAATGCGTGATGCATTAGGTATGTACTTGGTCAAGTTTTGTTTATGCTCTTGTCACTTGCGTGTTTGTTGTTTTCTAACTATTTTTGACTTCAATTGAACACAGCATTGTTGGATAGCAAACTTGACAGAAGTAGTTATTTTCGTGATGTCATCCCCAATATATTCTATGCTGGTTCCCTTGAAAGGGATCTTTGTAGTTATAATGCTCACAAAAACACCAATCTTATCTTGTGTTTGATTCATCTAATAGCTATTCCAATTGATGTGCTTCATAGCAGTCCTTGTGTTGACATCTGCATCTTGCTCAAACAAAAGTGGAATGTGGTTCACAAATCTAACTACAATGATTCCCGGCTTGACATCTTTGCCACCTAGAATGACCCCTTCCTCCACAATAAATGGATGGCCTTCAAAAACATGTGGACTGCCCTCATATGTCACAACCATAACTGGATGCAGCTCTTTAATGATCCTAAGACAAAGGTTGTATTCCCCAATTAAGCGATCAACATAGGATTTGCAGATATTAACAACACATGTTGGAGAAATTGGATAAGGTTATGTTTCAACGTCTCTCCAATAAGGTGCTTGATAAGTACTAGATCTACAAGAGAAGGATAGTAGCTTGTTTCAGTAGGTAATGGAGGCATCACATCTGTCCTTCGTGCAAATCTTACTGTGACATCCTTGTCGACTGTTCCCGAAATATATTGCTATAGAAATTGAGCATATGGTGTTATTATAGCCATTTGGCGCATATATTGTATTATCCTCGAACGATAGTTTGTCCAATTGCCTTCAATTGTAACTTGAATTTCTACTCCATTCCATTTATCATTGTTGTCCCACTTTTCATGTACATGAATATGAAGAATATTTTTGTGAATATCAATATCAAGCCTACAAAATGAAAGATAAATGAGGTCTCACGTGACTTATGAGACTCGAATTCACCATACAACGTTGCATGGAGGTTTTTTTGGGGTGAGAGGATAGTAAAGGTTGAAGCTAAATCTAAAATAGCTAATTTCTCAAACTTGACTACCTTTGCACACAGTGGGATCCATCCCTCGTCATTGCATTGGTCATCGTTATTATCTGTTTCTTTAGTCTCTATTGTAGGTTCCCCTATTTGATCTTCCTTATCTTTTGTGCGTATGGCTTCTTTCAAATACTTATCAACAACACTAGCTTGACTCTCATCGAGGTCATCTCTACCCATTATAATATATGTAAGATTACCATGGTATTTGCCCATGGTTTTCTTATATTGCACGTGTTATAAATATAATATATGTATATATTATATTTAAGCCTTGTTAGTGTTCATTACCTACATTGTTTCTTGGATGTCTCGATATGAGAATATGTAACAAGAAGATCGTGGAGATGCAACCTAAATTGGGGCCTGTCCAGGGACATCTTTAAAAGTGGAGGTGTATGGGAAAGCATGGAACTTGGGTCTAGATCATGTGGGAGGGGAATGGACAAAGAAAGTGCATAAATCATGTCTCCTCTGTGAAATGAAGAGGACTTTCTTATGGTGGAGGCAATGGTAGGAGGCTTTCAGGTTGGGGAAGGTAAGATGATTATGGAGATATTTGCATACTGTGTTATACCATCGATTCATGGGGTAGGGCTCGATTTTAGGGGAGTGGGAAATGGATTGAGAGACGTGGGGATGGGATTTGAGGGCAACTTCCCAAATTGTGGATGAGAGGTAGGTGTATTTGGTGGATGTAGAGTCTAGAGATGCGAACTAGGACTGTGAAGGAAGCATTTGGCGGAGGTGAGATGAGAATGTGTTGGGATCCCCCTCGTTAAAGAGGATAGTGGTTTGAGATGTGCTCGGGGGATGCAAAGTATGGGGAAGGGGAGGGGTCAACTTGGAGAAAGTGAGAAATTAATGGGGGAATGGAGGGGGGGTTTAAAAGAGCAAGGAAGGTGGAGAATAATCTGGAGGGGAGTGATGAGAAGGGGAGGGGAGAGGGGTGTGGGGGAGAAGGGAGGAGTGGAGGGGAAAGGGGTGTGGGGGAGAAGGGAGGAGTGGAGGGGACGAGGGGGAGGAATAGGAGGTCACGAAGGAGGGAGGAGATGAGGGGGAGAGAGGAGGGGACAAGGAGGAAGAAGGGGCTACGGGGAGAGAAAAGGAGGCGTGGCAGAGTATAAGGGGATTTTGTGCAACACAACTTGTGTGCATAGGAAGATCATGGGGGGCTAGAAGGGTAGGACACGCAGTAGGGACGATGCGAGGGTGTTTGCACGGAGCATGAGCATCGTGTGGGGCAGGGTGGGAGCAATGAGTTGTGAGGGGTTGTAGGGTGAGCTTGCGGACTGAGGGATAGTTCATGTGGAGCTCAAGGGGAGCTCATGGGTGTTGAGGGGAGTTGGAGATGCACACATCTCATTAACGCATTGATAAAATAGTAACATCTTGTAGAAAACTCAAAAAATCCAACATCGAATGGTTATTTTTAGGCTTTATTTCTCAACAATAGAAAAATTATGATGGTGTTTTGGTTCTCTAGAACACTACGGATTACACAGTAAAGAATTTTTATGCATTCATTCTCTTCTTTGCCAAAGAACTCCTTTTCAAATGCTATGTATTAGTTTATATGCAACATTGGCTTTGCTGGGATCACCTAGAAGGTCGGGCCTCCCAAACTCTTCATGGTCCTCCATCACCTTATTTTCTATGCTATAACTTCTGTTTTGCTAAAGCCAACTCTTCTTATCACCTTGGGATCTATTGCATAGCTTTATCAATCATATTCTAGGGATACCCCCTTGTGCTAAAGGAGAGCTGACCTAAATTGAGAGGAAGGGCTACTATGGTGACAGTGGGTAGCCTACTTGAGTTCCTCTAAGTTTGCACCTGTGCATTAAGGTTTTACAACTTGAACTGCAGGTTTGGGAGGTAACAAGTTGTAAGTGATGGGTAAAATGCATAGGCGTCGAGATGCCTTTGGTGTCTTGGTGTATAATATTTGCCACAGCTAAAGTGATGGTTGTAGGTGTTTGCAATTCTATTGCACATAACAAAGGGGATGGTTGTAGGCGGTTTACATAACACTTGAGCTGATATGTTATACTAGTGAATGGGGCAAGAGCTGATTTTGCTGTTGATTCCACCAACGACTCAACAAATTGAAATTAAGTTGTAGATTATGGTTTATACAATGAGAATTCACACCAGTGAACGGATCAATCGATTGTGGTGAGAATTTAGGGAATTAAAAAAAGAAACCAATGAATTATGAAGCATGAGATAGCTATGTATGCATATGTATTCTAGTAGCCAACTCGCTAGGGGAACACCTTGATCTTAAGCCATGGAACAAAGTTGGGAATTGAGGAATTACTATGCTAGCAATTCCAACAAGGCAGGAACAGTGCTGTAGGTCCAAAACTAACAATTTAAACAAATTGCTAACACAACCATCAAACAAATCGAATCTAGTGTTCTGGGAGTTGATTGGGTAAATGAATCGGTGTAGGTTGGAATCACTTAACACTAGAATTAAGTAAACATACAGAGAACCAGAATCACATAAATTAAATACACCATAGACACAGATTACCTTGTAGAAAACTCTTAGGGAAACTTCAACATTGAATGGCTATGTGTAGGCTTTATTTCTCAACAATTGCAAAATTACAATGATGTTTTGGCTCTTTGGAGCACTACAGATTACACTGGATTTTTTATCTTTTCCCTCGTTTGCAAAAGAACCCCTTCTTAAATGCCGTGTATGAGTTGATAGGCAACATTGGCTTTGCTGTGATCAATTAGAAGGTCAGGCTTCCCCAACTCTTCTCTTCCTTTGTCCTTTTGTTGGCAACATTCCAATCAGAGTTCCTTTAATTTCTTAGTCTTTATTTTGTTTAAATTTAATTATAATTTTTTTTGCTTACATTGGCAACACGACACATTGGAGGTAGGTGGTTGCAGATTACATTAGCATGGTGCCCTTCACACTGTCATCTACATCCTCCTCCCTTGACTTTACTTCCATAGTCAATCTGATGGTCTTGCTAAGTCCTTGGCACTGAGCTGAGACATTGAACCATTTGATGTTTGTTACAGATCCATTTCACATCACACCTTCCCTTTAGGAAGCTTTTGGTATGCAAAAGATGGTCCATGAAGGAGGATACTTGCATCTTGTTTGTCTTGATCAATCTACTTCTTTGTCATTGTTTTGCTGCTAGTGGAGTTGTTATTCCTCTCCCTTGGTGTGCTTTGGTGAGGTAGAACTTACCACCTTTATCCTAGTGATATTTGTTCTCTTTCTTGTAGGCCTTACCATCTTTAACCAAGTGATAATTGTTCTGTATGGGCTGCCAAACATCACTTCACATGCATCTTAGTGGCACAACTTCGCATTCTACTTCATCAACATAATCAATGTTAAATGGAAAACCTGATTTTGCATCTCTTGGTAATTCTCGTGATAGATTTCTCTTGGATCCAACCTAATGAACACAGTTGTACTAGATCATAAGTTTTTAGACCAAGTTCATCTATTAAGGATTCATAAATCAAATTACATTGAGAACCACTATCAAACAAAGCATTCATCTTCGGGTCCTGCACTCGAACCTCAATTTAGAATATTGCATATATGTCTCCACTTGCTTATTGGCTGTTGCAATGTGGTGCAAACTATAGTTTTATCTACATTGGAGGTGCTTTCTACGTCCATTTCTTTTGTCTTCATAGTTGCATCTGCTCCCTCCTTGGATTTGTACCATTTTTGATACAATTCTGGATGAAGTTTCCAGCGCTTCTCATCCATATGTCCGTCCACATCACAATGTTTGCAATGCCTATTGGAATATTTTCCCTTCTGGATTGTCACTGTAATCCTTTTGCCTTTGTATTGTTGGGCCTTTCCTGTCCCTTTTGCAGTTGCCCCTTCCTGAAGTCCAGCTCAATGTAGAGAGATTTCTTGCTTGCCTCATCAATGCTTAAGAAGCTGTCTTTGCCTTGGATATGGTTGAATGGTTCTTCAAGGCACTTCTCCAGTACCCTAGGCTTTTCGAAAGAGATACGCAACCTGATTGCTTGCTTCTGGAATTTGGATGTGTATTCTTGTACACTGTCATTGTCCTTGTCGAAGGTAGTGCCATTTCATAAGTTGTTTGTGTTTGTAGCCTATGGATAGAATTGTGATTTCAACAATGAATTGAAATCTTCCCATTTTGTAACCATGGGCTTACAAAATGCCAGCTCGCTAGGGGAATACCTTGATCGTAAGCATGGAATGAAGCTGGGAATTTAGGAATTACTATGCCATCAATTTCAGCAAGTGCTAGTGACAGTGCTGTAGGTGCAAAACCAATGATTCAAACAAATTGCCAAAATAGCCAGCAAACAAATTGATTCTAATGCTGTGGGAGTCATTTGGGTAAAGAAACTGGTTGTGCTGGAATGAATTAACACCAAGACTAATCAGACATGCAAGGAACCACAATTACACAGCAATTATATACACCATAGACACAGAGATTACCTTGGAAGAAACTCCAGCATTGCATGGCTATGTTCCGGCCTTATTACTCATAGCGGTTGCAGGATTAAAATGGTGTTTTGGCAATCTGGAGCACTACAGATTACACACGCAAATTTTAATGCATTCCATCTCTTCTCTGCCAAAGAATCCCTTCTCAAATGCTGTCTATGAGCTTATAGGAAACGCTGGCTTTGCCTGGGATCAACTGGACAGCTAGCTGTCCCCAACTCTGCAGTGCTCTTCTCCTTTGTCCTTTTTCTGGCAGCATTCCAATATGAGTTCCTGCTATTTATTTGCTTTTAATAATTTTAATGTAAATTCTTTTGTGCTGACATCGGCAGTGAGACAATTTAGAAGTGGGTGGTTGCAGATTGCACAAGCACAGGGCCCTTCACACTGGCATCTGCCTCCCAATACCTCCTCTTCAGCTTCCACAGCCTACCTTCTGGTCTTGCTGAGGGCTTGGCATTGAGTTGAGCCATTAAACTGTTCGAGTTTGTTGCGGATCCATTTTGGATCATATTATTAGTTATCATACTACCTTTCAAGAATCTCTGTATCTGTCATTCTTATTAAATATTATTTTTACCCTTTGGAATCTGGATATTGTATTTTTACTGTTTGTTTTATTACATATTTGCACCTTGGCACAAATATAGTAAGGGGATTTTCCGTTGAAGCATACAGTACCGTACAGTACAGTACAGGATCTTATATGTACTGGGAACTTTTCTAGATTGGTAAACTTGTGCCTCTCATCTCAAGTTGTCTGCCATTGCTGTGTTTGATTTGCTGCACAACAATCTTTTGAGACCTGGAAACATCTAGTAATCTACACAAGTTTACATACATTTACTTGGAAATTCTTATGTGACCGTTCTCAAGGAGATAGCCTGCCACACTTGCACAGAAAAACTGAAATGTCAGAACTTTGAATTATGTAGACAACGCTTCATTGATTTATTTTCAACTTCATCATGAAATTTCCCTAAAGACTGTTTCAGATATCAAAGCTACCATGCGTACACAAGAAACATGTAAATAAGGACTGACTTCTATCTATATTCAACAAAAGGCCCATAGAAAATCAAGTTCATGGCAATCATAAAAACATTTTTGAGATGACTTGGATTAGTTGTAATTTTTAAACAATGTTAACTTGACGCTAGAGGTCATTTTAAGTGTTTATCAGAGTCTAAGTTGCCAGGAAACGTGGGTGTGGCGACACCACTTTTTGGAACGGGGTACTTCTGTTCGTTGGGGTACTATATATAAAAGTTTTTAATTTTTTTGTTACAACTACTTATATATATATATATATATATATATATAATCATAATGTGTCACATGCATATTTCTTCAAAATTCAATGATTCATCATTCATTCAACATTCACATTGGAACATAAAATTTGATATCAAGTGGAAGTTATATTATGATTCCATTCAACCATTGTCATATTGCATTCAAAATTTTCCTAATGGGCCAATGCCCAATGGCATTTCCAGCCATGAAATAGAAAATAGTCAAAATACAAAATTGAAAATTTAGAAAACTCAAAACACTTAACAGTGAACAATGGACGAGATAAATGCTTTGGCTTTCTCAAGCCCTGTCATCAACATCCTCAGGATGATCGTCAGCATCACTAGGGTCCTCTGTCAATAGGCTCTCTAGGTAGGTGTCACTCTCAAGTGCAGGGTCCTGCTCATCCATAGTAACTGGAGGAAGCTCAACAAGTCCATCTGGCTGTACCTCCTCGTCCACACATATAGCATTGTCTGTGTATTTTTCCCATCTCTTGAAAGGACCCTCCTTGTACCCTAGGTCTTTCCGAGATATGAGACGAAGTGTGCTATGAATATAAACTAAATTCTCTGCCTTCTTTGATCCCAACCTGTTTCTTTTCACGAAATGGATGAAGGAATAAGTGCTCCAATCCTCTCAGACGATGAGGAGCTAGCTACCTACCCAAGTAATCATATGGCAAATTGTAAGTTACTAGTATGTAAAAATAAATTAATTTTACAAATTTTTTGTACAAATGTTAAAAACAATATGAGAAACTAGTTACCTGCCCAAGTAGTGGTATGGCAAACTGCTGCAACTCAGGGGCATCCACACCATGAAGCCACCACCAATCAGTTGGATCCTTCTTCTTTCGCGTATCAGTAAAAGAATCATGTGAACCAAAGACACCTCACCCACGTGAAAATTGGGCAAATTGAGATTGTATCTTAGATGCCTCTTTTGAAGAACCATAAGTTTTTAACGCCACTCATAAATCCTTTCACCACCTCTCTATCTTGGGAAGGAGGCCTCCTTGATGTGGGATTATACCATTTTGGATTCACTGCATAGGCTGCCATATGAAGTGGAGTGTTCAACTTATTCCACTGCCCATGTATAAATGTTTGCAACAGTGGCCCGAAAGTAGGATCTCTTCTATCCATGATAGATTTGATCCTCTCACACATAGAGTCGATGTTTTCATATATCTCACCTAAACATGGACCATCTGTGTTTGCATAGCGAAGCATATCGCAAATTGGCTTCACAAATTCCACAACAAATTTGATATCATCCCAAAACTCATCACTCAAAATCACAACCTCTTTACCTCTGCAGCTGTATCTGAGGTAGATAGCTTCCACTGATCCCACATGTCAGTGATAACTGTAGCAGCTAAAGCCCCTTCATCTCGAAAAGCAGTCTAAGAAGAATGTAATAAGTTGCAAATCTTGTATCAGCAGGTTTGAGAAGCTCCATTTTAGCATGCCTTCGGTAAATGATTTGTGACCATTGATTTGTGAATGGTCGTGGTTGCATATGAACATCTAAATTTTGCGGCCATTCTCAATTAGCAACTGAATCCATTCAATTTTGGCAATGTCTTTCAATGCATTGTTTAAGGAATGCATTGTGCATGGTGTCCATAAAATATGCCTAGGGTACATGAAGAATTCACAAATGAAAACAAATTAGATTTTCTAATTTATGAATAAATATCAAAAATTAAAAAAAGTCAGACTTGTATTTAAAAATCAGATTTGTACTTATCAGATTTAAAAATTATATTTTTAAAAATTAGACCTGTACTCCTTTTGGACCATTATCCCCACTGCTTTGGACACCGGGGCTGCATCAGTGACAACTTGAATGACATTGGATGGCCCCACCTCTGTAATGGCATCACATAATTGGTCTTTTGAGACAATAGTGTTCTTTTCTTGACCGGAACAATCAATGGCCGTGAGAAAATACGGACTGGATATGGAAGAGACAATGATATTAATTAGTGGACGATTCCTACAATCAATCCAACCATCCACGACGATGGAGCATCCATCTACAGTCCAAGATGCCTTCAACGGTGCCATTTCCTTCTCAAGGCGTGCTTTCTCCTTGTCCACCAAAACAGTTCGGAGCTTCTCATAACCGGGTGCCTTATACCCCACAGGTCCATCATTAATGGCACGGGCCATTTGCTCAAAATATGGTGAGCGGGCTGCATTGAAAGGAATGCCACATTCAAGAAAAATTCTTGCTATTGCAAGATCAACACCCTCCCTACTTTTCACATCAAACATGTCATAATGGCCACCAAGTATAGGTTTCTTGTGTGGATGAGCTGTAGTGCTTTTTGATGCTTTTGATGGCACAGTCTCATCACCACATGCAACTTCATTTTCAATGGAATGTCATCTTCATGGGACTCATCATCATTAGGGACATTACGGCCTGGCCTTGAGTTTGCCCTGCCTGCGTTACCATCAGCCCTTTTCTGCTCCCTTTGAACATTGGCAAGTCTATTGGGATCCTCCGGTTCTCCAGAACAAAGATCAACACCAATCTTTGGAATTCTCATGAAATAGGCTTTTACTCTAGTATAGCTGCCCCTCCAAGTAGCAGCACAAAAATTGCATTTTGTTAAGGCTGTCCCCCCTGCACCCTGTGGTGGTTTTGTCCTCTCCACAGATTTCCATAGTGGATATTGAGGATTTGATGAAGCCATTTGAAGTTTTTAAAATATGCAAATGAAATTTCAAATTGAAAATGAGAAATTTAAAATTGATCACTTTTCAAACTCTCACTGTTGATAATCTGAATCTCTCACTGTTCAAACTTCATACATTCACTTTTTAACTACAAAGGTAAGTGTATAAAATTATAAATATGCATCCCAAGTTGAGTTTTTATTTTATTTTTAATAAGCTGTTCATTTCGGATAAAAAGGCCTGTAAGGCTTTACAACTTATGATAAATCATAAAAGTTATTAAATAACTAAATAATTGAATAAAATAATATATATATATATATATATATATATATATATATATATCAAATCTGTGTAAACAATCAAAATTAAAAATTAGAGTAAAAAATAAAATAAAAAACTATTTATAATTTTGATAACTAGGAAGTGGTCCGTGGACTTACGCTCTTGGGCTGTTGCTGAAAGCCTTCACGGTTTTACCAGAACTCTGTCGCCTCCGCTGGACAGTGTAGTTACACTGTCAGACCTTCACGTGGATGATGCCGCCGTGGAAGATTCGTGGTCAATCCGGTCATTGCTTTGACACTGCTGCCGTGGAGGATTCGCGGTTGATCCGGCCGTGGATGCTGCTGTTGCTTGGATGCTGCCGCAGTTGCTTGTGGTCGCTCTTCTTGTAGATGCTGCCGCCAAGAAATGAAAGATAAAAACGAAAGGAACGAGTGTAGGCCGTAAATTTTAGGTATGGGAAGAGGGGGGGGGCCATTGGTTAATCGGCATGGAAACCCAGGAACCCATGACGGATCCACGCTGAACCTAAAATCGCGGTTCGGCGCACCCAATCAACGCAAAGAACCTTGTTTTGAACGTGGGCGAATCGGGTTCTTCCAAAACGAACTGGGTTCATCTAGGTTCGCTAAATGTGAAACCGCACCCAAATCGGGGGTGCAGGTTCGTGAACCCGGTTCTGGTTTGTTAACCCTACCCTTGGGTTTTTGAACCCATGGAACATAGATCACAGTTCTTTGCAGGCAGAACTTGATTTGTTTTTGGATTAGTCCAACATAAAATACATGGCAATCACTCACTAAAGTTTCTCCTTTCAGGCTGTAAACAATTCCTTTGCTCCATTTGCATTTTTTCTGGTTCTCTTTGCTCAAAGAGTATGATCACTGTATCAAAAGATCTGTCCCAAACAAGGGGAAACAAATAAAAGATGAATTTGGGAACTTATGCCTCCTGTATAGGAGTGTGAAGCATGGGCTTATGATTCTGCTTATGTAAAATATACTAGTTCTGTCTTGTTTAGTCTCATAATTTCAACACGGTTATTCCCTCCCATAATCAATAAACGTAATTGTATGCTTCTGGCTCCAATAGAGTGACCACTGCATTAGAACCATCCTTGATAAATGGAAGCCAAATGATAAGGTGAAGTTTGTAATTGCTACCTCATAAAGATAGAATAGGTTTCCAGTTTCCACCATCTAAGTTTCTAACAATATGTATCTAGGTATTTTTACTCAATGTAAACTTAATGTGTCCACTATTATTGCTTCTAAGTGAATTAGCCATAACTTGAACGTATTAAAAGGTTGGCTGTTTCTATCTCAGATACTCAAGAAAGCCCAATGCGGTGGATTCTTTTTGGTAATCCATATTATGTGTGGGAATACAACTAAGGAGTTATACCAAAAACAGTAACTATATGCTTATTCTGTAGTAAGGGGAAAGCCAATTACATCGTACATGTTGTTTATTGACAACTCAGCAACTGAATCAAGTTTACAGGTTTACTGTGCAAACAACTGCCTCAAAGTTGCAGAGATGCTTGTAGCAAAGAGCACATGTATATATTTGTTTAAAATATCCTTGGCAAATAATTTCTGTGATGGCATTTTCTATTCTCATTCTGCCTAGTGTCTGAAACTTTTAAGATAACTGTAGCAACCTTAACAGTCTTCTACTAAGTGGTTTCTCTGATTGTAACCAATTGTCATCATCTGAGAAAAGCTTCTCTCTGAGATTATTCCATAAATAGTATATATTTTATAGTTTGTACGTAAGTCTTTTTGTTGCTACCATTGTTATTAGAACTGGACTGGACACTGTACTGGTGGACCCCAAAAACTGAAAACCAGTTGGAAACGAACTGGAACCAGAATAAAAACTCACATGACCAAAAAATGCGTAAAATATTCAAATTCTATTAAAAAATATGTATTCATGTAAAATATTCAAATTCTATTAAAAAATATGTATTCATGTAAAATATTCAAATTCTATTAAAAAATATGTATTCATGTGCATCTATGTGAGTCCAAACCATTAAACACATATAAGCAAAGCTTTCTCATGTAGATATCAAGTAAGAGTGCATATAACTGAAACACCACTGACTGCAATCCATATCTGATCCAAATTACATAAACAAAGAGGCTCTAAATGGCCTCTAGAGTCCAAAAAACATCACGGTGACAACAAATAACTACATATCATGAAAATCATTGTCAATATTGGGATCCTATTCATCAATAGCACCCTCTGACCCCTCCCTCTATATTCTAACCATTGCCTCTACCTTGAATCTCTAAGTTGATCCTCCGGGGACATCAGTCAACACTTTCCAATTTGATGAAAATTTCCTAGTCCAAGCATTAAAATAAGGTAGAAAAAATTTAACATGCCTAATAACTCATAAGTGATTTTGCTGTAGTGAAGTCTACATTTTCACTAAGGTCATGACAGAGGAGTTCAACAATTAGCAATACCAACATCAATGTACATAGAGGCCTGGGTGCTCTTGATCAAAATGCCAATCCCATACCCGCATACATGATAGAATCCAGTGGAAACGTTGCAATTCTGAAATGCTGAAAACTGTTAAGTCTGTTGAATTCTGCATGGGAATTAAAATTCCACTTTTTCCATAAAGTCTGATGAGGTTGGAACCACTCTAAGATATGTTGAAACAATTAATGGTAATGTTAAAAATTTAAGTAAAAGGATAGAAAAGAAAAAGTTTATTTAAGAATTTAATATTACTAGTGGTTACTAGGGTTTTGAATTTTTTAAATTTGTATGGAACCGGCCATTTCTGGTTTGGATCCTTGATTTGAACCAGCAACCCTGTAAACAAAATGAACCCACGATTTTGGCAAAACAGGTTCAGTTCTGATAATACTGGCTGCTACAGATATTGTCTCTTAGTCTTTCTTTGTAGAAGACTTCTTAATTTGTGTTGGGTGAAATGATCTTATTGGTTTGTTTTGGTAAAATTCTCAAATCCTTTTCAGCAAACCAGTTTACATTGTGGTGATTACAAGCAGGCTTCTATGACACTGAAGTGCAAGGTCTTTTTTTTTTTTGAAAATTTCTGACCTTTGCTTTCAACAGGAGTTGGGGTTGTTTGAAGTGGATGCCTATTATTGAGTACAGAGAACCTTTAGGAAATAGTTATTGAACTAATGGCCTGCTGCCTACTGACTGCTTGTGTCACGTGTGGAATTTTTGGGAAAGTAGCTGATATTTAAGGAACTCAAGACACTCAAATGCAAGGTCTTTTGTTTGAAAATTTCTGAACTTTGCTGTTCAGCAGGAGTTAGGGTTGTTGAAAGTGGATGTTTATTATTGAGTCTATGGAAATTGCAGTAAATAAGTATTGAAGTAATGGCCTACTGACTAGTGTGGAGTTTCTGCAAAGTAATCAGATATTTTTCTTTTTGAAACTACCCACAGAGCTATTATGCATTGGCAAAATTAATTTTAAGGAGTAGAGAAGACCCATCACGAAAGATAAGGAGGCAATTGTTTTTATATGCTGTATATCTTAGCTGAAATAGAGAATGTGAGCAAGATTGCATTTATGTAAGCATTTAGTATTTGATTGTTTGTGCCAATTTGATCACACATAGAGGTATCTGTGTTTTCTATTTTGTAGTTATTTTGGATACTTTAATCTTTAGCTGAAATAATTTGAGTTAGACTGCATTTATTACACCGAGAGTAGCGAGGTGCTCTACAGCCCAGTATGGGGGACGTGCTGTAACGTTACGTAACGTTACATAACTTACCTATTGTTACCAAAAATAAAAAGTAATTAAAAAATTCATGTCGGCTTATAAAATAAAAAAATTAAAACCACCATAGATCGATCTTAAACTCATCAGCACCGAGGGATGAATTATGAAATCTCTTGAGGTGTAAATTTTCTCTTGATGTGTAAATAATTTAAGATAGAAAAATTTACACCTCAAGATAAAAATGTGATTGTAGCATCTATTATTTTAATTGTTGGTGCTAATTTCATCACACATAGAGGTAACTGGCTTTTTCTATTGTTTATTCTTGCAGTGACAGCTGTGTTCACACTTGCACAGAAGCTACAACCTGCTATTATATTTCTTGATGAGGTGGATAGTTTTCTGGGGCAGCGCCGTTCCAGTGAGCAAGAAGCTTTCACAAATATGAAGACAGAGTTCATGTCTTTGTGGGATGGCTTTACAACAGATCGTAAGTGTTTATTTCTATGGTATTTTCTGTCTGTTTTCAACTTTCAGGATGTAGTACCAAAATGGCCTTCATTTTGCAATAATCCAGAGGTTAATTATTTCCATTGCATCAGCCCAGGGTATCTTTGGACCAGTTTGTTGACAGGACAAAATGCCCTGCTTCAGTGGCAGGCACTCTCCACAGTGAGATGTCTCGATTAGACTTTTAAGTTTTTGGAATAGGGAACCCATCTGGATTTAGGCCCAGCAACCATTACTAGTTTTAAAACTAATTAAATCCTAAGATGCTAAATGTTTATGCGAATGTAGTTGTACTCCATATGTATAGTGCAAGCCTTGTTGTGAACTAGTATTTGAATGTTTTGAACACAGTAATAGCTGTACCTCTACTACTACCTTCAGTGAAAATGTGTCCGGATAAGCAGTGGCAGAAATACAGATAATCAGCTATCAATTTAGAAAAGTCTACAATTCAAGAGTTAGTTATGGTTCCATGTTCACAGCGTATAGACAAACAACTTATTAGAATATTTAATTCATACTTGTCTTGTGCGCTAGTATTTAGTCACAAGTTTTTTACGATATTGATTTTTGTCAATAAGAGAGTCTCTATGTGAGTAGCCTTTTGGAGTGGTTTTAGGAGGTTGTTGGATGAGAGCTAGATTAACTCCTAGTTTAGTGTGTGCTTGAGATATTTTCTCAACTAGTAACGATTGTGATAAGGTAGTGCGTCTATCTTAATGGAGAGACTCGTCTCCTCTCTGGTGGGTACCCCAAACCGCGACTTCCAAATGATGGGCCCATTTGGGGAGGAGACAAGGCACAAGCATCTTGATCATCAGTTGGAACGACAATGGATCTTTTTGGTCATCGTCGGGCCTCATGTACAACGCTCTTGGGTCATCGAACATCCTCTTTGTTATCGAGACTCGTGTGAGCCCTGTTCGACCTCTCTCAAACATTGTAGGTTACCATTGGTTTTTTGTTTGTAGACACCACTCGAGGAGGTAGGGTGGTGTCAGAGGTCTAGGTAGAGCCCCTTGCATGACTAGGGGCTCCCTTCAGAGCATGGTTTCTATGGTAGCCGCATATGAGTTTGCCAGGTTTATGTGGGTTCAGGTTAGAAGTAGAGCTCCCGTCCCTAGGGACATTTACATAGCCGTTTATTACTTCCCTGTAGTGTCTTCAATGTTCGCTATCCGTAATGGTCTTAATGAAGACCGCTTTATAGACTTATATATCGACATTACCCAATATTCAGTGGTTGGGGAGGTCATCCTCTAACTGGAATTCAATGCTCGTACTAGAGTGCTCCAGATTCCTCTCCATGAATGGTTAGATGACATGTTTCACATCCAGTGGATAGATCCAAAGTAAGTGGGGCTTCACCATATGTTCGAAGATGCTTTGGGACCTACCATAGCCTATGGTCAATATGTAATAAACAAAAATATATATAATATATAAATAAGTTAATAATTAATACTCAATAATTAAATATGTAATGAAGAGACACTTATTTGTCGAAAGGTCACATCTCTTATGAAAGGGCACCCTGCATGGGTACATATATGAGCCTTAGCGATTCTTAACTAAAGAACAAGGGGCATTTATAACGCGAGCCAGATTTATAACCAAAGTAATATAATAAGGATACAAAATTGGTTATATTGAACTAGTGAATGAAATAATTCAATTAGTAAAAAGGTATAAAATATATATATATATATATATATATATATATATATAAAGTACTATACAAAAAGTGAAAAAAAAACTATTAAAGAGCTTTCAAGAGGTTTAAAAAGAGAGAGAGAGTACATATCAAAAGCCTTCTCGAGTTGGAAAAAGGGAAATATAAACGGAATTATATTAAAAAAATAAAAATAAAATTTTAAGCTTATTATCTATTAGTGGAATTTGGTAAAATTAAAAACAAAATGGAATCTATACTATGTGAGAATGTAAAGAAACACAATTCTTGTTTAGAAAAGAAGAATGAGGATTTGCTCGCTCAAATAATGGAATTAAAAAATGAGAATTATCGCAAACGAAGGGAAAATGAAGATTTCAAGAAGAAAGCTGACAAAAGTTTACTAGAAAAGGATGAAGAGATCTCTCGTGTAAAATATCATAATCAGAAATTGCTGCTTCAAATTAAGAAGGTGAAGGATAAAACACAATACAATCAAAAGCTAGAAGAGGAGAATCGAGATTTTCAGAAGAAACTATTGAAGAGAATGGTCACCTTAAGAAACATAAACAAGATCTAATGGATTAGATACAAAAGCTTAAGGATGATGAGAAATCGCAAGAAGAAATGATCAGGAACCTTAAGAATGATAAAGATTCATTGGAAAACAAGTTGGAGCAAATTTAGAGGACCTCAAAACCCTCAGACTCAAAAATCCAAGTTGAAGAAAAATAAGCAAATACAAATCCAGTCTTCGTCAGATTTCTAAAAGAAGCCAATCTAGTAAAAAAAAAACAACGAGAACTCCTTACCGACACCCAAGTTATAAAAATCATTTTGACCAACAATAGGGTCAAAATGAACAAAAATAGAGGAGTTATGATTTCAGAAAAGAAAGAACACAAAATCAACAAACTAAGCAGAAAACAAGAAGTTCCATCCAACAAAGCGATCAACAAACAACTCCAATGAAGATAGATTTCGGATGGACCACTTCACAAACGATGCAACATTTTTTCTAGGGAATTCGTAACTCATATCGTCTCGTTTCGTCAAGTGTCGTAGCTTCCAACACAAAAGATCACAAGAAGACATTTTGAGCAAAAATAAAGGATAAATTCTTCCATGATAATGCTTTGAGGACAAAGCATTTCTAAGGGGAAGGCAATGTAATGAACAAAAATATATATAATATATAAATAAGTTAATAATTAATACTCAATAATTAAATATGTAATGAAGAGACACTTATTTGTCGAAAGGTCACATCTCTTATGAAAGGGCACCCTGCATGGGTGCATATATATGAGCCATATTCTCAATTGTAATCATCTTATATCGTATAAAACATTTATTATATATTTTTCCTATATGGAATTTTGTTGGTTGTCTGATCCTAAATGGGCTCTCTTGTTTCCCACACTCTCGCTTCACTTGTTGGCCCCATGGTGGAGGCGTGTGGTCGATTATGCCCTCTCTAGCTAGACCATATTCTATTTTATTCGTCACTTCTTCGTTTCCACCATCCTCCTTGCTGACCATGCTCTTCTATGTCGTTTTCCCTTCGGATTAACACCCCTCCTTCCACCACGCCACCCTCCCAGGGATCACCTAGTATTACTATCCTTTTCAACAAAGGGGATCATGACATATTCTCTTCCCACCTTCATCAGATGTTCCCCCCCGGGTCTCAATTCTCCCTACTTGATTCTGCCTCTTCCAACTACACCTGCCTTTCATCTACCATTTGGGAAGTAGCCATAAAGTCATACCCTAACCCCACCCACTCCACTCATGTTGTCCCAAAACTTGGCTCATTCCCTATAAACCAATGTTACAGCCTAAGTCACAGGGTTCGCCGAATTTGAACCTTGAGGTTCGAAATTCGGCGAACCTAAAAAAAAATAAAAATCATTTTGATTCGACAATGAAGTTCTCCGGTTCCACTATTGGTTGGGTTTTTTTGCTTCCGTTCACACTGGGTTTCTTCACTCGCATCTGGTCTCTCATCGCATCTCTCTGCTTCTGGTTTCTTTGCTTCTTGCTTCCGGCAACACTAAGAATCGAGATGTTGTATCCCACTATTTCTAGCATCAAGTATTTAGATACATCACAAATTTGTGACCGGTAGAAAGATATTGTGATACACGACAAATTCGTGGTGGGTAGACGGATACACCAGAAAATCATTTCATTTCCCACTAGAATTAGGCATCTTCAGGGTCTCAGTTATCCTTGCTCCGGTACCGGTAAAAATACGGCATTTGATGCATCCGACACGAAAGAAACCAACGCTTTATTTCTTATGTGATTATTTCCTAAAGATTTCCGTATTGGTTATGTTGACGTGTAGTGTATTTAAAAAATAAAAATCCGTATTGGTATTTCCTAAAGATGTTCGTATTGGTTTATTTCTTATTCTCCGTTTGAAAAAAAATCAGGTTATGTTGATGTGTAGTGTATTATAAATGACTAGGTTATAAATATATATATTTATTATAATAAATATTATAAATTATTATATATATATATATAATAATATGATTTATAATGTTTATTTTATATTAATGTATTATCAAATATTTATATTTGGAAAATATGTATGTAGACGAACCTAATGCCGAACCTCATTTCAAACCTCATTCAAAAAGTCGAATTCCAACCCGAATTTTATGGTTGTCGAACTTGAATTCGAACCCGAACCATGTGACATAGGTTACAGCGAGGAGTGCAAGGCTCTTCATCGCTAACTTTGGCATGCATTCACTCATGCTCGCCTTTTCTACACCAAACTTAAATCTTCCTATCGTTGCCACCTCCGTCGCAAGAAATTCCTCTTGATGTCTTAAGAGGAGACGAGACTGGTGTGCTCTCCTGATCGTATCTCCCAAAAACTTTTGGCATACCATCTTCCTCCCCACTCCCCCCTTCATAACTGATCTTAACGTTAGATCCATGTACTCCCATACATCCAGTCTCTACGATGTCCCTTGGCAACCCAAGATTTAGGTTACTTCCCCGCCCCCTTAATGCTACTTTTTCTCACACCAAGATATCAGAGAGGTTGTTTGGATAATGGATATCAGTAAAGCAACAAATGAGGAGGGTTTCCAGGCAAAGTTCTTTAAGCATAGTCTTTTTGCCCTAGATAATGACTTGGCTGATTTTTTTAATTCATGTGGTCTGTACAGGTTTTCCACTGTTTTGGTCACATCACACCATTCACCTGATGCACAATCGGGTTCCAACTCAGATCGCAACAACTATTGGATGATCATGGTGAGTCACACATTCTCGAAGCTCTATGCTATAATCTTTCAAATGAAACTTTCTGGAGAGTTTGAGAGGAGACAACTTAGAGATAGAGGATAGGCAAGTTTTCGACCAACAAATCAGACCATTGACCACATCTTTTACCCTTCGGGCTATCATTGAGGAGGCATGACATCGCTCTTTGAAAGTCAACTGTTACTTTGTAAATTTTTGAAAAGCTTTTGATTCTGTACCTCGAGAGGGCCCTATTGCAGAGGCTTAGAGATGTTGGCATATTCGAGACCGTATTTATTGCCATCATGTGCCCATATGAGTTGGTCCTGGTTCTCTTTGCACAGCACACAGGGTATCAGATTTCATCTGGACTCCGGAGTACCATTGGGTTTAAGCAGGGATGCCCCTTGTCCACATATTAAAGAGACATTCTTACAACAATTGCAGTGACAACAGATGATTGAAAAAAGATCCATACATATACAATATTAAAATCATGGTCTCTCTTTCAATAGCTTGGCTAGCATTGGCTTCTCCTCATTAAAATTCTCTTAAGAGAAGTTTAGCAAAAGCGCAACAGGCAACAGCCTGTTTTTTTTCAAAAATATTATATTTATAGATGGTATAGAGGTAATTGCTTCTTAAATTCATTATCTCTTTGGACCCTTCGATTTCCCTCTTGGTAGTTATTACTTTGTCGTGTGCCTTTTGCCATGTGTTTTCCAAGACAATTTTTTTCTTTTAAACTATAATAAAGTTATATTTTGCCTTCAACGATATCATGGAAGTAACCGCTCTAGACTTCATATTCTGATAGCACGTGGGTAAACCAACAACAGTGCCAAGGCCACCTCATACATGATCAACTCCGGTGGCATTGATTCCATACCATTTTGTAATGTTTTAAGTAATGAGTTAATTAGGCTGCTTTCTTTTAATGGGTTTGAAATATATTCCTTCAACTCTGTCTTAGTTATGTTAAGGGTTGTCTCTATGACAACCCTTTCTAACTTTATATTATATTTGAAGTCTTCCATATATTCCTTTGCTGTTCTCGATGCACTTGAATCGACAAATGAAGGAAGGTGACATCTTCAACTTACTTTCTCAGTTGCTTATATTATTTTTAAAGTCTTCCATATATTCCTTTGTTGTTCTTGATGCACTTGAATCAGCAAATGAAGGAAGGTGACATCTTCAGCTTACTTTCTCAGTTGCTTCCCAAAGACGATGACATGTACTAAAATATTTATCAATATTATTCTTTAGTTTCATATATGTGTAGGGTATCTGCTAGTTTAACAGGGGTTAACCTTTCTTTCCTTAAAATAAATCTGTTAAACTCCAACTTTTCAAAACTCTAATTACCGTAAAAACTGTGCACTCAAAAAAATAAATAAATTATAGAACACATTAATTTGCAAAAATAAACAAGCTACTTTGCCAGAAATTTCCTTTAGCAACAAATCTTTCTAAATGTATGGATTGACAGGCAAGAAATAAATTTGTGTATAAATTTCAACAGCAAGTAAAACTAACTCCAAATTTGACATTTCATTCCAATGAAGATTTGATTAACAATGCAACAGTTAAATAGTGAAGCACATTTCTTCTAAAGATTCCTAAATGAAGAGTAGCTAACTAATTCCACTATTAATTTAACAAGAAAACTTCTCTGTGCAATAATTAACTGAAATGTAGAAGAAGTGGGCAGACCCTACACTTACCTGGCAGAATTGTCTTTTTGTTGGCTTGTACTGGCTCTCTTGTCTCTTCCTCAGCAACTAGTGTGGGGGGAGCAACTCTCCACCCAACCAAACTCTTTAGCTGAAAGGTAAGGACCTCTGAGTCCCCAGCAGCTAAATACTATGCCAGCCAAATTCACTCTCTTATCCTCCCAGCCCCCTGCCTCCTTACTCCCCACTCATACAACAACCCAACCATTTCCTCCAAGACAGATCCCCAATAAATAATAACAGAGCCGAACCTACCACAATGGTATGACTTCCCCGACAACAAAATAATCCTCAACCCAGACCAGACCAAAACATAAATTCTCCAAAATCAGACCCAATACAGCATGAATTTTCCCCAAGATACCAGACCAGACAATATCCCCCAAACAGCTCCCCCTTTTCGGTTTTGTGATGGAAATTCCACAATTTATTAAATTTTAGGATAATTTTGCAAGAGTGCCACATGGACTCCATGCAGAACACCTTTTTCCTAATCCTATTTAATAACTTGACTATGTTTACTGGTTAATATTCATCTTTAACTCATCTAAGTTTAATAACACTTAATCCCTAATTAATTTAGCTAATCTAGGTTTACTAATACTTAATCCCTAGTAGATTTAAGGGTGTTTACATACTCTCCCCCTTGGGGAAATTTCGTTCCAAAGTTATACTCCCCACAGAGGTATAGGTTCAAAACACAGAATAGCACAATATTTATTTACTTAGTGTAGTGCATACATATTTAATACTATTGTGAAGGCGAAAAACCCATGCGTGTGGCCAACATGCAAGGAGTTTCCTTCTTCACTAATTTAATTAGACACCCTAATTACAACATGCTCTGGTTTAATTACCTGGAATCTATTATGCAATCATTCAAACAAGTTATGCATCGACTTCATCATCATACACTTCACCCAAGATAGAAAACGATGGAAATATTAGATAAACAATCATATCAATTGAGTCAATCGTGAAATAAAGAGATAACAAATCGATATTGACTTATCCCAATAGAAAGACATAACACACTACCCCAAAACTCCCTCATACCTCACTCACCCTCACCTCGAGAATCATACCACCCGAGCAACCTCCATAACCCTCATGCCAACACTTCGGGTGGTTTCGCTTGCCATGGCGCGGGCCCTCTATTGTAACCTGTCCATGGACAATTTATTAGACATCAGAATCCATCACAATTAGCCTAGTCGCTAAGCTGATTTGTTACAACCTCATTGGTCGCACCAGATTTTGGTCTACTTCCGGTATCTATTAGACCTCATCAGCGGCATCGGATTTTGGTATCCTATGGTCACCTCGTCGGTCGCATCGGATTATGGTCAACCAAGCGAGTAACCGCGACCTTTGCCGTGCAGAACCCGCGAGTATCAGTTTTAATTTGCTAGTTTTCTGTTGGCAGACCCGCAAGTGACTTTTCTTGGCACTTTTCAAAAGGGCTTTAAGTAAAAGTTTCTTTTCCTTTACTGGTTTTCTAACCGTGTTTCTGCAAATCAGTACGGTAAAGTGTCTCAATTTTCTGTTTTGCATTTAGGTTTTGTTTCTAATCATGTTTATTAAGAGATTATTTCTTGTTCTTGGTATATAATTGTCTCACATTCCTATATGGAAGCATTGGCATTTTTAAGGGTATGGATCTCTAGTATTTTGTCATGATGATAGCTATAAACCATCTAATGCTTAATATTTTAACAAGATACTTAAACTAATTTGTTCTTTTTGATCATATTTAATCATTTTGATTTCTAATCATGTCATGTTTATAAAAGCAATTTTATAAGAACAATCTCATATTTGTAAATCTTGGGCTCACTATTTATATGTTGTTGCTGACACTTAATGTGTAAAAGTAGCTTCATTTTCCTTAATGAGCAAGTTAATATTTTATTTGATCATATCATGTTGCCATTTTTTATATGATGTTTGCTAACCTTTGGTGTATAAGCATTTTCATTTATGTTTGAGCAACTTTATTTTATGATCTTTGTATGCTTTAATCTTGGAAGTTCATGTGTGCAGATAAGTTCTCTGTTTATGTTTCCATCTTATTCCAGAAATAAGTTCTCTGTTTATGTTTCTACTGTTAAAGTCATGATGTTCATCTGTATGATATCATTTTCGATGTATAGACCATTGGGGTCTTGTTTCATCGATGTTTGAGGTCTTCTAAAGATATTTATATTGCACCTTGATTGGAAGAATGTCTGCTATCCGCATATGTATTGGCCATCTGGGTATTTTGTACAATGTTGTGGTGTTCTTAGCCACATGTTCTGTTGTATCAGCTGTCAGAAGGTATCTGTACACTGGTGTGGATGTTATATCAGAGTTCTTCAGCTATCAGTTATGGTTGTGATGATTCTTGTGGTGATTTAGGCACCTTGCTGTTGGATTGCGTCACATGTTCTCAACATTTTACTGTTGGATCTAGTAGCCATAAAGGCTTGTCTTTATATTTGGGCATCTTGCTGATGGCATTTCATCGTATAACCTGGTCCGTGTGCAGTTTCACGATTCAGTGAGAAGCGGTTGTTCTTCATCAAATTCCTTTTTGCAGCTTATGGATATTCTGGAAGTTGTCATCAAGGGGGAGCAGTAATGACTCCTTCCTTCCTTAGTGTTAGTGAGGGCTTTTCTCCCATCCATTATTAAGGGGGAGTGTCGGAATATATTAATTATATTACTTGGAAGGTAATAATGTCTTTGTATTATGTCAGAAGTTATCCACAATCTTATGTAAAAGAGTAATACATTTATCCCATATACATTATGGTAAAGTATACTCTTGATATCCATCATTATATAAAGAGATGTTATTATGGAGAATTATATTATCCCACATGCAATATGTGAGAGTAATTCCTCCACATCTCTTGGTATATAATAGGGTCAAGGGAGTCACATCACATACACTGAGATACAAGTGAGAAGGTGGTATATGCTCATAGATAGTATTGACACATGGTTTCTCTTTCTGTTCTTATTTACTGTGATATGTTATTGATTGCTAAGATAGGTAAGCTAGTTTAGCTAGATCTTATGTTTTGACACAATGCTGTGTGGGGACACCTGATCTGGACATATACTGCAGTCCGAAATGCCTCGACCCATAGGAATAGTGTTTATTCCTGATCAAATAACATGCCTTAGCTACACTCACCAGTGTCTTGTTCTTCCTCTCTGCCACTCCATACTGCTGCGGGTGTGAGGAACAGTGTGTTCCTTCTTGATCCTCTCTGATGCACAATACTCCATGAACTCTCTGTTGGTGTACTCACCACCGTTGTCTGTCCTCAATATCCAGATCTTTCTCCCTGTTTGGTTCTCCACGAGAGTCTTGAACTCTCGGAACTGATCAAAGACCTCTGACTTGGCCTTCAGAAAATAGATCGAGGTTTTCCTGGAATAATCATCAATGAATGTGACACAATAACTGTAACCACTGAAAGAATGGATACTCATCGGTCCGCATACATCCGAATGCACCAAGTCTAAGGCCCCCTCAAACTTGTGCTCACTATGTGGGAAATGTCTCCTGATGTTCTTTCCCAACGCACAAGCCTTGTAGTGGTTGTGCTTCTCCTCCTGTACTGAAGGAACTTCGATAATTGCCTGTGTCAGATGCCTCAGTGCACCATGATGTAAGTGTGCCATCCTCCTATACCATAACTCACCATCACTACTACTGTTGCTGACCGGAGCCTTTGCAGGCTCAAACTGTAGTCTGTAAACCTTTCCGCTCCGAACCCCAATCATCCTGTCCAATCTCTGATCTGACTCATGTGGCCTGATATATGCTTTCCTGTCTCGGAAAGTCACTAGAAAACCCTTGTCTTCTAGTGTGGAAACTGATATGAGATTCTTGGTCATCCTTGGGACATATAACACATCAGCAAAGCTGATAGGTTTTCTAGAGTCCCTCTGAAACGAAACAGTGCCAACACCCGCGCCTAATACCACGCATCATCTCCTAACTCAATATGGAGATTTACTCCACCCTCCTGCAAGCTCTTGAAGAACGATCTGTGTCCTGTCATGTGACAAGATGCACCGCTATCCACATACCAAATATTGCTGTTGACGGAACTTGCCATGCAAGCTATCAAGCAAAAGTCCTCATCAAAACTCTTGCTGAAATCATCCACCTTTGCAAATCCTGCCATCTGTGTGTTGTTGTTGTTCTTCTTCCTCTCTGGGCACTGGGAAGCAAAGTGTCCATGCTTGTGACAAATGAAGCACTTGAGTTTTTCCATGTCCAAGTTCTTCTCGCCACCCTTCTTTTTCTTTGCCTTCCCCTTACCTTTGCTTGCAAGGGCTAGAGCGTCTTCATCCACGATTTGTGTAGCACCGCTGGATGAAGCTGAACCTTGACCCATCCGGGTCTCTTCCTTTGCGAAGTCATCCCACAATCTCTGCCAGTCAGGGAGTTTCTCCCTAGCCACCACACCTTTAACAAAGACGTCCCATGGCTTAGAGAAGCCATTGAGAGCTATACGAACTAGCTCCTCATCCTCAGTCTTAGAGCCCACTGCTCCAAGCTAATCCCTAATCTGTGTGAGCCTTGTAAGATAAGGCACCGCTCCTTCATCCTTGGCCATCTTGGTACTGCGCAATCTCTCCTGCAACACCATCTTCTGGTTTTCATTCTTGCTCTGGTAAAGACTTTC
The DNA here is from genome assembly GCA_027924585.1 of Larix kaempferi. Taxonomy (NCBI): domain Eukaryota; kingdom Viridiplantae; phylum Streptophyta; class Pinopsida; order Pinales; family Pinaceae; genus Larix; species Larix kaempferi. Next base: position 14,963,371 of record BSBM01000257.1, on the reverse strand, counting down.
CAAAGCCTTCTACATCTCTAATGTGGTCTTCTTCCCAGACATGTGAGGGACTATGTGGTCCTTCACCCCATCTAAGATGATCAACATAGCTCTGGAATCAATATTCTTCAACTTAGCCAAGTTTGACGGATTTGTGGGAGCAGACTTCTGATCATCAATGTGTTCTTCAACATCACCGACATCTAGGATCTTGGTGATCCTCTCTTCCCAAGTAGGGAAGTTCTGTTCCCTTTGGAGTCTATCCTCAACTCTCAACTGTACGACCATAGTGAATAGTACCTGTAAACCCTAGGATAGATATGCCAATAATCTATCCAACCAACATGCTGCTTTCTTTTAGTCTGCTCAAAATAGCTCTGATACCATGTAAATTTCCTTAAAATCTACTCTAGAGCTAGAGTATGCTGGATTAATTAAACCCAAATTTAATTACTGTTAACCACACATGGATTTCTTCACTATGCAGTGGAAAATAAATACTGAAAGAAATATATAGCAACAATCACATCAATAGAGACAACAATCTTTTTGGGTATAAACCCCTGGACAAAACCCAAGATGGGAAAACCGGTGCACCAGTATGAGATTTTATTTAATTAAGAAAATATGGAGCAGTACAATTCAGAATTCGATTATGCCCAATTGGCAAAAATCGTACCACACAAAATCATTGAGAAAAACCTGTAGGTGGGCACAGATCCCCACGCAACAATACTGCTACTGCTGTACGGATCCGTACGACCTGCTGTACGGAATCTGTATGGACTGTACATACGAGCTGCTGTACGGTTGTACGGCCTGCCTGCTGTACGGTCATCTCTGCCAATCCGTCTGTCTCTCTCCTCTACGAATCTGCGCTGCCTTCTTTGAATGGTTGCTCCTTCGTCATCTTTGCCAAAAGTTTCTCTCTCACACTTCTCTTCCTCCGTCTTTGTCGGAATGCAATTGTGTGTCCTCTCCACCAATTGGTCTTTCTTTTATAACTCAATGCAAAGCGAAAATCCTAATCTCACTATAGATCTATGGATGAGATCTTCCGGTGAGATTGGATGGCTAAGATTAGATCTGGCCATCACTTTAATTATTTTCAATTACACTTTATAAAAAAGTGTTTCATAAAGTCAATCAATAATTATACCACTTTAATTTATTTTCCAAAGTAAACTTAGGGAACATAAATTAAATACATTTTTATTGGTTTCTCTAATTTAAGTCTTCTGCATGCAAGGACACATGCATGCAAGAAGACCTTCCTTGTTGTCACTTTTTAACAATCCCTCAGTGTCATGGGCTCCATGGACTCCCGCTGAAATGTAACAATCCCTCACCCAACAACTGCTTTGACAATAGTGTCATCACCCAACACCACCTCCAAGTCCAAGCCTGTCTCAACAAACTTTGTAAACATATCACATGCACTTGTCATATGGCTCGAAGCCCCACTATCAATGTGCCAGGTGCATGAAGTGGTGGATACACTCGAAGGCTGGCCAACTAACAACGAATACTCTCTCTCATCCTGTATAACAATACTAGTAACAGATGCTCTCTTTGAATGACTAGTATAGAGAGAAAACTCTCTCTCAAACTGAGTCGTGTATTCATCAATCTCTGCGGTAGTTGTTGTCTTCTACTTCTTCTTCTTTTTGTTTGGACACTGTCCAACAGAGTGTCCAAACTTCTGGCAAGCAAAGCACTTGACTTTGCTCATGTCTTTCTTCTGCTTGCCACTTTGCTGCTTGGCCCCACCCTAGGGCCCTTCTTGAACTTCTTCTTCTTTCCCTTTGCTGCCAATGCCACATTCTCTTCATTTTCCCTACTTTGAGATGAACTACCTCGTACATACCCTCTCCGGGTCTCCTCCTGAATGAAGTTGTCCCAAAGGCATTCCCAGGAAGGCATATGCTCATGAGCAACTACGGACTCTACAAATATACTCCATGGCTTTGTCATGCCATTCAATGCTGTCCGTACTAACTCACTGCCCTGTACAACCTCCTCGATTGCTCCAAGTTCATCTCTGACCTATGTAATCCTAGTAAGGTATGAAGCCATGTTTTCACCCTTATTCATGTGAATGCCTTTCAACTTCTCCCTTAGTACCATTTTTCGGTTTTCGTTGGAACTTTGGTCCAAGTTTTTTAAGGCAGTCCACATCTGAAATGCATGGTCTTTTCCTGTGATATGTGGGATCACATGATCCTTCATGGCATCGAGTATGATCCTTCTTGTTTTTCCATCTTTCTTGACAAAAACAGCCTTATCTGTAGCATCGGTAGGAACTGTAACTGGATGTGCTGTTGTATTGTTAACTATATCCCATAGTTCATTTTCCTCCAGAATCAATACAATTCTAGCCTTCCAAGGGCTAAAATTTACTGCCCCATCTAGCCTATCTTCAATTCTAAGTCAAGTGGCCATAACAACAAGCAGTACAAGAACCTGTGAACTCAACAACCAACCTGTTCTCCCCTTTTTCCAAGTCTGAAATTTCACTCTGAAATTTATTTCTGCCCTTTATATCAGCTCTGATACTATGAAACATTTTGTAATCCCAACTTGGTTTCCAGTTTAATTTTTCACATAGATTTTAATGCCCAAACCCCATGACTGCAAGTTAGGTTCAATACATACAAATTTAATTTTGCTTGAAACACATGGAATTTTTTCAACTTTAAATAACTTAGAAATTTAAAATGGCAGCCAACCACAAATTTTTAAGACTCAGAATTTTAGCCAAATTGGCTCAAGAAAAACCACGAAGGGAAAACCTTTTTAGAGAGAAATTACACAAATTAACAACAATACTTATCTTAGCAAACTTCTTCTAGCAATTTGTGCCAAACTGTCACAGTATGATCTGCTGCGAATTTTAGACCCTTTCCTCGAAATCTGTGCCCACAATTCTGTTGTACGACCTCACACGTGCGGCCTCGATTTCTGTGCAAAACAGTAGTACACTACCTCGAAATATGTGCTGTCATGTATGGCCTGATAATAGCATTAAATGCTATACTTTACCTCCAAACTCGTGCCAATCTCTGCCTCAGTTTTTGTGCTTCTGTACAGCCTGGTACAGTATGGTTTGCCTCGAAATTTGTGCTATTTATTGCTGTTGTATGGTGCCTCAAAATCTGTGCTGTACTTCACTGCCCAAGTCTTGGGATTCGTGCCACTCTCAGATTCTTGGGATTCGTGTCAGTTTTCTCTCTCTCTCTCTCTCTCTCTCTCTCAAGAGGTCAAATTCTCTTAAAACCCTTGTCTTCTCTCCTTTCTTCTATTGCTCTCCAAATCATTTAGATCACAATGAATTAGGTTTCATGCCTTTTACCTAGTTTTATTTGAGGTAACTACCTCCTTCCAAATCCATGCCTAGGATTAGATCTCGACTTTTTAAGATCTTGGGCCCACATTAATTTCTCAATAATGCCTCAATAAATGAAAATAAAAACACTTTTTCATTCACGTATGTAAGTGTCCTTTTAATTAAATTTTCACTTAATGTCTCATAAAGTCAAATTGAAAATAAAACTCAAACCTCCTTTATAAAGTGTCTTTATAAAAATAAAGTACATCTCACTTTATAAAGTACTAGGGACCACTTTTAATGTTTTATCCACCCCTAGGCATCACAAGGTGGAAAACACTTGCCTTGGTACATTTTCAACAACCCATGCAAGGAAAGACACCCCTCTGATATATGAATTGAAGATATATCTCTCCAGAAGTTGAGATAGAAGCCTATATTCAGTAATTAGTACAATAAGGGCCCTCCAAGAAGAATAGGAGAGATATGCGAACCCGATAGCTGATGTAGGTCAAGTTATGAAGATCCTTCAATGGTCCAATTCATCCACGCAGAAAAAAGGCGAGTCCTCCTTGATCCAATGTGTGTAATTAAGCCTTCAAAATGTAAGAAACTGAATCCACTAGCAATATAAGAGATCACCAACAAGATTCCTTGAATACTGAGAAGGATGAAGCCTGTATTATCAAGATAGTTGCGCCCTCAAATCTCCAATAGCTGTGGTCCTCTTCCTTATTAATTATTTGATGATAGATCCAAATCTTGCTATCAAATGGTGAATAAAGATGTACTGATGAACAACAATGTTGAACTTGTATAATCCAACTCTGAAAGTGACTAGGGTAGATAGATTTCGCTGCCGAAATACACTTGTTGGTTGAGTATTGTGCACTCAACCCTAACTTGGCTCTCTGAGCTCTCCAAATCGAATTCTCAAATCAATAATCAAATTAGCAGACTGAGCAACTCACTTTTTCCTTCTTTTATCGTGTTGAGATTGCATGCCCTGAGTTGTTTTTCTCTTCTATTTCGAAAGTGAGATTGCATGCATTGATTTTTTATGCATGCAACTTAATTAATGTGCTTCGGATGCATGCATGATAAAATATGGCTCATATGTAATGCATATAAGTCACTCCTTGTTCCTTTGGCCTTCCTTTATCTACTGATGATCTAATAACACTGATTAAGATCTTTTTGTTTTGAATGGTATTTGTCCTCAGTCAATTCCTCCTTTTGTTAAAAAGGGAACATTACATCATGATAGAGGAGTTCACCCTATTATCAACAATCTTGTAGTTGCCCCTAAATGGTGGATCCGTAAGGATGGTAGAGGGGATAGGCAACCAAAGTGGTGAACCAAGAGTGCCCTAGTTCCCAAATGGATGGTTGTCACGCCTACAAAGGCACTCTACACTTTTGTTACCAAAGCCAAGATAACAAGGGGGAGACCCAGATCTACTCTCGATAGGAGAGATCAACCCAATCCCCAGATCAAATCAATCAAAGGAAGTACGTAGCGTGACAGGTATAGAACCCTAGATTTAAGGAAAAGAAGACCATTGTGGAGGCTTATGATAGAAGTAAATTGATGATGATTAATTATACACAGTGGCTCGACAGTTAGGTATGATTCCAGGATTCAAGTGCTAGTTTAAAATGATAAAATTAGCTGCCTTGGGAAATGTGACCCAAAGAGTGAAATTATGGACTAGGGCTTTCTACCACAGCTTGATAGACATATATGACAGTGTCAATGTACACAAGCTCTCAAAGGAAGATCAAACAACAGGAAAAACCAGCAAGCCAGGAAAGTAGTGAGGGTTAGGGAGAGGCTAGTGCCTTGGAAAATGGGCATGGAGTCCCCAAGGGTGATGTCCTTGAGAACCCACCTTGGGATTTATACTAAGCGAATAACCCAGAAATGTTTTGCCAGTTGATCAAGGGGTTTGACCAAGAGAATTTTCCGAATAATAATAGTGAGGGTTTTGAATGTAACTGACAGATGGGTAGTTTGAGGAAATAGAAATCTTACCTTGAGAGCGTACTTGATTGATGGAAATGTTTGCTATGATGCCAAAGACTATCCCCGCAAAGATCAAATGAGAAATCTTGATGAAAGCTAGTGCCAAACTTGATGCCCCCTGTCGCACATTTGCGCCCTTCTCTCTCATGTAAAACCAAGGATGAAAACCAATTAGAAATACATAAGCAAAGGTAAATGCAAATGATGAAAAGATTCAGAATGTAAAAGGTCATAGATAGTAATACTCCTTGAACCAAACCAATTTGACGAAAGAGAGAGCAAGGAGAGTCTTGCCCAACTAATGCGCCTTCCTTGAGCAATTCGGCCTCCTCATCTGCAGATGAATTTTATGTGGAAAAATAATAACAATGGCAATCACCAATAATCTCAGTGCAATGGAAAGATAGTTTCAGTCAATATTAGTAACATTCACCACCACAACACAAGTATCTCCAAGAAAATATTCTATTCCGGAAATCCGGAGCCAAAAGTCCCTTTATAATGAGAAGCTCTCTCCTTTAAATAGGATGGAGAGATAACAAAACCCTAACCACCTTTTGAATGGATGGCTAAGATTAAAAGATCAAAATGTTCTAATTTACAGTTGAGATGAGCTCAACAATAAAGTACATGGATCAACTCAAAAATATAACATACATGGACAAAATCACCCTGGGAGAGGGGGTCCCATTCAATGTGACAAAATAAACATGATAACCCGCTCATGGTGGGTGTAGGGGGCATAATCTTACCTCCCTAGTCAATCCCCATGGCACAATAACATCAAATAACTCAACCAAGCACCAAATCGTGCTCATCTGGGAAAGTCGTGGGCCTCCAAAGGCTTCAGAAAATCATAAAATGTGTCGGAGAGATGGGTGTGGGCCCCACTGGATGCTGCAACTGCTGTGGAAGATGTGGGAGACATCACACTCACCATAGAAACTCATCCCATGCCATTTCCTTGCCTCAATAGCCCAAATCGAATTCTCCAGTAGCCAATTTAACCATTTTTTACTCTGTAAATCCTCTGGAAAAGATTCAAAATGCCTGTAACTCTCTGTCTGGTCACCTGGGCCAAATCTGACTGCACCAATGTGTCCGGGATCAAAGCAATGTAGTAAAAACAAGTGGCTACATTGCATTCCCCCTCTGTAGCGCCATAGGCAAACCAATCACATCATCACACTGCTCTGGCAGGCCATTTAACATGGCAAAAGTGCACCAGAATGATAAACTGAGGAAAATACTCACTGTAACTGCGCGGAACTGAAAACCAACTGTCTCATTGGACTCAGAGAGCCCAAATCTACTAAGGGTGTGTACTCATACACCATATGGATCTTTGCATGATCATATGATATCTCCAATATATCCAGATAGGTAAAAATAATAATAAATCTGTAAATGATCAAATATGCTGAAATGCCAGATCATCATCATAAACCTGTAACCAATGCATGGAACCAACTGGTGACCTGTAATAGACCATAAATCATCCATCTGCATCATCCAAGGTCCATCCGCTTCATGTCTTGTAGTTGACTTTGGTCAAACTAGGTTTGACCAAGTCAACGTGACCCATAAAATGACCCAGGCTAAGATCAAACTGCTGCGAGTGTTAGAGGTTAAGACATGCTCTACAAATCATTCAAATAGCAATTATAACATATAGTAATCAATTCTCTGGCGTTCTAAAACCAAATATAAAGTGTTTTCAATATTTATTAAGACTCAGACTAGACTTTCAAGACCATACTCACTTCATAGTTGTGATCAATTTGCTAGTGATGGGTGAAGGCTAAAACTTACATAACGCTAGGCTAAAGGATGACCACTGACTTGACACTGTGACACTTTGGAAATGGAAAGGGGATACACACTCTAGCATATACTGGACAAGCAGTAACACAGGGGATGGCAGTGTCTTACAAATGGGTAAGTTGTTTCAGAAGTGCTTATTCAACCTCGACAGATGCCTACAATTCACATCCAAGTTGATATAGCTCTGTGAGGATCTTTTCTAGAGCCGCCATGACTAGGTGCCCAACAAAGCGTAACTTGAGACTCTAGGCGACATAACTCGAGTTGTCCCTTTCTCCATCTCACATGATAACTCGCAAGCTAGTGAGGGATAAAGCAATACAAGTGAGGCCAACAATCATTTAGATATAACATTTATGAACCATTGCTTTTTGGGCCTTTGAATTTCCATAGCCTTGATCCGTGTGTGTTAAGAAACACATTCTTGGATTTACATTTATTAGGCTTTATGATCCATGTGTGTTCAGAAACATGATTCCATGGATTTACATTTCACATTTAACTTTTCAAAGCCAATTTCATTAGGCTTGCCTTTCATTCATGTCTGTTCAGAAACACGCTTCCATGAACGGGCTTTCATATAAGATATACATTTCATTTCCATATACACTGTACTGATGGTAGCACTATCTGTTTTAGGTTTAGCCAACACAACTTAGGCAACTCAGAGCCGAGACACAATACAACATGGAAGCTCATCCAACAAAGAGGCTATAGTGGGGGGGAAGGTCCTCCATGCCACTAGTCAAGTAGTAAGTTAGGGTAATCAACAACTGGTAGGTAATGTATGGGTGGAGAAAGTGAATAATGAGACCAACACTAGCAAGCCAAAAGATGGTGGGAATGATCACCTCTATTCTCCCTAAGGAGGGTAAAACCAATGCGTATAGGTCAAGAACTTCTAAGTTTGAGTGAGGACATATACATATGTGAAAGATACAACCAGGTCCAAATATCTATATGGTCCCCAGATCATGATACTAAGTGCTCAGACATGCCACAAGAATGAGTATAAAAGCAATAATAACCATAACAGAAGATAATACATGTTGGGTCATATACCTGTGCATAACAATCTGAACCATCATCTGTGCACTGAGAACTTGCTGTTGCAGCTCTGGGCAATACATACTGCTCTGTAAATGGCTAAATGGCTACATTAGTCATCAAATCTAGGTTTCCTGAGACCCAGCCATAGGAATACACTGATTCCCATAATCAAATAGTGATCCAATGTAGATGCTCATCTCGTCATCTCAAATGTAAGGGAACTGGCTGAAAAATGTACTGGAATCTGGAATAAAACATATGGCAGCCCGGCTACTATATATGTGATAACATCTGGCTCCAGCTGGAATAAGTGCTCTGCTGAGAAGAGCGCTTGAGAACCTCAGAATCTCTGGTCCTCGCACTCTGCTATTCGTATTCTCGATCCAGCACTCTAGCTTTGCAACAGCTACCAAAATGACACTTGCTATCTGCAAAATGTCCAGAGCTAGACCAAACTCACAGACTGGTTGTTAGAACAATGCATGTATATACATAAATCTCAAAATAAAACAGTACTGAAAAATAAAGTGCAGAAAGGAAACTAATCTACTAACATAACTTGAAAAGTTTTATTATTGTGCAGGAAAAGAAAAACGCAAGTACTCAGGACTAAACTAAAAGCTTCAAAGGCGAGCTTAGGAAAAGACAAAAAGGTGCCAGACTCTATGGCTGAAAACTAAACTACTGCCCAAGTGGGCTTATTAAGTTTCTACCTACTCTAAACTACCAGGCAAGTCAAGCACAGAAGTCCAAAACTAGGTGGGATCAGGAATGTAATCCCTTAACTCCCTCTGATTGATAGGACGTAAAATTCGCCGTCCACTACCAATAGTTAAGAAACACATGTCACCGAAGCATTGCTCTACTGTGAAAGGTCCAACCCATAGGTCATCAACCTGTCCAGATCTGATATGCAATAAGTGGTTTGGGATGATGACTTGAGTTCCCATAGGAAATCTATTCCTATTGACAGATTCAGGAACAACTCCATTGTTACGTATAGGCATAGGGTGGATTTCAACAAAGTTTTGCGATTGCGGGGTGACAATTCTTGAGTTCCTCCCGGGAGGAACTGCATTAACTATGGGTAGACCACCATCAATGGAAATGGCTATCCTACCAATTAGGACTTCTCTAATCTCTCTTCTCATCTCTTGGACACTTTCATTTGGCTCATTCTCATGGGGAGACATTACATGTTTGACAACTTCACCTACAGTCCAGAAATCTCTATGTTCTTCCAAGGGAGGTGGCGTTTGTGATATGATAGTATTATTACTAGAGCCTTTCCCTGAAGGAACTGGATTGTGCATATTTTCCAACCCAATGGAAACTACTTCCAAATGAGATACCGAAGAACTAGGAATGTGAGAAGGATCATGACTGTGATGACTAGATGACTCAGGTGGTAAGAGAAAATTAGGGACAAGAGGATATGCGGATAAAACATTATTTTGATCATCTGAAGGAGATTGAAAAATAACAAGATTGTTTAAATTAAATTCTCCTTCAGGGGCATCATTAATAAGGGCATCCTCTTTCCAACTTAAAGAATTATCATGAATTTGATTTAGATTACCATCTTCTAAAGACAAGTGCGATAATGAATCAGGAACATCAGAGTGATGGAAATCATCACTTCCTACTACGGGAGAGGGATGTGATTGCTCATGAAGGTTTGCCTAAGGAATAATACGCTCAAGCCCTTGGCTTTCTCGCTCTCTATTATGATCTATTAAGGCAAACCACTCGTTTATAGTTCTCGGAATTCTTTCACCACGTCTAATGTCATCAAATTCATCAACTTCAGGTGTAGGGTTTTCATTTACTTGTTCTTGATTTATTTCATTATTAAGTATTTGACCCTAAGGTTGACTCTCAAATCTTCTCAATTCTTCAGCAACTTCACTCCTAAGCATTTCCAAATTAATTCTCCTAGCAATTTCAACTATCTGATCTTCTTCATCAAAAGAATCAGTATCTCCCATCATCATGAATACATTTTTTACTTGATCTATCTCCCAAATATCATCTTCATCTTCAACAACATTAGTTTTGGCATTATTTAATAATTCATCCCCATATGTGTCTTTTTATCAAAATTAAAGCAAGTTTCTAAATGCTTATCATAGCAAGTTTCTTTGTTAATCCTAATTAAAGCATCGCCAGAGTTTGGAACATAGATATATGAAAGATCCATCATAAGGTATCCACCTAGACCAGCTGCCCACTTCCTAGATAAAAGCATTCCATATGCTGGGGGCAAATCATTAACAACTACATCCATCATAGTCAAAATGTCTGAACATGCAAACAGATTAGCCCTAAGGTTTTTGATCAAACCATAAGACTGTACACGTCTAGAGTCTATACCACAGACATTTCCATAAGGTCTAGTCACTTCTAATCCCATTTCCTTCATAATATGTAAAGGCATAACATTCATGGCTGCTCCAGAATCCATCATGCAATTATGCAGGAGCATATTCTGAATGTGCAAGGTAAGGTAAAAGGGAGGGTGACCACCGTTCTTTCTTTCATAAATAGTTGAATAGATGTTAATAGGTGGATCCTTTTCAACTTTTCTAGGTTGTGTTGTTCCACTAAGACTTTGTATATGACAGGATTCCAAGACAACCTCAGGAGTCTTTTCTTGGCCAATGCCATCAAAGAACTCCTCTTCTTGGCTTCTTACTGAGGGCACTTTCATTAACTCAGTGACAGGGATACTACACATTATTTTGCCTAACTCTTTCTTCATATCAATATTCAAATTATAATCATCTAGGGCAAAATCTTCTTCTTCCTTTTTATCTCCATTAGTTACATTGCGTTTGTTTAGGAAAGAAGGTTGTTGGGAATCGCTTCTTCGTTTATAGATTTGAATCTTTGGTTGTTCTTTAGGTTCAGGGAGATTTATTGCACAACATGAGGAGCTAGGCTCATCAATTGAATCTTCTTGCTCCCATGGCTCTTCTTCCAGGAGAATTCATCCAAAATCATCGTCATAAGATAAGTCATTTATAAAATTGATGTTATCAGGTTGATCATCAGGATAATTGGTGTCAGAAGGCTCTTCTTCCGCTTCATCACACCAATTCACATTTTTCTTTTCAGAGTTTTCTGGATATTCGGGACGCCTTCTATTATTATCTCCCTCGGGCCTTCTATTGTTGTTCTAGTAAGGTTTAGGGCCATAAGGGTTCCTATGTCTCTCCGGATCATGAAAAATCGCGACATTCTTTGTTAGGACAGTCAATTGTCTCATCATTTCTTGCATGGTCTCTAACGTGTCCTTTATGTCCTTTGGCTCACTCACAGGTTCCTTAGGCTTTCAGAGCTTAGGATCAGATCTAGAAATGGATGGGGCAAAGTGATCGAATTTTTTTTTCTTACCCATAGATGCTGCATTTTGCTCAACCATCTTTGCATTAAATTGAGCGGTCTTTTAGTCATTTGGGTTTTTATCCTTTAAGTGATACCCAAGCCAACCCTCAAAGGCATTCAGATAGTGAATTACAATCGCTTGGTCTTTGGGTTTTATTTCTTCTGGGATGTTGGCTACAGTCGTATAAAATCTAATGTTAAAACTCATGGACTGTTTCATTCTCTTTCTTCTTGATATCAAAAAGTTGATACAAGAGAAATTTCCCATCTAACTTTTGCGACCACTCGCTACTTAGCTTTGTGACAAAATTGTCATATCCATCAATGGATGAAGCAGGCAGTCTATCAAACCACTTCCGGACATCTCCTTCCAAAGATGCCAGGAGACCCCTCACGAAGACATCTTCATCAGATGCTCCATACGCTTCCATATGTTCCCAGACTTTATCAACGTGATCTTCTATGGAGATAGCAGACACTCCATCAAACTTGGGAACTTTCTCAAAATACTTTTCGGGCATGTCATGGGGGGCCCCCTGTATCTGGGAAAAATCTAAAGGAGATGTCTTAGCCTTCCTTCCAAAAATCCTAGGGTTCTGTGGAGGAGGATTGTTATGGTTTCCACCAGTGTTTGTTCTGACCATTGGACTAGATGAAGATGAAGGAGATCCGAAAAGACGACTCGGTGAAGGAGGATTAGAAATCTTCCAAAAGAAATTGGATGAGTTCTCTTTAATTTGTCTTCGGTTCTGAGTATATGTTGTAGGGATTCCTTCAGGATTTGTAGGACGTTCTAAGAACTTAAGATTAATACGTTGGGTTCGGTCCTCAGTAGAGTTGCTGGGTGGAGTCACTAGGTGAACCACACAAGTAAGTCACCGAAATGATATATGTCGTAGGAGAGGTGAGATGATTGAATTAAAATGGTGATTGGAATAGTTATGAAGTTCAGAATACAATCACCAAACAAAAATCGGATGCGATAAGATATGGATAACGCACTGACACTCGCAGACACCGAAGGTAAGACACTCACAGACATCGAAGGTAAGCCTCTACCTCCTCGGCAACAATGCCAAAATGTTATCACCAATTTGTAGTTGCCCCTAAATGGTGGATCTGTAAGGATGTTAGAGGGGATATGCACCCAAAGTGGTGAACCAAGAGAGTCCTAGTTCCCAAATGGATGGTTGTCACGCCAACCAAGGCACTCTTCACTTTAGTTACCAAATCCAAGATAACAAGGGGGAGACCTAGATCTACTCCCGATAGGAGAGATCAACCCAATCACCAGATCAAATCAATCAAAGGAAGTACGTAGGGTGATAGGTATAGAACCCTAGATTTAAGGAAAACAAGACCATTGTGGAGGCTTAGGATAGAAGTAAATTGATGATGATTAATTATACATAGTGGCTTGACAGTTAGGTATGATTCCAGGATTCAAGTGCTAGTTTAAAATGATAAAATTAGTTGTCTTGGGGAACGTGACCCTTAAAACAGGGAAAGTGACCCAAAGAGTGAAATTATGGACTGGGGCTTTCTAGCATAGCTTGATAGACAGATATGACAGTGTCAAAGTACACAAGCTCTCAAAGGAAGATCAAGCAACAAGAAAAACCAGCAAGCCAGGAAAGTCGTGAGGGTTAGGGAGAGGCTAGTGCATTGGAAAATGTGCCAATGGATTCCCCAAGGGTGATGCCCTTGAGAACCCACCTTGGGATTTATACTAAGCCAATAACCCATAAATGTTTTGCCAATTGATCAAGGGGTTTGATCAAGAGAATTTTCCGAATAATAATAGTGAGGGTTTTGAATGTAACTGACAGATGGGTAGTTTGAGGAAATAGAAATCTTACCTTGAGAGTGTACCTGATTGATGGAAATGTTTGCTATGATGCCAAAGACTATCCCCGCAAAGATCAAATGAGAAATCTTGATGAAAGCTAGTGCCAAACTTGATGCCCTTGTCCCACACGTGCGCCCTTCTCTCTCATGTAAAACCAAGGATGAAAATCAATCAGAAATACAAAAGCAAAGGTAAATGAAAATGATGAAAAGATTCAGAATGTAAAGGGTCATAGATAGTAATACTCCCTGAACCAAACCGATTTGACAAAAGAGAGAGCAAGGAGAGTCTTGCCCAACCAGTGCGCCTTCCTTGAGCAATTCGGCCTCCTCACCTGCAAATGAATTCTATGTGGAAAAATAATAACAATGGCAATCACCAATAATCTCAGTGCAATGGAAAGATAATTTCAGTCAACATCAATAACATTCGCCACCACAACACAAGTATCTCCAAGAAAATATTCTATTCCAGAAATCCAGAGCCAAAAGTCCCTTTATAATGAGAAGCTCTCTCCTTTAAATAGGATGGAGAGATAACAAGACCCTAACCACCTTTTGAATGGATGGCTAAGATTAAAAGATCAAAATGTTCTAATCTACGATTGAGATGAGCTCAACAATAAAGTACATGGATCAACTCAAAAATACAACATACATGGACAAAATCGCCCTATGAGAGGGGCTCCCACTAAATGTGACAAAATGAACATGATAACCCTCTCATGGTGGGTCTAGGGGGCATAATCTAACCTCCCTAGTCAATCCCCATGGCACAATAACATCAAATAACTCAACCAAGCACCAAATCGTGCTCCTCGGAGAAAGTCGTGAGCCTCCAAAGTCTACAAAAAATCATAAAATGTGCCGGAGATATGGGTGTGGGCCCCACTGGATGCTACAACCAATGTTGCACATATCGACGATATATCGGAAATATCGGATATATCGCCGATATATTCCACCTCCCGATATATCGGATTTAAAATATCGCCATAAATACGATATTTACTTCGTATCGTGACACTTCAAAAATATCGCGATATTTTGTGAAAATATCGCGAATCGAGGAAATTTATCGGCCTGCTAGGTCAAAATTAGAAAAGTGCGGTTGCGGGGGTGTTTTAAGGCCGCGATTTGCTCTTTTTGCTGATCATTCTTTTTTTCCAAGTTTGTGAGAGAGCTAGAGAGTGTGGGAGGAGAGCATTGTGTATCCATCAAAGGAGAAAGCCAAGGATATTGTTGCCAATAGTGAAGAGATCGTGGAGTAGGGATTCACCATCAATATTCAAGATTTCCAGGTATGTATAAATTTTTAAAACATTTGGCTTCAATTTCATTTGTTAATTGTTTGTTTTTCTAGACTTAGGCTAGGGTTTTTCTTCTTGCTTTTGAATGGAAGATTCAACCATTTCATTCCACATTCATCTAACGGTAACCCTCACTAGTTAAATTTTAAGCTTTGCAAGTTTGCATTATGATGTGTTTTTTTTGTTTTTTTTTGTGCCATAGGGTTAAGACTCAAGAATCAAGATTTCCTCCTCAACAAAATGCCAAAGGCATTGGATTCTATGTGGGTGTATGGCGAACCAGTAGAGCTTCCCAACAGACAAATATTAACATGCAATCTTTGTGGCAAAAAAATTTATGGAGGAATTTGTCGCTTGATATAGCACCTTGCCAAACTCACCGGATTTGATGTGGATGTTTGTGAGAAAACTACCCCGAAAATTATGCGCATTGCAAACCAATCCATCATTGATATTTCGAACAAGAGGGATGCGAAGGAGGCTCGCAAAAATGAACTTATAAGTGCTATCGCTGGAACAAGTGCCTCAATGGGAGTAGGAGTAGGACTGGGACAACAATCCCACTCCTCATCCACACGACCCACAACTTCTCGAATGCCCTCATCAACCTCAAGATACTTTGTGCCGAGGGCAACTCCGGGGGGGGCAACCTTCTATTCGGGCAATGGTTAAAACACGAGAGAAATAGGAGGTTGACAAGGTTGTGACAAAATGTTTTCTTTGGAGTGATATAACATTTAACATTGCCAAGAACCCCTTCTACCATGCCATGTTTGAAGCTGCTGCTATTGTTGGCCCAGGGTATAGGGGCCCTTCCTATAATGATTTGAGAGGGCATTTTCTTCAAGGGGAAAAGGCATATTGCACGCAAAGATTGGCTAGGCTTAGGGAATCATGGGAGACCACTGGATGCACCGTGATGTCGGATGGGTGGATTGATACAAAGGGCAGGGCAATTCTAAATTTCTTGGTTAGTTGTCCCAGGGGGACAATGTTTATCAAAAGTGTTGATGCAAGTGCATATACAAAAGATGCACAATTATTATGTGAGTTGATGGATGGCTTTATCCGAGAGATAGGCCCGCAGTATGTTGTCCAAGTCGTCACGGACAATGTTGCTAATTATGTTGCTGCTGGGTGGTTGCTCATGGAGAGGTATCCAACCTTGTACTGGAGTCCTTGTGCAGCCCATTGCATTGATTTGATGCTAGAGGACATGGGCAAAATTC
Organism: Larix kaempferi; assembly: GCA_027924585.1. NCBI lineage: Eukaryota > Viridiplantae > Streptophyta > Pinopsida > Pinales > Pinaceae > Larix > Larix kaempferi. The sequence continues at coordinate 14,947,390 of BSBM01000257.1, read as the reverse complement.
CTTGGATCAAGGCAACCATTGATTCAGCTCAGAGTGTGACCAAATACATATATATTCACACATATGTTCTTTCACTCATGAGACAGTTCACGGGGAACAGAGAGTTGATTTGTCCCACGATCACACGTTTCGCCGCCAACTTCATTTCACTTCAGTCACTCCTCAAGAGCATGTTGGAGTTACAGAGGATGTTTCTTTCTGATGAGTGGGCTGCTTGTGTCTATAGCACCAAACAAGATGGGCAAGCCATAGCCCAACTTGTGCGACATGACTAGAGATTCTGGAGTGCAGTAGGTGAGGTATGTATCGGTAGTGAACCTTTGGTAAAGGTTCTTCGATTGGTTGATGGTGACAAGCCCACAATGGGCCTGCTTGTATGAGGCCATGGATAGGGCCAAGGAAGCTATCTATCGGTACTATGATGACAAGGGTGAGGAAGGACTCACCAAGAGAGCTCAGATTTGGGGTGTGTGATTGATGAACGATGGAATAACACCCTCCATCGTCCCATTCATGCAGCAGGGCTCTTCCTCAACCTTGCTTTCGCTTATGCTTGTGGATTTAATTTTGATGGTGAGGTCATGGATGGTGTTTTCCAGTGTGTTCAGAGGATGGTGCACACTCCAATTGAACACTCAGAGATTTCTAGACAGATAGACATGTATAGGATGGCAGCAGGGGTTTTGGGTTATTAGATGGCTATCTTAGATAGGATTGCCAAAGATGCCAGGTAAGCTTCAATTTCAAATTTTGTTTTTTCTTTATTTATTACTTGATAGAAATATATTTTGTTGTCTTCCATTGAATCCTTTCATTTTATTCATTGTAGATGTATGGTGGAAACACTATGGTGGAAAGCTCCCAGAGTTGCAGAAACTTTGTGCTTAGCCAAACTTGCAGTTCATTAGGGTGTGAGCGCAATTGGAGTGTCTTTGAAAAGATACACTCCAACAAGCGCAACAGGTTAGAAATGTTAAAAAATGCAACAATGAAAATTTAAATTGCTTATATTTTTTAATTTGTAATTTTCATTTACTACAATTTACCATTGGTCCATTACTAACTATGGCCCTCAATGTTCATATAGGTTAGGTACCCAATGCCTTAATGACATGGTTTATGTGGTTTATGTCTACTACAATCTAAGGCTATGGGTGAAGCAACTTGACAAAGAACCTGACATAGAGGCCATAAATTTGGATGCCATTGACACCACTACTCAGTGGAGGGTGGAGTTGGAGGAGCCTGAGATGGAGGAGGCACTCGAGTGGTTGGATTCGGAGGAGGGGGAGGATCATGTAGATGATTTGGGGGATGAGATCATAGTGGAGGGGGAGGGTGGGGAGCAGCAGGAAGATGATCTAGTGTCTATAGATGTTCAGGAGGAGATTGATCTTTCGGTGCAGCCAATGCCACCACCACCAACACCATAGAGACCTGTAGTTGGGGTTGGGGTTGGGAGGAGACAACCCACTTTATCTCCTGCCTCAGCTGGAGGAGTTGGAGGCGCTGGATCTTCCACTCCATCCTCATCGCGAGCACCTCCATGACCACCTATTGCTTCCAGAGGACGAGTGGTGCCCTTTACCCGTAAAAGGGGTAGAGAGAATCGATGATTGGGATTCCTATGATCTATCATTTTGATTTTATTATGTACTATTTAGTATCTAGATGCCTCATGATGATTAATCTCATGAGATACATTTATTTTGAGCTTTTGATGTGATTTTGTATCATCCTATCAGGAACATGTTTCATAATTTTTAGTTTAGTGAAGATATGTGACCACTTGACATCTTATGCATCTTATTTATTACTTGTATCATCATATTTATGTAACAAAGTGTCTATTTGTTGTTGTTGTTGCTTTATATGTTTTAAAAATTGAAAAAAATGAGTATTTTTGTATTTTTTGTGCCTTGCCGACATTTTCCGTCGATACAGTTGAGAAGTTATATTCTAGACCCTCGCCGATACTTTCCCCGAGACGATATATGCAACATTCGCTGCAACTGCTGTGGAAGATGTGGGAGACATCACACTCATCATAGAAACTCATCCCATGCCATTTCCTTGCCTCAGTAGCCCAAATCGAATTCTCCAGTAGCCAATTTAACCATTTTTTATACTCTGTAAATCGTCTAGAAAGATTCAAAATGCCTATAACTCTCTCTCTGGTCAGTTGGGGCCAAATCTGACTGCACCAATGTGTCCGGGAGCAAAGCAATGTAGTAAAAACAAGTGGCTACACTGCATGCCCCCTCTATAGCGCCATAGGCAAACCAATCACATCATCACATTGCTCTGACAGGCCATTTAACATGGCAAAAGTGCACCAAAATGATAAACTGAGGAAAATACTCACTGTAATTGCCCGAAACTGAAAACCAACTGTCTCATTGGACTCAGAGAGCCCAAATCTACTAAGGGTGTGTACTCATACACCATATGGATCTCTGCATGATCATATGATATCTCCAATATATCCAGACAGGCAAAAATAATAATAAATCTGTAAATGATCAAATATGTTGAAATGCGAGATCATCATCATAAACCTGTAACCAATGCATGGAACCAACTGATGACCTGTAATAGACCATAAATCATCCATCTGCATCATCCAAGGTCCATCCACCTCATGTCCTGTAGTTGACTTTGGTCAAACTAGGTTTGACCAAGTCAACATGACCCATAAAATGACAAAGGCTAAGATCAAACTACTGCAAGTGTTAGAGGTTAAGACATGCTCTACAAATCATTCAAATAGCAATTATAACATATAGTAATAAATTCTCTGGCGATCTAAAACCAAATATAAAGTGTTTTCAATATTTATTAAGACTCAAACTAGATTTTCAGGACCATACTCACTGCATAGTTGTGATCAATTTGCTAGTGATGGGTGAAGGCTAAAACTTACATAAGGCTAGGCTAAAGGATGACCACTGACTTGACACTGTGACACTTTGGAAATGGAAAGGGGATACACACTCTAGCATATGCTGGGCTAGCAGTAACACAGGGGATGGCAGTGTCTCACAAATGGGTAAGTTGTTTCAGAAGTGCTTATTCAACCTTGACAGATGCCTACAACTCACATCCAAGCCGATACAACTCCGTGAGGATCTTTTCTAGAGCCGCCATGACTAGGTGCCCGACAAATCGTAACTTGAGACTCTAGGGGACATAACTCGAGCTGTCCCTTACTCCATCTCACATGATAACTCGCAAGCTAGTGAGGGATAAATCAATACAAGTGAGGCCAATAATCATTTAGATATAACATTTATGAACCATTGCTTTTTGGGCCTTTGAATTTCCAAAGCCTTGATTCGTGTGTGTTAAGGAACACATTCTTGGATTTACATTTATTAGGCTTTATGATCCATGTGTGTTCAGAAACACGATTCCATGGATTTACATTTCACATTTAACATTTCAAAGCCAATTTCATTAGGCTTGCCTTTCATTCATGTGTGTTCAGAAACATGCTTCCATGAACGAGCTTTCATATAAGATATACATTTCATTTCCATATACACTGTACTGATGGTAGCACTATCTGTTTCAGGTTTAGCCAACACAACTTAGGCAACTCAGAGCCGAGACATAATACAACATGGAAGCTCATCCAACAAAGAGGCTATAGTGGGGGGGAAGGTCCTCCATGCCACTAGTCAAGTAGTAAGTTAGGGTAATCAACAACAACTGGTAGGTAATGGATGGGTGGAGAAAGTGAATAATGAGATTAACACTAGCAAGCCAAAAGATGGTGGGAATTATCACCTCTATTCTCCCTAAGGAGGGTAAAACCAATGAGTATAGGTCAAGAACTTCTAAGTCTGAGTGAGGACATATACATATATAAAAGATACAACTAGGTCCAAATATCTATATGATCGCCAGATCATGATACTAAGTGCTAAGACATGCCACAAGAATGAGTATAAAAGCAATAATAACCATAACACAAGATAATACATGTTGGGTCATATACCTGTGCATAACAATCTGAACCATCATCTGTCCATTGAGAACCTGCTGCTGCAACTCTGGGCAATACATACTGCTTTGCAAATGGCTAAATGGCTACATTAGTCATCAAATCTGGGTTTCCTGAGACTCAGTCATGGCATAGGAATACACTGTTGTCCATAATCAAATAGTGATCCAATGTAGATAGATGCTCATCTCGACATCTCAAATGTAAGGGAACTGGCTGAAAAATGTACTGGAATTTGGAGTAAAACATATGGTAGCCCGACTACTATATATGTGATAACACAACCATTAGCACCACCATCATCAAGGTGCATAGAGGGGTTGATCTGCATGATTAAATGCTAGTCCCATACCCTCATACATGATAGAATCTAGTGGAAATGTCGCAATCCCGAAAACTATTAAGTCTATTGAATTTTGAATGAGATCTAAAATTCTACTTTTTGCATATGAAATCCGATGAGGTTGGAACCACTCTCAAACATCCTGAAACAATTAATGGTAATATTGAAAATTGAAGTAAAATGATAGAAAATGAAAGATAAGAAGAATGTCACTTTTACTATTCTTATTTATTGCTGAATTGGACCAACTGGTTCTACGTTGGTTCCAGTAACTCTGCCAAAAACCTAACTCACAACTTTTTTCCTCAAATTCCTTGCATTTTTTTAGCAGGGCGATATTTTCCAAAATCCTATGATATATGTTAGTTTTTGTAGCTCGAATAAGTACTTCTACATTGGTGATGTGTCTAGCATGTAGAAGTCGTCTGAAAGATACTCTCAAGACATTAACTTTATTTTATAAAGTCCTTTTATTGAGCCCATGGTATTGGAGGGCCCATGGTATTGAGCCCATGGTATTTGCTTATTGTAAAGTTATAAAAGGAGATTTAAGGAGAGGCATTGAACACATTCCTAGATCTAGAGTGCTCTTGCTTTTGAGAAAGGGGTTATTCTCAAGGGAAGCAAGAGAGAGATCTTGGGAGACAAAAGAAGCCTTGAGATTGTGAGAATCTCAAGCATGAGGTCTTGGGTTAGTGTTTAACCCAAGTTGTTTTATTATTTTAAGAGAGAGAAATTGCACTGAGATAATCTTTCAAAGAGTTGACAAAACAGGGCAAAGAACACGCCGTTCAAAGAGCAGGCTTGTACAGAGCTAAGAGAGAATTCTGTACAGTTCAGTATGGATCCGTATGGCGTCCGTACAGGTTCGTACAACGTGTATGGACCTACTAGATTGCTGCTAGTTCGCTTGCGAAGAAGAGCAGGGGGTTTTTGAATGACGGAAAATGGAGTGGCTGCTCTCTTTTAGTTGATTTCCAAAGCTAAGTAAAGCTGTACTTGCTGCTGTAATTTCTGTGTGATTTTCTCTTGGAGCTAAAGAATAATAAAGAAACACTTTGTTGGTTTTTCCCCAGGTTGGGGTTTTCTAGGGTAAATTATTTGTGTCAAATTTGAATTTTCTTTGTGAGTATTTACGCTGTGTAAGGTTTATAATTTTGGTGTATTTACATTATTATTTTCACTAGTTTATTGTGTTACATATACATTGTTGGGCATAAAATAATTGAGATGATAAATCATACCTAGGGTTAGAAAAACTAACATGGTATTAAAGCTGTAAACTCTGAGTTGCAGAAGATTGATTTGTGGCACAATTGTAATTTGCTATAAGTGTAGGTTTCTTCTTCATCAAGGAGAGTCTGTTGTTGGTAGTAGTTGATCGGTTGGACAGAGATGGCCATCGGTTTCAGGTTTGAGGATCAGTTGGATGGGTCATCTAACTATAGTATTTGGAGGATAACATTAGTACTAGAGGAGAACAAGATCTGGGAGTTTGTTGATAAAACTCCCACGCCTCCTATTGATGCTACTCTTTTAGCCTCCCATTAGAAGAAGGATGTGAAATCCATAAGGATAATTTTGGATGGGGTTAAGGATCATGTGGTTCCTCACCTGTTCGTAAAGAAGACCGCTAGAGAGATGTGGGAGGCTTTGACAAAGTTGTATTACAGTGGCAATCAGAATAGGAAAATGGTGTTGAGGGAAAAACTATGGAGCACCATGATGTCTAAGACTTATACAGTGACTTCTTATCTCACCAGGATATCACAGGTTCATTATGATTTAGCTGTAGTTGGGGAGGCAATGCCAGAGTCAAAACTTGTAAGGACAACTTTGAATGGATTTTCAGAGCAGTGGACCATCTTCGTTAAGGGAGTTGTGTCACGAGTACATCTTCCTAACTGGGAGAGGCTATGGGATGACTTCATCTAGGAAGAGACTCGAGAGGAGGTTCTGCGTAGTAGGAAGCTAAAGGGTGATGGTGATGAGGAGAACGTTGCTCTTGCAAGTAATGCAAGGAAGAGCAAGTGGGCTACCAAGCTAAATATTGGAGGGGAGGAGTCCTCTCATGATGGGAAGAAGGACATGGGTAAAGTATAAAGTGCTTTGCATGTCACAAGATTGGCCATTATGCGAGTAATGTCCAAGCAGGAGAAAGACAACGGAAAGACACAGGTTGCAACATCAATAGAGGTTGATGAGTTTACTGCCAAGTTTGAGAATGAATTTTCATTAGTTTCTTTTCTTTCTGGCATTGGTGTTAAAGGTGCTTGGCTTGTGGACAATTATGCATGGGTTGTAGACAGTGGTGCATCTAGCCATATGACGGGGATGAGGGATGTTTTCTTTAGTGTTTTAGAGATAGAGTGCCATGTGGCTTGTGGGGTTGACACCATACATGCAGTAAAGGGGGTTGGAATAGTGCTATTCGAACTAGAGTCATGAGGATTTCTAGAGGTGGCAGGAGTGATGTATGTTCCAGAGCTGAACATGAACTTGCTCTCAGCCTCAGCGCATGGGGGACAAGGGGTATGGGGTTGTGTTCCAGAATGGACAAGTACTCATATGGTTAGAGGGACTACCTAGGATGTAGTTGTGATGCTTGGTGTTGGACATGGTAAGCTGTATGTGGGTTTAAGGGGATCTTGGATCGAGGATTGATGTCATTGATAGAGAGCACGAGGTTCCAAAAATTGAGTTGATACCGAGGACTTAGTCATTAGGGGAATTTTGGGGTCTAAAATGGGCCTCATAAGAGATATAATAAAATATCATGAGTTCGTCATTTTGTGGGGAAGGTTTATTTACAATTCACCTCTTGCACTACAATCTATGTAACTATGGTTGAGTTAAATTGAAAAGATGTCTAGAAATAAAATTAATAAAAAATCATATTTGATATGACTAGAAAAAAGAGTACTTTTAATATATAAATGTACTAAAGTAAAGTACTAATAAATAAAATAAAGTAAAATATTTTAGTTTTGAATTATAAACTTAAGTTAATCTTATATGAACAAGTTGATATTAGTAATTGTTTATATATATATAACTATAATTTATATTCATTAAAATACAATCTAACTTATATTTATTAAAATTTAAACAAATAGATATAAAATAACTAGATATCGTGAAATATTGGTTTAGCTTAATTTAATTAGAACTTAACTTTACATATGTTTAAAATTTAAATTTATAATTATATTTACTTAACATAAATATATTATTTAAAATTTAAAATTTATTTATTATCATGTTATAACAATTTTATTCGTTATAATAAATTTATCCTAACACAAAAAAACAAATTATATTTTAACAAAAAAAATTATTATTAGAATATCCTATTTTATAATATCATAACAAATTTAATATAATATAATAGCAGATTTTATATAATATAACTTTATATTATATAGTGTTATATCAAATTTTATATAATATAAACAAAATATATGTGAAAAGGTTTAATCAAATATTAGTTAAAACATGTTAAGATAATACATTGGATATAATAAAGTATATTATAACAATATGAGTATATTATAATATAATATAGTATATTATAACCACGTACCACATATTTATCATTCAAATAAGTACACATTCATCATCATGAATTCGAATTTTGAATCCATACCAATATGTCCGTATTACATATTCATTATTATGTATTTGAATTTTGAATATAAGTTTTTTACTTTTTAGTTTTATAATATATTTTATATTAAAACCAAAAGTACTTCACTTTGAAGTACTAAGTATATAAATATTATATTCAAAAGTATTTTATGACTATTTTTTTTAATTATGAGTATGGTTAACTATGGGTTTGCATCTACCATTTAGGATTTGACAAGTATGTATCTTTAACTTGAGCAATGCCACCTCAACTATAAGGGATGATGTCATTCTCTAGAATGTGATTGGTTTATTTAAAGTTGATTTTGATGGTACATTTTTTGTTTTGAGGCCCATTTTAGCCCTCAAAATTTCCCTAATGCTTCTAATTCGGAAGATGGGTCTAAGATTTCTTCCAGTATTGTCAGGGCTAGTTGTTATGAGATGACATTGATGGATGCTTAGGAGCAGGTGGAGACTCCTAGGAAGTCTTGCAGTTCAGAGGGAGCAACTACATTAGCGGATGAAGTGGTGGGATTGGAGATAGATCCAGGAGGAGGTTCTTCTACAAGTACCTTCTTCGTTAAGAGGGAGTGTTAGTTTTTGTAGCTTGGCAATGTGTCTAGCATGTAGAAGTTGTCCGAATGATACTCTCTAGACATTAACTTTATTTTATAAAGTCCTTTTATTGAGCCCATGGTATTGGAGGGACCATAGTATTTGCATATTGTAAAGTTATAAAAGGAGATCGAAGGACAGGCATTGAACACATTATCTATATCTAGAGTGCTCTTGCTTTTGAGAAAGAGGTTATTCTCAAGAGAAGCAACTTGGGAGAGGGAAAAGCCTTGAGATTGTGAGAATCTCAAGCAGGAAGTTCAATATGTCGATTCGGGGTTAGAAAATAATAAATTGATTGTGAAATTGTGTTACATATAAATTGTTGGGCATAAACTAATTGAGATGATAAATTAGATACGAGGTTAGAAAGGCTAACAATATATTCCCAATATATTGTGACACGTTCAGTATATCGCGATATATTAAAAATGTTGTATGTCGTGATTTTTTAGGGGCGATATATCGCCAAGGGGAATGACTCGCAGTATATCGTTATATGGGTTTATGTAACTATGCTTACAACATCGTCACAAAGTCATTAAAAATGTTTATTTGAATTATTGTCTGATCACTGCAAGTTTGGAGGAGAATGATCTTTTAAGATCTTGTGCTAAATTTCGGAACAAAGACACTATTGCATACTATATGAAAATGATTTTTGGGATTTGGAGTTTGTACATTGTTTGGCAACTCAATTAAAACAATGGTTTGGAGGATTGCGCAAGGCCATGAAATCTATTTAAGACTTGCGATAAAGATCAAATGACTAGAAAAAAACAATTTTGGGAAATAGCTTTGGTTGCACAAAAATTAATCTTTTGAAGAAATGCTCATCATCTCAAGCTCCTTGAAAGATGATCTTTTAGTGAAATGTGCAATCTTTGTGGGATCTTGGAAAAGCAATGCATCTTTTAGATTTATGTGAGGACTCAACTTTGTGAAAGATTGCGAAGACTTTGGAAGCTTAGGCTTTTTGTGGGTTTTTTGAAGATCACTTTTCTTGAGACTAAGTGGTTGCAAAGTTCCGAAAGTTTGATCTTTGGGGGAAGGGGTGTGCAATATTTGCAACAATTTGGAAGATTGATATCTCAAAGGGATACGCAATACCTCCAAGTCTCTTCAAGTTAATCCTTGAAAATTTTGCGATTCATCCTTATGCTTGCAAAAGGGGAAATACTTGCTTGCAAGCTTTCGCAAAAATTAAACTTTTGAATCGAGTTGCAATGTCACAAGGTTTTGGAAGATGATCATTTGAGATGCTGCATTGATTCTCGTAGAATCGATCTTTGAGGGACGTGTGATAGCTTTTGGAAACTTAGGAAAGATGGAACTGCTTTGATATTTGCAAAACGATAGAGGGACTTCAACAACCATGTATATCTAGAAGGCTTGATTTCAAAGGGTCCACTTATGCAAGCAAATTTTCAAAAAAAATTCACAAAGTCTCATGCAAACAATGGGCATTACTTGAGATATGAAAATCTAGGAATTATTCAATCCTTCCCATCACAAGAAAAACTTCATATGCTCTTACCATGGAGGCAGGCCAATGGAAATTTGGGAGGGATCCCCAAATCTGCAAACTTGGGGAAGTTGTTGAGCTCCACACAGATTTAATGTAAATATTACATATTATTCCATTATGCATCAATAGTTATCCAGTGTTCAGTGTTCCATGGGGATGCGTTCCCCAGGATCGGGGGCATGCTCCCCTCGTTTCCAATGCCCCAGGGGCTTGGGACTCCTTGGGAAATGTTACCCCACGTTCCCTTTTCCTGGACACTCGAGGAAATGCACAAGGAACATCTTGGAGAGGTGGGGGGCGTCAGGGCACCCCCTCATGAAAAGGCGGATGCCTAGACGCCCCCGCGCCCCCTCATGAAAAGGGGGATGCCCAGATGCCCCCACTCTATTTTCAATTTTTTTTCATAACTTAAACAGAATAAAACATGGTTTGGTTGGTGTGCCATTGGTCACTCATGAGAGTGACTCTGACTCAGATAGTGACACGCCCATGGATGGTCCAATGCCCAGATGCCCCCACTCTATTTTCAATTTTTTTTCATAACTTAAACAGAAAAAAACATGGTTTGGTTGGTGTGCCATTGGTCACTCATGAGAGTGACTCTGACTCAGATAGTGACACGCCCATGGATGGTCCTAATGGCTTGATGCAGGGGATGATGCATTGGGAGGACCAGTCCATGGAACTATCTCCTTGATGCTCTTTTGATGCTTTCGACTTTCTTTTTACTACTTTTATTTTCAGTGTTCATTGTCCATTGTTAGTTTTGAGTTTAACTTTTGATGAAGTAGATACTATCATTGACGACCTGATACTAAGTCTTTGACTCATCACTCTTTTAATTCTTTAAATTTGAAGGTGTTTAAGACATTTAGTTTATGGAACATGTCTATGATTCGGTTTTATGATTTTAATGTTTTAATTTTTCATCTACTGTTTATGTTTATAATTCAAATTTATAATGGAAGTTGTGCATGTATTATAAATTTAGAATTTATCACTGTAAAATTCAAATACTTGAATGATAAATGATTCATGAATCGATGATGAATTGACAACCATATTTACTATGATGATGAATTTACTATTTTGTATTAACTATTTACTTCTAAGTTTTAGTATGTAAATGGTGATGGGATGAGTGATTTATATGTTAATATGTTGGGATTTACATAAATTATATGTTTTAATAATTTTAAAGACCTCGACAATCCCCGTTCCTGAAGTTTTCCTGAAATTTGGGGGTGGTCTCCAGACGTCCCCAATGTGAGTTTCCCCACTCCCACATTTCCATGTTCCAGAAACTTGGTGGAACACTAGTTATTGCTTTATAATTTGCCTTAGAGAAGTTGGTTTACTGAAGCCAGTGCTCTTTTTTCTCCTGTCTCACTTGATTGCATATATCCTTTTAATGGCATGCCCTGTTTGAATAATTCGGTCACTTTCATCATTTTCTCATTTCTCATACTGGGCTTTTATTCAGGATTTTCGATAGATCTGAACTTGGTAGTAGTAAACTTGATATTGCATGAATGCACTGATGGTTTGCAGAGTCTGATGATTTTCCCATTTGGATTTTTATTATATGATCTCATGATACCTACTGCCTGTGTCACATGGTTCGTGTTCATGTTTGAATATAGCAAGCATGATATTTGGATAAAGTTGTCAGTGTAAAATAACTGATAAATTTGACATGTTTGTACATATATATTGCGAGATTTTGTACATGTTTGAATATAGCAACCATGATATTTTGATAAAGTTGTCAGTGTAAAATAACTGATAAATTCGACATGTTTGTACATATATATTGCAAGATTTTGAATCTTTTGATTCCCTTTATAAACATAAATGAGACGTGAGAAAATCTCATGCTCTTGTTAAACATACTTTTTAAACATATAAGCGACATTATAGAATCTCATGACTCTGTGTTAGAGATTTAGAGTTAAGATTTTTTTTGGTTTTATTTACTTTTTATTTTTATTTTGTAATGTAAAAAAAGAATGAATTTGAAAAAATTCCTTTGAAGTTCAGCTATCAAAATTGATTTGATTCAGTTGATAGAAGTTCGGCTATCAAAGCCCCAAGAGGTAGCTCAATCGGTCGAGCACCCGTAGTTAGGCCTCCCAGCATGTGAGGTCGCGGGATCCATTCTCCTCGAAACTCTTGGGGTTAGGTACGCAAAATGTGCCGAAGGTGTGAGGTCCCTTCGGGTGGATCCGCCAGCTATTATTCTGTGGATGTAGCGATGCCGGCCGGTGGGACTGGTACGTGAACCACATTGAAAAAAAAAGTTCGGCTATCAAAATAGATTTAATCCGGTTAATAGAAGTTCAGTTAATTGAAATTCAGCCATCAAATTCGATTGAATTCAGTCAATTGCAATTCGGCTGTCGTTTCGATTTTATTCCATTTGTTGAAGTTCAGCTGTCGAATCAGTTTGAATATTTTTTATTCATCTTGAAGATTGGCAAGGTTTGAATTTCAATGAAAAGATTTGCCTAAGCTTGCTACATTGCCTATTGCAATATCTAGTTGCAATTCACTTTCAAATTTTTATTATATATATATATATATTCCACAAAATACATATCCTGGAGAAACCCGTTGGGGGGCATTTCTCCTCATTTTAAAGATGCTACCCAACCTAAACCAGTTTTTTAGGCATGAAGGCCTTCACAACTATATACATGTTAAGAGCTCAACATGTAACGTCTCCACATTTTAAGGGATGGTACCCATTGTAAACTGGAATTTTTAGGGCTGAAATCTATACAACAATATACTCATTAAGAGCTCAATATGTCAATTGTGGGAATTGATGCTGGGTGGGAGGATAACACTTCTTTCAAATGCCCAGGATAAACCCAGTAGACTTTAAAAATATTTAATAACCCTCTTTATATTTTTTGGTTGCTTTTTATATTTTTTGGTTGCTCGGAGATATAGTGGTTAATAATACAAAGGGGCCTTGACACGGATGTGAAGTGTGCATGATCTCTTTTCTTGAGTGTTTTCAACAGTGATTTACATTTTGGATGTATTTGTTCTGTTATTTCTAATTTTGAAGTTAATAGATGTGGTGTACCTGAACCTTGATTTTAAAATAGATAGTTGACTATCAATGACTTGTGCTGAAGCATCTAGTCCAGGCTACATTATTATAGAAACAATCGCTCTATGCGTGTTTTAGTGCTATACCTAATTCCGTGGAATTGTTGGATTTGTGCAGAAACTGCTCGGGTTACAGTTTTAGCGGCAACTAACAGGCCCGAAGAGTTAGATGAAGCAATACTACGTCGCCTTCCTAGGGTATTTGAAGTTGGGATGCCCAGCTGTATACAGAGAGCTAAAATTTTAGAAGTGATCTTGAAGGGTGAAAATGTGGAGGCTGATATTGACTATGAACACATTGCAAGCTTATGTGAAGGGTATAGTGGCTCTGACTTAACAGATCTATGCAAGCAAGCAGCGTATTTTCCAATTAGAGAATTGCTGGAGCAGGAAAAGAGTGGCCGGCTAACCTCTGAGGTCAGTGCATGAGATGGATATGAATATCGCAATATCTGTAATGATTTAGTAAACTAGTGGTTTTGATGAAATTATATCATATTTTCTCTTCTGTTTGTCAGACACCAAGACCCTTAAAGCAGTCCGATTTGGAGAAGGTACTCTCTATTGGAAAAACATCCAGGGTTGCAGCTGCAGAGTATGGTAATAGGAAGCAAACAGATATGCAATCCAGATTAGGATCATCGAGTGAGCAGTTAGGAGTTAGTTTAACCGATATTGTTAAGTTTATTTCCCTGATGGGCAGTGCGCAGCGAACAACCCCAGAAAATTGAAAAGTTTCCCACAAGAAAAACTTTTAATTCTAGAAGATTCCTAGTCACTTTTTTGTGATGAAGTGTAAGGGAATTGTGAGCTTTTTCGACAAAATTATTTTTTGGGAAAGAGAGCTACCATGTAGTAGCTATACGGGAATGCTTGTTTAAGTTTCACAAATTCTTATTCTAATGGCTGCTTTTGCGTAGCATAACCCCTCTGCTTCCCGACAACAAAGAAATTATGGCTTTTCATTTTTCGAAAGCCTAGATGGAGGTAGACATTATTGCCTATCTTTTAATAGCCAGTTAGTTTTTGCTTGGAATCTCATGTATTTCTAAATACAAAGCTTTTGTTCGGAGACATATTTAAATTGTGATTATTTGCAGAAAAAAAGAGCTTTATTAATTTCTGCTCTAATTTCCCTATTTAAAAATATTTCATGCCTTGATATTTTCACAAGGCGTAGATTGCTAAACCTGAAACCCTCAAGGCCCAAGAATATATAATAAGGCCATTGTAACAGCCAAAAGTCAGTTACGCACCTATCATTTCATTGAGGTTTTTGTTACACAGTTTAAATCAACTTGTCTATCGTATATCAGATTTTGACTCATTATTGCTGATGGTGGTATTGTCTTTGTTTGTGAAAATGCCACAAAATCACACAAGACTGCACTAATCAGATTCCTATTTATGTGCTTCCATTGGAATGGATGGATGGTTGGATTCTCCGGACATCTGGTTATCAGCTTAAAAAGGGGAGGACATGAATGCGAAATTTCCTCTTTCAACTCTCCCCCAATTCTATTGTTATATCCTCGTGAAATAGGAACGATATCAAGAGAGTAACACATGCAATAACAAGAAGTTGTAGCAACTTTACGTTTTGATGCAGTTGAAACAAATTTCATCCCAATAGTGAGATGTATTGGTGTTGCTAAACTGCCTAGATGCAACCAAAAGAACCTAGCAAAAAGGAAATACGAACGAAACATTCAAAACATGCTATATTGTTAGGACACTAGTGGAATTTACATGGGGTGAAATCTACAAGTAAATAGTAGATTGGCCTGTCTGGGGAGTTTCAAAACATGCCATATTATTGGAGACTAGTGGAATTTACAAGGGGTGAATTCTACACGTAAATAGTAGATTGGCCTGTTTGTGGGGAGTATGAGTATATATAAAGGTCAATGTTGAGTGAGTGCAGGTATATGTAAAGGTCAATGGAATTATTACAAGAGACACTGTGATAGGGTCATTGTATATTGATGTGTTTGGGTTGTTTAGCAGTTCTTATAATATGGGTTAAGAATATATATAAAGACTAACTAGTATATATCAAGACATGGTGAATGAGTGCAGGTATATATAAAGGTCAATGGAATTATTACTAGAAACATTGTGATAGGATCATTGTATATGGATGTGTTTGGGTTCTTTAGGGGTTTTCATGATACGACTTGTGTAACTCATGACAATATTTTACCATTGGATTTGATGTTCCCATTTGGTATATTTCATGTTTATGATGTTATTTTGTATACTTGATAATATGTGGACCTACTATTTACATTTAAGAAAAAAGAAGATTCACCTTTTTATGATAAATTTGGCAACACATCTCACCACCCACCTCACTAGATTGGTACATTCTATATTCTCAATAATTGTCCGAAGGCTACATCTATTCACTTTTTTTTCCATGGAGGATTCACTTGGATTCACTTTTTCGATGGTAAATCCACCACCCATCTCACGCTTCAATGAAGAATGATACATTCTATATTTTCAGTAAGTGTCCAAAGGCTATGCCAATATCGAATTCTCATAATTATCTAAATCTACATCTATTCACTTTTTAAATCTTGGAACACCGCATCCCACTGCCCATCTCACACTTCAATGAAGAATGGTACATTCTATATTTTCAATAATTGTCCAAAAGCTACGTCAATTTTAGAAACTATTTTTGACAAACTTCATGTAGGGAAAATGTAAGGTTTGATGTATTGATGTATTTTTGCTATGATTTGAATCTGGATCATTATAATAACCACCAGTTTACAAGTTCGTTGTAGCTAGATCATAATGTGATGGACTTATGGTTTACTTATTGTCACCCTTTATATATCTTAATTAATGTCATGACATATTTTAGATATGATGTCTGGGCATAAGTTTGAGTCATATACTTCATCAGGTATCATGGCACATATTCTTCATTAAGTATCATGACACATTGGAAAGTCACATTTTAGATATGATGTCTGGGCATAAGTTCAAGTCCTATATCTTCATCAAGTATCATGGCACATATCCTTCATTAAGTATCGTGACACATTGGAGTTCTTTCAGGTTTATGCTTGGGCCATCCCAAAGTATCAGTCGCTGCAAGAGCTATGAAATCTCATTCAAGAGCTCAGAGTCTGCATTGTTGATATAATAAAAAAATGAATTTGATATGTTCTTAAATAATTGGTAAAAGGCTATATCAATAGTCACATCTTGCAAAATTTAGGGGGAAAACGGGAAAACGCAAGAGCTATGAAACCTTAATAAAAAGTTAAGTTTAGAGGTTTAGAGGAAGTGTTGTTATAGTAAAAAAATAAATTTTGTATATCTTAATAATTGGCGCCTACATCAATATCAATAATGTTATTGAGCAAAATTTATGCAGGGAAATGGCATCCCTGTTAAGATATGATAATATATGGTAATATTTGAATCTGGATTATTAGAACATATATTGAGCAAACTTTATGGGAAAAACGGGAAAACGCAAGAGCTATGAAACCTTAATCAAAAGTTTAGAGGCTTAGAGGCTGTGTTGTTGTTATAGTAAATAAATAAATTTTGTATATCTTAATAATTGGCGCCTACATCAATATCAATAATGCATCAATATCAATAATGTTATTGAGCAAACTTTATGCAGGGAAATGGCATGCCTGTTAAAATATGATAATATATGGTAATATTTGAATGTTAAAATATGATAATATATGGTAATATTTGAATCTGGATCATTAGAACATATATTGAGCAAACTTTATGCAGGGAAATGACATGCCTGTTAAGATATGATAATATATGGTAATATTTGAATCTGGATCATTAGAACAATCACTTCAAATTGTACCTAAAAAGAGTAATGACATCACTCATATTTTCATTAAAGGCCATAATGCACATTGGATATCTGTTGTATCGGCATATCACTATAGTGTGATGAACTTCTGACATTTAAGTATAAGTTTGAGTTATATAACATTGGTGATTTGGCTTATAGAGTAATGACATCACTCATATTTTCATTAAAGGCCATAATGCACATTGGATATCTGTCATATCAGCATGTCACTATAGTGTGATGAGCTTCTGACATTCAAGTATAAGTTTGAGTTATATAACATTGGTGATCAATCATACCAGAGTATCAGCAATTGTAAGAGCTAAGAAATAAAAAACCTCATTCAAAAGTCTGGAGGTTATGTTAGTCAACCTAGTTAAAAGTGATTTTTTAAAAAACTTATGTTAAACAAAACCATTGTTAAAGAAATACGTTTAAAGTCACTATTAACAAAATTTTAATATTATTTTAAATCTTACATTTTGTTTATTCTTTTGTTAACAAATAATTGAACAAGTCCTTATTAACATGTAGTTAAATTTGTTAACAAATGGTTAACAAAATCCAAGTATTAGTTAAAATTGTGATAAAGTATTAGTTTAATTTGTTAACAAATGGTTAACAAAATCTTAGTATTAGTTTAATTTGTTAACAAATAGCAGGAGTTTTAAATTAAATTAAATTTATTTATTTAATATTCTAAATATTTTAAATAATGTAATAACTAACACCAAAAAATCATTTTCAAAAGCAAATGCAAATTATTTAAAAAGTGTATTTACATTTATGTATATTTATATTTTGATATTTTGAATAAGCTAATAGTTAGTATTTAAGCTAAATTTTGGTGGATATTTGATATCACATAACCTTTACTTAATTTACATGATGGAAAACAATAAATATTAAATATCTTGGGGATACTATACGGGGTTGGAATTGTCATTTTGGCTCTGTAGCAATCTAAAATTACTTTTGATTGGCTAAGAATGTCTTTCTTGGATGAAGGGAAATAGGTTAACAAGTTAATGGCTCAAGACCCAAAGACATTTGGTTGGAGTGGAAGTTTGCCCCATTAAGCATTGCCAATGGGTTATTTTGGGTGGCATAGATTTCCTCAAATAATGGTGACAAGTCAACAATCACTTGAAATTGTAATTAAAACTATAATATGATGAACTTATGATATTCAAGTATAAGTTTGAGTCATATATCTTCATTAAAAATCAGAACACATTGACTATCCATCATACCGAAGTATCACTATAGCGTAATGAGCTTATGACATTCAAGTATGAGTCATATATTCTTTAAAGATCATAACATTAGTGAAAATCATAACATTGCTGATTTGTCATACTAGACTATCAACCACTGTAAGAACTAAGAATTAAGAAACCTCAATCAAAAGGTTAGAGGTCATGTTGACAAATTTGGTTAAAAATGTTTTTTTTTTTAAAGTTGTGGTAAACAAAACCTTTGTTAAAGAAATAAATTTAAGTCCTTATTAACAAAATCTTACTACAAGTTTAAATCTTTAGCAACAAACTGTAGCTTAAATATGTTGTTAGTATAAGTTTTTTATTCTTCTTAAATATATTGTTAGTATAGGTTTTTAATTCTTCTTAACAAATGATGAAATCACAGTTGTTAGGAGTTTTATCGTTCAAAACTCAAATCAGGTCACATGCTATTGAGAAGGAGGTGACGGAGTATAAAATGCGGGTTTTACAGGGCAGGAACGAGATTGTAATGAATAAGTAGTATTCCGAATAAAAGTGATGTATAACCATGTTTGAGGATGAATAGAAGCCTACTAACTTCTTATTTATTTATTTCAATATACTAAAAAGTGTTACATTATTTTAATATTTTAAATAATGTAATAATAACAAAATACAAGTTACAAGTTGTACAATACACAACAATGGTTAAACTACCCCCAAGGAGAACATGTTAACTAGCTTAAGCAAAAGTTCTACTAAATGATTCAAAGCTATAGTAAGGATGTAGAGCCCAGGCTTGGGAAAGTCTAGCAAAAATATAAAAGACGTATTATAACATATATTGTCAAGTCCTGCAGAGGAAGGGAAACCAAGTGTACATAGTAACCATAAAGCCTATTTAGCTTAAACACCATGCTAGCATAGACAATTAAAGAAATCACATTAGCACGGGAGCCTACCCGCCTTGCTTAGCCCTAGATTTGTTTGAGAAAATCACAATGTGATTAGCCCATGAACTAGAGTTGGTATCACTCGCTAATTGACAACATGTATTTGCCACTTTGACAAAATCGTCCAACTGCCTATGTATGTGGTCTAAATTGTCCCTAATATCACGAATGATGTAGAGAGTTTCATGCTGAAAAAACTCTTGCTGCATTAAGACTCGAGCCAAAATCATTTTGATCGTCTAATAAGGATTTATTGCTTTCGTTCACTTAGGGTCTTGCTCCTGCTCTCTGATGGAGAAAACCTTCATCGCTTCAATGGTGGACTCAATGTGGAAGGGGACCTCAACTCTAAAAGCTTTCCTTGGGTTTACGTGGTGGCGTTTTCTCTTGGTATGCTTGTCACCCTCACCTTGTCGACTACGAGCTCGCTCTCGGGGAGCCATTACACTAGAGAGCCTAAGGACATTGAGTCTAAAGACAACACTTTTGTCTTGCTTAACTAGATAGAGAAAGCTTTCCATGGTTTTCCAATAGTAAGATTTGCCCTGAACATGCACGAGCATCCTTCCAACACTTTCTCCCTCTAAAAGGCCAAATGGAGTTGAGAGTTAATTCACACATTCCTCAGGTATTGTCATTCTTCTAATCTCTAACGTTGTCTAGGTCCTTCCTATCTACAGGCATTTATCTTCCAACCCTTCAAGCGTGCCTGATCATCTCCTTGCTCGGGGCATGCTTACCTTGATAGAAACTAGATAAACAAGAAAACCAAGAAGACCAAACCAAAATGGTGGAAAGAATGCATTAGATCGTTCATTTTCATATTAAATTTATACAAGATTTTCTCACAACCACCTTACAACCGTAAAGTAACTAAAAGATTGTTAAGGTGAGATTAAGACTTTATGATTAGGGTTAAGTTGCTAACAATCCCCCCTGTAATCATAAGTCCGTACAAATGTACTAGCTAGCAACAAACACTAGTGCAAAAGCTGATATTATGTCCAAGTCTTCGACCTGTAACCTATGGTCTGTAACCTCTTGAGTGCCGATGACGATCCACTTGAAAAACCGCCAAAATTAGATGCCAAAACCAAGTCTAGGAAACTTATTCTATAACAAATGAGCTAGACAACCTGTAAGTGTTCACTGAAATGAACCCAAAACTGATGAGAGAAAACCCTTGATGAGAACTGAATTGGCTTCAAGTCTAACACATCCCATAACCCGAAAATACCCGACAAACTTAAATATGCCAAGCAAAGATGTAGAAGAATCATCTATCCTCTGCTAGGTCCAAAGATCAACCCTATAAAGTCTGAAGACTATCAAGTGAACAGATAAGTTCACAAAACTGCTCTTAGAAATTGACACAAAAAAATGCCAAAATATCAGCCCACAGAAAAAAGACTCGAATGTTATCCAAAACCCATAACCATAAAACCCGATGAGTAGTAAACGAGGTGAATCACTAGTACTACCTCAAATCTAAAATCCAAAGCTATCGATCAAAAAATGTTGAATTGTCATCAAAGTCACAAGGTGACTGAAATCCATTAAATGCCAAAATGTGGTAAGTCATTCATCCATCCATATCCATCAAAGACAATGTCGAACCACAAAAAGTGCCAAGTGCTTATTAATTTAACTGAACCTTTCTCTAGTTAACGGTCCCGAATAATTTACTGCAATTATTAACTAAAAACACACTGAGATCTAACAAATTTACGCAGCGAAAAAACATAGGAAATCACACACATTTGACACAGTTATTTACCTTGGAAAACCCCAACTGGGGAAAAACCAACAAACAATGATTTTTATTAATAATAAAAATCTCGGGATCCCATCTTGGGAAGATGGCCCACTGAGGAATTCCAATGACAGAGTGTTAGCCTTCACACCTCAAGATCAGTCCTTCAATTTTGTTGGTTGCTAACACTTGGCTGCACCTTGCTCCTTTCCTCTGACCTCGCCCTTGCACCTGCACACTTGAATGAAAGTCCTTCTCCAACCACTCAATGAGATCCCACTCACTCTGTGTGATTGTTGTGTGTCTCCTCCTCTCCGTATGCACCCTTCTATAGCATCTTAATGACCAAAACCCTAACCCTATATCTCTAAAGCGATCAATGGTTGAAATTAGATATCAAGCTTCACTTAAGATCAACGGTTGTGACTTAATTTTAAGTTCACTTTCTAGTCATTAGCCAACATTAAGTTAATAATGTGCTTTTCCTAAGTTAGAATTAGGAAAGAGATACAAAAGTCACTTGCTCCTTAGTAAGTACTTAGAGAGGTCTTCTGGATGACTTCTGCATGCCTGACACTTGGACTATGAAGGAGTACTTGTCTGATGTTAGAAAAATCAACACTCCTTAGTGAGGAAGGTACTTCTCTGAGAGCCACCTAAATTGGTTCTCCCTCTGACCCTGGTACATTGTCGCACATATCATCCTTCATACTAACATCCCTCCAACCCTGTTGGTTAGCTACTCTGTGATAATTGGAAGTCACATAATCGATGACACTACACATTGTTACACCAAAATCTCGTCACCATGACTGATGTGTCATCTGTATGCCCTGATCCCTAAAGTCCCTGAGCTAAAACACTGAAAGACAAAGTTGTTGTCTTCCCCTTTAACCTTTTGTTGTCACTCTAACGCGCCCTGCTGTCCAACAAGATGCGTCAAGTTGAAGGTGACATGCTCTGCAACTTAGCAGAGTGCATCGATGGTGCAATGTGCTTTTGTACAAGGTGTGTTGATCTTTGTCTAGCGCATCTTGCCCTTGTGCAAGGTGCATCGCAGTTGGTTAAAATGGAAAAATAGAAGTTTCAATCAACTTCTCGAAGCTTGGATGGCGTGGATACTTATCCCTACTTACCTGGAAAGGTGGCAGTCGATCCCCTTACCTAGTGGGATGATCCCTTAAGCCTCTCCACTAAATCCTCAACCTCTCTTATCCCTTTAGCTCTCTATATATGAACCCCCTCTCCATTGTCAAGGGAGGAATGATAGAGTACTCTTATGCAAGTGGAATTTCTCTAGGTGATCCTCTTTCATCCATTAGGAGGCTAGGCATTCAATCTTGGAGGCTAGGATTGTTGGAAGGAGGTTATGACATCAAAGCTTTGGTTGCAACATCTGCCCCCTTTGTATTTCTTATCATTACATTTAATACAAGTTCTTTCCATAAATGTTATTGTATTAATGATATTTAGGATTTTCCTCTTTGACTGTTAATCTAGATCAATTCATGTCCATATGTTTTTACCACTTGTTTGTTTCTACATGCTTTGCTTGGTTTTGTAGCTAAAGATTTGAAGACTTGGAGCTTGGAGCAACAAGGAGAAAGGAATTGCATAATTGAGGTAAGTCATCTCTTTATTTGTCTTGCATTTCAATTGATCTATGAAATATACTCGTGATATGTACTCATTTTTTCTAGACCTAAACCATTTAAGCTAGGGAGATCTATTTGAGTCTGCTCATACAAACTGTCCGTAAACAAATTTGGCCACCATACTAGGGATAGTAATCCATGTTTTGATTTCATTTCATTTTGGTTTATTTAAATTTCTTTCCAATTAGCCTCTAACCTTGAACTTGATTTTTCTCCTTGTATCTAACCATCAGAGAGTTTCTGGGCCATCCAGAATCTGTTTGGGATCTTCATTATGCCTTTTACCTTTTTCATTCTTGGAGAATTTTTATTTTTGTTGTTTAGACCTCGCTCGACGCACCTAGGCCATTCATCACCCGCATCATTGTGTTTCTGACGCACTTAGCCAGTTTGCAGACTACGTCGCTGGCGCTTTATGTCAGTTTACAACCTGCACCACTGATGCGGTTACCCAGTGTGCATAGCGCGTCATTGGGTCTCCCAACGCTCTGGTGCACCCTTGCAGGGCGCATCGTCCTCTATTACTTTGCACTCAGTACTAAAAATTCTCAAAGTTGTTTTTTGGCTTAGTTTTGAGTTCTGTGTGTTTTTCATTGATTGTTACAGAACCTCCTAGACCCAACATACCTCATCCTTGGCTTGCTTTTGAAGTTTGATTATTGATTTGAGTCCTAGCTAGTCAAGCGGGTGTATCCCTGTAACGTACCAAAATCCTTGTCACTTTTAAGAGGAAATGGGGAGAATTTTGTTTTTGATTTAATTAACATACTTTCAATAATTGTACCGTCATCAATTCACCTACCAAGTGAATAGCATCTAGACAACTAGGTACATAGATTTACTGCAATATTGAAAAGCCCTTTCAAGCATAGAGGCATGCAATACCAAGTTTCTCTTTATAATATTATAAAGCAGGTTCTAAGTAGAAAATCTCTTTCAACTTCGCGTACAAACTTGGGTAAGAAATACCACACAATTTTGAACTTGGTACAACATAGAAGATCACACCTTCTACACAATAACCTGCTCATTCACAGCAGCATGAGTTCCACATTGATCATCTGAAGGCCGTTTTCCTCAGATGCAGACGGTATAACATCCGTCCAAACCCTCACTAGTGTATTTTCTGCATCGAGTCTGGACGGCTCCTGGGTTTATCATTTCGAAGGACGAGATCTGCATTGATCCCTTAAAGGTGGAAGCAATTGTTGCTCTCCCACCTCCCATTGACATTACGGAACTGCAATGATTGCAAGGGAAGGCAACTTACCTACGGTGTTTTGTCTGTAATTTCACTCAGAAGGCACAGGGCTACATGATATTACTGAAGAAGGACGTCCTGTTCATTTGGGACAATCAAGCGCAACAATCCTTTGATAGTCTAAAACATTCCATTACGCATGCCCCTGTGCAGGATTACTCCAACCGCCCAATTACTACAAGGATTACATCCTTTATCTTTCCGTTTTTGCCACCACAATCGCCATGGTCTTGGTCCAGGAAGACAACAACGCCCAGGAACATGTGATTTATTACCTCAGTAAGGGTCTTATTGACTCTGAAACTCGTTACTCACATGTCAAGAAGCTCGCTCTCGCGGAAGTCAAGTTCCGTCATTATATACTACTCTGCACCACCACCATTATTGCCGACTCGAACCCCATGTACCACGTTTTAACACGTCAAGTACTCGGGGGCAAGTATTCACGCTGGATTGTGATACTTTAGGAGTTCGATCTCCTCTTTGAGAAATCCAAGTCTAAAAAGTCTTTGGTGTTTGCCGAGCTCATTTGTGATCTTCCCTGTGTTGACGTAGGATTTGAGCCCAACGATTCTCTACCTGAGGAATTGTTGTTCCTCATCAGCACGTCCGACCCATGGTATGGAGATATTACCTTATATCTTCAAACCCAACGGTTCAACCCCCAACTGTCTCGTGACGACCGTCGTCATATATGTCACCACGCCAAATATTACTTGATCATTAGCGATACCTTGTATAGACGTGGTGTTGATTATGTTCTTCGACGTTGTCTGACACACGAGGAGGCTGAACACATCTTGAATGACTGTCACTCTGGGGCTTGTGGCGGTCATCTCTCTGGGATGGCTACATCCCAGAAGATACTACGCAGGAGATATTACTGGCCATACATCTTTAAATATTGCATCGAGGCTGTTAAGAAATGTCCCCCATGCTAGCATTTTCAAATGAAAAAGCGCACCCACCCAACCCCGTTACACCCAGTTATTGCCATTGGCCCTTTTGCAAAATGGGGCATATATTTCATGCACTGTAAGCCTACCTCAGTTGGGGGGCATGGTTATGTCATAGTAGCTGTGGATTATTTTACTAAATGGGCCGAGGCTATGCCTACGTACAACGAAGACGGAAAAACCGCCGCACTCTTCATGTTCAATCATGTCATTGCACGGTTCGGAGTTCCACAAGCCATAGTCACCGACCATGGATTTCACTTCCAGAACCATATTGTCGATGAATTGAGCGCCAGAATGGGTTTTCGTCATGAAAACTCAACCCCTTACTACCCACAGTCCAACGGACAAGTAGAGGCCATCAACAAGATCTTGAAAACCATGATTCAACGCATGGTGGGTACGCACAAGTCTAACTGGCACAACATGCTCTTTTCTGCACTATGGGCATATCGAACCTCTGTCAAGACTGCCACCGGATTTACACCGTTTCAACTCGTTTACGGATTGGAGGCAGTCCTGCTTATAGAGTGCGAGATTCCATCACTCAAACTCACAGTTGAACTTCTTCCGAACACCACTGCTGAGGAAGAACGCTTCCTTTACCTAGCGAAACTTGACGAGACTCGCCGCGATGCTGTTCTTGCCACTGAGGCACACAAGAAATGCATCAAAGCACAATATGATAGGTCAGTTAAACCTCGTGTCTTTAACGAGGGTGATTTGGTCCTTACATATGACCAAAAGCACGATAAGCTGGGGGCATGGAAGTTCGAGTCCATGTGGCACAGACCGTACATAGTGAAACGTGTTCTGGAGAAGGGAGCCTATGAACTAGAGGAATATGATGGGATATCTTTGAGTGAGCCCCGCAGTGGGCTCTACCTGGAGAGGTACTATGCCTGAGTCTTTCATGCATAGGTATCTTGTATATACTGTACATGGCGTGTGTTTTGCGTGGTGTGACATTTTTGTTTTAGTGTGTCTAGATCTTGTTTCGCTACTTATACCATGTTCTGTCTACATGTGCAGATGGCAACTTGCTATGGATTCGCGGACGGCTCCAACCGACATACCGTAACCTTGCATCAGAAACTTGGGTACTTTATTCCCCCATCGGCGAGCTTACCAGCTCAGGAGGAAGTTGTCTAGGATATGCAACCAATAACGCCACAGAATATCAGGTAGTGATTGGGACCCTAACCGATGCTCTTTCCTTGGGTATGAACCACGTTGTTATCTACCTGGATTCACAACTAGTGGTTTCTCATCTTAACCGGATCTACGCTATCCGCGATCCCACTCTACTCCGTCTCTTCCGACGAGTCCGTCTTCTGGAAAGGTCCTTTGAATCTATTCAATACCTGCACATTCCACGAGACATGAATACAGTTGTTGACTCGATGGCCAATTTCATTTTAGATTGGTACATTGCACACACATAACATATCTATAAAATATAAAGACATACATAAAATGTAAATCATCCATTGTATAATCAAACATGTAAACAAGATCTCATTAATCATCCGTAGAACACAAGATGTATAAAACCACTAGAAGTGTCTATATATATATAAATCGATACAAAATGATGGTGCTGATACAAAAGTCTGAAGCATGCTAGCTTTCAGTAAGAGTCCTCTCTACAAAATCTGAAGCTCATAAGCTTTTAGTATATACATAAGTAAAACATGTGCCTAAGCCCTAGGCCGCATAGCCCTAGGTCTCGAAGCCCGAGGCTGCTGCGCATGAAAGCAGACTACGGCCCAGCCACCTTCTGGAGAAGTGTGCCAAAATGAATAGATAATCCAACCATCAACTTCTGATAGCGACAGGGCAGGTCGTGGAAACCCGGCTCTGGGATGTCCAAGGTCGTCCTCCACCGCCTCTAGCTCCTCTAGAGCATCACGGATCGCAGGGCCCACCTCCGGTGCTTCTCCTCTCCGCATGAGGCGAGAGACTCCAAGTGGTCGCTCTGGACCCACGTCTGCAAGAAACATGAAAAGTTATCAGCACTACTCCAAAAAAATCATAAAATACATAAAATGAAAAACAAAACCAGTTGTTCTTACCAATGTCATCCCACTGCGCTCCCTCAGGAAGCACAAAGTCTAGGTCTCCTCGGAAGTCTGTACTGTGGTATGGGTAATCCTCCACCATGAGGATCTGTCCCTGCAA
The DNA here is from genome assembly GCA_027924585.1 of Larix kaempferi. NCBI lineage: Eukaryota > Viridiplantae > Streptophyta > Pinopsida > Pinales > Pinaceae > Larix > Larix kaempferi. The sequence goes on along the minus strand of BSBM01000257.1, from coordinate 14,920,319 downwards.
CCACGTGAAGAACCCTGTACAAAAGCTAATGATGGGACCCCCTCCACCATGGCGAGCCATCACCTCTGCCCACCTGGTCATGTGAGGATCGTGTGCATCCCGATCCTCGAGGTCTACTTGCGGGCACACGTGGGGAACCTGCTCCAGCATAAAGGACACTACCACTGAACTGTACCCAAACTGCTTCAGCGCCCCGCGCTGGAATTTGGTCAACTGATCTCTGAGACTGGTGAGGAGCCCCTCGCACCATTTGAACACGGTAGGAGCCATTCACTCCTCAGCATACATCATTTGTGATTTTCTCGCAAGATGAGCGGAATGACTGCCAACCACTTGCACAATGGTAAAGAGTACCATCCAGAGAGCCCGATCCTTGACATCCTTGATGGGAATCTTTCCACCTGTCATCGACGTACCTGGAATACACCACTGCTCAATCATGTCCTCTACTGAGCTGTCACCACCTTATGACCTAGTCAAGGACACAGGGATTCCTCGCCAGGATAACCTTGTCAAAAAGTAGATGTCCTCGACATCTATGGTCAGCGTGTGCTCACCAATCTAGAAATGCTGCTGTATAGGGTCCCAGCATTGGACTAGGTATGTCAGCAGTGATACTTGGGACCTCATCCCCGACACTTGAAAATACTTGAGTAGCCCACAGTTTCTTAATGTTGCAATGCATTGCGGATCATTTTCCGCATGTATATCATCAAGCTCATGCTCGCGTTCTCTCCACTCAAGAACCATCGTGCTCGCTCCAAACCTGTCAACAATGACATTTTAACACCTTTATAATTTTTCCCAACCATAAAAAAAACTTCTATTTGGCTAGGGTTTGGGGTTGAGTTGGCCGTTTGCGCTGGCGCAGATCGTCCATTTGGACAGTGTGCCGCCGGCGTAGAACTCCCTTTCGGTTTCTGCGTCGGCGTAGATCCCGAAAGAGCAACCTGCGTCAACTCGTGAGCGCAAGCCCTCCAACCCAACATGTCCAAAACCTACCTAAATGCAAGAAAAATCAAATTCTAAACCACTAGAAAGTTAAAGAGACAAGTTTAGGGTTACTTGTCGCCGACAACACCTGAAATGATGGATCGTAGCTCCTAGAATCAACAGAAGAAGAATAACTCCAAATGACACTTTTCACTTCTCCAACTTGTTAAAAAACAAATAGTAATTCTTTTTACTATTCACCCCTATTTATATTGAAAAAAAGTATATTCCCTTTTTAATTTATTCTAATGTGGGTTATTTTGCTATAGTTGGATTCATTTATACCCGGTTAATTGTTTTTGACCTAATTTTAAAGCTTGCAGGTGAAACTTAGTACCGTTTTGATCCTGTTTTTCGCGGCCGTGGTATTTTCACGCGTGTTCTCAGGTATGAACAACTCATCGAGCGTCTTTTTGTCATTATTTCGCTCATTAAATTCAATTATTAATGACACCGAGCTAACTCTTTGTTCTTTCTTGTGCTCGTAAAACAATGAGAATAATTCACCGAGTTATAGTTTATCACCTTTTCGGGCTCGTTAAAATCCCACGAAAAAGGAATCCCCGAAGTATTTTCTTTAAGCTCTTTTTAGGCTCTCTAAATACGAAAAGATCCCCAAGCAAACTTGATGCGTTCACGCTTGTAAAAGTATTTGAATGATTGTCTTCCTGGTGATAGTTTAACCCTTTTTCAGACCAGGGGGCACTACTTACGAAAAAGGAATACTCCAGCCAATCATGACTGGAAGAGTCCTCTCTCGCGTTGTTTTACCATTTTCTGGGCGAAGGGGCTAACTTTACAAAAAAGGACCTTTGGAGTCTTCTTTAGTTCCTTTCAGACTCTCTAAACATGAAATGACACTGAGTTTACCTTCTATGGACTCATTAAAATCTGACATCAAAGGGCCTGTCATGGGACGAACCCCTCCTTTCCCAAGTTCGTAAAAAATTTGGGATTGGACTCATCTATGAGATGAGCTATACCGAGCACCTGGTTACCCTCCTCAAGATCGTTAAAAAACACATGAGGCACTCATCAGTCATGATGGGGAAAAAGGAAAGATTTTGTGTTACACTTTGTTCACGGAATTGCATCGTCGCTCTTGAACATGGCACTCATCTGCATTTGCATACAACACTTGGATGATCCGTTTGTCTTCGATTTATACTGACTTCATGAGTCATGTCAGTCCTTTAGGTCATGTGAAGAATGCTTCCACTATCAGTTTCATTAGGGGTCAGTGTCGTTCTCGTCATGTCAATACTTCCAAGTCATGCCATGCCCATGTTCAAGAGATGTTCATTGCTCATCATCTACAGCTAGTATGCCTTTTACCATGTCAGTCTACCTTGAGTCAGTCTTGCACATTACTCTACCATCCGATCTACTCCAAACATTTGTTATCGAGTTTCGTGTCGTTGATGGGGGATTCATTATGGCCCTCCCTCGACAGATTCATCCTTGTCGACTTCAACACATCATCCGAGGAATGAATCTAGAAACCAATCGAGTACCTTCGGCCTATTTGCCTCAATGGCAGGTTACCTTACTTTCAACATGATTTTATATCATTGACTCTTGATTCAAATATTTCATCGAGCATTCGAATTCAACTCATTTATTCACGCTCAGTGATATGTACTGTGATACCTTGGGGATTGTCAACATTAATGGTGATTTCCCTTGCACTTGTTAACGATATACACCTATGACCGGTAATCAAGTGGTTTCTACCATGTTCGACTCCAAAACATTGTAATCACATGGATAGATTCATATCATTGCGGGTTCAGCTCGAAGACCCCAGGGAGGTCATATTCTACCCAGGTTGCGATGGGGATTGTTTGAGTCATATTACACAGATCCACTTTTGTATTGGTCGTGGCTGTGTTATCATCTCATCATGGATCTACGATTGTGTCTAGTATCCATGATTGTGTTCAGTTGGTCTTTACTATCATGGATCTGCAATGTATTGGTCGGAATCCATGTTGTGACTCATGTGAGACTTGTATCTTAGAGTTAGTTGTACTGCAGCAGCATCCTCCATCCAGCAAGTCCTTTCCATCTATCTTTCAAAGCACTTCACCCGTCTTGTTTTGCCAACTTCATGCTTTGGGGGGCATTCTGTTACACCTAAATCTCGTCATCATGACACCCATGTTAACTTAGTGCCTCAATCCCTGAATTTTCCTTGATCAAGCAAGTCATGTTAGAGAAAGTTGATGTCCTTTATCCACATTTCTAATTGGGTCGATGCATGTTGTCTTTGATCAAGGAGCGCCGGTGCAGGTTTCCTTCATGCAGCTTGCGCCAGAGTTAGTAAAATGGGATAAAGGGAGCTTTCGAGCGAGTTCTAGAAGTTGGATGAGGTGGATCTCTATCCCTAACATCTAGGTGAGCTGTCCTAAGGTTCCCCAACCTCAAGGGAGGATCCCTTAGCCCTCTCCCCATTATCCTCAACCTACTCTATCCACTTGGTCCTATAAATAAAAGGCCCCTCTCCATTCCAAAGGGAGGAAGTCTATAACACTTACATGCTGGTGAAATTAGCTTAGGAGATCCCTACTCATATTTTGGGAGACTCATACTTCCTTTGGAGGCATTGGCTTGGCTTGTTGGAGGAGGATTGCAACGTTAAGGCTTGGGTTGTGATCATCTCTCTATGTTGTATTTCCCTCTTTTATACAGTAATAGAAACTCTTTCCGCAAATATTATCGTGTTGTTAATGTTTGTAGTTTACTTCCTTAACCGTTTACTTAGATCAGTTATTGTTTAGACATATTTTATTGCTTGCATCGTTTCCATATGTCTTGGCAAGTCTTGCATCTAAATATCCGGCGACCGCGGGATTTGGAGCAATAGAAAGAAGGAGAAGATCTACAATCTTAAGGTAAGACGTCTATTACTTGATCTCTAACTAGATCTAGGAAAGCAGTTCTATATTTTGTCTTATTTGTTCTATATTCACTTTGAACTAGGGAGATTTGGCTCGCGTATGCTCGAGTAGATTGTCCAATAATAGAAAGCATATTTGAAAAGTTACCTTGGATTGTAGACATTGTTCTCTGAATCTTCTCCATGGATTCAAGGAAATATGAATCTTCCAATGAAGCAAATCTCCAACAAGACTGTGACGCTGAAAGCTGTGTGTCATGGAGAATGTGTAAGGCCTCCTTGATCTTACTCTCACTCATCTTCAAGGGCCATGCAAGGAAATGAGGTTCTTGATGATGAACCTCTTCTTCTACTTTGGTGGGGTCAACTTCATGATGTAGTTCAAGTGATGGCTGAAAGTTGAATCTGAAACAAATTCTGCTACTACAATCTCTTCATCTTCATGCTCAAGGGAACTTGTGCTTGCGGCAACCTCATCACGTGGCATCTCTATGTCACCAACATAGAGAGATGGACATCCATCAGTAGATGTCTTCTAAAAAATTAGGCACCCATCAATAGGTACCTCATCACAGCATCCATCAGTAGATGCTTCTTCAGTACTTGAGCAACCATTAGTAGATGACACTCCTTGACACCCATTAGTAGCTACAATATGATCCATAATTTTCTGATCCTTAGCAGAACTGGTGGTGGCTTCTTCATGCTTACAACCTTTGGAAGATATGCTTGAAGAAAACCCAAACAATCTCATGATGTTAGAAGATGCAGTTGGCTGATTTGTTCTTCCTTCTTCTTTACTCACAAAGGCATAACAAATTGGTTCCTTAATGGGTGGTTTTCTTCTCTCTATTGAATCCAAATTTTCATCCTTGATATCAAATCCAAATCTGCAATAAACTTTTAATCTCTGAAAGAAATGGCCTTACCAATCTCTTCTCCCAAATCTAGATACTCCTAGTAGTGGTAGGGAATTTTTTTACTTGTAGATATCATATTTGCTAAATCCTTCTTAGGATGAGCCATCAGTGGTTCAACCCATTTGTCTCTGTACATATGGTCATAAATGTAACCATAATCATCTCTTGGTAATCCTCCATCAATGTAAATGATTTCTTCTTCCTCATACAACTCAAAGTCTTCATCTTCCATGACTACAACTAGTTCCACAATTGCAACTTGTAAATACATATGAGATATCTTCCACTAAGAGTTACTTTCCATAGGATGAGTCAAGGAAAGTGCTATGATACCAATGTAATAAACATGACCTGATATCATATGATATTATCTCAAATGCAAACTTTCAAATCAGAAAATTCACAAGCAGAACTAGCTCACAAAACTAGACAAGGTGAAACTAGTCTTGGTCAGTGAATAACCCACCCAGAGCTTGATAGGAGAACACTTTTGGATCTGAAAAATGCACTCGGGAGTGTGAAGAAGAAATGATAACAACATCAAGGCCATCTTCTGAGTTCTATGCACAAGGTACTGGGGCCATTTATGTTTCGAACATCAGCCAGGATGAAGTCTACTCCAAGGCATCCTGGGAACACCAACATATGCATACTAAACTCATTAAATTACACTTGAAATAAAAAAGAGGTGTAAAATAGGTCAATAAACCCCTAAATTGGTGATGGAAAATATTTTTTGAGGTTTAGGGAAGGTTTGACTAAGTTTGGGGGCAAAATGAGAAAGTGCGCTATGGTGGACGGCTCCACTAGATTTCTTCTAGGCTCTTCCAAACATGTAGAGAGGGACAAAAATTCTCAGCCTAATGGTGGTATGGTCTTCATAAATGTATTAGGGACCCAAAATTACTGATAGAACCAAAATTGAGCATAGAAAGACTTTTTAATTAAACTAACTGCAAAACTAGTCAAATAGAAGTGCTTAATGAGCTAGTATTCATAAATATGAATACAAGAAATCCTAAAGGGTCACGAATATTTGATTTATGAGTTCGGATGGATTATTCAGACAATTTACCACCTATATAAACTTATAGAAAGGAAAATGGATTTACAAAACTCAGTATATTGCAAATTTATGGAAACTAGTCAATAAAATTGCACATAGAGCTACTCTTGTGAAAGGTGAGCACAATCAGCCTCTAAGGCTCTCGAATTCTCCTTTTGATGAAAAATATGGCTCATATACATATAAAATAATAGAATCATACTATATAGTTAATACTGAGCAACAAATGAATATAGTTTGATCTCAAACTTTACAGAGAATCTCTAACCATGGAATTCTTACAATACTGAGTGTAGAAGGAGTTTGAAAAGAGAAGAAGAAGCATGATCTTATCTAGATCTGTAATAGAGGTGAACACAGAGAATATGGCTGCTCATGAAGTCATACCAAGTCTTAGGATCTGCTCATGGGCACATTCACCAAACTATATAGAAAAGCAAGGACGCGTTCTTCACAGCTGGAACCCTAGATCTTAGTAAAACGGTCATAACTTGCTCATCCGGACACCTTTTCTGATGAAACTAAAAATGTTTTCTACTGGAAACGATGATATAGACACAATGGAACAAGTCTCAAGGTCCATAAATTATCATACAAGTAGAAACTAGAACCTCCATTTCGGCCCTTCAACATTATTTCCACGGAATGAGAAGAATGCTTCAAAAGATAGAAAGAAGAGAGGATGTAATCACAGAGTTGGATCAGATCTGAAAATTGGTCAGCAATGGTTGCATTGGATCATGTGCAAAAGACTGTAACAGGAACTATGGGGTACATCTCCCACATGTGGCTAAGGGTGCATCAGTAAATCCTAGAGAAGCTTGAAGCTTTCTCACATACAAATCATCAACTGTCAAAAGATTTGAATGTTGTGCGCCCTCCTTCTTTTATAGACTGGGTGACTTGTTGAGCAAGTTAATTTTCTAGTAAACCTCCTTGTCCTCCTCCAATGCACCTTCGTTGACTAAGTTGGCACTTTCCAGGTTTTCCAATGACTATCTTTTCCTCTTTTTTGGAAACTACACCCTCTTGGCTTTTTTGGATGTTTCCTTCTTTTTACAACTGACTAGATTTTGTTCCTTTTTGGAAACTACACCCTCCTTATCTTTCTGCATGTTTCCTGCTTTTCCTCACTTGGCTGCTTTGTACACTTTTTTGCTTTATGCACTGCTTTTGTCAGTTTCCTTCTTTGGTCATGGCACCTTGCTTTGTGTTGCTTTCCTCCAGTTTCCTCTTTTTTTGCTTTGCTCTTCTTTTTCTTTCAGTTTCCTCTTTGGTTGAAAACTCATTGAGCTAACCTTATCTCTTTATGTGCCCTTGTCATCATCGAACTCATCATCACATGTAATTAATAATTAAATACAAAAATAATAATTACATCATCTTCCATTTAATTAATTGAAACAACTATAGTCTGAATTTTTATTCCTAGTTAATTTAATTACCTAGGGTAATTTACCAATGTTACCCCCTCATCAATTAATTAGTTGACTTTCAATAGGATCCATGGGGTTGTAAGGTAACATTGGCTGCTTCCTGGTGCTTGACAAAATGGGAACATGACAATCAAATTTGGCTGTTACTACTGACGAGGCATGTCCCACCTTTATGGGGTCTCATGAGTTGATGGGGGAGATTAGAATCTGTTTGTCATAATGGAATCTATGACAGAATCTCATGCTTCTCGAGGAATACCCAACTATTCCATCTAACCAACGAGATGCTACTTTAGTGCGGATGGCACAGATCAATTCGTGTGAATTTGAAGGATTAGATCATGATTAAATTTTGACCATTGGCATAGGCAACCCCTTTGTTATTTTCCACATTTGTACCATAGCACAAATGACCATGACTAAACGTGGTAAAGGTCAACCACACATCTAGGCCATTCATGCGGGGTGCTCCTTGTTATTTCCCACAGTTGTACCTTAGCGCAAATTACCAAGATCAAATGTTGTAAAGGTGCACGACACATATGGGCCAGTCACATGGGGTGCCCCCTTGTTATTTCCCACACTTGTACTTTAGCACAAATGATCGGGATCAAACGTTGTAAAGGTGCACGACACATTTCAGCCATTCTTGCGAGGTACCTCCTTTTTATTTCTCATGTGTGTACCTTTGTGAAAACGAGCCTAATCAACATTACTGGACATGTTCAAGAGATCTTGACTATCGACACAAGTATTTGCATTATTTTCTCCATTCGAGTGTGTGGGTGATTGTGATTCAGGAACCCTATGATCATGAAGCCTTACTACTTCATTTTTGTTGGGGGGAATTCTTGAACCAAATGGACTGGTAGGCTAAGTAACAACAACCTTTATTTGAACTTGATTAGTTTTCCTTGTTCTCTTTACTACTATTATTATGGGTTATTGAATTCATATTGGCGTATAGCTTAATGGATTTATGGTAATTAGAATGTGAAATTGGCAAAATAATTGACCTTGTCTAGTGTTCATCCAGAAATTCCAAGTAGCCTTAATTCGTACATGGGTCTAGGTGATATTCAATCTAATTGAGTTATCAATGGGAACGATGTGTGAACAACATCACAATTGTCATAGGGATATTCAAGGAATTAGGAGGTTCTCGAGGAGATAGGAAGACGCAATGAATAAAAACCATACCTCAATCTTTTATGTCACTACCATGACTTATGAATTGGAGCATCAACAAACTTCACAAAATGCTATTATGATGGCTCTCATGGTTAAATAAAAGAGGCAATTGCATGATTATGAGGAAGAATGTGCCAAGTTGAGAGACATGGTCATTTCTCTTAGCAAAGATTCAACTTCTATAGAAGCCAACATCATGAATAGTTCAATTTGTTCTTTTCCGATAGAATTCAAGGAGGAAGATACTATACATCAGCTTCATGAGGACATGGAGATTGACAAGTAAGATTCATTGCCATTGAACCAAGCCCAGGACAATACTATGAGCAAAGTGTGCTCACTTCTAATCTGGTTTTAATCATATTTTGCAAATATTTTAATTAAGAAGATTTCCATATCCACAATTAAATGTTTTGCAAATCTAAATTTTAATTAAGAAGATTTCCATGTCCATAATAAAAATGTCCGGCATCTCATCTCAATTTAAATACCTTGATCCAATGTTTAATTAAGTATTTATATTATAAGTTAATAAGGTCAAATACCCTGATCGACAAAAACTAATAACGTACTAATAACATAAATGCCTTGTACAGAAGCTAAATTAATAGTAATACGTTATTAAACAACCCAATTTATAATAATTATAAATAAAAGAATGAAATGAGTAACTACCAGCCTAGGGTCCACTCACACAAAGAAATTCCAAGCTGTTGTCCACCTTATTTGTAAACTCCATACCACGAAACAAACAAATCCGAGACAAAGATGTGAGTTGTTAACCAACTTATCTGCAAACTCCAACTCCAACTTCATGATATGTACGGGGAGTTGTTGTCCATTGAATTTGTAAAATTGAAGGTAATCTCTTTGCAGCCCAAGTGAACATAACATGATCAATCTCACATATACGTAAACCAGTAAAACAAATAATCTTGGGTTGCGCCTCCCTGGTTGCAACATCAAGGGTTTTAAATTCATGAATGGTTTCAACGTCAAGGCTTTTAAATTCAAAATCATGTGCCACATACGTCACGTTACCATTATCGTTCACCTACCAAAAACCAAAAACCAAAACCAGATGTCAAATCCAAGAAGTAGTTGATCCGCCCAAGTATTCAATAAAATAAAAATAATAGGTGATATAGAAATATAATATTTGGTCATTGAGGTCCATGGACGTGAAGCAGCTTCTATTTTGCAGTCGTCTACCCGGCTGCAAGTGTAATGCATTCAGAGCACTTTTACGCCTAGGAATGTGCGACGACTGCTGTAAAGACGAAGCAGCCGAACGATATTTTATTCTCGTTATCATCTTCATACTTATTGTTCTTATCAGATTGAATTTGTGTTGAGAGCGCTGGTTCTCTGAGATAATCAGTTCTATTGTTGGGTATATACACATAGTATATATAGCATTGAGTTCCCTTTGAAGTGTATACACATATAGCGTATCTTTATGTTTTGAGTTTTTTTGAAGTACTTACAGACAGCAGAGCTTTGATTTTCGTTTTGTTCTTTTTCGAAGATACACAAAATGCCATTATTTGGGATTAATTTTGTGGAGATACAGAAGCCACTGCTGAACAGAGTTTTGAAATGGGGAGGAGTGGAGTCCAAGCTGATTGAGATTGAAGCAGGAACAACTATTCATTGTTGGGTGCCCACAAAAAATACAGGGCCACCATTGGTTTTGGTCCACGGCTTTGCTGCAGAGGGAGCTGTGACATGGCAGTTTCAGGTCGGAGCACTTAGTAAGCATTATTCTGTATATATCCCTGACATGTTATTCTTTGGGAAGTCTACAACTGTGAGGGAGGAGAGATCTGAGACTTTTCAGGCAGAGTGCCTGATGAAAATGCTGGGGAAACTCGGTGTAGAGAGTTGTGCCATGGTGGGGTTTAGTTATGGAGGAATGGTCGCCTTTAAGATGGCAGAATTGTATCCAGAGCTTGTGACTTGTCTGGTCATCAGTGGGTCAGTGATTGCCATGACTGATTCTATTGGCCAGGATGTACTCAACAGGCTTGGCTTCTCTTCTTCAGCTGAGCTGCTTCTTCCCACATCAGTTAGAGGGCTCAAAGCATTGTTTTCTGTGGCATGTTACAGGAAACTTTGGTTCCCAGATTTTCTCTTCAATGACTTTCTAGAGGTACAGAATGTTATTAGCTGCAAATATATAGATTTATAAATAGACACTGTTATTCAAATCTATGTTTCTCAATTTCTGATCAAATTGAAATGAGATTATTGCAGGTTATGTTCACCAAAAGGGAAGAGAGAGGAGAACTCTTAAGAGCTCTGGAAGAAAGTAACAGAGAAGCACAAGTTCCAAGCCTTAGTCAGGTGATGAAGAACCATGACAGATTTACAGATTTAGTAGATAGTTGTTACTGACAATAATTCAACAATATTTACAACTTGATAGCTAGTAGTCGCTGGTCACTGATCAGATTAGTCCCTCCCTCGTAGTATATTAGTAGTAGATATGATCAGATCAGATCAGATTAGCCATTGATCAGATTGATTAGATTAATTTTGTTTTTGAGGATCACTAATTGATAGTTGATAGACAGAAAGCGTATGTGTTCCATTCCATCTTATTTCATCCTAAAAGATCTAAAAGTTCACATTTTCAAATCCAAATCCAGAAAAAAATTAACTATAAAAATGCCATTCTTTTTTAAACTTCTTCTATCCATTTTTTTGGTTTGCCACTGGCTAACAAACTCACTTCGTTATATTAATGTGAATAGGGAAGGAAGAAATCTAACATAGTATATGTTTTTTCCTTTTCAGAAGATTCTTCTACTATGGGGTAATAATGATGCGATTTTCAATATTGAAGTGGCCAAGAGAATGAGAGAGTAAGTTTTTCTCAACAATGAGATTCTCTTTTAACATTCATTACTTTAATATGTGTTTTAATAGGATTCAAATGGTTTTTATTTCAAATATTTTGCATGATATTTGTTTTTAATGGTTTTATTTTAATATTTGGATGAATAGGCAATTGGGTGACAATACACAATTTGTAAGCGTCGATAAGGCTGGCCACTTGGTCCATTTGGAAAGACCTTGCCAATACACCAAACATCTTTTGGAATTCCTACAGGAACATTATGTCAATTCAGATAAAAACTTGTAAATGTGACAAGTTTCATTCTGTATACTCCAAACTTGTGTAGGCTATAGTCGAGTGTCCAATGGATTTTTAAAATTATAATTATGCAGAGACAAGATTCGATTATGATCTTATATTTGTTTATGAATTTTTTTATATTATATAAAAAAAAATTGACCATAAATGTCGAGTGTCCAATGGATTTTTAAAATTATAATTATGCAGAGACAAGATTCGATTATGATCTTATATTTGTTTATGAATTTTTTTATATTATATAAAAAAAAATTGACCATAAATGAGTGTTCAATGGATTCTTAACACCATAATTATGACAAAATTAGGTTATAAGTTGATATGTGTTTATGATTTTTTTATATTATATAAAAAATAAATTAAGTTTGAAGGTATTAAAACTTTTGATTAGCTAAGAATTATGTTATTAGTTACATTCTTATATACTCTAAATTTGGTTGGGTGATGATTGAGTTTGTTCACTAATATTAATGTATGAAAAGTTAGACTTTTAGATATTTTTAATGAAAAGTTTAAAACATTTAAAATTAGAGATATTTGTAAATTCTAATTTTATTGTATAAAATAACTTTTAAGATTATTAAAGATTTTGAAACATATCTCATCAATTATATATAAAAGTATTTCTTTAAGCATGTGACATTGAGTTGATAGGCATTTTCTTCCTTTGAATATTAGGTCATGACATGTATCCATAAGTTAAGCATGGCCCCTAAGAGCTCTGAAATAAAAGTGTGTTAAATTTTCACCTTTTCAATCATAAAAGATGTTATTAAAATAAAAAGTGAAATCTTTAATTTTTGTTTTATTTTTCATTTACAAAATTTATAATGTTGAATTTAATATAGAAATATAATTTAGTTGTTCATTTTATATTATTTATATTATATAAATTATTTTTTAATTATATTTGAATTATATTTGAATTATATTTAATTTAGATAATAGTAATTAAATATTGATATCAACATTATTATAATTATTTTTATTATTGTAATTTTTTTTTAAACGTAGTGACAAAGTTTATGCTTATTTTTTTAATCTTTTTATTAATTTTAATGGCGTTGTTGAACACTTAACTTATAAGTAATAACTTCATTAGTAAAAAGTAGATAGGGCATTGGAAAGACCAAAAGGCATAACAAAACTCATAATGTCCTAGATATGTGCCAAAGGCAATCTTAGGAATCTCTACCTCTTTCATCTTGATTTGATGATACTCAAAATAGAGGCCTAGTTTAGTGAAGAGTTGGACACCATGATGCTCCTCCAAAATGTCATCAATGTTGAGGATGGGAAATTTTCTTTGAACTCTAGCTTATTAAGAGCAAAAAAGTAGTTTGGGTACATCTATTAGTTGTTTTTTCTTCAAAACCATAATGATTAGGGTTGAATAGGAGCTAGTAAGTGGACATATTATGAAAACCTCCAATACTTCCTAAATGATCTTTTAATTTTCATTATTGTTTGCAAAAGGATGTTGATAAGGATGTGCATTGCATGGTTAAGTACCTAGAATCAATGGTATACCATGATCATGCTCTCTAAAAAGAGGAGGTAACCTTAGGGCATTTTAGACACCTATTGATATTTGATAAAAACCAACCACAAATTAGGGTGAATTTCCTATGAGGAGTTATATGTAACTCGAATGGCATTGAATTGAGAAATAATTGTCTTTGAATGGTATGTCGGATTCTTTGCTGGGAATATTGCAGTTTGATTGTCACAGTCTAACCTAACAACTCTTGTTGTTTAAACCCAATCTATGAACACAATCTATGCAACCAAACTAATTCGTTGCGTGCATGAGTGGCTTCCATGTATTCGGCCTTGGTAGTCTACAGTGCAATGACTAACTTCCTCCTACTCATCCAACTGACTAATCCATCAAATAACTTGAAAACATATCCACCGATCAACCTCTGCGTTCGATATCTCTAGCTCAATCAGAGTCGACAAATCCATGTTCAGATATTTTCTTATCAATTTCAGGTTTTCCTTGGTAGCATATTTCATAATCCATTGTGCCACACAAATACCTGAAAAATCTTGACTACTATCTAGTGCTCATTTCCCGATGTCGACATGTATCTACTCAATACTCCCATTGCATGGGCAATATCAGGTTGGGTATAGATCATTGCATACATGAGACTAACTACAACACTAGCATAGGGCACATGTGCCATGTGTACTCTATTTCTTCATGTGTCTTCAAACATTGTTCAACATATAACTTAACTCCTACATGAATAGGGACCTTGATTATTTTGCACTACTACATGTTGAAACGTTTCATAACTATTTCAACATATTTACTCCGACTTAACCATATCCTTATATCTACTCAATCTCTCTTTATTTCAATTCCAATAATGAAATGAGTTGCACCAAGATCCTTCATGTCGAACTTGGAGGACAACTGCAATTTCACCTCCTTGATATATCCATGTTATTTTCGGCCAACAACATGTCGTCGACATACAAAATTACATATATGAAGTGTTCACCAAATTTATTTCCATACACATAGTGATCAACTTGACTTCTCACAAACCCTAATTGTTGGATATACATATCAAATTTCTGGTACCACATCATGGGTGATTGTTTTAAACCATAGAGAGACTCCTTGAGCTTGCACACCAGTTCCTCCTCTCCTTTCACTGCGAAACATTACGGTTGCTTCATATAAACCTCTTCGTCAATATCACTATGAATAAATGTTGTCTTTACATCCATCTATTCTATCTCAAGATCAAATGCTACAGCTAAAGACATCAGTACCCTTATGGAAGTTAATTTAGTAATAGGAGAGAAAAAACTCACCAAATTTGACTCTTTCGACTTCGGAATATCCCTTTGCTACTAGTCAAGCCTTGTACTTCTCAACTTATCCTATTGCATTCATATTTTTCTTGAATACCCACTTATTGTTGACAGGTTTCCTTTCAATTGGTAATGCGACTAGATCCCATGTTTTCTTCTTCCTCGAGGACTCCATTTCTTCTTCCATGCCCCTTCTCTACATTTTACCCTCTGTCAAGTCGATTGCTTCCTTTACCGACTTGATATCATCTTCAATGGAAGATAATGCAAAAGCAAAGTGAAAATTAGGTGGACTATATGTTTCATATTGTGTCTTTTCTCGACCAAACCTCTTGATGAACGGAGTCTGAAGTTCCACCTCTTCGTTGCATTCAGTCGACTCATCTGAACCCAAATTTTCATCGTTCATTTAAAATCTTGCTTTCTTCTAACCTATTCAACCTTGGAAGTAACTCTGACTTCTCTGAAGATCACATCTCTACTATAAATTTCCTTCCTTGTGACTGGATTCCACAACTTATACCCTTTCACTCCATCCTTATACCTGATGAGGATGCATTTCTCAGACTTGCTATTGAGTTTGATTCTTTTCTCATTTTGGACATGCACAAAGGAATTACACCCAAAGACTCTGAGATGTCCAAGAGAGGTATTCTTACCAGGCCATACCTCATATGGAGTCTTGTCGACCAGAGTCATTGACGAAGACGTATTCACCAAGTAACATGCTGTGTCGACTGCTTATGCCCATAATTTGTGTGTTGTATCGACACCACTGAGCATGTTCCTTGCTTTCTCCATCAACGTTATGTTCATTCTTTCAACAAATTCATTCTATTGAGGAGTGTATGGAGTTGTGTTTTGTCAAGCTATACCATGCTCTCTGTAGAACTGGTCAAACGCCTTAACACATAATTCTCCTCTGTTGTCAGTTCTCAACACCTTGATCTTTTTGTTAGTTTGATTTTCTAAGAGCTTTGAACACTTGAAACTTCTCAAAGGCCTTAGATTTATTCCTTAGAAAACATAACCATGTCATTTTGGAGAAACCATCTAAGAAAGAGATATATTATTGTGATCCTCATAGTGATGGGACCGGTACTAGTCCAAACACATCATTATGTATTAACTCCAATATTTACTTGGACCTAGTGAACCCAAATGAGAAACTTACATGAATCTATTTACCATAATGCAATGTTCACAGAATTCTACTTCAGAACAATCAGGGATACCTTCAACCATACATTTATTGTGCATAGCACGAATTCCTTTCTCACCAATGTGTCGCATCCATTGATTTCACAACATGGTCGAGTCGACTAAACATGAGGATATATCATCGGATTCAAGAAAGAATATAGTCGCACATCCATTGGTCTCTGTTCTTCCCAATAGCTTGTACAATGTTCCAGTCTGGAATCCTCTCATCGGTACCATCGCTCATCACACCATATTGCATGTATCTTTCTCAAATACAAACTACACACCTACATTCCCCATATTACTAATATAAATCAGGTTTCAAGCCAAACCCGGGACATTAAACACACCTAGAAGAGTTCCTCTCCTTCCATCTTTTAATAACATTTGAACTTTACCTCATCCGACAATATTGGTCAAAGAATCATCCCCTAGAAGAACATCACCTCTATCGAACTTCTCGTATTCACAGAACCATTCTCTATGTGGTGTCATATGACATGATGCATCGAAGTCGATCAACCAAGAAACATGTTATGTCTATGTACTTGTTGAGGCCAAATACACATCCCATTTTTCTTCAATCGAAGGCTTACTTCTAGTCGACTATGTTTCCTCAGATCCTTTGTTCTTCTTAACTTCCATTGACTTACAGTCTCGCTTACAATGCTCGACTTTTCCAAATTGCCATCTTTTTATTGTCATCGAACCAAGCATTAGGGGAATTTTGAGGTCTAAAATGGGCCTCCTAAGAGATATAATAAAATATGATGTGTTAGGAATTTTGTGAGGAAGGTATATTTACAACTCACCTTTTACACTAAAATCAATGTAACCATGGATAAGTTGAATTGAAAAGATGTCTATAAATAAAATTAATAAAAAACCCTTTGATGTGACTAGAAATATGAGTACTTGAATACATAACTTTTAAATATCATATAATGAATGCACTTATAAAGTAAAGTATTCATAAAAAAAATAAAGTATATTAATTTTGAATTTTTGAAAATAATTCACTTATATTTAAAATATATTTATGAAATCATATATTTTGAATTTTGAATTTTGAACATAAATAAAATTTATATAAATAGATTATTAATAATAATTATTGAAATTAACCACAATGTAATGCCGCATAATAGTTTGGAAAAAAATTCAAGACACGATTACTTAAATTGACTTTAATCATAATTAATCGTAAAAGTTGGTAATTTTGGACAGACGTAAAAGTACTCTACGAATTTAATTGATTCTACATCCAAGTAGGTATGTGCAAATACAATAAGCATAGCAATGGACAAAATATGATGCATTTATTCTTGCATTGATTTTATTTGTGTTTTGATAGTTAGTTTCATCTATAACTTTTACGTTTTTATAACATTATTAGGAAGCAAGGGGTCTTGCTCATAGGCGGGGTGGATGGGGGGTCAGTTGTGGCAGTCCCCACCCCGGATCAAACCGTCGACCATTTTCCTCACGACGCCTTCACCTCGGGGCGTGCGTCAACTGTTCTACTTTTGAAAAAAAACACTATTAGGAAGCACGGTCTCATCTACAGCAGTTGCGACATCGTACCTTAAAAACTGTTGCATAGTACATACTCCATGACAATGGATTCTGCAGCGTAAATGTGCACGACATAAAAACTCCAACTTTGAATACCCTGCCACATCTCGAAATCCATCGTAGCAGTGAGAACAATAAATACTAAGCGCATAACAATGACTTAGATGACGTAACAACGCCTCCCATGCCTAGGAGGGTTTCCCAAGGCCTACATCATGCCCTCCCTCGTCAATAAAAAATCGAAAAAATTGCATAATAAACATAATAAAAAAACCACAGTTTAATAAACCATTTTCAACTTAGGCCAAATTCCCACGCACATAAGAATTCATTGAATAAATAATACAAAATTGTTGGTTTACGATTGGGATGACCAGGGTTCGACGAAGTTCTTGTAGACCCAAAAAAATCCCCTTTCACTGGCCCTTTTGGCATCAACCTACGAACATGCTTACGTCTCACCCGAAGCGAAGTATGGGGGGTTACAGAATCAGGTTTCTGTAACCGTGGTGATGCGCGGATGTGGTAAATGAACTCACAATGTGTTCCTCTCTTAGCATCTACTTAACATATCATAATCACATGTGACTACGCACTTCGCTGTTATCAACAACCTACAGACTTCGTTGAATCGTTGTTGTCTTTACCCTTATAACTACGCATTTATCATACTTAATGTTACTTTGCAAACTTCATACACATGCGTTCCTCTACTTAAAATATGATTTTCATTCACATACATATGAAAGAAAATACATAAACATGCCATAGCATGAATACACAACACATCATAGATTCATACACATAACACAGGTATTTACGTGGTTCACCCCCAGATGGGAGCTACGTCCATGGGAATTGTTATTTTATTACTTGGAAGGGGTAATAGTTTCGGTCTGTGCACTCAGTTGCAGACTCTTCTCTACAATAGATCTCTGTGCACTCAGCTGCAGAGTATTTTCCTCTCTTAGATCTCTCTGGTTCTAACCAACCAAATACCCAATAACATATAACAATATCTAACCCTTCCTTATACAAAATTGCTCATAAATATATATGTGCCCGAAGGTCACATATTACAATAACTATGTGCCAACCCCCATAGTACCCTTAAACCCAAAACAACATGGTTCTCATATCAACCACGCTTTGCCTTAACTTTGTTGCAACTTGTTGATGCCTCGAAAATCGCAGCATCAATCAGCAAGGGATTCTCCTCAGTAAGCAAGCCCAATTAGATCGCTCACAGTTTGTTGTGGGGAATCCATCCAGTTAACGGTCCGGCTACCATATAGGTTTTAAAGATTTGTTTATTTTATTGATTGCGGTCCAATCCACCGTTTATGTATTTTATAATTGAGAATGATATGCAAGTGCCTAAATTAAATGGGTGCTATTAAACAAATCTATTCTAACTATTTCAACCTAAACTAACCTATCCTTGCAAGGAGCAGAAATTAAAATATGAGTAATATGACTGAAAGAAACATCTGTATAATTAAACAGATAACCATTAATCATCAAGATGTAGTTTCAGTAGAATGTGAATGATATCAAAGATAGCTCTGATTTATTTTATTTTTTGTAAAAACATTCCATTACTCATGAGATACAGAGATTTGAAAAGAAATAAGATCATTCACATCATATAATTAGTTCATAAGAGCTAGGAAAGTTCTCACAGAAAGTGTATGAAACATGCAGAAATAGTTTGGCTGTCATTCATCACAACTCAAAGCAAACAATGCACCAGCTTCCACAGGCCAAAATCTTTCTCTATTCGTGTAGCATAAATAGTTCATGTACATCAAAAAAAAAGTTTCACTTGCCAAAAGTCCCTTTTCTCCTCCCTAATCTAGCCATATATAGTTTTACAAAACGCTCCATGAGCTGCCAGCCATACCCTAACCATTCACATTCTTTTAATTTGTCTTGTAGTGCTAATTTTATAAAAGGATAAATATCCCAATTAAATTTACAAAAAGGAATGGGAGTTAAAATCCAAATGTCATTTTAATGTCTCAAAGGTATACATAAAACAAGAAACCAAGAAGACGTGTTGGCTTTAATCAATAGATATGAGCAAATGTGAGTTATCTTGGGGCTGGCTCCTATGTTAACTTGGGTGTTTCTGAGGCTGCGCGCGTTTCCACTGAGACCTGAGTTACTGCAGCCATTGGAAGATTTTCTGAGGTCGAAACTTGGTCTGCTGGTAATGCCCCGTCTGCCTCCTCTATGTGGCTTTCCCAAGCACTAGTTTCCTTTATAACATTGTTTGCAGAGAGAGGAAGCATGGTCTTTAGTGAGACTTCATGCTTGGCGAGTTCTTCTTCCATATTTGAAATTTCTACTTTAGCAACCCGAAGACTTTCTTCTAAGATGTATTTGTGAACAGTGGCCTAACTAATCCACTGGTGGAGGTCTTCAGCGGTCAATGTATCCACCTTCTTGACGTACTCTATTTCTGCATTTAACTCGTCTTTTAGCTCAACCAAACGTTGGGTTCTCTTCGGAAATCCTTCTAAAGTCTGAGGCATCCTCATCTGGCATTTTTCTTGGGCCATTCACATCTGAAGATACAAACCGTTGCATTGTTCAATGGTATCCATGGACACTTCACTCAACTTTACTCCATATTCTTTTCAAAAACCTAAAAGGCGTACGTCTGCTTTGAAACCAGATATGGATTTAAACGGAAGAGTTGCTGGGAAACCAGACTTCCCTTCTCTCCACTCCATCTGTTTCCGGATATCTTCCATAATACACACATACTTTCTCTTGCGTTTGGTGGATTCCCTGCTGATCTCTACAATTCTAGCCATGATTGCAAATCTCTTCCATTATAAGTTCTTGTACCCCGTAGATCCCTCTTGTTATCTCACAAGATTGATCATAAAATGGATCCATATTGTCTATCTTACTGGTTGCTTGTTCCAATTATAGTTCCAACAGTTCTCTTCCTTCTTCCATCTTTTCAATTTTTTTTTTAGGTCCTCAATTTGCTGAGCGGCATCAAACTTTTCAGATTCAAGCTTCAAGTTTTTATCCTCAAGTTCTCTTTTCAGTATCTCTGGTGCCCTTGCTTGCATTGCCAGGGATCTCCTATCAGCTTCCAGCTGTTGAAGTTTTATATTTAATCCTTCCTTCTGAGATGCGAGAGCATCATTCTTCTCGATCATCAAATTTGTATAATTCTTTTCTTTAACCAAAGCCTCCTGTAACTGGCAGGCTTTCTCCTTTTCCTGCTTCAATTTGTCTCCCAAAATATTGACATTATCTGCTGTTGCCATAACAGATGCTACAAAGATTGATGCCATGAGCCTAGGATCGTTCTGAGTACCCTGCATGACGGTGGTTTCATGCCTGGTGACGATATCAGGTTGAAAAGGCCTTTTGACACTAGTAATTGTTTCTTTGATGATAGATTTCCTTTTTATGTTAAAGGAAAACCTACCCCATGTAGATACCGTGCTGCCCCTAGATGGTGTGAAGGCCACAAGTGGAAGCTCCTCAATAGAGATATTGATATCAAGGTCTTGAATATTTGGGCTTTGAGGACCAACATCCTTTTCTTGCTTCTTTTCTTCTTCTGCTTTCCTTAATGCCTCCTCTTCTACTTTCTTCAGTGCCTCCTCTTCTGCTGATTTTCTCAGTCTTTCATCCTTTTCTTGCTTGGCAGCTTCCTCCAGCCTGATCCTCTCTTCCTGCTGAGCCCGTCTAGCTTCGTCTTCGGCTGCTTGGTTTCTCTGGGTTTCTTCTTCTTGGAGTTTATCTTCTTGGGATTTTCTTGTTCTTTCCTCATGTTTTTTCTGGATCTCCTCAGCTTGTTGTAGGAGTCTTTGTTCCTCACTAGAGAGAGCTTCAGTAGCTCATGAGGTTTCCTTTTCTCGATGTTGTTATGGTCCTTTGAGAATCGCAGAACTGGAGCTAACTCCATTTTTACTGTGTTGGAAAATTTGCAGCTCAGTCATATTGCTGACTCCCCTGTATGTTTCCTCCTCCGAATCATAGTAATGTGCATATTCAAAGGGAGAGTGTATTGTTTTGCAATGTTGGGCGACCTTACCTTGTCTATCATTTTTTTGAAAGATTCTTTCCCAAAATGAAAACCCCTTAGTTCTGCTATAAAATCTTCAGCGGATTCCATCTTGGAGAACTTATAAGCCCCCAAATAGAAAGGCAAAGGTGGAAAAGTAGCCTTCCTCCTGTTGTACAATGTACCACCAACTCCATCTAGGAAGACTTGTCGTACAACCTCTTTGTGGACTATGTAGTGAGTGGCATACTTAGGCAAGATGTATGGGGGTTTCGAGCCTCCATACATCCTGATGTAGGTGCCATCCTTTGAAAAATAAAAGTCACCGTAGTTTTCTAGAACCGCCATGGCATTTTCTGATAGGAAATTAGGATCTTTGTTAAACATTAGCTCATAGAGGGGCATGATGAATTCCTCACAAATGGTCTTGTAATTCCACCTATAATTTTGCTCCCAAGAGATTTTATAGGTGGTATATACCGGGCCTTTGGCCTAGTTCCAAATGCATCCTAGTTTTGGAAAGGGATGCTTAGCCACAATACAGTCCACCAAGTAAGATGGCATGTAGAATTTTGACCTATTTGTTTCTAGCCCTTCTAGTGCGGTAGTTATGGCTGATGCTAGACTTTCTGAAATCATGTCAACCCAATTGAAAATAGTTCTTCGGAAGGCTACAAAATGGATAATGGGTACCCATTGGAGCATAAACATAGTTCCATCAGGTCTGCCAAAAATTTTGCTCAACATAAGATCAATCATCCTGAAAGGAGGCCTTAGGTTTTGAACCTCATACTCTTCATTGTCCTTCTTTCTGAACTGCTTGCTTGCGACGAGCAACTTCCGTGTTGTTTCCAGGTTGTCCATTTCGACCTGTGCCAACCATTCATCACTTAGGCATTGAGTTGGGTGGGGTAACTTATAAGCTGCTGAAACATAAGCAGGAGTGAAAGATGCAAAGGCATCCTTTCTGCTATTTGAAAGAATTCGTGATTGGGAGTTTGCGTGCTGCAAAATCCATCCGACTACCTCCGCACAAGGAAAGAGCTCGGGGCAGGTGGATGCCTTTAATATGCATGATGTCCTGATGTTTCGGTACATGTATTCTTCTTCTAACAGGGCGTTTGGGATTTCTTGATCCCTTATCATCCGATATAAGTCACCCCATTGGACCTCCAGTAGTACACCTGTAATGCATTTAGTATCCTGATAAGTGGTCTCAACCCTTGCATCTTTAGTGGATTCTGTGACGGCTGATTTAGATTTTCTTTTGCCACCTTTAACCATTTTGATAATCCTGACAAATGAAAATACATAGGTAGACATAAGAAAGTATGACGTGGTGTCAGCAACTTACTAGCATGCATGCCAATCAATCTTTCTAGTTTGGTGCGTCTAACATAAACTGAATGAAGATTTCAATTGTAACGACTATGCCATGTTTAAGTAAATATTCATGTTAATTCGAATTCCTACTTATTCTCACCAAACTTGCCTATTTACGGGGCCGCTATAATGCAAACCATGAAGAATAAGGGGTATGCATTCCATAATGACAAAATGTGGGCACAAAGCGATTTTGAGTGCTACGTTCAAACAGCATAAACTTTCGCAGTTGGGCGAAAAAAATCGATTGTTCTTCATGTAAGGGTGGACGGGGTTAGTCTGGAGATTACAAAACTGACGGCTTAATGGGTGTTCAAGATCCTAAAAATATCCACATTCATATGGAAACAAGACCTTGACGCGTTTAAATGGATAAAGGCATGGGTTGCTTCGACCGAAGTTAAACTACACAGCTTGACGTGAATAAGAGAACCAGGCATAAAAAAATTAATCTTAACCATTGCAATTTAGTTCATGAGGCTTGACAAGGTACTTACCTGTTGAAAGACGATGGTAAAAAGGCGCTGATACCACGGCGGAACTGGTGAACTTGGAGCAGGTGCGTGCAACTCGAATGGAAAACGGAATGGGTGCTCCAACAAACAAAAATAGTGAAAACCAATGGGGTTCATTCCCTATATATATGGATATGATACGTGCAAGTTATTAATAGGGTGGCATTAAAACGGGGTTAAAGCGGCGTATGGATGGGTCTAATTGACCTTTTTCTTAATAAATGCGACTGCCAAAATCGGAAAGACTCGGTCAAGTTTTTCGTCTGTTGCAGAAGGAAAAGTGGAGTTTGCCTGCCGTTGCGGGAGGATTGTCCGAAATTTTCCGCAAGAGAAAGTGTGACCCTATGCATCGGCCAACTTAAGTGAGTTTTCCCACCTTTGTGTAAGAGTTATCCGAGTTCTTTCTAAAATAAAATAAAAGTGCCACTCTATTTGCCGGTGCAGAAGAGTTTCTCGAAGACCTTCGCTATTTCGGAAGAGTTTCGGTGAATTCTTCCGCAGTTGTAGAAAAACTTGGTGAATTTGTTCCGCCGTGGGTTCACTTGGTCAAAGGTTTCGTCTTTTCGGAAGCTTTAAGATAAGTTTTCCGCCGTGGCTTGACTTAGTATTTTCCTTCCGTTGTTTCGGAAAGTTTGGACCAATACTTCCGTCGTTGCGACAAAGTTAGCTCAGAGCTTCCGCCGTTGTCGCTCAGAATCTTGAGTTTCACTTAAACAAACCTCTTCTTATTTCAAAGGAGGGGCCCAATATTTTTCAAAATTTTTTGGGGGAAAATTGTAGCAACAACACAACTCTGTTGTCCTTTTTCACCGCTTCTTCTAACTCGGACGCTTCTTCTGACAGTGCAATTCTGACTGCGCAGCTCTGACCGCGCGGCTGTAACTCTATAGTGGCATGTCCTTTGCACCATTTTGCTTTTTTACTCTATTCTCATGTAGCTGTCAGTTCGCCGCTTCATCCTTAACTGCTTCAACTACCTATGGTTGTCCTTATTACTTCGTCTTTACTAAGGGGACATGTCCTTTCCTGTCAACTTTGCTCCATTCTATACCCTACTACAGGGAATTGCAGAGTTGCTTCTCCAAAACTTGGTCAATGTTAGGCCTCGCCTAACTGTACCTTTGCCATAAAAAATTCATGTACTTGGGTTGTGCCCAACATGCCCCTAACACTTACTTGTGGCTCATCCCCAAGCCACTTTTAGCAAGCTTCTTCGACTGCGCATCACTTGGGATGTTTGTCTTCGCAGTGAATTCTTGAAAAGTTGCACTCAACTTCGCAACCGCTTCCTTAGTCGCTTGCTCGTATTCTTTGATCGTTTTGAGCATCATCGCCGATATGGGTTCTTGCATTTGAACCTTCATTATATTCTCTATCATGCGAAGTTCTTGCAATTTCTCCTCGATTTCTTTAGAGAGTGCATGTGCTTCTTCTTGCATATGCTGTAACTTCGACGAAGTTTCAGCTTCCTTCATCCTTAGTGCCTTCAGCTCCTTCTGAAGCTCTTTCATTTCTGTGAAATTTTGGATCCTTTGCCTTGGCGGAAAATCCTTCATGGCCATGTTTAGAGAATCAAGGTTCTTCTACCTCTTCTGAACTTCATCCTTAATTGCCTGTAATTCAAGATCCTCTTGCAGTATATCCCATACCTTAGTGACTTCTTCTAGCAAGTCTTGACACCTCGTAAATTCTGCCGAGATGTTTTCTGTTGATTTCTTCAGCTCTTCGGCTCTCGCTTCTTTTTCATATGGCGGAGTGTCAGGTTGTTTCCTTGAATTTAAGTCAACAATATTCTCTTTGTAGCCAATTTCCATATCTTCCATTTTCGCTTTGAGATTGTCCACGGAAGCACCAATCTTAAGGACGATTGCTTCCACTTCAAGCTCTTCTTCGCAGTCTGGGATCTTCACACAGACTTTGGCTACGGTTTTCTTCAGCTTTTTCTGCTTCTCTTGAGCATTTTCTAGCTCATTTGTCTTCGGCGCGCATTCGTTATTTACTTCCTTATAACTATCTTCCAGCTTCAGATGCTAGTTATATGAGATGATATCTTTCTCTCTAATTTCTTCCACACATGCAAATGGAGATTGTGCAGTCCTTCAATGGGAAACATTCCCATGTTAATGTCCAAATGTGTGAGTTGCTTCTCACCTTTAGTAAGTTCAACAGACGGGAATGTCACATTCATTTTCTATATGCGGACTAATCGGGGTCTCATCGTTAAAGCTGACACTTTTCTTTTTCTTTGGTTTGACTCCCCTGTCCTGTCTTCGGAGCTTGATTCCCTTACTATATCTCTTTGGACTTGTTCTACTCTTGCCACCATACTCTTCAGTTTTGCAAGGCTCTCTATCATGCTCGCTTGGATCTCCTCTTGCTTGATGTCTTTCAATGTGAGCGTCTCTTCAAGATGCTCACTGAATTGGGCTGCGATGCAATCGTAATCATCATCATGCAATTGTGCATTGATAAGAGTCTTACTTGCTTTCTGCTTCTTTCTTTGTGATTCCTCTAGCATGGCTGTGTCGGGATTCTTCCTCTTCTCTCTTGCTGGAAAATCAACAGTTTGTTGATGTGCTTGTCCTTGATCTTGTTCTTTTTCTTATTATTGACCATTTGTTGGCTCTTCTTTTTGGTCCTGGGTTTCACTTTCATTTGCGCTTTCCTCTGATGTAGTGATCAGTTTCTTTGGCACATCAATATTCCACTCGAGCGGCCAATCTTCAATGATAAGATCAATATTCTGCACTTCCAGTTGGTATTGTACCTCAAACCATTTTGGGTTATTTGGTTCTCTAGAATGAATGAAAATAAAGTGAAGGTTGACTTTGAATCTCATCTTGTGAATATACATTGTTGTTATTTCCTTAGGAATACGTAAAGTGCGCTTGATTACTTCACATAGTTTCTCATAATATGTATACAACTATATATTATTTACCTTTTGTCTGTCCGGCTTCGAATTGGCCCACATGTTCACAAATCTGGGTCCATGGAAATCTCCAGTGAACATCGGTACATTTTACTGATACTTAGGATCTTTCCAGCCTACGAACGCGATTAAGACTAACAACTAGCTATAATGGAATTGTTTTCCATTGTCATGTGTATCCACAACATCATCTAGGAACTCATTCAAAAGGTAGCTTGACCAGCTATATTGGAGTCCATCCTTGGCCTTCGCAGCTAAGGAGATCACAATGACTGACACCTCAGTCGGTTTGCATTTCCTTAGTACCTTTATTATGACCAGTTAAACTGTGAACTTTGTAGTGACGTCCTTGATTTGATTTGTTTGATATACATGAGTTCCTTTGACCAATCCGAATTCATTCTTCATTCTCTTTGCAAGATCTTTGTCTTTGTTCTTTCCTACAAATTCTACTACGGGGTCAACACCTCTTTTTCTCAAGTGAGTAATTATGTAAATAAGGTCTATGTTGATATCAATCTTGCGGTCTAACCACAAGTAACCTTGGTGTGTACATGAGAGCAATGTTCGCACAACCGCTGTGAGCTCTGGGATCCTGTCAAAATGCATAATTTGCAGCAAATTCAACAATCCTAATGGTTGTAATGGCGCAATCTAGTCTTGCGCTTGAATTGTTGTTTGCTTATTGGTTTCATCATGTCGCCTACACATGTACTCGTCCGGCTGAAATTGTGGGTACTTTTTTTCGTGTAGAAATCCATGATATGAGAACTTGCATTCTGGAATCTTTCCTAGCAAATTCTTCTTTTCACGCACATGACTCAACATGGGCGGCAGCGGGATCTCGTATTGCGGATTCTTCGTGAGTATCACAATTGGCGCAACATCTCTTCTCGGAGGGATGTACTCGGGTATGAGCAGAATCGACCTGTCGTGAGGTCATTCTGGCGGAAACGGATTTGGAATTTCTGCGGCCTTTGGCTTCTCTTTCTTAGTAGCCTTTTGCTTATCTTTTTGCTTATGCTCCGGTATATTTCACAGTGAATTTCTAGATGTTCCACCTTTTTCTGGGACTGCTTTCTTCACTGGCGTCTTCATGAATCCTTCCAAACCAGAATGTCGGAATTCTCTTAATATCTCCTCTAGGATTTCTTGTTCAGACCGTACACTATTGGATTACTCTTGATCTTGATTGGTAAAAAGCTCAGAAATTACATGTGGCTAAAATTAAAAGTCGCGGTAAAACTAGTAACTATGCAGTCTTTACTATTTATAGACACAGTGACACTAAGGTGCGCCAAAAAATGGCTAAATTAGAATTAAATTCCATGTTTGTTGGCCAAATATTGCTTAGATATTGGTCCTTTCCCTTATTTTAATGTGTCATCAACGGACAAATATGCCTTAAAGCAGAAAAATATGGTTCCCAAAAGTATTGTACAACAACTACT
The DNA here is from genome assembly GCA_027924585.1 of Larix kaempferi. NCBI lineage: Eukaryota > Viridiplantae > Streptophyta > Pinopsida > Pinales > Pinaceae > Larix > Larix kaempferi. The sequence continues at coordinate 14,892,727 of BSBM01000257.1, read as the reverse complement.
TTCCAACCAAAACCATAACGACTAGTTTCCTCTAACTTTGCTGACGGTTAGGTGAATGGCGAGTTTCACTTTTTCTTTTAATTGAACTTCGCGACGCAACTCCCTTATTTTACTTTGAAACTTAGCTTGATATGTGTGATTCGCAACACATCTTCATATATTGTAAAACTGCACATTTTAACAAAACTGTTGTGTGCAGACTCTGTCCTCTGTTTTAGTGTCCAATTTAAACTACACTTGAAACTTAAAACTTTCTTTCCTTGTTTAAATCATGTTCATAGGAGTAGGGCCATCCATGTAGTTAGGAATTCTACAATATCTCTGAAGTATTCATATGCTATATGGATAGCAAACAACTGCGTGTCTGGTAGATTATCCTCCAAATTACTAGGTTCTTCTCCTAACCCGATTCTTGAAAGATGGTCAGGTCCCGTGTTCAATATTCCCGTCTTCACAATGATTTCAAAATCATATTCCTGAAATAGTAAAAGCCATCTGCATATTCTTCCCCCTAACACTGGTTTTGTTAACGACCGAAATGTAATGGACTTTTGAGAACGTTTTTATCTCTCTTTATTGCTTTCTTCAAATTTTTGGCCAGTGTCTTAACCTCCAGGTTCCTCATCAGCTCACGATTGACAATGTTTACCCAACAATCCTTTGGCATTTCTAAGCCTAATCTATCCTATCGGGTTTATGACTTTTTCTAAAAATATCCAAGCTTTAGACTTTTATCAAATGGTTTGGGACCCTCAATCTAATTCTCAACCCAAGACATAAGCTAAATAAAGAGTCAAAGGTCGACACCCAAGTGCCGAGTTTACATGCCACGCGACATATCAAAGCCACGGGAAAGCTTACAGTTTTTGTATGCCAAATCAAACATGCCGAGTATACATGTCATTCCAGGAGTTAAAGCCACATGGTAAACCAAATGTCGAGACAGGGCAATACACAAGCCAAGTCCGAGGTCGAGGTCGCATAGGAACTTCAAGTCCACATGTCAAATAGGTTGTCAGGTGCCCAATCTGTGTGGTAGAGGTACTCAATAGCTTCAGCCACGGTAAGGAGCCACGATGAGATGTCTAGGACTGCGCAAATGACAAAAGAGGAGGAAGCTCAATTTCCAAGTGCCAGATCGCAGGTTACACAGAGCTCAAAGAGTTTTGGTGAGATCGCATTTTTTTGCTATGAAGTCCTATCAAAGCTGTTGATTGTCATATGCCAAAGTGAAAGTGTCTTGCGCCCAGCAATTGACAGTAAGAAGGATGTAATTTTGATCATGGACGAATTGATTAAAAAGATTGAAGGCAGAACACAAACACACCTTTTCAGTGACAGATCTAGATATGCTATCAGTGATACTATGTTTAGTACATTTTTATGAACTGTCTACTGCAGAGTTAGATTTCTTTCAGCTTATTTTTGTTCATGATACTTCTAGATTTGTTTCATTTCGTGCTGTAATAGAAAGATCGAAGATTTCAGAGAAGCCATTCTCATTATTACATTTATGAAGGGATTCAATAAGGTTAAGATGGCAATGTAATGTAAGCTTGCAATTGGGAACCTGAAGAACATGGCATTCAAAGCTCTTATTGAGGCATCATAAATTTGACCAGAAGAATAAAAGATTGAAGGATTTCTGCATTTTGCAATTTTGAAGCAAGTTTGAAGACTGTGCTTTTGGCTGCTAAAACCATTTCAAAAGGGCATTGTTAGCTACCGAAATCTCTACTTTCGGTAGCTAACCCTACTCTGTTTTAGGCCTACAAGCTATCGAAAGAACAGACAGGGGCAGAATGCTAGTTTATTCGCCCAGATCAAGTCTTCTTGTAGCCAGATCACTTAAAGAGACTTCCAAGCCAATGTCAACTTCTAAATACAGAAGATAAACGTCTTTTGTAGATTTTGAGGAGAGTTTTTAAGTTAAATTTGGTTTTCACTTCGGTTGAAGGATGAGAGGATTAGCATCCAGATGTCAATTGAAGATTCTAGAAGGCATAGTCATCATCCAGCACACAGGAGGAGCTGTCAAAGATTTAGTATTAGAATATGGTTTGACTTCTTTTATATAGGATCGATTCCTATTATTTTGCTGTTAGTTTAAGATTACATACTATCTTTAGTTATTTGATCCTTTTTAATAGGATTTGACTTTTTGATGTAAAATCTATAAAGCTAAAAGTTTACAGTCAGCCACGATGGGGGAAGAACACAGTCTGAGTATTGTGATTCAACTTTGGAGTCTTGTAGCCATATTTCATTTCAGACATCGATGGATTTATCTTGACACAAAAGCTTCTTTCACTGTGTTTGTTTAGTTTTCATCTTCTTTTCATGTTTATGTATATCTAATGACAGATGACTGTCATCTTATCTCTTCATTGATACACTAAACCTATATACATTGCTTTTCCTGTTCATCTCATGCCTGATGGCTGTCACCCTGTCTTTGCATTGATGAGCTAGAGCTGCAAGTATCTTACTGGTTATGTTTGACCATAAATTGTATGCAATCTATGTATGTTTCTGCTAGTATGATAAGTTCTTTGCCTATCATAGCTGGCCATTCATATATGCTATTGTACCTATATTTCTATTAGCATAATAAGTCTTCTTCTTGCTTCCACACCTTTGATTTAAGCATGCTGAGCAGTATAGTAGAAATCCTTTCATCTTCGAGTGAATTCATATGTTTTTGACTGGATGTGAGCATATTTAGTCATCCGACTTGATTCTTTTTCCCATACATTATTGAATATTTAAGTTACCAGGCTCATTCCCTTAACAGTCAAGGAAAGACTTTTGGAGTGATAACAAGTTTATTGACCAAGTACTTCAAAGCTGAATGGTCAGTGAACATACAAAAATGTGAACCTAGCAGATAGTGTCTAAATTTCTGCAATGCGTACACCGTAGCTAATCCTTCCCTCTCTGTTGTGGTATAATTGTTTTCTTCTGAAGATATCTTTCTTCTTGAAAGTGAAATGGGATGATCGATGCCTCCCTCACCTGGTTGTGCTAATACAATGCCAAGTGCTATAGATGAAGCATCTACATGTACATGAAATGTCTTATTCCAATTGGGAAAGACGAGAATAGGCGATGCAACCATTTTCTCTTTCAGTGTGTCCAATCCTTTTTGACAATCTTCAGTCCAATTGTACTTTGCTTCTTTCTTCAATATTTTCTCCATAGGCACAATGATCTGCGCATATCCTTTAATGAATTTTCTATAGTATCCTATGTGCCCCAATGTAGTTTGTAGTTGCTTAACTGAATTAGGCGTTGGAATATTTACTATGATTGTTGTTTTCGTTGGATCAAACATCAATCCTTGCTTGTATACTATGTGTCCCAACAAAATACCACAAGGAACATAGAAGACGCACTTCTTCAGGTTCAAGTAAATCTGATACTATCTACACTTTGCTATCATTTTGAAGTTTGCATGATGGCCCTTCAAAAGGACAAATACTGTCTAGTCATCAAAGTAAACTTCTAAGAATTTATGAATATAATCCTTAAATGCAGCTACAACCACTCTTGAAAAGATAGCAGGTGTGTTTTTCAATCCAAAAGGCATAACAGAGTACTGCAATGATCCCCATTCAGTAGAAAATGTAGTCTTGTGTCTGTCTTCTACAACAATTCTGATATGATGGTAGCCCGAAAATCCATTAGTGAAAGAGTATTCCTCTTGTCTACCTACTTTATTGATCACTTCGTTTGTGAATGGAGTAGGAAATGGGTCATGCAAGGATGCATCATTCAATTTTATGAGATCCACACAAATTATGATTTCACCTTTAGCTTTCTTGTCTTGAATTACCATGGGACTATCCATTATGATTATTCTACTGGTTCAATGATTCCTGCTTCAAGAATTTTATCAATTTCTTTTTTCACTCTTTCTTTATATCTAGGGTTCAATCTATAAGGTATTTGCTTAATAGGATTCACATCAGGCTTGACAGGTATTTTCATAACTCCCAAGTCACCTAAAATGCCTTTCATTTCAGAAAACTTGGTAGGGAACAAATCTTGATATTCTCGCAATAGGTTTGCGATCTGTCTTACTGTTTCTTCATCCCAGTAATCCCCAATAGAAGGAAACTTTGGTTCATCATTGGTACTAATATTGATCTTTCCGGTCTTCACAAGGTTACTCAGATCTGGAATTTCCAAATTAGGTCCTTGTACATCGGGTTTTCCTTCATAATCAGGTATATTCACATCATGGGGGTCTTCATCTTCATATTCGTCTAGTGTGAAGTTATAACATTCAAGGGCATGTTCCAACTGTATTTCCCAATCTAGTTACTTATACATAGGCAACGAGACATCATCAAATATCTTCTTTTTAATGATTTGTAAATCCTCATTGATGCTCTGACAATCATCCTCAAAACTGAAATTTGATTGAAAGTTCTTTATCATCATGTGCCAATATTTCGTGCCTTTGCGAAATTTTGCTTCTGTATACCAGTTCTTTTCTATTTGATCCAATGTGTGCACAAACATATGAACCCATTCTATCTTTGGTATATGCATCCATGCTTTCAAGAAAGACTCTATATGATCTCTAGGATCAGTCCGTCCATTGTATTTTTCTTATACAAACTCAATTTTCTCTGGAAATATGATTTCCATTAGGTGCTTACATTCTTCCCATTTGTTCAGGATGTCTTTGTGCACATCCCACCACCTAGTAGGTGTAGCTTGTAGTGCTATATCTAAAGCTGCTAGCTTATGTTCATCTGAAACTGATGCTAAATATTCATGAAGGAATGCATGGATATTACCCAAACCATCATAAGTAGGAATTGGACTTACCTATGTTCCAATCCAATGTAGTGACTTCGTTATCTTTGCACATCGTCTAGATAATACTTCATGCATTCGGCTCTGCCAGTTCTCCAGTCCTACGTCTGATTCTTATGCGCAAGAACTGTCACATCTCCAGCTCAACATTCCATCATCTGTAGGGTTAATGTAATATGCTTGATTCATGGTCATCTTGTAGATATTATCAAGTTCTTGAGCTATGCATTCTTCTCGCACTGGTTCAACATACCTTGTTCCTTGTGAAGGATCGAAGGGTGTGATAACCATGATATCCGGTCCATCAAATATCATTTGTTTTTTCTTCAAGTTGATAATTGCGAGGTTATCAATTTCCCAGTCAATCCCCAATAATGCAGGATAAGGAGTATTGTTATCTATGATGTCAATAAACTCAAAGTATGCTTTAATCCGCACTCCATCAATGCCAACAAGAACACTTGATAGCCTCCCAAAAGGTATAACCTGCTGCTGATTAGCTAATCTCAATTGTGTAGGATACCAAGATATCTTTGGATTCCCCATCTGTTCCCATGTTTTTTTTGTCAGAACATTCACCTCTGAGCCTAGGTCAAGAATGACCTGGTTCATTTCAAAATCTCCAATCTGCGCATTTAGCCTCATTTCTCTTCCTATCCTTCTATTGTTTTTAATGTGATGAACTGCTCTATGTGCATCGTTTACTATATTATGATGTTCGTAATGTCCCAACATGTTCTGTAATTATCCTAAGTCATTTCCATGCCTTAGCAGCTTTATGCAGCTCTGTAGAAACTGTGTGATAGGAATTATATGTTCTGGCAAAGTTCGTGATCCATCATACGAGGTCGGCATATCTAATACAGGTGTCCGATCACTTCGCAATTGGATCCTTGTGGTCGAAGGTTTCGAGTCCTGAAATCCTTTTCTTGCTTCCATGAATACCTTTTTTTCTTGGTTAGGGTTAAATGCAGGCATTTTTCCAACTGTTTTTCTTACCCAAGACCCATTAGTAGGCTTTGGTCCATTTGTATAATTATCAGAAGTCGAAGCTTCATTCATCCTGTCATTTCCTGTCAAATCTCCACTTCGCGTCACAACATGGATGTTGCGATCTTCGTTTCTTTTCTCAGCTGCGATCATCTGAATGTTCTGGTTATGTCCTTCTGGTCTTTTGTCTTGCATTTTTTCTAGCAACATGGGACATGCTTCAATGATATGGTCAAATGATTTACAGTACTTACAAGTAGTGCATGGGTTTTGACAGTCTCTTACTAAATGTCTAGGTTGAGCATAGTTATAGCAAACAATCTGACATCTTCCTCGTCCTTGGACAGTGTTACGTCCTCTTTCTATGAATCCACCAAGTCCTCTATATGTGCCTTGATCATACTGCGCATTTTTATTATTGTTTTGTGTTTCTCTTTGGACTCTGTAGACATCATGTTTTCTTTCTATCATGAGATCATATGCTCTACAGTTGGTATCATCATGCCCAACTAACTTACAAAATGTGCAGTACAGGTTCTTTGGTGTCTGTACATACTTTTGAAGTAGGTAACAGTCCTTTGGGTGATGTCCTCTACATCGGAAAATATCGCACCATGGTCCTTGAGTTTGATTTAATGGATTCGATGCCCCACTAGCGAGGTAATATTTGAAGACAGGACAATGTTCCTTGGAATGTCATTCTCCTTTACATTTAGTGCACCAAACCTCTTCTCTTATTTCTTTTCCTTTCTTCATATCTTGTAACTATAATGTCATGTTTGCTAGTTGTGTTTGTATCTGTACCATGCATGCGTTCGTTTCTCCTATGGGAGAAGCTTCTAGCTTCATCGCGATTTCCAATGCTTATGTTTGTGAGGTTACCTTCTGTTGCGTCAATGGTAATCTAATGTGGGGAAACATCGCAACTATGAACCATTCTTGATGCTGTTGCGGTGCTATTTCAAAGCTAACTTGATCTAACAAGGCCTTGAATTTTTGATCAAATTCCCACACAGTCTCATTAGGTTTCCGTTGTATTTCTTTTACCTCTGTAATGCCCTGAGATTCTGACTTAGGCTTCTTAAATTCTCTAATCAGCGTAGTTTTGATATCAACTAGTGTTATGTTATGTCCAACGGAATATTTCATGAACCATGTTAAAGCTCTGTCTCTGAATGTGGTGACTAGCTGAGCTTGTTTTATAGCATTGTCTTGTACTTGCTTGACGTTCCAGACAACATCACAGAGAAACCAATGTTGCTCTGGATCCTCTAGACCAGTTCCTTTAAAAAAAGTAGCTTTATGTCGTATGCCATTCTTCTTCTGGGATGTGTAGGGTTTTGAAACGATGAAGATACACCACTACTTGGATGATTTTGAGTGCTTGCCACTGTAATATTACTACTACTATTGTTCTGCGAACTAGTAATATTTATTTCTTCAACCATAGGTTTATGCGGAGTAATAGGCTGATAGACAATGTGTCTTGGTTATGTTTCACAATCAGACTCAGCTTGATATGAATTTCTATCACTTCCTAACTCAGTTTCTAGGAATGTGCGAGGTTCAACTTCATGAGACCTCTTTCTAGTGCTAACTTTATATCTTTTTCCACTACGCAAAATGCCAATATCTTTGTTTGTGTCACTATCTGTTTTTCTGAACATTAGAAACTCAAACCCTAGGAATCTGATTGCATTTTTAAGACACCTTTTTCAGCTAATAGCATTTTAATGCATAGACTCAGGTTTTTCAGGTACTTACCTCTAAATCCTTGGAAAAAATATCATTTTTATGCGCTGTAAGACTTCAAAGTGTCCACAACAAACTCTGTAATATAGCCTTCCATTAATCTATCGAACCAAACTTATACTGCTCTTGAAATCTAGTTGTCAATCCCTTTAAGCCTCTGAATCAACTCTGGATTCCAAACTGTAAGGTTTGCACCCTGAAAACAGTTTTTCCGTTCTGCTATCCTCGATATCCACTCATGTAGCTCATTGGAAAAAGATGCGAAGAAAACTTCGTGCAAGTCAGTGAATATATACCTCTGCAACCATTGTTATGTGGTAAGATGTGGATGCTTGTTTTCTTTCTTCGCAAATTCACGTTCTATCTGGCTTACCTAGTTCTGTATTTCTTTATTCTCCGGATTCCACATCAATATGATACATCACCAAAATATCATTTCAAGCACGACATGGAATCATTTTTTGGTATGCTTAACTGCATATAGATAGCACGGAAATGGGACAATTTGTTGCGCTCTCTTCTCTTCTAGGATGACACATCAACATCGCACATCACTGATACGACAAGTCCAAAGTCAGAAACGAAACCATTTGTTGGTTTACGATTGGGTTAACTGGGGTTCGGCGAAGTTCTTGTAGACCCAACAAAATCCCCTTTCACTGGTCCTTTTAGCATCAACCTGCGAATAGGTTGGCGTCTCACCTGAGGCGAGGTACGAGGGGTCACCGAATCAGGTTTTTGTAACCGTGGTGATGCGTAGATGTGGTAAATGACCTCACAGTGTGTTCCTCGCTCAACATATACTTAGCATATCAATATCACATGTGACTACGCACTTCACAGTTATCAACGACCTACAAACTTTGTTGAATCGTTGTTATCTTTAAACTTATACCTACGCATTTATCATACTTAATGTTACTTCGCAAAATTCATACACATGTGTTCCGCTACTTAACATATGATTTCCATTCACCTACATATGAAAGCAAATACATAAACATGCCATAACGGGAATACATAACACATCATAGATTCATACACATAACACAAGTATTTACGTGGTTCACCCCCCATATGGGAGCTACGTCCACAAGAACTGTTCTTTTAGTACTTGGAAGGGGTAACAGTTCCAGTCTATGCACTCAGTTGCAGACTCTTCTCTACAATAGATCTCTGCGCACTCAACTGCATAGTCTTTTCCTCTCTTAGATCTCTCTGGTTATAACCAACCAAATACTCAATAACATCTAATAATATCTAACCAATAACATCTAATAATATCTAACCCTTCCTTATACAAAATTGCTCATATATGTGTGTGTGTGTGTGTGCCTAAAGGTCACATATTACAATAACTATGGGCCAACTCCCATAGTACCCTTAAACCCAAAACACCATGGTTCTCCTGTCATATCCCGAGTTTGACCCCATTGCATTAAAATGTAAATGATGTAATATTATTATAAAATCATGGTGAGGAGCTCAAGGCCAAGGCCCCACAATCGATTTAGTGATGCATATGGTTTATGTGCTAGCTAGGCACATTGGAATTGCGAATATCATGTAAATATGCATTTTAATAAAATACCCACAACTAGCTATGCAATGCAACAAGAGATGGGGGCATGATTTTACAAGGAATTGGGGGGGAAGCATTCAAACCCTTAAACCAATCAAGTCAAGCTAGGTGTCAATGAGAGAACTCATAAAACCCTCAACTACCGATGTTGACTTTTGTACCCAATCATTCATTTCTCCCAAGAGTTGGTTGAAATAGTTAATGGCTTGGGGAATGGGAGGTATGGCTATCCAAATTTGGGTATGGGAAAGCCACCCTGCATGGAAAATCGTGTTTGGATTCCTTGGCAAGAAAAGAGTCATGAAGTTGCTCCCCAAGCCATTCATCACCCATCAGTTTTGCTCTCTCACGAGCTTGGAGCTTCTTGTGCGTTTTCCTCCATGGTTTTTCTGTGTTTTCCTTCATCTTTCTAGCTGGGAAGGACGTTTTTGTTTTGGTTACCAGTGGGGGAAGAAACAAATCGATTTGGGGTTTCATTGAGGCCATTTTGGCCATTGGAATGCTCATAACCTGTGGGAGAAATCGGTTTTTCTCCCTATGGTCGAACTTCTCTTTCCACAGTTTATTTTTGGTGTGCCCACGATTTGGGGAAAACCCATGGCCATCTTGTTGTAAATCCCATTGTTAAAGTGTGTATCCATGCCCAATGATGGATTTTTTATGTGTGTAAGTAGTGTATGTTGGGGTATGGGTTATGGGTATCTATTGCTTTGGCTTTAGCTTGAGTGCAAGCATCCATAAATGAAGAGGGTTCAGATTTAGCCTGATAAACCCAGCTGTGGACTGGCTTGGCTTAGATGTATAGATTATTTGGCTGTGTATGAGTATGAATGTCCCATTTTCCTTGTAGAAATCATGCCTAGCTCAAGGGTGGTCTTTGAGTGCTGAAATAATACAGGCTGGGCAGAGACCTATGGTTGGGTGGAACGTCGCAGTGACATAACTAGTTGCTTGGGACCATTTCACAATAAAGATAAGTGTTTTTCTATCTATGTGTTTTTCCTCTGCAATGTTTTAAATTAATGATTGTTTTTTATATGCTGAATGCATACAAATGTGTGTGGATGAGGTTTATTTCCGCTGTGTATGTTTGCTTGATTTGCATCTACACACATTTGTTTTATTGCTGTGAATCTAATGAATGGGATGAGTTTATGTAAAAGCCCCAGAATTAGGTCCATGCGGGGACTTGACATTTCCTGTCGACCACGCTTTGTCTTAACTTCGCTCTAACTCTACTATCATTTTGTGTCGCTTCTTCTGACTTTGACACTTCTTCTGACAGTGTAGTTCTGACCGCGCGGCTCTAACTCTACAGTGGCGCGTCCTTTGCACCATTCCGCTTCTTTAATCTATGCTGATATAGCTGTCAGTTCATCACTTCATCCTTAATTGCTTCAACTACCTCTAGTTGTCCTTAGTAATTCGTCTTTACTAAGGGGACAAGTCCTTTCCTGTCAACTTCGCTTCGCTCCATACCCTCCTCCTGGGAATTTCGGAGATGCTTCTCCCAAAACTAGTCAATGTTAGGCCTCACCTAACTATACCTTCGCCATCAAAACTTCCTGTACTTGGGATGCGCCCAACAAAAATCATGAATTATATATGTCTTCATCGGGGACAAAATAATGTGATATATTATATTTACCATATTATATGGTATAATATGGATTTAAATTATATATACCATATTATAATGTAAGGTGTGAGTTGATTGCACGACCCATTCTACAGCCCACTAGGGGATGTGTAACTCCTTCCGTGCTCATCTTGGAGCTGACGCATGTCTTTTTTAAAAATAATAAAATATTATAAAAAATAAGATGTTGGCTTAAATTTGATAAATTAAAACGCTTCCTCAACATTTACATTCTAAAAAAGGGTTTGCACCTAGAGAGATTTGATCCTTCTCGACACTTGGTAAATCCCCTTTTAAGGTAGATCTATGTCGGTGTAAAGTACAAACACATTATAGGTTAATGTGATTCCCTTTATATAAGGACCTACCTTTAATAATGAATATTATTCATTCACCTTTTTAAAATTTTTGAAAATAAGAGTAGGTGTTCACTTTTTTTAGTTTTGAAAAGAGTAATAATGTATAAGTGGATAGAATGAATATTTAGGAGTGGGCTATTCTGGATGATTTTCACCATCGAGACTCGATCCCCCTCACAGCATTTTCCTTATCCGTTTGTTGACATTTCTTTAGAAAAGTGCGCGGTTGTCAAGGCTCGAGACCGGATCTACCATCCGCTGCCTTGGGGTGACAGGGTCATATGCTCGTCTAGATCTGTCAGCTCATCGACCTCAACGTTAATGCATTTTTAAACGAATATTTTTGAATGTGCTCGCGCCCCATCCTCCCGCGAATGGAATGCCCTGTTCTCCTTTACGAACACTCTGTTCTCCTTTGCGATTACTATGCACGCGGTGAATCTCCTCTTGAATCTCTGCAACAAGCGTACGAATGTTAGAGCACGTTGCAGCACGATCAGGCTCCTTCCCTCCTTTCCAGTGACAGAAAGTAGGTTTTTTTTTCTTCACAAGAATTAGGTTTTTTCTTCTTCTGTCACACGGCTTTGGCAATGGGAATCATGTTGATTCCAGGCGTGCACAAGAGAATATTAATGATGTCTTCCTCGAGTTTATTAAGTTTTTACAGGAGAAAGGAAGGGGTACATCGTTGCTTCTCAACATACTATGCTGTTTCTTTCCAGATAAGTTTGCATTAATCATGGTGAGTCATTTCTGCAAAATACCTATCATACATTTACTTGTGATCATATTTATAGTTAGTTTTTTACCACTCATCCCCATGTATTAGTTCGATATGTGTTGTAGTTTTAATCATCGCTTCAGTTCATAGAATGAAGGTTGTGTATACAATAAAAGACAGCTTAACCTGCTGGGAATTGAATGGACCTGGTCCGATGCTTCTATTTTTGAATATCTTTGTGCTATGTAATGGAGTTTTAAATAACATTATAATGCCCACAAATAAAACTATTCTAATTTGGAGATCTGAAATGATTTCCTGATTTATATAGTCATGGTATTTTAGAGAGTAATTTCTTCTCTATATTATATTCTGTGGAGGACTGATTTAAGGTTTCTCCGAAAATTAAGTCGCTTACATTGAAATCACTACATCTAAACTAGTTTTGTTGAAGAATCACAAGCTCAATGACTACCTCGAAGCTAATTTTGCTAAAGAACTCACCATCCAATATCACAATTGTGTTATTCCTTTTGAATTTTGAATTAAGGGATACAACAATGCCCAATCAAAGTTAAATTCAAGTTTAGTTGCTTTTTTTGGTCATGGTTTTTTTTAATATAAAGAAAGTAGTAGTTTAGTTTGTTCTCAGAATATTTTAATTAAAATTGTTTGTATTCTTTATCATAATCAATTTATCTATTAATGTATTTTCATATTTAATTTGTTTATTTATTATTATTTTAAGTGATATATTGATATTTATCTAAAATAAAATAGATTTTCTACAAAATAATTTTATAAAAAATATTGTAATTGGTTTATTATTTTTTAAGATTAGTTTATTATTTTTTAAGATTAGTTTATTATTTTTTAAGATTTGATATATATACAATCTATTAGTTAGTTCATTTACCAATTTTTTTATTTTATTTTATTTATTTAAATATTAATTATAATTAAATATTTTTACATCAAATCTAAATTTATTAATTTATTTTATTATTCAATTTTTTATCAATTTATAAATTAAAAAAATTAGAATTATCTCTTTTAATAATTGGTAATAGTATAAATATTCAATTTGTCTAACCAATCTATGAAATGATTTAGTGTTTTTGTTAAAAATTCAATAACACATCAATTGAATAATGCTAGCCACAAATTATCATTGTTCTCTTTTCAACCCAATTACTCATAAAGATTGTCTCCATTATTTACACAACCATGGTCCATATAACAATTCATTCTCAAACCATGAAAACATGCAAATAATTATTCTTAAACTAAATTTTTAATAAGATTCCAAGCCACTTGTACACATCTAAACTTTTAATTGATTCCCAAACCATTTTTTTTTCTTTCTAATTCATAATTTATATATTATATATTTACTTTATGAAAATGCATTTTTTATTATTTTCTCTCTACACAATCAATAATCTTAATATGCATGAATCAATGACCAAAATTTTTCTAATATATATTAATACTATTATGCAATTGAAGGCATACACATGTAGCTATCACATGTAGGTCCACTTAGGCATTACAACATACAACTCATAATATGAAGTTAACAAGATCCTTGTGGGTATGGGATCCCACGAGATCTACTACCATAATCGGCCATCTAGCCTAGGAAATTGTTGTCATATCAACTCTTTCTCATAGCATATCACATGTAAATCAACCATGTAAAAGATACTCAGAAATCCCATAAACGTAATATGCTATATTGTAGATTGTGAACATAATATAATCAAGCATCACATTATCATAACCAAATGTCGTGATCAAGTATTTGATCATCCATACATAACCATTCATTGTTTATCCTATGCATACTCATTTAAACCATAAACATGCTAACCTCAAAATTAACATAATGAGTATACAACCATGTTCATTGTAAGTGAACATGAAATTATAGCAACAAACACACATATTCATAACCCGTTTCAACTCAAAATAATGTATCATCATCACACTCGTATACATATACATATGACTATTTAACCAACATATATATATCATTTAGTGTCATATCAAAATATCCTAATGATACAAATGGTATATAAGTATTCTCATACTAAGTATACCGACCGTGAATAATCAAAACAAAACAATGGGGCACTACAAATTATAAGAAAAAGACCACTTCAATAAGCTCACCAAAGTACAACAAGACTACATGCTCTAGCACCAAAAGGTAACCACTCATGTGAATGATCTCAATGATGATAAGCTTGTTGATCTTTTTCTTGGATGTCTTTGATATGGCATCCAACATGAGAGAATTTTTTATCATATTGTGGATGTTTTTGAAGCAATCATGTTGGCACAACAAATTTAGCCATCCAAAATTATGTTGTCCACTATCCTTTATGCTCTTCCATAGAATAAGGTAAGGCCAATATCATTTCATTGATGCATTATACAATTAAAATTAATCCTAAAGAAGTAGAAGAATTGCATGCTAAAGATATTTGATTGAGGTGTATCAATAAGTGGTCTACAGGGGAGATATGCACAAGACAATGGAACTTGTTTATCCTTTAAGATAATGGAGAAGAGGATTGTGATCAAGTGTTTAAAATAAAGGCTCCCTCATCCTTGGAAGAGGAAACAAATCCATTGGTATTGGAGGTCTCCATAGTCTCCATACATGTTGTGATTGATGTAGACACACATTATAGATATTGAGAGTGGAAGGGCACATTTATAAATAATAGTTACAGTTCCCATTGATGTAAAAAAAAACCATAAACTCATTGAACATACGTTTGATACATAACACAACTATTTTTTGTACCTTGTTAAAATGTTTTAGGTCATTGTTGCTAACGAAGGTATACTTTCTTATGATGGAATGTCATAATGTCAAGTTGAACATGTATCATTATCTACTCTCTACTCTCATGTGTGCTATTGGTTCAGGCACCACTTATTTTGTTATAGGAGTCAAACAGCTTCACACTTTTTTAATGAATTTTTATGAGATATTCCTACAATTTCAAAAATATAGTCACACTTATTTACTTTGTGGTATGAATAATCCTCTTAGATCATTTCCCCTCAAGCGATAGAAAAACTAAAGACATCAAGGGTGTTGTTTTTTTCCTTTGCAAAATCTTTGAAGAAGGTAATTTTGATATCTCGCGGTTGGAGTTGCAAGCAATTATGAATAACCATAATCAAGTATTCGAAGAGCCTCCATAAGGTCTACCCCCATCAAACAACCATGAACACACCATAGCCTTGATTCCAAGGAGCTTATCACCCGATATCAAACTCTATTACTATGATCCTTACCAACATAAAAGTGAGGTTGAATGCCTTATTTTGAATTATTAGTTATCGAAGTCATTAGATTGAGTCACTGTGCTTTCTCTACACTTGTTGTCTTGGTAAGAAAGGAAGATATACCACGATGATTGTTACTGATTACATGGAATAAAATAAAATTACAATTAAATACACGTTTCCAATTCTTGTAATTGGCGAGGTATTAGATGAATTCAATACTAGAGGTTAATTTTTCCAAACTTGGTCTTCATTCTAATTATCATGAAATCAAAATATAATAGGAGGATGTTAACAAATAGTTTTAGAACTCATGATGATAATTACGGGTTCATAATTTGTTTTCCAAGGAAAATTTCATGAGGAAACTCAAAGGACACTTCCACACATTTGTGAATGGCATCCCTAGTAAACCCACCATCATAGACTAGTGTTCCTCATCTAAGATGATTAAAACTAGGCACTTCCTAGCGTAGAACTAGCCACAGGACCAACAACCTTGTCAACAACTAATGGAGATAACCCTTTTGGATACCATGAGTTCATCATTACGCCCTTCATCTTGATCAATGCTCTCCCTACTTTCTAAATCCTCTTAATAAGATCATTAACCTTTACTAAAAGATGTATTTTCTTATTTTTTATGCAATTATATATAAAGTAAGTCCTAACATGGCCAAATTTTACTTTTAGACAATTGTTAGGAACCCACGTCAACCCTTCTATTTACTTTGTTAGTATATTGTTGTTGGACGCATATGCTTTGTAAGCCGTCCCGTAGTATTTGTTGATCCATAGTTGTGTTATTATTGTTTGGCGCATATGCTTTGTAAGTCGTCCATAGTATTGTTGATCCATAGTTTGTATTGGCCCATAGTTTTGACCCATAGTATTGGCACCTAGACTTAGTATATAAGTGTGTATTGAGGCCTATGAAGGCATCGTGAAGTTAATTGTATTGAGCTTGCTCAAAGGAGGTTGCCCCCTCGAAGTGGCCCGTGATCAATATAAAAGTGATTCTGAGTTCCATTATTTCTGATATCTCGTGTATTTGCATTAATTAATTATTGCAGGTTCTTCACATCTGGTATCAGAGCACCTTCTTGGGCTCGCTGGGTGAAATTTCTGCCAAATTTTTTTTCGCATCTGTTGCAGGTTTGGATTTGGGAATAATCCCTATCCACTTACCTGTGGGAAGTACTTGGGCATAAGCCCTAAAACTCATTGTGAGGAGTACCACAGGAACCCCGAAGTAGCTAGCCATTGAGAGGACCTGCCAGCGAAGAGGGCAACGACCCCTACTTGATTGACTAGTTCCCACTCGTGAGGTAAGCCAAGAGCTGTCGTTTGTGGCAAAGTGGTTATCAGTTTTACCTGAGCCGTGGAGTGAGGGGTACTGCCCCAGTACGCAAGCCGTCAGACAGCATTGGTGGCCAAGTGAAACCCATGAACTGTTAGGAAGCTGCACATACCTGGGGTCCATATCTATTTTCAGCTGAACTGTTGCAGATCACTTCCGCTCCGGATCCAGCCGTTTCAAATCTATTCTAAAAGTCGTTCCAGATCCAGCCGTTTCAGATCTATTCTGAAAGTCGTTCCAGATCCAGTCGCTGTTTTAGATCCGGTCGTTTTTCGATCCCTTCCGCGCCGTTGCAGATCCATTTGTTGCGGATCCCTTTTGCGCTGTCGTTGCCAGTCCATTAAAAAAAAAACCTGTTTTTCGGCCATATCTCCCTTGTTTCAACTCTGTTTTCCCTGAAACTTCACTGACATCCCTACAATCCCATTCTGCATATTTCATTCCTGAAGACCCTGTCCCAAATTCCACTTTTGAAAGCCCGAAATCCCACATTTGTCTATTTTTAGGGTTTGCCATAACTTTTTTGGATTTCACCCAATCGCCTTCAAATTTTACCACCAAGTTCATTTCCTAATTCTGCTTCTTTGTCCCTCTCTGCCAAATTTTCTCAATCTTTCACCCTACTTCTGAAATCCCCATTTTTTGCTTCCCTATCCATCAGAAAGTGTCTAAAACCTACTCAAACCCCAATTACCACTCCAAGTTTTTCCCAAATCCAAATTTTCCTTTACTAAAGCAGCTTTTGTTTGTGTTTTTCTATCCATCCCCCCCAAAAAAAAACAATTATCCTGGTTATGGTTGTCACCCGCGCAGGAGCAAAAACCATGGAGGAAGCACTTGCAGCCATCTAGACCAAACTCCAAGATCTGGATGAAAAATTTCTCAGCCTCCATCTTCAGCATTCAGCCATGAACAATAATCGACAACAAGAATCTTCTGCAGCCAATGGGTTCTCTTCTTCCAACAATTTTCGTGGGCCAAAGCTTGATTTTCCTCGCTTCAAAGGTATTGATCCGACTGGATGGATATACCGAGCAGAACAATATTTCAGTCTACATAATACTTTTTATGTCCAGAAAGTTCCACTTGCATCCTTTCATTTGGAACAGGAAGCGCTTCAATGGTATCGTTGATACATCAAAGCTCATTCCGAGCCAAACTGGACAGATTTTTGCCAACTCCTTTTGCCACGATTTGGTCCTAGTGCTTTTGATGACTTCATAGGAGCACTCACTAAACTTCACCAAATTGGCACAATAAGAGAGTATCAGACATAATTCGAGAACCTAGCCAATCACACAGAAGGATTGTCTGATGAATTCTACAGGAGTTGTTTTATTAGTGGTCTTAAGGATGAAATCCGGTCAGAGGTTAAAATGTTCTATCACAACACAATGATGGAAGTCCTAGGTTTGGCTAAGTTGGCAGAAGACAAGATTGCAGCCCAACAATGCTCCAAACCCACTTTTGTTCCCTTCCGAAATATGGGTTCTCAATGACCTCCCATCCCGCCAGCTCCTCGACCAATTCCTATCAAGCATTTGTCTGAAAACGAGATGCAGTCACGCCGAGAAAAAGGGCTTTTCTATAATTGTGATGAGAAATTCACTCGGGGACATCGATGTGTTTAACAAAAGCTCTATCTCTTGGATGTGGATTCTCTGCCTGGCTCTGAACTTGGTGAAGAAGCTCCAGATACAATAGATGATCAGGTCGACATTCAACACCCGCTTGTTGACACCCCATCTCAGGACGACCCACTCGAGATCTCTCTCCATGCTGTAACCGACGTCACCACCCCACAAACAATGCGGGTCAGGGGATACTTCAAGAAGCTCCCTCTTACCATACTCATTGATTCTGGTAGCACTCATAACTTCATTGACCCCCAGATCGCCAAACAGGCTGATTGTTTTGTCCATCCTTGCTCCAACTTTGAAGTCATGGTTGCCAATGGAGGCACCTTACCTTGCAAGGGAAAGTGTCACAATGTGCGTATCTCTCTGGAAGATTATAACTTGCGCTTTAACATGTTTGCCTTGTCCTTAGGCGGATGTGATGTGGTTTTGGGCGTTCAATGGTTACGCACACTTGGCCCCATCTTATGGGATTTTGCTGAACTTTGGATGCAGTTTTAAGTCAATGGGACACAACACAAATTTACAGGCTTACAACCAGGGTCTCTACGCATCATCAGTTCACATCACCTAGAAAAGATCCTTAAGAAGAATTCACATGGTGTCATCGCTCAACTCCATTCCCTTCAAATGCACCCATCAACAGTCTCCACTACTTCTTTGAATAGATATGCAGGTGTCTTTGCTGCACTAGTGGGCTTTCCGCCTTCAAGAGACCTTTTCGGTAAGCATTTCACCGTGTCTACATCTCAACAGGAAATGATGGCTATTTTGCATGCAGTACCAACGCGGCAGCCATCCCTATTAGGGAATTATTTCTACATCAAGACTGATCTCCAGAGTCTGAAAAATTTCCTGGAACAACGGGTCTCCTCCCCAGCACACCTGAAATGGGTTATCCACCTCATGGGTTATGACTATGCGATCCCTTACAAGAACAGTAAGGACAATATGGTGGCCTATGCTCCTTCTCGCACATTTGATGACCCAGTTTCTCTTACAGCTATTTCTTTGCTTGTTCCAAACTGGTTGCAATATGTTCAACAGGGCTATCTCTTTTATGAACTCCATGCTTCTTCATCGGCAGGGCACTCTGGGTTCCTCGAACAGTATGACCGGGAACAATGTAACTTCTTTTGGCAGGGACTGCAAATGCCAATTCAACAGATGGTGGTTAACTGTGGTACTTTCCAGGTCAACAAGGGTGAAACGACACTCCTTTCGGGACTGCTCGAACCCTTTCCCATCCCTACACAGATTTGGCCAACTATTTCTATGGATTTCCTAGAAGCGCTCCAGTGGTACAATACCACGTCTACAAGGACACCATATGAAGTAGTCTATGGAAAGGCACCGCCAGTTCTTCTTCCATACACCCTCAGCAGCTCCCCAGTTCAGGCAATTGAATCGGTTCTTCGAAACCACGATCAGATTTTTCTCATTTTGCAGGACAATATTCACATGGCAAGAATTCGACTGAAACAACAAGCCGCTCAGCACCGTTCAGAGCGCATTTTTCACGCAGCTGATATGGTTGTTCTTCATCATTCCAAGCAATCCTCCTAAAACTCAAAAGGCGTTAGTGGCCCGGACTGCAACCCGAAGATGCTACAGGAGAACAACTCCGTCCAATTCTGCATCAATTTCCACATCTAAAGCTTTGAGGACAAAGCTTTTTCTAAGGGAGAGGGGATGTTAGGAACCCATGTCAACCTTTCTATTTACTTTGTTAGTATATTGTTGTTGGACACATATGCTTTGTAAGCCGTCCCATAGTATTTGTTGATCCATAGTTGTGCTATTGTTGTTTGGCGCATATGCTTTGTAAGTCGCTCATAGTATTGTTGATCCATAGTTTGTATTGGCCCATGGTTTTGAACCATAGTATTGGCGCCTAGACTTAGTATATAAGTGTGTGTTGAGGCCTATGAAGGCACCGTGAAGTTAATTGTATTAAGCTTGCTCAAAGGAGGTTGCCCCCTCGAAGTGGCCCGTGATCAATATAAAAGTGATTCTGAGTTCCATTATTTCTGATATCTTGTGTATTTGCATTAATTAATTATTGGCGCATATGCTTTGTAAGTCGCCCATAGTATTGTTGATCCATAGTTTGTATTGGCCCATGGTTTTGACCCATAGTATTGGCGCCTAGACTTAGTATATAGGTGTGTGTTGAGGCCTATGAAGGCATCGTGAAGTTAATTGTATTGAGCTTGCTCAAAGGAGGTTGCCCCCTCGAAGTTGCCTGTGATCAATATAAAAGTGATTCTGAGTTCCATTATTTCTAATATCTCATGTATTTGCATTAATTAATTATTGCAGGTTCTTTACAACAATATTCTACAAATCCTAAAATAGAGTTAATTATATGGAAATAAACATAAATGTTCTTTTGATGAGAAATAGGTTGAATACTTTCTCTATGTCATTTCTAAAGAAACGGTCAAAGATAGTTCACAAAAGATTCAAGCTCTTACACCATGGTTGTTCCTTAGAAAATTATAGAACTAAGAGCATTCTTATGCCTCACTTACTACTACAAAATGTCGGTGCGTAATTGTGCATTTTTTTGTCCTACTCACTAGCTTTCTTTTAGTGTAGCTTTTACACCATCGCTGTTCCTTAGAATTATAGAACTAAGAGTATTCTTATGCCTCACTTACTACTACAAAATGTTTGTGTAATTGTGCATTTTTTGTCCCACTCACTAGCTTTCTTTTAGTGTTTAGTGAGGGCCTCCGTGCTTTTTTTTTTTTTAATCTATGAAGGAAGTTATTATATAAGCATAAATTTTGTAAACTTTGTCTTTTTCTTAATTATTTAATTTTTTATTTATTACTGATTATATATTATATTAAAAATGGTTCCAACCGTAAAGGAAAACTCTGTAATACATAATATAAGGCCAAGGTCAAATGTGGGGGATATTTCTAGCTTTAAAAGGTTTTGTATTCTTCGAAATTCCTTAAATTTCCTTTTTCCTTAATATTTATTTCATAGCTTAGATTACATGAATAAATGCAAAGAAATTATGAACATAAAAATGTGTAGATTTAATAATACACGCATAGAACAAGCATTTAGTGTCGATTTATGGTCATTATTTGATATTGGTTGAATTTGTGGATTTTTTTCTTCTTTTTACCATTTTCATCCATTCCTCCTTCTGGTTTTGAATATGCATTGTTAGGTCTTATTGGTCATGTTTTCGTCTTAATTAGACTAGACAAAAAAAATTAAGAGTAAATTTATTTTATAGCTTAGGTTACATGAATAAATACGAAGAAACTATGAACATAAACCGTGTATATTAAATAATGCATGCATTGAACAAGCCTTTAGTTTCAATTTCTAGTCATCACTTTGACATTGACTACAGTTGTGGATTTCCATATGTTCTTCTTTTTTACTTCTTTCATCCATTCCTTCATGTGGTCTTGAATATGTGTTGCTAAGTCTCGTTGTTCCTTTTTTGTCTTAATTCAACTAATCTAAAAAGGATTCAATAGTATTATATTTTGCCTCTAATCCTTTTCCTACTCAACATCTTTCTCCTCTTCTTGGTTTTCCCCTCTTCTACACACCATGGGTGAGTGGGATGAGTTGTTATGTCCATTCCTTATAAATTTATATATTACTAGTTTAAATAGAGGAACCTGTACCATGGTGATTGAGACCATTTGACAACCAAAACTAATAAGCTAGGATCTATGAAAGATGAAGAATGGATGAAGAACAATAAGTGGATTGTGTATAATTGATTGCTTATGATATTCATGTTTTGAGTGTTATTTGGATCATGAATTATTTAAATCTATACCATGCATTGTCATCTAATGTTTTTTAATTGTATGTTGTAGTGCCTAGGTGGACCTACATGTGATAGCTACATGTGTATGCCTTCAATTCCAAAATAGTATTAATATATATTAGAAACTATTTGATCATTGATTCATGCATATTAAGATTGTTGATTGTGCAAAAAGAAAATAATAAAAAGTGCATTTTCATAAAGTAAATATATAATATATAAATTATGAATAAGAAAAAAAATGGTTTGGGAATCAACTAAAAGTTTAGATATGTAAGTGGAATCTTATTAAAAATTTAGAGAAAAGATTAATTAGTTGCATGTTTTCATGGTTTGAGGAAGAATGGTTATATGAGCCATGGTTGTGTAAATAATGAAGATGATCTTTATGAGTAACTAGATTGAAAAGAGAATAATGGTAATTTGTGGTTAGCATTATTGAATAGATTGAGTGTTATTGAATATTCAACAAAACACTAACTCATTTCATAGAAGTGGTTAGAGAAATTGAATACTTATACTATTACCAATTACTAAAAGAAATTGTCATGTCCCAAATTTGGCATTGGGTCACAATGGCCTAAGCAAATTGGCCCTATTCATTAGAGTTTGTCAAATTGATGCTAAAGGTCAAATAATTGCCAAGGAGGAAAATTACTAGTTTCCTAGGTTTGGGGTGGAAGATTTTGGATTTGGAATAATGGGGATAATAAATGATGTTAGAACATTAGGATGGAATAAATATTTAATAAAGGAGATAAATAAATATATAAAAGTTAAAATCAAAGTGGCATTTGATCATGAAGACACATGGAGGAAGTGGGACCCACACAAGCTAGAATTTATGTGCCACATGGCATCCTCTTCTTGCAATTTCGAATCCATGGGAAGCCTAATGTTCTTGGGATGAGTTATAAGGTCAATAATACTTGGCATGAGTCAATGAGGTCGAAATATAGGGAAGAGTAACTCCCATGGAAGAGGAAGAGGCAATTTGGAGCTAGTGAGACACTTGGGCTAGATTCCCTAGCTCTATGACAACAATGATGAAGATGCTATGACACCTATGACACAAATCAGACCTGAGAGCTGAAATATGACATATATGACATGTCAGGGCTAAAAATAGACTCCAAGAGGGCACTCAAGGGTGTTAGGGCAGCTAATATGCTTCCACATGTGATTTGATGGAAGTGGGAGACTATGAATTGTTGTACAAGTGGCGTTCTTTGGAATCTATTCCCAACTTGAGTTGGCATGAGTCTCTTGGCAGGAATTCGACCCATGGAGGACATTAAAAATTTATAAATGTTAAGAACAAAGAATGAAACCAGCTTTTGATTATTTGTAGAATTTGCAATTGCATTTGTGAAGAGGGAGAGCTAGTGGATGACTAGTTTCTTGCCTTAGCCAATTTTGAGGGTGAAATATTCCCATCCAAGTTGGTAATTGGAAAGACCATTCAAAACTTTCATTTGTAGATTTAATGGAGAATTTATTTGCAGGTGTAAGCTACAGGGCATCTCATGGTTTCTTCTATTGCATCTCACTCCTTCAACTATTTCCAGTTTTGATGGCATATTCTTGATCCTTGAGGGAGGGTGTTTTTGGTGAGATATTGTACTCTTTGGGGGAGCTTATAATGCCCCATTTATTTTGTAATATGAAGTAAATACTCTGTTCTTCATCTCCAAAAAGTTTCAGGTCGAAATTCCAAGTAGAAATGTATAAATCTCATTTTTAATGAAAGAACAATGCCATTTCCACACTACCTTGTTGTGAACCAATGTAATGTTGTTGGATTCGAATGGATAAGTAAAATAATGATGGTTTATTGATGAATGGAATCTTATTGATGTATTATACAAGTTTCATGTTCAGTACTCAAGCATTTTAAGTCATTTTACTCAGTTTATTTACATATGGAGAAGATTTGGTGCCATTTCCCCAAGGGTTGAACTAGTGATTTTTGCTGTTGTTTGGGAGAGGGTTGGAACATAATTAATAACTAATGAATGGTGAATTTGGGAACTTAATAACATCCTTGATACATCCCCTACCTATGTTCATAAATTTGAGTGGGTTTGGAGGCATATGAGAATCCATTTTCAATACTTACCCCAGGGGGATTTGAACCCCAAATTACTAGTAAAATTGCATACTTGGTCCAGAATATTAAGAGAGTTTGCAGAGGTCTATTGGTGGAAATATCTCATCCCTGAACATCATATTCAATTCCTAATATCATTCATACACCTTCCTTGAATAGTTGAAGTCATTTGGAGTCAAATTGAGACCTAGAGACCAATACTAGTCAAAGGGAAATTACTAGTAAAGTTCCCTACATTGGCCAGAATTGAAAGAGGATTTGCAGAATTATTTTAAAGGTACAAAAGCATCCTTGAAACAATTATTTATGTTCTAACATCATCCATATACCTTCTCAGAATATTTGGGAGCAATTGGAGGAATTTGGGTACCTAGAGCTCAAAACTAGTCAAGGGTCTAACTAGGGAAAAAAGTGAAAAATTGCCATTTTAATAAAATTCCTAACAAGGGACATTACAGTGGTATCAGAGCATGGTCCTTGTACCTGTGAATTAATATCATACATTGAAGAATAAGTTGCAGCCATGTCTTACTATTATGAGGAATCCCATGAGTACAATTCTTATGAGGAATATGTAGATGCTTATGAGCAATATGAAGCAAAATGTGAATGGTTTGAGGAAGAGGTGCCATCATGCAACACTTCTTACAATTTCAGGAGGAATGAAGATTATGAATATGATTATGACCCTATGTATGATAAATATGAGTATGTCACACCACCAAAGGATAATTATATGGATGAGTTACAAAGATGGAGAGCAACATATAAAACCTTGCCCCAACAATATAAAAAATATCAAGAATATCTTGTTCGAAGGAAGATACACAAAAGGCCATGTCTTCTGAACACTACGATCGTGCGTTTTTTGCAAATAGGCCCAAACATGCAGATGTGGAGTTAGTAAAGAAATGTTTATGCCCTTCTTGTAAAGAACCTTGGAGTGAGTATCATACATCTGTGAGTGAAATGATGTCCTACTTGAGGAGAGCTTTTGGGAATTCTTCAAAAAACGATTCTAAAGATATTAATACTAAGGAAAACAAGGGGAAAAATGCATCTGCTTGCTTGAAGGAGCAAAAGGAAGAGACATCACAAGAGCATGAAGAAGATTCTATTGAAAATATGGAAGATCATTTCGAGACACCTTCTAGCTTAGACATGAACCAAAGAGCATCTACTGATGGATGCTTAAACTATGAAGTGTTTGGATATCCACATCATCTTTTTCAGGATCTTGCATGCAATTAGGGTTTGCATGCACTTTTCATGCATCCCAGTCACCAGGTTGATGCCTCCAGCACCTTAGCCACCTTATTCTAGCACCCGGGAGCCACTTACTTCAGAGTTTTAGCCCTTCTAGTCAGGAAGGCGCCCTCTTCTCACCTACTTCTAGAGAAGGGCGCACTTCTTCACCTACCACTGCAGTTCCACTTCAGTTACACTCAGTTAGCTCCGATTCTCCCTGATCTGAGGCTAGTTTCACTCCCGACTGACTGTTTCACTGAGACCTTTGCACCGGTTGCAAAGATGGATTCCATCTGCCTTGTTTTGGCTATTTCCGCATCCAAGCACTGGGAAGTGCACCACATGGATGTGAAGAGTGCATTTCTACATGGAGACCTTGCTGAAGAGGTATATATGCAGCAGCCAGAGGGCTACACATCAGATCCATCATTAGTTTGTAGATTGAAGAAATCTTTGTATGGGTTAAAACAGGCCCCAAGAGCTTGGTACGCAAAGATGGACTCCTTCCTTCTTTCTCAGAATTTCCAAATATGCAAATCTAATCCGAATGTGTATCTTCAGTGAGTTAAAGGTAATTTGTTAGTTATTGTACTTTATGTTGATGATCTTCTCATTACTGGTAGCACTCTTACTTCAATAAACAAGCTAAAAACTGCCTTAAATCTAGCTTTTGACATGAGCGATTTGTGCTTGCTGAGTCACTTTTTGGGCTTGGAGATAGCTCAAAATTTTGATGGGATCACTATATCTCAGCAAAAATATGCTTCCGACCTATTATTGAAGTTTAATATGTCTGAATGTAAGGAAGCCCCTTTCCCATTCCTCTCAGGAATCAGTCTTAAGGAGGGAGATTCTACACCGCTTGCAGATTGCAGTATGTATCGACAGTTGATTGGTTCACTACTTTATTTGGCACACTCAAGGCCTGATAATTCATATGCCGTGAGTTCCGTGTCAAGGTATATGCAGCAGCCACATGAGCTTCATTGGCGAGAAGCCAAGCAGATATTGCAGTATGTGAAAGGTACGAGACAATTTGGCATACATTATGCTGCAGATTCTGAGCTTGATTTCATTGGTTTTACTAATTCAGATTAGGCAGGTGATAGCATTGATCGGAAGTCCACTTCCGGTTATGTTTTCATGATTGGTCATGGTTCTATTTGCTGGTCCAGCAAAAAAAAAGCAGCCATTGCACTTTCTTCAGCAGAGGCAGAGTATCGAGGGGTAGTCAATGCCTGCATTCAGACAGTTTGGTTGCAAGGTATTCTTTCCGAGTTTGTTTTTGGTGGCACTACTTCGACTGTCCTATTTTGTGACAATCAAAGTGCTATCAAGATCTCCACAGATCCAGTTCAGCGGCAGAGGACCAAACACATTGAGATTCGTATGCATTACATTCGACAGTTGGTGCATGATCGCACCATCATTCTGCAATATTGCCCTACTGATGAGCAAATTGCAGACAACTTCACCAAGAGCTTCACTGAGAAGAAGTTCTCTTACCTTTGTTCACTGTTGGGGGTGAGTTCCATCATGGTGGAGACAGATTGATCCATTATTATTCTTTAGCTTGAGGGGGGGCTTTCTTCCCAGTGGGTTTTCCCTCTTTCCTCACTTAGTTTATTTTCAGCATTTTTTGGATTATTGTATTGGGGTGACCTTTGGTCTTAGTTACCAGGGCCCCACATTATTTTTTGCACATCATAGTCTAGCTTGATGGGGGGTGTTCGGATATCCACATCATCTTTTTCAGGATCTTGCATGCAATTAGGGTTTGCATGCACTTTGCATGCATCCCAGTCACTAGGTTGATGCCTCCAGCACCTTAGCCACCTTATTCTAGCACTCAGGAGCCACTTACTTTAGAGATTTAGCCCTCCTAGTCAGGAAGGCACCCTCTTCTCACCTACTACCAGAGAAGGGCGCACTTCTTCACCTACCACTGCAGTTCCACTTCAGTTACACTCAGTTAGCTCCGATTCTCCCTGATTTGAGGCTAGTTTCACTCTCGACTAACTGTTTCACTTTCGTTGGACTTCCAGATTGACTAGATGACTTGTTCTGACTTCAGTTAGCCTCCCATGCGCCCTCCACTGAGCCCACTTCCCTATATCAGTGCTACACACTTCAGTTATACATGTTACACTCAGTTAGACTCAGATTGACACCTGGATGACTGGTTCTTGTGCATTGATGACCACCACCGATTGATGATGAGGACTCCTAGTTGGAGTCAAGCTACTCCATTCAGTGATTCGAATGACCTCCTTAGGCAATTCGAATTGCTCAGTCATTGTTACTGTATTCTATTGTAATCATTCACCCTTACTGGGATATTGAGCACTGATGCATGTTTTGCACAGTTTTACACCATATTTTCTATGTTCATCTGTTGTGATTGATTTACTTGTTCATTAGATCTGCTGTGACTAATTTTACATGAAGGACTACCTATTGATGGGTGCTCACACCTCTATGTTGGTGACATAGAGATCACTTTTGAAAGTGTTGCTGCAAGCCCAAGTTCCATTAAACATGATAATGAAGACCTTGTAGCATTTGAAGAAGAACCAAGATCAACTTCCCCATTACCACTAGAGCTTCATGAAGTTGGTCCAAGAAAAAATGAAGAAGATGAGGAGGTTCATTTGCAAGAGCCTCATTTTCTTGAAGGGCCCTTAAAAATGAATGAAAAGAAGATCCAAGAGTCCCTCAACATTCTCCATGACACTCAAGAATTGGTGTCAAATTCTTGTTGGAAAGCTACTTCATTGGAGGAAACATCCTTCCTTGAAGACATGGAGAAGATTCAAAGAGCAATGTGCCACATCAAAGGTAATTTCATGTCTTTGATTTTTTATAGAAACCATTTTTTTGAGCTTAATGAATTGTTACATGATGCATACTTGAAGAATAATGAGGATAATCATAAGCTCACAATTCAAAATGAGCAACTTCTTGAAAAGTTGCAAGATACTTGTTTTTCCTCCTATGTTTCAGATTGTCAAATGGTAGATTGTTTGGAGGATTCTCATGACATGGTGGATCATGAGAAATGTGGAAATTTGAATGTTCTTGATGTGTTTGAAGATGAACTTGAAGAGATCCAAACACTTGATGTGGTGGAAGAGGAACTTGAATTGTCTCTTGATGAAGGTTATGCAATTTGTAAAGAAGAGCATGATTCCTCTACATTGGAACCAATCTATGACAAATGTTTCACACTTTTGAAGGAGCTGCATGATACTACCCATATGGATCCTTCCCATGATGAAACTTCTGCACTTTTTGATCATTTGGGTGAGTTAGTTCATTCTCCTACATCCTACAATTACATGCTTTGCAACACTCAATGAAGTATGGGTGAAATGGTTCTTTTTTATGGTGCCACATGAGGAGTATGGAACTCCTAGATTTGCTTTTTATGATGACATGGTTGGAGCACATTCTTATTCACATTTGAAGCAGTATCCTTTGTTACTTTATGATGATGCACATCTACATGGATGCACTTATGATATGCATTTGAGTCACTTGAAGACTCATGGTTTTTCTTGCTCAACACTTGGTTCATTTGATGTTGGAGGAACTTCATCCAACACTTGGGTGGATAAATTTATGATTGGAGAACATTTTTGTTGGCAGCCACATAATTTGATATATCTTTATTAATCTCACATTCATGGATGTATGGGTGAGACTTCTTTGAGTCCTTTGAAGTCTCATTGTTTTTTCTGCTCATTATTTGGTTCATATTTTAGTGGAGATTCTTCATTCACTTCTTGGATGAAAGAATACATGGCTAAATATTTTGATGCATATCACATCCTTTTGGAGCAACATTATAGGACAAGGGATCCTCACGTATGTCATTGGATCAGATTTGATGGGTCACTTGAAGATTGTATGCACTTGGAAAATGGTGGTCTACTTGCTTTGAGGTATAAGCACTTTCATGACTCTTTGATGAAGCATCTCCTTGATGTACATTTTCATTATGGTGTTATGTTATTTGATGATATATATTTTGTACTCATGATGTTTGGAAGAATGCATACAAGAAAATGGGATCCAGGAATCCTCTTATCTGATGGTATGGGTTGGAGAGCACTCTTAATTTTTGGGGTGCAATACAAGTAATGGGACCCTGGAATAATTTTTATCTCATTGGTTTCAATTTTTTTGGGGAAACAAGCAGTATGGGAGATGGATTTCCCACTTAATAAAGTGATTTTTATCAGAGTAATGCAACAGCAAGCATGGTGGTTCCTCTCTAAAATCTTCATGGAAACTCAAAGACTCAAGGTTGGGCAATTCAATGGCAAATTCAAAGAATTATACAGAAAGCAAGTTCTTCAACACCCATGTTTGAAATTGCTTGAGGACAAGCAATATTGGGAAGGGAGGATTTTTCATGTCCCAAATTTGGCATTGGGTCACAATGGCCTAAGAAAATTGGCCCTATTCATTAGTGTTGAGATATTGTAACTTCAAAGAATATTATATTTGTACTTTATTATTCCGGAGATGTTTCATTCCTCCGTGAATATCTTATTGTATATCCGGAGATGGTTATTCCTCCGTCGGAATGTGGTAACTCGGGTTATTAGACTTCCCTAGTGGGGGTCGGCCCTGTATGTGTTATGTGGGTCAAAGGGTTATTAAACCACCCTAGAGGGGTCATCCCAGTCAGTTGTAGTGGGGTATTTAACCCATTGGTTAAATACGAGCCTACGTGTACTTGTGTAAAAGATATGTCAGAGTAGTGTATAAATAGAGGAGGTGTGTTCCTTATTTGACACACACACTCACTTGAGAGAGAGGCGCACTTGTGGAGGAGAGGTTTGCTATGGTGGAGGAGGATATCATGTCTTTGGTTTGGATCTTTGTATATTGCTGGTCATCTATATTGAGGAAGCTTTACTGGGTTTTCTACCCCATGAGGGTTTCCCAGGATAAATCTGTGTCTCTTGTGTTTTTGCTATGCTTGTTGTTTCTTCAGTGATTCTGTATATGCTATTATTGTGAAATGGAATGTAATGCTGTTATTTTCTGTCTTAGAATATTAAATCTTAACATGGTATCAGAGCTAAACTGAAGGAAGGAAAGGTATGGCACTTACGACACTTGCTTTACTTACGACAATTTGAAGGTTAGGGTTTTATATAGCAAAAACCAGTCATCGTGGAACTTTTGCTATAAATCCATTTTGGCGAAGGTTCAGGATCTGAAACCTTTACAAGTCGTATATAACATCTCCAGGTATCTTGTGTCCAAAGGGAACCCTCAGATTCGTTGTACTTTGTAAGTTATGATCAGTACAAGTTAGGGTTTCTGCCTCTTCCAGATCTCAGTCAAAATCAGGTAACTTAGGAAAAAAGGTCATAACTTGGGATAGGAAGCTCCAAATGAAATTTAGTAAACAGTGACAGGTATTACACAGACTGTACTATCTCAGCTAATGTTTTCAGAGGCCGAAGCTGAACCAGTGACACGTGGCACGTCGTACAAGTTCGCTCTCCTGTTTTATCCCATAAATAGGTCACGTTGCGACACTTGGCATAACTCTCTCTCAGAGAGTCCAATTGAGGTCAGACCTGTCAGGATGGAAAGATAACAGGGAGAGATATCTCAAGAAAAGTTTTCATAGGCCGAAGTTCAAACAGTGACACGTGGCACGCCGTACAAGTTCACTCTCCTATATTATCCCAAAAAAGGTCACGTTGCGACATTTGGCATAACTCTCTCTCAGAAAATCCAATTGAGGTCAGACCTGTCAGGATGGAAAGATGACAAGTCAGGATACTGCAGAAAAAGTTTTCAGACCTTGTGGAGAAAAAATTTCAGAGTTATAGTAGAAACAATCAGGTACATATTTCTGTCAAAACAGAATTATTTTTGGAGCACCTTTATTCATGGTTTCATGAATTTAGGGTTTCAGATAAAGTTAGAATTTTTGGAATCGAAATCCACGGCTGAATGCTACTCAGGAAAATCAAAATTTAGAGACCAAGATCAATTTTTTTGGTTGGGTAGAAGACCGGGCTTGATTAAACCCTAGCTCGGGATTTTGATCAGAAAGATGGAAAATTAGGGCTTCAGCAAAAGTTGGAATTTTTGAAGTCTGTAACCACGGCTGGAAGCTCCTCAGAAAAATAAGAGTTTAGAGCCTTGGATCGAACCTTTTTATTGGACAGAAAGGTGGGCTTCATCAAACCCTAGTTCGGGTTCCTGTCCAGAAGATCCAGAAGTTTCGAAGGCAATTTTGAGGGGTCAAATTTTGGAGATTTCAAAATTGAAGTATGCTAGTTTGATCAGCTTAGCAAGACACATCCTTCCATCCATTCAGAAGTGTGAAAGTCAAAGATTGAATTTTTAGGGTTTCTCTAGCAAACCCTAATCAAGCTCCAAATCAAGTTTCAGGGGGAGTTGAGGCTAAGGCCTTACATAAGAAGACTACAAGAAGTCTCGACAGGTATGACTCAAGGAGGTTCAGGTATGTCTTGAAATCTGATTCCTGATTAAATTCATAATGTGTTTGTCTTCATATTATTTGTTAGTACAATCTTGATTAATGTTAGACTTATCTTATCAACCTAGTAACAGTATGAATGCATGTGAATGATCGAATACATTCATTGATTAGGGTTATATGATTGTACTAATGCATTATGGTGTTGTGTGAGGTTGATGTTGTCTGCTAACAAGATTCAGGTACATCACGAAAGACAAATCAAGTTCCACATGAAGACAAAGACTCATCCATAATCTTTGTTCTACTTACGAGGTATGTATGACTTTGATATATTATGCTTAACCTATGAGACATGCAGGTTCTAGCCCAGGATCTCTAAATCATTGAAGAGATTGTTTAGGTATGTTGTACATAACTAAGCAGATATACTAATCCAGGTATGTTTTCCTATGTCAAGTTAGAATCTTACCTTGTGTTAGGATCCCCTATATAAGTATACTTGGTATGATTGGTTATGCTTATTAATAAAGTTAATCAAGGGTTTATGCACATTATGTCTCTTATCTTGATTGATGATTTAACTAACTAGAAGAGTACTATGATCAAACAAGAATATGCATGAGTAAAAGAAGACTTCCTTGAAACCCTAAATACTAATGATCATGACTATACATATTCAAGATTATTTAGAATTAGAATGTTTTGAGAATATACTAATGAATGTATGTTTGTGTATGAGATCATGAGGATGACACTAGTGCACACTTGAGCATGCACAGTGGTACAGAATGAATAAAAGTTCAAAAGACATACAGAAGATCAAGCAGGAGGCAACCACACAAACATAAAAGATAAGTATTTGAGTTGTTATTTGAAATAATAAATGATATTTCTTGTATGCATATTTGTATTCCTAGAACATATCATGCTGAGTGCAAACATTCATAGAGCATTGAACAGTATACTACTAATATGCATATGATTGGTAAGTTGGACAAACATTCCATTGTTGCTTGTCTAGAATGAAACCTCTTTGCTGACATGCTGAGAGCTGTGCACACTCTCGATAGTATGTTCTGGTAGAGATGGAAGGCATCTAGATAGCCAGTGTATGCATACAGGATATGGGAAAGTGTTGTGCCAAAGTATTGGTCAAGATAGTTGCATAACTATGTAAATGATATCTGTATGCATAATAGGTTATCATGTCAACATGATTTCATGATTATGAAGTATTACTAATCATGTACTTAATTTTGTTTTGTAGGAAAGATCATGAAGAATAATGAACACCGAACAAGTGATGGATGTTCAACAAGAAGATTTACAAATCAAACAAAATATAGAAGGCTCATGGCTAGAAGATTCTCTTAGAAAGAGGAAGAGAATCATAACAAGATGTTTGCTCCAAGTGGATAGATAAGACCATTCTCTTAATGGTGTAATTAAAGAAGAAGTGTGAATCAGGTTCTGTATGGGTACCCAGGATCGATAATCAATTGATGAGCTTAATGATCATCATGGGTGATGTGGATCTCAACCTTTGCTACAAGATTGAATATGGCTTCTATGCACATATGACATGGATACAAGAAGGAACTCACCTCAGAGTTCGAATGATGTTGAGGTTCATATCAGTAGACCCATCTAACGGGAGATGGCATAGATAGATGGCTGCATAAAAGAAAATGAAAGATCTCAGATTAATGTATTACTTCCTAGGTCTGGAAGTATGGCAAGGCTCAGAAGGAATCTTTCTCAACCAGGGAAAGCATGCTGAAAAATATTAAAAGGACTTGATGTGTTGGAATGGCCACTCTTGAATTTGTTATCAGATGACTCATCAGAGTTAGTGGATAGAAATCTGTACAGACAAAATATTGAGTCATTGATGTGTCTAACAAATACTAGGTCAGATATATGCTTTGCTGTGAACACCTTGTGTCAGTATCTAGTGGAAAACCAGATGTGTTCACCCGTTAGTTGCAAAGCATGTGTTGAAATACCTAAAGGATACGATAGATTTTGATCTATGTTATCTTAGAGATCATGACTTCAGATGGCTACACAGATGTTGATTGGGCAGAAATTGTATCAGACAGGAAGAGCACATCGAGAGGATGTTAATGTCTGGGATCAGCCATGATCTCATGGTTTAGAAGGAAGCAATATAGTGTGGCTCTTAGCACAAGCAGAATATATGGATTCTTGCTCTGCTAAGTTATGAAACAGTATGGCTTCAGGATTGTTTGACTTAGAGATAGACCCAACTATGATCCTATGTGACAAACAGAGTTGTATCAAGATGGCAGAGAATCTAGTGTTCCAAGATATGGTGCAGAAAGGAACCAAAAGTTTGAATTTGTAACAAGTTACCAATGTACTAACCAAACTTCTACCGATCCGATGTACTAACCAAACCTATACCTCAAATAAAATTTTTCGAGACAAACTTAATATAGTTCAGAAGGACCCTCCTCGAAAGGGGGAGTCATGTGATAACTCATGATGAGATTGCCTGCATCGACAGTGAGGTCGATGATGAGGATACCTATATTAGTGATGCCGACAGAAAGGTTGGTGGATGGTCCTTAGACAGGGTCAAAGGTGACAAGGGGATTGCATCATCCTTGAACATATGTTCTAAAGAGAGCCGTAGACATATGTCTTCGAGAATGAAGTCCTTGGTGGACATGATAGGATTGCATCATACTCAAGAGAGCCGTAGACGTATGTCTTCGAGAATGAAGTTCTTGGTGAACATGTGAGGGGATTGGATCATCCCTGGACTTTAGTCCTAAAGAAGAGCCGTAGACGTATGTCTTCGAGAATGAATTTTTTGGTGAACATGTGAGGGGATTGGATCCCTGTACTTTAGTCCTAAAGAAGAGCCGTAGACGTATGTCTTCGAGGATGAAGTTTTTGGTGAACATGTGAGGGGATTGGATCATCCCTGGACTTCAGTACTAAAGAAGAGCCGTAGACGTATGTCTTCGAGAATGAAGTTCTTGGTGAACATGTGAGGGGATTGGATCATCCCTGGACTTTAGTCCTAAAGAAAAGCCGTAGACGTATGTCTTCGAGAATGAAGTTTTTTGGTGAACATGTGAGGGGATTGGATCATCCCTGGACTTCAGTCCTAAAGAAGAGCCATAGACGTATGTCTTCGAGAATGAAGTCCTTGGTGGACGGTTGAGGATTAAGTCATCCTTGGACGTAGGTCCTAAATGTACGGTGGAGGATTAAGTCATCCTTGGACGTGGTCCTAAATGTACGGTGGAGGATTAAGTCATCCTTGGACGTGGTCCTAAATGTACGGTGGAGGATTAAGTCATCCTTGGACGCGGTCCTAAATGTATGGTAAGGATTGGATCATCCTTGGACTTTGGTCCTGTGAACTGAGCCGTAGACATGAGGTCTCCGAGAATTGATAGGACTGGATCGTCCCTGGACTTCGGTTCAAAAGGTACATGTTAGGACTGGATCGTCCCTGGACTTCGGTTCAAAAGGTACATGATAGGACTGGATCGTCCCTGGACTTCGGTTCAAAAGGTACATGACTGGATTGTATCATCCATGGACCTATGTCCTAAAGAGAGCGGGATTGATCATCCTGTAATATGATCGTGTGTGTTGCAGGATATGCTGCTATGTATTAGTGAGAATACATGCTTTTGATGATAGATGTATTAGTGAGAATACATGCTTTTGATGATGGATGTATTAGTGAGAATACATGCTTTTGATGATAGATGTATTAGTGAGAATACATGCCTTTGATAAGAGATGTATTAATGAGAATACATGTTTTTGATGATATATGTATTAGTAAGAATACATGTTTTGATGATAGATGTATTGGTGTGGATACTAATACCGATGATCCAGATGATGTAGATCAAGATGATCTAGATGCTGTAGATCGTGATGATCCAGATGCTGTAGATCGAGATGATCCAGATGCTGTAGATCGAGATGATTCTGATGCTGATAATCATATGATGACGATGCTGATGATCATGAGGATCCAGATGTTGATGGTGTTGTAGTTGTTCGAGTGCTGCAGAAGATAAAGACTCAGTACTGAAGATGTTGATGCTCCAGTATTGAAGATATTCCAGTAACTGCTTGAGTTACTTATGATGTTGAGAAAGCTTCCAATGATTTATAGATGTATCATGTATGATGTTGATGACTCCTTGCTCGTGCAGATGCTGTTATAATATCCTTCTCGTTAAGGGGGAGTGTTGAGATATTGTAACTTCAAAGAATATTATATTTGTACTTTATTATTCCGGATATGTTTCATTCCTCCGTGAAGATCTTATTGTATATCCGGAGATAGTTATTCCTCCGTCGGAATGTGGTAACTCGGGTTATTAGACTTCCCTAGTGGGGGTCGGCCCTGTATGTGTTATGTGGATCAAAGGGTTATTAAACCACCCTAGAGGGGTCGGCCCAGTCAGTTGTAGTGGGGTATTTAACCCATTGGTTAAATACGAGCCTACGTGTACTTGTGTAAAAGATATGTCAAAGTAGTGTATAAATAGAGGAGGTGTGTTCCTCATTTGACACACACACTCACTTGAGAGAGAGGCGCACTTGTAGAGGAGAGGTATGCTATGGTGGAGGAGGAGATCATGTCTTTGGTTTGCATCTTTGTATATTGCTGGTCATCTATATTGAGGAAACTTTACTAGGTTTTCTATCCCATGAGGGTTTCCCAGGATAAATCTGTGTCTCTTGTGTTTTTGCTATGCTTGTTGTTTCTTCGGTGATCCTGTATATGCTATTATTGTGAAATGGAATGTAATGCTGCTATTTTCTGTCTTAGCATATTAAATCTTAACAATTAGAGTTTGTCAAATTGATGCTAAAGGTCAAATAATTGCCAAGGAGAAAAATTACTAGTTTCCTAGGTTTGGGGCAGAAGCTTTGGGATTTGGAATAATGGGGATAATAAATGATGTTGGAACATTATGATGGAATAAATATTTAATAAAGGAGATAAATAAATATATACAAGTTAAAATCAAAGTGGCATTTGATCATGAAGACACATTGAGGAAGTGGGACCAACACAAGCTAGAATTTATGTGCCACATGGCATCCTCTTCTTGCAATTTCGAATCCATGGGAAGCCTAATGTTATTGGGATGAGTTATAAGGTCAATAATACTTGGAATGAGTCAATGAGATCGAAATATAGAGGAAGAGTAACTGCCATGGAAGAGGAAGAGGCAATTTGGAGCTAGTGAGACACGTGGGCTAGATTCCCTAGCTCTATGACAACAATGATGAAGATGCTATGACACATATGACACAAATCAGACCTGAAGGCTGACATATGACATATATGACATGTTAGGGATAAAAATAGACTCCAAGAGGGTGCTCAAGGGTGTTAGGGAAGCTAAGATGCTTTCACATGTGATTTGGTGGAAGTGGGAGACTAGGAATTGTTGTACAAGTGGCGTTCTTTGGAATCTCTTCCCAACTTGAGTTGGCATGAGTCTCTTGGAAGGAATTCGACCCATGGAGGAAATTAGAAATTTATAAATTTCAAGAATAAAGAATGAAACCAGCTTTTGATTATTTGTAGAATTTGCAATTGCATTTGTGAAGAGGGAGAGTTAGTGGATGACTAGTTTCTTGCCTTAGCCAATTTCGAGGGTGAAAGATTCCCATCCAAGTTGGTAATTGGAAAGGACATTAAGACCTTTCATTTGGAGCTTTAATGGAGTCTTTATTTGTAGGTGTAATCTACAGGGCAGCTCATGGTTTCTTCTATTGCAGCTCACTCCTTCAACCATTTCCAGTTTTGATGGCATATTCTTGATCCTTGAGGGAGGGCGTTTTTGGTGAGCTATTGTACTCTTTGGGGGAGGTTATAATGCACTATTTATTTTGTAATATGAAGTAAATACTATGTTCATCTCCAAAAATTTTTAGGTCGAAATTCCAAGTAGAAATGTATAAATCTCATTTTTAATGAAAGAACAATGCCATTTCCCCACTAGCTTGTTGTGAACCAATGTAATGTTGATGGATTCGAATGTATATGTAAAATACTAATGGTTTATTGATGAATGGAATGTTATTGATGTATTATACAAGTTTCATGTTTAGTTCTCAAGCATTTGAAGTCATTTTACTTAGTTTATTTACATTTGGAGAAGATTTGGTGCCATTTCCCCAAGGGTCGAACTAGTGATTTTTGCTGTTGTTTGGGAGAGGTTTGGAACAGACTTAATAACTAATGAATGGTGAATTTGGGACCTTAATAAAATCCTTGAGACATACCCTACCTCTTTTCATAAATTTGAGTGGGTTTGGAGGCATATGGGAAGCCATTTTCAGTACTTACCCCAGGGGGATTTGAACCCCAAATTACTAGTAAAATTGCATACTTGGTCCAGAATCTTAAGAGAGTTTGCAGAGATATTTTGGTGGCCATATCTCATCCCTGAACATCATATTCAAGTCCTAATATCATTCATACACCTTCCTTGTATATTTGAAGGCATTTGGAGTCAAATTGAGACCTAGAGACCAATACTAGTCAAAGGAAAATTATTAGTAAAGTTCCCTACATTGGCCAAAATTGAAAGAGGATTTGCAGAAGTATTTTAAAGGTTCAAAAACATCCCTGAAACACATATTTATGTTCTAACATCATCCATATACCTTCTCAGAAGATTTGGGAGCAATTGGAGCAATTTGGGGACCTAGAGCTCAAAACTAGTCAAAGGTCTAACTAGGAAAAAAAGTGAAAAATGCCATTTTAATAAAATTCCTAACAAGGGACATTACAGAAATAATTCTAAATCTTT
Source organism: Larix kaempferi (assembly GCA_027924585.1). Lineage (NCBI taxonomy): Eukaryota > Viridiplantae > Streptophyta > Pinopsida > Pinales > Pinaceae > Larix > Larix kaempferi. Next base: position 14,854,074 of record BSBM01000257.1, on the reverse strand, counting down.
TAATTTATAAATTGATAAATAATTTGAGTGATAAAATGTATTAATGAATTTAGATTTGATATAAAAATATTTAATAATAATTAATGTGTGAATAAGTAAAATAAAATTAAAAAATTAACTTATAAATTGTGTTTATATCAAATATTCAAAAATAATAAACCAATTGCAATACTTTTTATAAAATTATTTTCTATTTTATTTTACATAAATATCAATATATCACTTAAAATAATAATAAATAAACAAATTAAATATGACAAAAAAAAATTTAATTACCATAAAAAAAAATACAAACAATTTTAATTAAAGTATTCTCACAACAAACTAAGCTAAAATATTTTACTTTATTTATATACAAAAATAACATGACCAAAAACAACAACTAAACTTGAATTTAACTTTGATTGGGCCCTTGAATTTAACTTTGGTTGTATCCCATTAATTCAAAAGGAATCACAAAATTGTGAAATTTGATTGTGAGTTCTTTAACAAAATCAGCTTTGAGGTAGTCACTAAGCTTGTGATTCTTTAACAAAACTAGCCTAGATGTAGTGATCTCAATGTAAGCGACTTTAGCCTGAAAATTAATTTTAGGAGAAACCTTAAATCAACCATCGACGAAATATAATATAAAGAAGAAATTACTCTTTAAACTACAATGACTATAAAAATCAGGAAATCAATTCAGATCTCCAAATTAGAATAGTTTTATTTGATAATTTAGTTAAAAAAACCCAAAATATTCGTGGCCACTATAATGTTATTTTTCGTTTGCTAAAAGACTCCATTACATAGCACAAATATATACAAAAATAGAAACATCAGACCAGCTCCATTCAATTACCCGCAGGTTAAGTTCTCTCTTACTGTATATGCAACCTTAATTCTCGGAAGCTTCACCCAGATCAAGGTATGGGTTTGACGGCCCCTGCAATATCCTAGAGAAACGTCGGCGGACAGAAAAAGGAATAGAGTCAAACGACATCGTAAGGGGGCTTGAGTCTCGATGGTGAAAATCGTCGAGAGAATATCCCACTACAAATATTTATAAGTGGATATAATGAATATTAAGTTTTTAAAATTTTAGTTTATTGTATATTAGAAAGTGGGTGTTGATGTTCAATATAAGTTTATTTTGAAACGTAAAATATAAAGTATTTGTCTATATGTATTAGTACATTTATATTACATTGAAAAGTAATATATAGTACTTCTTATGGTATGACTACTTTACTTACAAAATTGATGTGATTAACGATGGGTTTTTATCCACTATTTAGAATTTTGACAAATAGTTATCTTTAACTCAACCAATGCCACCTCAACCATAAGGGATGATGTCATCCTCTAGAATGCGATTGGTTATTTTAAAGTTGATTTTGATAGTGTTGAACTTTGATTGTCATTGATGTCAACTAATGTCAAAGAGGATATCAATTGGTTTTGTAATACCCCTATTTTGGACTTTAAACCCCTACTATATTTATGCTAAGTATTATTTAATTTATACTTAGGAAAGTTTAGAAATCTTCTAAAAGAGGTTTTTATTGACCATGTGGACCAGCACATTAAAATATGGAGTCACAGTCCCCTAAGGTTGGAGGGAAAATGACACTTAATAATAATAATAAGAAATTATTATTGGAGACAATTGGCAAATCCTAAAAAAAATAATTGAGAGATTAATGAATTAAAAGAATTCACATAATGAGCAAAATTCCCCTAAGAGAATAAAAGGTGAAAACTCATTGAAACTCTCATTATTCATTATGCATCGTTCACAATCTCATGAGCTGAATACACAAGAGAAATGGGAATGGGAAACACAAAAACCTGAGACAATGAATGCCGGTGAGGGAGGACAAATTTGGGAGGATCAAACTGGTCCTGAAGCCAAGCAATTGAGGGCAGGTTTGGGAGGACCAAACTGAGTCAGATCAGAAAGAATCAAACAATTTGGTATGGGCTTGGCCACTTAACTGTGTGTAGGTAGGAGAACTGCCCCAAGTTTTGTAGAGTTACTGCACATACCTGAATAGACTGTGTTTAATGATTCTCTCTTTGGCTAAGGATTAAAAGCCCCTGGAGCACCCTAGAGCTCAAGAGTACAGAGTTGGGTGTTGGGTTGCCTAATTTTCCTTTTGACATATCTTGAATAACTTGGGAAATAACAAGTTAAGGGTAACTAAATTAAATACTCTACCTGGGGGACTGTGAACTCAGCTCGGGGATGACCTGTGAGCAAGGAGTAATTGCTGGTCAAAGGCTGGGAGGTTTGTGCCTAGTTCCACTGGTCAGCAGATTTAGATAAGTGTTTATCTTCTGACTTGCAGAGTATTTGCTTTGGAATAATATTTAGATATGTTTCTAAGTATATCTGATTTACAGTTGAAAGGTATATGTATCAGATCTGATTATATCTGTATTATTTCATGTACATTCTGAGTTTGAATCTCAGTTGAATAACTAGATATCTATATTGAGTTTATATATGATCATTTCTACATATCTAGAATATTTATGTTATGGGCTGGGTGTGGAAACACCTACTTCCTATTTGCAGTAGATGTACAACAATAAGACCCCCTATACTGTTGAAATAGTATGCAACATTTATTATAAGACTGCTATGTACATGTGCTAACCTAGGGTTTGCTGAGACATGTGACCATATTGCAGGTGTTGTATTTTAAATGTATTCCAGTATTGAATAAAGTTCTTAGGCATTTTATTGTAATGCTGCAAATAGGGCATGCAGGTAAACCTGAAGGTTTACATGCCTAGCCCCTTATGTGTATTAACTCTTTCATAGTAGAGTTTTATTTCAGAAATGATAAACCCTGATAATGCTAGAGTGCAAACCTATTCTAAGTCCTCTGGGAGTCTAGACCTACCTTCAAGACCAGGGCTTGTAAAAGGAACCGGGGAAAACCTTGCAGGCTACAGCGAGTAGTTCTAAAGTATCTATGCCGATATCATATAGAAATAGGGTTTTAGTAGTGTAGGTATGGAAGGCTCTTAAGATTTAAAACTTGGAACTCGTTTCAAAGAAAGAATGGATAGCTCTATTTCAGAGTTATGGTTATAGATAGAGTTTGTATCTTATTCAAATCTGGTCAAAATAGACAATATGAAATTAAATGGTATTTCAGTTAGATTTTTGAATATTGAAATGTAATATAGATATATATGTTGCTATATAAATTCCTGAGTATGGATCTATCCTATATAAACTTTGATATATGTATTTCTGAGTGAATATGTGCATAGATGTCACTCTGAGTTAAATGGCTAATGCCTAATCTGGCAACATTGTATTACATATTTATTAACTTGAATGTGAATGCATTCGCTGGTGGTGATATGCGAGTTTGGGAAGATCCAGATCGCTGTGTATGTATGATATTATGCAAAAAGAATGCAACATCAAATGCATTGAGTGCTGAACGAATCGTTTCAGGTAAACTAGGGTTTATCTTTAGCATGACAGTCCTCATTTTAATGAATGGCGTTATTTATAAACTTTCGTTGCATATTGTATTACTATCGGTGCGTCCACATTAATACATAAACATACATTGCATACCTTTAATATCTCAACAGAATAAAGCATACACGCATTACATTTATTTACATCTTCAGCATATAAATGCAGTACGTATCTATTTAAACATTATTGAAGACCTCGAATCGTTTCCCTTAAACATTCATTTGTTTGTGCATACGATGGGCAGGCTTAACGCATTACCCTAACAATATTCTTTATACACAAATTTAAAAACAATAGTACAGTATGCCTTTGAATGAAAACGAATTCGTGGAGGATGCATAACATGAAGACGAATGTCCTAGTTTCCGGAGCAGAAAGCAATACATTCATTTATGCAGCGATCAATCAATCTTTGGGTTCATATCATAATCATATGCATCAAACAGTAAATCGCTATGCTTAAACAAAGACGAAACATTTAAAATATATACATTGCATTATAAAGTCGAATGCCGAGGGAATTGGTTAATACAGACCATGTATCACAAAATACATATCAAGTTAAATAACATTCCGACCCAACGAAAATCACTGTGGGATTATCAAGTCAAGCATGGCTTGCAACAAGGTATACATTACAACGTTCACCAGTAATCCATTTCGCAGACAGAGTTTTGGGAATGCGAAGGCTGTGGCGTTGCCACTTAATTTTACAAAGAAGCCATTGAATCCCAACGCCTTTGCCGGGGGGAAGAGCGTCGTTGGAAATTTTAAAATTAAAGCATGACAGTGGGAAGTCCTCGGGACTGTATTCCCTTAAGTGCACAACAACCTTGTGATGACAAAGGAGTGCACAGAGGTCACAACGTTTCCCCTATGGCTGGTGTTATGCCCCATCACTTTGGCCAAGGGCTGTGACACTTAAAAATTGGAAAACGAGAGCAGGGAGAAACCTTGACCACTTGACATCGTTTTAGCTTCCTCTATGCGGTTAAGTTCCTCCTAGGGGCTGAAAGGTTTCCACTAGTCATGGCCAACCCAGACTCTGAATTCTTGGTTCGAGGAAGATGAGTCCCATAGATCCTGAACCAGAAATTTGTTGTTAATAGTGCATTCTTGGATAACCTGAGGAGCTTCCACATTGCTAGCTAATGAAGGAAACCGTTTCCAGGTGTTAACCCATGCCTTAGCACGAAGTCCGTTCCTGACTTCCCAGAAACAATTATCCTGAACAAGGGGTCGACCCAGAGTGGCCGACTTCCAGATGTGCGATCCCGAAGGTGACTTAGAGAAGCGAATTAAGTTATTTTTTTCCTAGTTTGCAACATATTTAGCATGCCAGAGTTTGACCCATGGTTCTTGAGTATGAGAGACCCATCGTGTCATGTCCCAAATTTGTAATTAGGTCACAATGGCCTAATCACATTAGCCATATTCATTAGAGTTTGTAAAATTGATGTTAAGGGTCAAATAATTGCCAAGGAGGAAAATTACTAGTTTCCTAGGTTTGGGGTGGAAGCTTTGGGATTTGGAATAAGGGGGATAATAAATGATGTTTAGACATTGGAAGGGTTCAAGTATTTAATAAATAGAGTGAATAAGAAATTCAAGAGAAATCCTAGGTGACAAATGGTTTTGGAGACATATGGAGGATGTGGGACCCACACTAGCTTGATTTTTCATAATACATGGTATATCTCTTTTGCAAATTCGAATTAATGGGAATGTGAACACTCTTGGGTGAGTTGGTAAGTCATAACACATGTCATTGAGCATCTTAGGTCGAATTGGGAAGTATTGGTAACCTCCATGGAAGATAAAGAGTCAAAGTGGAAGTTTGTGGACACTTGGGCTAGATTCCCTAGCCCCTATGACACCAATGATGGAGCATCTATGACAACTATGACAAATTGCAGACCTGACCTCTGACATCTGACCACTATGACATGTCAGCCCCAAAAATAGGCTCAAGGAAGTCGAATTTGGGATTTGGAGAAGCCAAAGAGACCCAAAATCGAATTTGGGAGAAGATGGAAGGTTGGAACTAGGAGACAAGTGGCAAATGTGGAATATTTCCTAAATGGAAATCTATTGAATCTATTGAGAGGATTTCGACCCTTAGAAGGCTAATTTTGGTTATAAAATGTAGAAATGAAGTATGAGAATGGCTTTTGATCATTTGTAGAATTTGCAATTGCATTTGTGAAGAGGGAGAGCTAGTGGATGACTAGTTTCTTGCCTTAGCCAATTTCGAGGGTGAAAGATTCCCATCCAAGTTGGCAATTGGAAAGGCCATTCAGACCTTTCATTTGGAGCTTTAATGGAGTGTTTATTTGCAGGTGTAAGCTACAGGGCAGCTCATGGTTTCTTCTATTGCAGCTCGCTCCTTCAACCATTTCCAGTTTTGATGGCATATTCTTGATCCTTGAGGGAGGGCGTTTTTGGTGAGCTATTGTACTCTTTGGGGGAGCTTCTAATGCCCCATTTCTTTTGTAATATGAATTAAATACTCTGTTCTTCATCTCCAGAAAGTTTCAGGTCGAAATTCCAAGTAGAAATGTATAAATCTCATTTTTAATGGAAGAACAATGCCATTTCCCCACTACCTTGTTGTGAACCAATGTATTGATAATGATTTCGAATGAATGGATGATTCTATGATATATTTGTGATCAATATACTGCCATGGATGTATTCTACAAGTTTCATGTACTGTACTTGAGCATTTGAAGCATTTTTAGTCAGTTTAGTTGTATTGGGAGGTGAAATAGTGCCATTTCCCCAAGGGTCGAATTGGGGATTTTTGCAGTTGAATGGGAGAGGGTGAGAACAGTTGTAATAAACCATTAATGGTGCATATGAGACCTTAATAACATACTTAACACATTACATACCTCTGTTCATAAATTTGAGTGGGTTTGGAGGCATTTGGGAAGCCATTTTCAGTACTTACCTCAGGGGGATTTGAACCCCAAATTACTAGTAAAATTGCATACTTGGTCCAGAATCTTAAGAGAGTTTGAAGAGGTCTTTTGGTGGCCATATGTTATCCCTGAACATCATATTCAATTCCTAATATCATTCATAAACCTTCCTTGAATATTTGAAGGCATTTGGAGTCAATTTGAGACCTAGAGACCAATACTAGTCAAAGGGAAATCACTAGTAAAGTTACCTACATTGACCAGAATTGAAAGAGTATTTGCAGAAGTGTTTTAAAGGTACAAAGGCATCCCTGAAACACATATTTATGTTCTAATATCATTCATATACCTTCTCAGAAGATTTGGGATCATTTGGGGCAAATTTGGGACCTAGAGATCGAAACTAGTCAAAGGTCGAATTAAGGAAAAAAGTGGAAAATTGCAATTTTAATAAAATTCCTAACAAGGGACATTACAGTGGTATCAGAGCATGATCTTGGCACTTGATGTGGTATAATATTCACGAGGACAATAATTCAGGTACCACCATTAGATATTGAAACCAAAAGTGCTTTTGTTGAAGAAAAAAAAAAGTAGGAGAAGAAGAGCAAATTTTTTGAGGAAACTATGACTAGGGATGAAAAGGGAGCCTCATATGATGGTGAGGAGCATATAAAAATTATGAAAACAATATTCGAAGATATGACCAAGCAAATAAAGGAAGGATTCGAATTGTTTTCTATCGAACTTGTGGAAAAAATTATTGATTTTAAGGAAACCAAGGGGCAAAATGCATCAACTTGCTTGAAGGAGCAAAAGGAAGAGACATCACAAGATCATGAAGAAGATTCTATTGAAAATATGGAAGATCATTTCGAGACACCTTCTAGCTTAGACATGAACCAAAGAGCATCTACTGATGGATGCTTAAACTATGAAGGAGTACCTACTGATGGGTGCTCACACCTCTATGTTGGTGACATAGAGATCACGTTTGAAAGTGTTTCTACAAGTACAAGTTTCATTAAGCATGATAATGAAGACCTTGTAGCGGTTGAAGAAGAACCAAGATCAACTTCCCCATCACCACTTGAGCTTCATGAAGTTGGTCCAAGCAAAATTGAAGAAGATGAGGAGGTTCATTTGCAAGAGCCTCATTTTCTTGAAGGGTCCTTAAAGATGAATGAAAATAATATCCAAGAGTCCCTCAGCATTCTCCATGACACTCAAGAATTGGTGTCAAATTCTTGTTGGAGAGCTACTTCATTGGAGGAAACATCCTTCCTTGAAGACATGGAGAAGATTCAAAGAGCAATGTGCCACATCAAAGGTAATTTCATGTCTTTGCTTTTTGATAGAAACCATTTGTTTGAGCTTAATGAATTGTTACATGATGCATACTTGAAGAATAATGAGGATATTCATAAGCTCACAATTCAAAATGAGCAACTTCTTGAAAAGTTGCAAGATACTTGTTTTTCCTCCTATGTTTCAGATTGTCAAATGGTAGATTGTTTGGAGGATTCTCATGACATGGTGGATCATGAGAAATGTGAAAATTTGAATGTTCTTGATGTGTTTGAAGATGAACTTGAAGAGATCCAAACACTTGATGTGGTGGAAGAGGAATTTGAATTGCCTCTTGATGAAGGTTATGCAATTTTTAAAGAAGAGCATGATTCCTCTACATTGGAACCAAACTATTACAAAGAGTTCACACTTTTGAAGGAGCTGCATGATACTACCCACATGGATCCTTCCCATGATGAAACTCCTGAACTTTTTGATCATTTGGGTGAGTTAGTACATTCTCCTACATCCTACAATTCCATGTTTTGCAGTATTAGTCTCAATGAAGTATGGGTGAAAGGGTTCTTTTTGATGGTGCCACATGAGGAGTATGGAACTCCTAGATTTAACCTTTATGATGACATGGTTGGAGCACATTCTTATTCACATTTGCAGCAGCATAATTTGTCACTTTATGATGATTCACATCTACATGGATGCACCTATGATATGGATTTGAGTCACTTGAATACTCATGGTTTTTCTTGCTCAACACTGGGTTCATTTGATGTTAGAGGAACTTCATCCAACACTTGGATGAATAGATTTATGATGGGAGAACATTTTTGTTGGAAGCCACATACTTTGTTACATCTTTATGATTCTCACATTCATGGATGTATGGGTGAGACTTCTTCGAGTCATTTGAAGTCTCCTTGTTTTTTTTGCTCATTATTTGGTTCAGATTCTAGTGGAGATTCTTCATTCACTTCTTGGATGAAAGAATACATGGCTGAATATTTTGATGCATATCACATCCTTTTGGAGCAGCATTATAGGACATGGGATCCTCACCTATGTCATTGGAGCAGATTTGATTGGTCACTTGAAGCTTGTATGCACTTGGAAAATGGTGGTCTACTTGCTTGGAGGTATAAGCACTTTCATGACTCTTTGATGAAGCATATCCTAGATGTACATTTTCATTATGTTGTTATGTACTTTGATGATATATATTTGGTACTCATGATGTTTGGAAGAATGCATACAAGAAAATGGGATCCAGGAATCCTCTTATCTAATGGTGTAGGTTGGAGAGCACTCTTAATTGTTGGGGTGCAATACAAGCAATGGGACCCTGGAATAATTTTTGTCTCATTGGTTTCATTTTTTGGGGGGAAGCAAGCAGTATGGGAGATGGATTCCCCACTTAATAAAGTGATTTTAATCAGAGTAGTGCAGCAGCAAGCATGGTGGTTCCTCTCTAAAATATTCATGGAAACTCAAAGACTCAAGGTTTGGCAATTCAAGGGCAACTTCAAAGAATTATACAGAAAGCAGGTTCTTCAACACCCATGTTTGAAATTGCTTGAGGACAAGCAATATTGGGAAGGGAGGATTTGTCATGTCCCAAATTTGTAATTAGGTCACAATGGCCTAATCACATTAGCCATATTCATTAGAGTTTGTAAAATTGATGTTAAGGGTCAAATAATTGCCAAGGAGGAAAATTACTAGTTTCCTAGGTTTGGGGTGGAAGCTTTGGGATTTGGAATAAGGGGGATAATAAATGATGTTTAGACATTGGAAGGGTTCAAGTATTTAATAAATAGAGTGAATAAGAAATTCAAGAGAAATCCTAGGTGACAAATGGTTTTGGAGACATATGGAGGATGTGGGACCCACACTAGCTTGATTTTTCATAATACATGGTATATCTCTTTTGCAAATTCGAATTAATGGGAATGTGAACACTCTTGGGTGAGTTGGTAAGTCATAACACATGTCATTGAGCATCTTAGGTCGAATTGGGAAGTATTGGTAACCTCCATGGAAGATAAAGAGTCAAAGTGGAAGTTTGTGGACACTTGGGCTAGATTCCCTAGCCCCTATGACACCAATGATGGAGCATCTATGACAACTATGACAAATTGCAGACCTGACCTCTGACATCTGACCACTATGACATGTCAGCCCCAAAAATAGGCTCAAGGAAGTCGAATTTGGGATTTGGAGAAGCCAAAGAGACCCAAAATCGAATTTGGGAGAAGATGGAAGGTTGGAACTAGGAGACAAGTGGCAAATGTGGAATATTTCCTAAATGGAAATCTATTGAATCTATTGAGAGGATTTCGACCCTTAGAAGGCTAATTTTGGTTATAAAATGTAGAAATGAAGTATGAGAATGGCTTTTGATCATTTGTAGAATTTGCAATTGCATTTGTGAAGAGGGAGAGCTAGTGGATGACTAGTTTCTTGCCTTAGCCAATTTCGAGGGTGAAAGATTCCCATCCAAGTTGGCAATTGGAAAGGCCATTCAGACCTTTCATTTGGAGCTTTAATGGAGTGTTTATTTGCAGGTGTAAGCTACAGGGCAGCTCATGGTTTCTTCTATTGCAGCTCGCTCCTTCAACCATTTCCAGTTTTGATGGCATATTCTTGATCCTTGAGGGAGGGCGTTTTTGGTGAGCTATTGTACTCTTTGGGGGAGCTTCTAATGCCCCATTTCTTTTGTAATATGAATTAAATACTCTGTTCTTCATCTCCAGAAAGTTTCAGGTCGAAATTCCAAGTAGAAATGTATAAATCTCATTTTTAATGGAAGAACAATGCCATTTCCCCACTACCTTGTTGTGAACCAATGTATTGATAATGATTTCGAATGAATGGATGATTCTATGATATATTTGTGATCAATATACTGCCATGGATGTATTCTACAAGTTTCATGTACTGTACTTGAGCATTTGAAGCATTTTTAGTCAGTTTAGTTGTATTGGGAGGTGAAATAGTGCCATTTCCCCAAGGGTCGAATTGGGGATTTTTGCAGTTGAATGGGAGAGGGTGAGAACAGTTGTAATAAACCATTAATGGTGCATATGAGACCTTAATAACATACTTAACACATTACATACCTCTGTTCATAAATTTGAGTGGGTTTGGAGGCATTTGGGAAGCCATTTTCAGTACTTACCTCAGGGGGATTTGAACCCCAAATTACTAGTAAAATTGCATACTTGGTCCAGAATCTTAAGAGAGTTTGAAGAGGTCTTTTGGTGGCCATATGTTATCCCTGAACATCATATTCAATTCCTAATATCATTCATAAACCTTCCTTGAATATTTGAAGGCATTTGGAGTCAATTTGAGACCTAGAGACCAATACTAGTCAAAGGGAAATCACTAGTAAAGTTACCTACATTGACCAGAATTGAAAGAGTATTTGCAGAAGTGTTTTAAAGGTACAAAGGCATCCCTGAAACACATATTTATGTTCTAATATCATTCATATACCTTCTCAGAAGATTTGGGATCATTTGGGGCAAATTTGGGACCTAGAGATCGAAACTAGTCAAAGGTCGAATTAAGGAAAAAAGTGGAAAATTGCAATTTTAATAAAATTCCTAACAAGGGACATTACACATCGCCACCAGATCTTGGCTCTCGAGACAAATTTTACATGCTCAGGGTCTCGGAGATTAAGGCCTCCCTGCTCCTTGGGGGAGTAGATCCCTTCCCATTTGACCAAAGCCCATTTTCTGAGATCCCCCCTGACCGCTCCAAAGGAAATTACACTGGATGTTTCTAATCTCTTTGAGCACATCTTTGGGGGCCATCAAGGCCGAGAACATGTAGATGGGCATGGCCTGGAGCACGACCTTAACCAAAACCAAACGAATAGAAAAATTGAGGGGACGAAGAGTCCAGTTGGTTAATTTCTGCCTCATCTTATCTAGCAATTCCCTCCATGATCCCTGACGGGCCATAGAATCAACCAAAGGGGTACCCAGATATTTGGATGGAAGGGAGCTCTCCTGGAAGCCCAAAATGCGACAAATGTTCCTTCTCGTAATCTTGGGGGTGTTAAAAAAGAAGATCTCGGATTTCTGTTGATTTACTTCAAGCCCTGAAGCGATGCCAAAATCTGAAAGGCATTTCGGATCTGTCTGGCCTCCTGAACGGATGGGTGACCCATCAACATCGTATCGTCCACAAAATGCTGGTGAGTTTGGCAGTCTGCACGAGGATGAATGATGATCCCCTGAAGATCATAATTTCCTTGCAAAGCCTTACTACAATGACCCATCCCTTCACCCATGATAATGAAGAGGAAGGGAGAAAGAGGGTCCCCTTGGCGAATTGCTCTGGAGGGTTTGAGTAAGCCTGTGGGGGTCCCATTAAGAAAAATGGAGGAGAAGGCAGAAGAAACTAAGTTAAGATCCATCTAACCCATTCATCCGAAAAACCAAAAGCTCTCAACATGGCTCTCATAACGGACCAGTTTAACTTATCATAGGACTTAGCAATGTCCAGTTTCAGCATCATACCTGGGATTTTGTCTTTTTTGAGTGAATGAAGAACCTCATGAACCAGGATGATGCCGTCCATAATTTTCCTTCCTTCAACAAAACCTGACTGCTCAGGGGAGATGAGAGAGGGGAGGATTGGCTTGAGGCGATTGGCGATCACTTTGGTCACAATCTTGTAGATCACATTACAAAGGGAAATGGGGTGGAACTTGTAGAAGGAGCTAGCATCCTCACACTTAGGAATGAGGGACAGGAAAGTGGCATTTAACGCAGGGAGGATTTTCCCCGAGCATCTAGAGGCTTCCACAATCTCACAGACTTCCTCCTTGAGAAGATCCCCAAAAAATGAAAAAAGTTAGTAGTGAAGCCATCAGGACCCTAGGCTTTCCCATCATCCATTTGATGAACATCATCTTCTACTTCAGACATAGAGATAGGTCTTAGGAGGAGCTCATTTTGTTCTCGAGTGACCAAAGAAGGGATGTTCAGGGTTATCTTCTCAATATAACCACTCCTATCCAAGGTGGATTCAGTCATAATATCTTGGAAGTAGTGGCTAAGCTCATCGGCTATTTCCTCCCTGGTCTCCAACCTCTCACCATCCCTGCTCTTTAACTTAAGAATCCTCTTCTGCATTATGTTCTGGATGACAGAGCGGTGAAAGAATTTAGTGTTCCTTTCCCCCTCATGGAGCCAATTAACTCGGGAATTTTGTTGCCAAAGAATATCTTCCTAACGTTCCCTTTCTAGCAAATTGGAATAGGTCATGGCCTCCTCATCTTGCATTTCTAAAGTATAACCCGAGGCCATACCTTTTTTTGGATTTCCTCTAGACGAGATTCCAAGGTCTTTTTTCCTTCAATAATATTGCCAAATTCTTCCTTGTTCCATTTCTTGATTCTCTCCTTCAGAGTCTTCAATTTTTGTTGAAACCGATACATACTTCGACCTTCACCAGAGCTGAGCTCCTCCCACCATTGAGTAACCTTCCCCTTAAAATCAAGATGACCTAACTAGAATTTCTCAAACCGAAAGGGCTTTTTGAATTGAGATCCCATCCCACTCCACCAAAGTTCCACGGGCCAATGATCCGACCCAGAAGCTAGATGTATGGAGGAAACAACTTCACTACTAGATTCCATTACCGACTCCGAAAATAGGAACCGAATAAGACACGATGCCATGTGGCGGTCACCTCGCCTTTTATTGTTCCAAGTAAATATCCCTTCCCTAGGGATAACATCAACAAGTTTCAGGGCCTCAATGGTATCTCTAAAGTGATTGCTCTCAATATCAAGGTGTTTTTGACCTCCCTTTTTCTCTTCTAAGGAGGTGATGAGATTAAAATATCCTCCTAGAATCCAGTGTCTATTTCCTAGATCAATCCCCATCCACCTCAGAGATTCCAAAAAGGCCATTTTCTCCCGAGGGGCATGCGGGCCATAAACATTGGTTATCAAACCCGAGATTTGAAAGCGAATAACCTCGAAGTCAGCAGAGAGACTTCGATGGTTCCCATGGAAGCCATAAAGGGGAACTTTGCTGCGATCCCAAAGAATACCAAGCCCCCCTGCCATACCTCTTGCATCAATACCCATAACCTCACAATTCTTCCATATTTTCCTGCTCTTTTCCTGAAGTTGAGTCACCGAACATTTTGATTCTTGAAGAAACACAATGGCTGAATTGGTCATCTTTATCTTATTTTGTAGATTCTTAACTTTATGTGGGATATTTAAGCCCCTAATGTTCCAGGAGACAATCTTCATTGAAAAACTCAAGATTACAAACCAAGAGCAGCCCTAATCGTAGGGTACTAACCTGATTCCACTAACTTCATTCCTGTTGCTGCTATGCGTTGCTGATTGGATTTCCGACCTGGTTTTTTGACAGCCTCCTCGTGCTTCATTTTATGATCTTTCATGGATCCTAGGCTGATTCCAAGGCGGTTAGACTCCCGGGTCTTAATGATAGATTCTTTCAGGAGGACGACTTGCTCCAGTGGAACGTATCCTTTCTCGGTATCCTCACAGGCTTGCTCGATGACATCCAGATCTAGGTCACCTATGTTCATATCCTCCACATATTCCCCACCTTCCCCATCCAGAACCTCAATTGGGGTTTCCAATTATTTGGAATCAGAAACCCTAGGGGGATCTACCACTGGCTCTTGGAATTAGGGGTCCTCCCCCTCCTGGGGGGACTTTTCTCCAATTTCCTCTGGTTGATCTGTCAAAGCCTCAAAATGATTGGAGGTAAGGATCTTTTTGGAGCCCGCCTGCGTCTCTTGTTTCCTTCGTCCACACTTACGAGTCAGGACCTTAGTGAATCCTTGGTCATTGGTTTCCTCAGAATTCCCCGGGGAGGGTTTAGGGTTATTCATGGGAAAATCTCTAAATAAGTGGCCATGCACATGGCAACGACAGCATCTGAAAGGAATTTTCTCATAGTCCAAAGGTTGGACCCACTCCTCATCCTCCCATGACATCCTAATTTCTTTAGGAAAATATTTTGATAGATCCATGTAAACACAAATACAGGCATAAGCCGTATAACGTTGTGCCTTTGTTTGCTCCGAAAGTTTGACAAACGAACCAAGGTTATTCCCAATGTCCTCTAGAATTTTCACGTCCCAATATTCACTCGATAGAGAGTAAAGCTGAATCCAGACAGGGGCAACCCGCATATCCTCCTTATCAGGGTAGAATTTCTCTTTCCAGGGTCTTAAGAAAAGGCCAGGCGAGTAGAAGAAATAGTGTAATACCCCATTTTGACCCTTAGGATATATTAGCTTTTAATGTAAATATTGTATACATGTGATGTATGTTTTCCTAGCGTGGAGCTCAAGGCCAAGGCCCTACTAGTGGAAGCTCGAATTTTATTTAAAGGCAAGTATTAGACATTACGTTACCCATGTGTTATTTAGCCATGGAACATTGTAAAAATGATGTAAATAAACATCATGCAATAAAATACAAAAACTGGCTATGGAGGCAATGAATGAGAAGGGGCCATGTGTATCCACTAGGGAGTGGTGAGGGGGTTGTGGGGATGAACCATATGCTACCAAATGTCATTGTGAGAACCCATTTGACCTACCTTAATGACATTTATCTATGTTGTAAGGAAGTAGTTGAATATTTCAGTCCACGGCTTCAATGGAGCATGGGCAGCCCAGGAATTCGTATGGCAGAGTATGGGCTCTGTTTTCTTGTACCACAAGTCACTCTACCTCATGGGGATTGCTTCGTCTTCATTCCCAATCCATTGTGGATGATGGAGAAGGAGTTCCAGCCAAAAACGAATGCCAAACAGTGAGGAAAAACCAGAAATCGCAACTGTGAAAGAACCCACATTTTGAAGAGCCACAAATGCCCAGAATTGGTATTGAACAATGAAATCCAATGGGGGATCCATAGGTATGAACCTTGGGGCGAATTTGGGAGCATTAGCTACCCTGAAATCCATTGGAAAACCCAATTTTGATAGCCCAGAAAACCAGTGACGGGATTGAATTATTCGTTGACATAATGGTGAGAAATCCAAGTGTGGATGTTTGAACAGAGGATTGGATTGCTTGAATTTAGCTGGAGATGTATGTAGCTATGTGGTTGAGCTCACTCGATTAGCATCCTCCTCATTTGACTTCTGTATGCTTGATAAACTCAACTGTGTGTTGGCTTAGCATAACTGTTGAGTGAAACCATGGTTGTGAGTGAGCCCATCTAGTTCCTCCTTAGTGGATACACAACCCAGCTCGGGGGTGATCTCTCAGCTGAAAGAATACAGGTTGGACAGATATCTATAGTTGGGTGGAACGTTTCTCTCACATAGCCAATCGTTTGGACAACTTCATCTCCTTGATAAGTGTTCTCTGTGATTTAAATTATATGCATTCTATTTCTTGCAATGTGTTAATTAAGAATGATAATTGTTCATGTTAATGGAATTGATATGAAGTCTGTGCATAGCATGAGAATGGGATGGATTCTCTGCCTGTTGATTTATCATTTGCTTGAGATAAATATGTTGATGCATTTCAGTTTGTGTGTGCAATTGTGTTTATTTCCGCTGTGTATATATTGATTATGTATTTGCACACATAAGTTTTTAATTGTTATGAATTTCTTAATAATGAACGGGGTTGAGATTGCCAATAAGCCCAGTATATTGGTCATGTTTCCTCCCTTACATAGTAGTGGTGGAAGGGGACGTGACAGAGTGGTATCAGAGCCCAGCTTGCAGCACTGGGGCTGCTTGGGCCAAACTCTGAGTTACAGGCAAGCAACATAATGGTTTTAATGCAGTATTGGTGAAGTTGGGGCGACATTTTTTTTATTGGAAAAATGACATGGTTTGAGTTCTCATGTGTGGGAGAGGATCACACCATTGCATAGATCTCTCCAACAACTTTCCAACGGTACCAGACTCGCCTCATTTGGCCAAGGGACGAGGGAGTTATGAACCCTGGAAGTTACAGGAAACGCAGGTGTTTTCACAGTTTCGGGATGTCGGGTTTCGGGAACGCAAATTTTCAAAATTTGCGTTTGGATTTCCGAAATCCCGAACCCACAATTTTCGGCTTTCGGGATGTTGGGTTTCGGGAACGCGAATTTTCAAAATTTGCGTTTGGATTTCCAAAATCCTGAACCTGCAGTTTTTTTTTCGGCTTTCGGGATGTCGGGTTTTTGGTTGCGAGGACGCAAAGTTTTGAAGTTGCGCGTTCCGATTTTCGCAATCCCGAAACCGCAATTTTTGAGTTTCAGGTTTTGGGTTGTGGGATGGCTACATCCCCATGACCGCAACTTGAAACCCCCCCCCCCGAAAAAAAATAAAAAAAAAAATAAATAAATAAATTTGGGTAGCAGGAGCATGCAAGGTCGTAATTTGATGAGTTCAGGGGCATTCTGAGGCCATTGACGGAGGCCATGAATGAAGCAGTGAAGATCCCGAGCCCATTATGCTCCGATTTGGCATAAAATCAGAATGAATGGTTTTTACAAATCAGTGTCCCGACGCTTGACAGAAGGTCGGATTGAGCCGAAATTGATATGGGGTGGTCATGGAGCAGGCACAGTGTTAAGTTTGGAGTTTTGGAGCCAAACTCCAAAGGATGTGGAGTCGGGGTGTGCAAGAAGCTCGAAAAGCACTATTCCGGGCCACATTTTTGAGATTTTGAAAAGCTTGCAGTGGTTGAAAGTGACCCTATAATTCGGAATCAAGAAATTTACTAAACTCAGCATTTCATATTCTCAGTAAACCAGACATATTCCGTTAGACAAAGATTTTCCAGAAATGCACCATTTGGGAAATAGCCATTTTTGGCCCAAAATTTGAAATTTTGGAAAAATGTCAAAAGTGAGAAGTAGTTAAACCCAGAATTTTATAGAAGATGAATGGTGCATCGGAACAAATATTTGCGAGTTGCTGAACGTTTCTTTTTATATAGAATAACTTCGCCCGGTATAAAATTTTTCGTGATTCTTCATAGATTTTCTTCCACAGGTGACTGAAGTTGGCATTCCGGACCAAAATACAACTATGTAAAAATGTGCAGAATTATTGGTAAAAGTTGTCATTTTTGAAGTGATATAGTTCCCACACCCGATGTCGGAATGGAGCAAGTGGACAGGCATTGGAAAGATTATCCAGTAGGGAATAATGGTGCATAGGCAGAATTTGAATGGAGACATTATACATCATAGATAATTAGAGTAGGAAAGTGTGTAATGTCCCTTGTTAGGAATTTTATTAAAATGACAATTTTCCACTTTTTTTTTCTTGGTTCGACCTTTGACTAGTTTTGATCTCTAGGTCCCAAATTTGCCCCAAATGATCCCAAATCTTCTGAGAATGTATATGAATGATATTAGAACATAAATATGTGTTTCAGGGATGCCTTTGTACCTTTAAAACACTTCTGCAAATACTCTTTCAATTCTGGTCAATGTAGGTAACTTTACTAGTGATTTCCCTTTGACTAGTATTGGTGTCTAGGTCTCAAATTGACTCCAAATTCCTTCAAATCTTCAAGGAAGGTGTATGAATGATATTAGGACTTGAATATGATGTTCAGGGATAACATATGGCCACCAAAAGACCTCTGCAAACTCTCTTAAGATTCTGGACCAAGTATGCAATTTTACTAGTAATTTGGGGTTCAAATCCCCCTTAGGTAAGTACTGAAAATGGCTTCCCAAATGCCTCCAAACCCACTCAAATTTATGAAAAGAGGTATGTAATGTGTTAAGTATGTTATTAAGGTCTCATATGAACCATTAATGGTTTATTACAACTGTTCTCACCCTCTCCCATTCAACTGCAAAAATCACCAATTCGACCCTTGGGGAAATGGCACTATTTCTTCTCCCAATGCAATTAAACTGAGTAAAAATACTTCAAATGCTCAAGTACAGTACATGAAACTTGTAAAATACATCCATGGCAGTCCATTAATCACAAATTCATCATAGAATCATCCATTCATTCGAAATTATCATCAATACATTGGTTCACAACAAGGTAGTGGGGAAATGGCATTGTTCTTCCATTAAAAATGAGATTTATACATTTCTACTTGGAATTTCGACCTGAAACTTTCTGGAGATGAAGAACAGAGTATTTAATTCATATTACAAAATAAATGGGGCATTAGAAGCTCCCCCAAAGAGTACAATAGCTCACCAAAAACGCCCTCCCTCAAGGATCAAGAATATGCCATCAAAACTGGAAATGGTTGAAGGAGCGAGCTGCAATAGAAGAAACCATGAGCTGCCCTATAGCTTACACATGCAAATAAATACTCCATTAAAGCTCCAAATGAAAGGTCTGAATGGCCTTTCCAATTGCCAACTTGGATGGGAATCTTTCACCCTCGAAATTGGCTAAGGCAAGAAACTAGTCATCCACTAGCTCTCCCTCTTCACAAATGCAATTGCAAATTCTACAAATGATAAAAATCCGGTTTCATTCTTTTTTATTGACATTTATAAACTTCTAATGTCCTCCATGGGTCGAATTCCTTCCAAGAGACTCATGCCAACTCAAGTTGGGAAGAGATTCCAAAGAACGCCACTTGTACAACAATTCCTAGTCTCCCACTTCCACCAAATCACATGTGGAAGCATCTTAGCTGCCCTAACACCCTTGAGCGCCCTCTTGGAGTCTATATTTAGCCCTGACATGTCATATATGTCATATGTCAGCCTTCAGGTCTGATTTGTGTCATAGGTGTCATAGCATCTTCATCATTGTTGTCATAGAGCTAGGGAATCTAGCCCAAGTGTCTCACTAGCTCCAAATTGCCTCTTCCTCTTCCATGGGAGTTACTCTTCCTCTATATTTCGACCTTGGATGAGTCATGCAATGAATAATACCTTTTGGACTCCCCCAAGTATGTTACCATTCACCTTGAATTCAAATTGGTGAGAGAATGATGCCAAGTGTAGTGGGGAAATCTAGCCATATGTGGGTCCCACTTCCTCCATGTGTCTTCATGATGAAATGCCACTTTGATTTTCACTTGTATATATTTATTTATCTCCTTTATTAAATATTTATGCCATTATAATGTTCAAACATCATTTATTATCCCCATTATTCCAAATCCCAAAGCTTCCACCCCAAACCTAGGAAACTAGTAATTTTCCTCCTTGGCAATTATTTGACCTTTAGCATCAATTTGACAAACTCTAATGAATAGGGCCAATGTGATTAGGCCATTTTGACCCAATACCAAATTTGGGACATGACAAAGTGCCAGTGACTGTTTTGTCAAATTGTTGTCAATATGGGCAATTCTAGAATTGCATGCCTGGAAGTAGCATACCATGAAATCGAACTAGCTACGATGTGGAAGAGGAAGTTCATGCAAATATGAGGGATTGGAAATGGAGAATTCCTTAACCCTTGTCCTGCTAACTGCATTTATATTTTATAAGCTTTATGTGCATACAATTATGGCACGAGAATGCTGAAAATGCAAGGGATTAAATGAGTGGCATGAATATGCATTGATTGGCATATTAATAAACATTGCACAGTGCATGAGTATATGTTTTGCATGCATATGACATTACAGATTGGTAAAAGTAGTGAGATTTTACATATGCAATGAACCACTAATAGTAAATATTGTGGTTGATAGTCACTATTGGTGTTGGTTTTGGTTGTAGGACCAAATACAACAGAAGCATGGCTAAAGATGTTGATGATGTTATTGCATGAAGCCAACAACCTTATGAAGAAAAGGTTAGGGCAGCAAATCCATGATCAAGAGGTTGGAGGAAGAATTCGATAATCCCCTGTAAGAGACCAACTGATCAGGTAACATCAAAGGTGTAAATGGAATCCATACAGGTAATGGCTTAATTATGATGATTGCATATGTGTTGAAAGGGGATTGGGTAAGAATCCATTGAACCATATTTAGTAATCATAAAATGGTATGCATTTAGAGTTGAAATGCATTCATGAGAATGCCATATTGCCATAGTGTGGTGGGGCATGGAATGGTGAAGGCAAGAGGCCTCATAGCATGTGGTTGTTTAGAAATTTAGACTACATTCATATAAAAATATGTCATTGCATGTGTATGTCAGTTCTAAGCTTAATAATCAAAGCAAGTGAGGATTGGTGGTCCTGATTATGGTAAAGCATGCTATATGAGGTAGTCATGGTTAGGCCATAATGTGCTTGAATGCATAGTACCTGTTAAGTCAGTAAATTTTTCTCCATTTTTTGATTTATTTTCTCAAGTTTTTGGTTTGTTTTTCAATCTACCTCGGTTAAATTTTTGGTTTTAAGTTTTAGTTTTAGTCTCCTTAGAAACTCTATGGGTGATTGAATAAGTTTTGAGCCCATTCTTTTTAGATTTTATTTGATTTTGATGATCTTTTATATTTTAAAGGGGGTTAAAGAAAGTCATATTTTCAAAGGTTGATTCATTAATGTGTTGAGAGAACAGTTAGACTCATTTCTTAAATCAAGTAACTTTTAAAGCCTCCGACAAATTAGCAGAAAGTTGAAAAACTGCTAAATTCTGGCATGACATCTATTCCTGTAGCGCTAGACAAAATTTTAACAAAGGGCGCGCTACAAGAAAATCGTTTTTTTTTCCAGAATGGTCATTTTTCAGTCCGATTTTTTGGGGATTTCACTGGGGAAGTGTTAAATAAATCATTGGTCATGTTTGATATGTGTTTTGCCAAGTTTTTTTTGTGAACAGGCGTCAATCTCATGTGAGGGAGATTCCGGCAACTATCTGGCAACTGTATGCTGATTTATGGCAAAATCATGATAGACCGTGGAATGGGGCATGATTTTCGGCAGGAGATTCTAAATCTGAAGATGATGAGGTTGAAATGCTCTTGAAGTTTGAAGAAATTTGTTTGGAAAGTGGGAAAGAGTTTGCTCCAATGTTCTCAAAGGTTTTGGAAGTACTCTATGAGAAGGAAACTTTGAATGAAGAGGCAATATTATTATGGGCATCTAAGAAACAAGAAGCAGATGAATCAGACAAAGAGTTTCTCAAGTAGTCAGAAGTATTTATCCAGTGAAATGCACAGATCACTGAGAATTCTGCTCAGTTTTTCCTGTTTGAGTAATTGAAGTCAAATGCAGACCGCGAGCTGATGGAGAGGAATTTTTAAAAACTGAAGGAGGTTTTTGTTCCTAAGATACCCATATAAAAAAACCTCTCTCAGTTTTGCAACAGATATCAAGGATTGAAAGATTCAGTTTAATCTTTGCATCCTATTTTCCAGGGATTTTAAAGATTTAATATTTTTCTGTTTTAGTGTTCGTCTTGCGGGGCAGATTCTGATTGACTGGAGATGAATTTTTAAAAACCAAGAGAGGTTTTTGTCCATCACGGACCCATTTACAAAAACCTCTCTCATTGTTTACACAGGTGTCACCAATTGAGAGATATGGAAGCTTCTTTGACACCTATTTTCCAGAAATTCGTCATATTTGCCAGGAATCCGATTTACTATTTTTAGTTAATTAGTTGAGTTAGTTAGTTAATGTAACTGCTCAGTGGTTTCAATTTCGACCTAATGAAGGGGAAATAGAACCACTTCTTTGTAATTATAAAATAAGGACAAAGGGTCATTGAGAGGGTTCTGATTTTGGAGAGCATCAGGAGGTCTGCTAGCTGCTTGTACTTTCAGACTTGTTCAGTGATAAGTACTGTAAACTCTTATATGCATTTATTGATGAAACTATGAATATAGGACTCTTTACCCTACATTTGATCTGTGTTGGCTTCATTTTGAACTTATTTAGTTTCATGAATGACAAATTCATTTCTGGTTGATGTGTAATTTCCAGTGGTGCTTGTCCTTTATGTGTGAACTTCATTACAGTCTTTTGTTGGATTCTTGTGATATATATGCATCTTTATTGATATTTGTGTATGATTTAGTTGTTGATTATTTGCTGAATGTATTCCCTTTATGCTCTTGAAGTTTATGACCAAAAACATATAAAACAAAACCCTAAACCCTAGTTTGAATTGATTTTTATTCTTGAGATTGTGTTGGCTTGTTACCCTAGCCTTAGTAACAATTTCTGACACAAACATCTTTGGCGCCGTTGCCGGGGATGAAGCTGAAGCATATCTTCCCTGGGATACTCATCATTTTTCTGGTTTAAGAGGTGGACTTGAACCAGCATTTTTTGAAGGCTATTTTCACCAGAAAGTTGTCACAGTGGCTTCTAATAGAATTGGAACCAGGAGCAGACCTACATCTTCATTACAGCTTGGTGTGACAGACCCTGAAAAGATCATAAAAAAAGCAAGAAAGCTCAGCAGGTCTCAATCTTTACCATCCTCTTGTGATTCTCACCATTTGGGTGAACCATTGGAACCAGCTGAAACTTCACCTTGTGTAAAACCTATCATCCCTGATAGCACTTTCCAGGTTTTCACTAATCCTCGAAGCTTTTTGAAAGCTAAAACCTCTTCTCCTGATAAAATACACATCTTTCAGTTGAAAGTAGGAAAGAATCCTTTTCAAAAAGGTTCTAGTCAAATTTCTTCTTCTTCAAAACCTCAGTCTAAACCTCAGTCCACAATGGCAGCCCAAAATCCACCTATGGATATGATGGACAGAATGGTAGCAGCTAGGTATGCACCATTAGTATTACCTCAGCCTTTACATGCATTTCCTACACATGATTATCAAAAGTATATGCCTCGATTCAATGGACAAGGTGAAACAACTGTAGAAGAACATTGGGAAGCTTTCGAGAGTTATGCAGATAATCAAAACATAGAAATTAAAGATGTATGGATGAGGGTATTTGTACAAAGTCTGGATGGGGATGTGAGAAAATGGTTCAGAGGACTGCCTGCTAATTCCATCACCATAATTGAAGAACTCAAAGATCTTTTTCTGAGACAGTGGGGAGACACCAAGGATCACACTTATTACATAACTGAGTTTGGAGCTTTGAGAAGAAAGAAGGATGAGACTATTTCTGACTTTTCCAAAAGATTTAACAAGATGTATACTAGGATTCCTGCATAAATCAAACCCACTGAAACATCAGCCAAGTTGACGTATGCAAATGCTTTTGATCATGAATTCTCTTTATTACTTAGAGAGAGAAGACCTATCACCTTGATGAACATGCAAGAGGCAGCATTTGAAGTAGAGTCAAATTTGCTGGCTTCTAACAGACTCAAGAAAGAAACACCTCAGCAGCAGTATGAAAGAAAGGGAAAGAAGGAAGCTGTTTCTACAAGTGCTGCACCTCAGTCTGCTGAAGCTAAAATAGATGAAATGGCTAAGCTTGTAAAGATTCTCACTGCCAAGCTGAATAAACTAGAACTTGAAAAGAATTCTGCTAAACCTGCCCCAGAAGCTGATCGAAATCCAAATAACCAAAATCAGTTCAGGAGGCAATTTGCTCCTAGATTCATGCCAAGAGAACGCAGAAATAATGATATTCAGCGAGAAAGAAGGGAGAATGAGGATCAAAAAGTCCCCCCACCTTTTCAAAACAATTTGGTGGATGAAGAAGAAATTGATCAACAGTTATTGTTTGAAGAAACTGAGACAGATCAGGATCTGAATCATTTTGGAGATGGTTTATCTGGAAGTTTTGTAACAGAAGAAGATTTTCTGAATGCTGAGTACTATGATGCAGATTTGTACGAGGTTGAAGATGAATCGGAGTTTGAAAAAACTGCCGTAAATGCCACTGCTAATCAGAATGGAATTAAAAAGACTCTTAATCTCAGATCCGGCCCGAAACAAGTAGTCCAAGCTCATAAGAAGAAACCTGCTGTGCCTGCTCCAGTTATTCCTGATAAATCAGTTGCTGATCCTGTAGCAGAAAAGAAGCAACCTACATAAAAGTCCAAGAAGAATACAGAAATTGAAGAGGTAAACAAATCAGGTCAAAATTTTAATTTGGAAAATGAGTTAGGTAAACTAAAAATTCCTGTACCATTTTCTGAGCTTATCAAAAATCCATCATACAAGAATACAGTTTTGAAAGTGATGAATATGCCCAATAATCAGCCAGTTTCAGATACAGTGAATCTACAGGAAGAAAACCCTAGAATTTTTATTGGATCAGCTCTGGCTGAAAAGACTGAAAACGAAGCAGGTGCTTCTCCTCCTTTCTATATAACTTTGACTGTGCATGAGCAGATGATTCATAATTGCCTGCTAGATTCAGGAGCATCCCATAATTTGATGCCAAAAGCTGTGATGGAAGCCCTGGGCCTTAGTGTTACTAAGCCTTACCATGATCTATATGCCTTTGACTCCCGAGCTGTAAAGTGTCTAGGAGTGATAAAGGACATGGTTGTTAACCTTACTCAATTGCCCATGAAAAGTGTAATAATGGATGTTGTGGTAGCTGACATCACACCAAAATTTGGCTTGCTTTTGTCTAGGTCATGGGCTAAGAAGGTTGGGGGAACATTACAGATGGACCTCTCTTATGCCACCATTCCTGTTTTTGGTGGAGAAAATAGGAGACTTTACAGAGAGTTACAACTTGCTTACATAGTCACAGATGATAAAAATCCTACTAATCACCCCATGTACTCTGTGGATAAAAACCTTGGCTCATGCATATTACAGTTTAGTGAAGAAGATAATTCTGCTGGTCTGTTACAGGTGGAAAAAGATCAGCCAATAAAACATAGTATAGAGGAAAAAGATGCAGTATGGCAGTTATATTTTGATGGATCTTCATGCAGAGAGGGTGCTGGAGCTGGAGTTTTACTTATTTCCCCTGGTGGTGAAACAGTGAAACTTATGTATAAATTGGAGTTTGTTACCACTAACAACACTGCTGAGTATGAGGCTTTGCTATTGGGATTAAAAGCTGCTAAAGATTTGGGAATTCAGCAAATTTCTGCATTTGGCGACTCCGAACTAGTTGTTCAACAGGTGACGAACAAATATCAAGTAAAGCAAGGTTTGCTGAAAGTATATCGAAATGAGGTATGGGATATGATTGAAAACTACTTTATAGCATTTAATATCACTCATATTCCCAGGAATCATAATGAAACTGCAGATTCTTTAGCCCTGGCTGCTACATATTTTAGGATCCCTAAAATTACTCAGCTAAAGTATCCTATAGAAGTGAGGTATAGGCCTTGTGTACCTGATAATGTTAAGCATTGGAGGGTCTTCGAAGATGACATTGAAATCAAGAAATTTCTTGAGCTAACAGATGAGTTTGCAAATGCTCAGATTGATCAGGATGAAGGAAAAGATGAACCTTTAGCATTATCATTCAAAATTTCTCAGAATACTCCTTGCTATGATGAAGAGATTAGGGTTCCAAGACAAGAATTCTGTGATGAATTAAACTCTATCCCTTTTGGTTTTGATATTAAATTTGATGAAGGCCAGGCTGTTCAAAAATTTTCAGAAGTTGCTTACATTCATGGTTATGATAAATTTTCTGTTCAAAATCATTATGAAGATGGTCTAATTTTTAATAAATATGATGATGAAATTGAAAAGAAAGACCCAGAAATCTGTGAGGAGTGTGATATGTCACAATCTGATCAGCAGATTCAAGAATGCATTCAGTCTATTATCCTTGAACTGCAAAAGCCAATGCCTGATAGTCATTTATTTGAAGACAGTGTGGAAAAGGAGGTTCAAAGTATTGACATTATTGGTGATATTGTTCAAAAATTTACAGAGCAAATTCAGGCTGATCCAGATGTCTTTTATCGCCAATGCCTGATTGATATTCATGGAACAAAATATTCTTATGGACAGCCTGTCTTTTTCATAGAGCGGGAAGAGGTAACTCATGGAAATTTTTATGATCCAATAGCAGATTATTTAGAGTCAATACCAGGTTATAAATCTGTTATTTCAGAGACACTATTTGATGAAAGTGGATATAAGTTGTTAAATCTCTGCTCTTTATGTTTTCTAATATTTCTGATTATATATATATTTGGAGTTGGAAACCAGTTTTGGTGGGTTGATCAATTTCTTTCTTGGTTACATTGGAAATGGGGTTTCGAGTTGATTCAGTAGATGGAAGGTTCCTCAGAGAAAGAGAGTTGATTTTCATTGTACATGCCGGTGTGAGTGAAGGATTGAATAAAGACTCCATAGCCCAATGGAAGTTTTACAGACAAGTAGATAAGGTAGCATACAGAAGGCACTGGTCTACAGGTTCTTGAAGCCTCACAGGGAGGACTTCATCCCGCAGTTGGAGCCAGATGTTAAGTCAGTAAATTTTTCTCCATTTTTTGATTTATTTTCTCAAGTTTTTGGTTTGTTTTTCAATCTACCTCGGTTAAATTTTTGGTTTTAAGTTTTAGTTTTAGTCTCCTTAGAAACTCTATGGGTGATTGAATAAGTTTTGAGCCCATTCTTTTTAGATTTTATTTGATTTTGATGATCTTTTATATTTTAAAGGGGGTTAAAGAAAGTCATATTTTCAAAGGTTGATTCATTAATGTGTTGAGAGAACAGTTAGACTCGTTTCTTAAATCAAGTAACTTTTAAAACCTCCGACAAATTAGCAGAAAGTTGAAAAACTGCTAAATTCTGGCATGACAGCTATTCCTGTAGCGCTAGACAAAATTTTAACAAAGGGCGCACTACAAGAAAATCGTTTTTTTCCAGAATGGTCATTTTTCAGTCCGATTTTTTGGGGATTTCGCTGGGGAAGTGTTAAATAAATCATTGGTCATGTTTGATATGTGTTTTGCCAAGTTTTTTTTGTGAACAGGCGTCAATCTCATGTGAGGGAGATTCCAACAACTATCTGGAAACTGTATGCCGATTTATGGCAAAATCGTGATAGACCGTGGAATGGGGCATGATTTTCGGCAGGAGATTCTAAATCTGAAGATGATGAGGTTGAAGTGCTCTTGAAGTTTGAAGAAATTTGTTTGGAAAGTGGGAAAGAGTTTGCTCCAATGTTCTCAAAGGTTTTGGAAGTACTCTATGAGAATGAAACTTTGAATGAAGAGGAAATATTATTATGGGAATCTAAGAAACAAGAAGCAGATGAATCAGACAAAGAGTTTCTCAAGCAGTCAGAAGTATTTATCCAGTGAAATGCACAGATCACTGAGAATTCTGCTCAGTTTTTCCTGTTTGAGTAATTGAAGTCAAATGCATACCGCGAGCTGATGGAGAGGAATTTTTGAAAACTGAAGGAGGTTTTTGTTCCTAAGATACCCATCTAAAAAAACCTCTCTCAGTTTTTCAACAGCTATCAAGGATTGAAAGATTCAGTTTAATCTTTGCAGCCTATTTTCCAGGGATTTTAAAGATTTAATATTTTCCTGTTTTAGTGTGCATCTTGCGGGGCAGATTCTGATTGACTGGAGATGACTTTTTAAAAACCAAGAGAGGGTTTTGTCCATCACGGACCCATTTACAAAAACCTCTCTCAGTTTTTACACAGGTGTCACCAATTGAGAGATATGGAAGCTTCTTTGACACCTATTTTCCAGAAATTCGTCATATTTGCTAGGAATCCGATTTACTATTTTTAGTTAATTAATTGAGTTAGTTAGTTAATGTAACTGCTCAATGGTTTCAATTTCGACCTAATGAAGGAGAAATAGAACCACTTCTTTGTAATTATAAAAGAAGGACAAAGGTTCATTGAGAGGGTTCTGATTTTGGAGAGCATCAGGAGGTCTGCTAGCTGCTTGTACTTTCAGACTTGTTCAGTGATAGGTACTGTAAACTCTTATATGCATTTATTGATGAAACTATGAATATATGACTCTTTACCCTACATTTGATCTGTGTTGGCTTCATTTTGAACTTATTTAGTTTCATGAATGACAAATTCATTTCTGGTTGATGTGTAATTTCCAGTGGTGCTTGTCCTTTATGTGTGAACTTCATTACAGTCTTTTGTTGGATTCTTGTGATATATATGCATCTTTATTGATATTTGTGTATGATTTAGTTGTTGCTTATTTGCTGAATGTATTCCCTTTATGCTCTTGAAGTTTATGACAAAAAACATATAAAACAAAACCCTAAACCCTAGTTTGAATTGATTTTTATTCTTGAGATTGTGTTGGCTTGTTACCCTAGCCTTAGTAACAATTTCTGACACAAACAGTACCCATGAAACAATGCAAGGTGGCATTGAGTGGATGCGCATTAAGATATTTTATAAATCTTGTAATTACGCATTGAGTGAATGCATATGAAAAGTTTGAGTAAATGTTGTAAATGTGCATGCATAAGTGTGGGTGCACATGTTGTGATGCATTGCATGAATGCATGGGGATGGTGTGTGTGTTATTACAAACTAAATAATGGATGAGATGATGAATGGATGATAATTCTAGGGTCATTTCATGGAATGTTATGAATGCAGAATAGTAAGAGCATGAAGAAGGTAGTCATGATCAATGGACTGTTGGAATACTCTGTGGAAGGGCAGAGTTGTATAAATGATATGACTATGAAATAATGAGTATCCCAAAGTTTCATTTAAATTGCATAAATGATGTGAATCTACCTTGCAATTTTAGTATGATAATGATTTACGTGAAATAAATGATTTTGGTGATATTGATATGTTAACAGCTAGAAGTGTTTGAATTATGGAATGTTACAATTCTGGAAATGCTTCAGTGACTGTTGCAGCAATGAAATATTATATGCATAGGGACTCACAGCATGCTTGGTTGATTGAAAGTTCCAGACTCCAGGTAGAAATTTCTTGCGTATGGCAATGGGGATAAGACCATAGTAAAGAACGAACTCTACCATGTGCAAAAACCAAGGGTTATGAGAAGGTTCTCATGGTTGTGAAATTTAATTTATGCATGAAACAAATATGAAAATATTCTGATTTAAGTTTATGAGAATAATATCATGGTTACCAGTCTAATTTTGTAGGGAACAGATTTGAAACTTTTGATTTAGAGCTTATGAGAAGGAATCTCATGGTTGAGGACTCTAAGTATGTTAGAAAGAAGGATTGTAAATCTCTGATTTGGAATTTTGCTAATAAATGACTAATGACTATTTGGCTTATATAAATTGTGTCAGGAGGACATGTTGTAAGTGGACGTTCATGCATGGCAGCAGACATAAGACCATAATGGGAGAAGTGTTACCACTTACAAGATCCAAACAATATGAGGATAGCCTCATGGATAAGAAAATCAATTTCTGTAGGAGACAGAATTGTAAATTCATGTTGAATTAATTATTAATGCTATTGATTGGTTATGGAACAATCAGATTTGAATTTTATTGACAAATGTTACTGACTGTTTGGCTATTTGATAAGTGTGCCAGGAAGACACATTGCAGTAAGATCATGAGAGAGGGCCTGCAGAAGCCAAACTTCATGGGAAAGATCCCATACATTGGAAATGGGTTTCGGGTGAAACGACATTGGATATTTTGATAATGTTCTATCTGCACTGCATGATTGGTAAACAATATGAGTGAGATGATAAAGATTGTGTCAATAAGACATATGAGAGTTATGTAACATCAAAAGGAGTTGGGATGGCAAACCGAGGGACTGTCAACTCAGAGAAGGGAGCCCCCATTCCTCATTAATGAAGAATACTACATCTGCAAATGAATCAGTGTTATGTAAACCCTGACTGATATATATATATACATATATGTGTGCAAGTTTAGTTGTTAGAATTACTATGCAGAGCATATTCTATTTTATATATATTATTCAGATTGCTTGAAGTATGATTAGGACCTGCATAGCTCACATCAGTGAGGAGTGCACATCTTTCCGGTGCTGAGTTATGTTAGGGATGCCAATATTGATTACGCCCTATGGGAATGGACGCATTCCTGGTGTTTCAATACTTGATAGTGAATGCTATGAATTATGGTTATAATTTTAGAATAACAACGCTGACAAGTTTTCCTATACTACTTGTGTTGTCACCTTAAATAGATGCAATTTGGTACTACACACTAAAGGAACAAAGAAAAAGGTTGTTGTGAGGGGTTGTGGTGGAAGGGTTAATGTGTATGAAAGGAGGTTGTGGGAATTTTGATGAAGGGTTGTGAAGGTGTTGATGAAAGGGCTATTATATGCCTATGGATCCATAGTAGAGCCTTGACCTAGAAATGGTCATAGTGAAGTTTCCTTCCAAGTCAGCGTGAAGGTGTACTGGTTGGACAGTAATTATTTGATGTTTTGGAGCAGCCTGCGTGCTGGCCAAACATCCCAGTCCGCAGGAGGATCCCAAGGCTTATAAAGTAAAAAGAAGGACCCTGTGGACCAGAGAGGAAATGTCCAATACAAATAAGTATTCAATTTCATTAATGTCTTATTTGGAATAATGAAGGTTTCAAGTATAAGCCCTCTAACAGTTAAGCTGATGCACTATTGTTTCTTTGTTGGAAATCTTGGTCAATGCAGGAAGCAAGGACCGTGCAAGAATTAAAAGTGCTTGGTAAATACAAAGAGTAATTAGTTGGGTGCTACAAATGCTTGGTAAACCCAGTCGGCGTGAAGGTGTACTGGTTGGGCATTAACTACTTGAATGTTATGGAGAAACCAGCGTGCTGGCCAAACATTCCTCAAATACTTAATAATTCCCTGTCGGAATACTAGCTTAGCATATTGCTAAATGAGATGTCTGATAAAACTAGTCGGCGTACTGACTTAGCATTGCCTATACGAATGGTTGAGGAGTAGCTTGCGCGTTAGCCCAACATTCGTTATTATATCCATAGGAAATCCAAGGCTTGTAAAGCAAAGAAGGACCCTATGGAATAAAGTGAAGACATCCAATGCAAATAAGTATTTGGTTATCTTATAATTTCTTGCTTATGAATATACATGTGTATATGATTTGGTTATGACTTCCTAAACTCTTGTCTAGAGATAAATCCTATGAAAATAAACTAAACATGTGAATTGATTCAATGTTTGAGTGTAGGTATTATTGGAAGCAAGGACTATGAAAGCATCTTAAGGATGCATGTGGACATGTGACTGTCTAAAAAGATCAGCTTGAGAAGCAATGAAAGATGGTGCTAGTGGGACTGTGTGGGTCCTAGCAGCCAAGAGTTGTAGACAAACCATGTGGAGGGACTCCATGGTTGAGAGGTCTGAAATAGACCATAGACACTAAGTGTCATAGCCAAGAAGGGCAGGTCAAGCATTCACGTTGAAGTGAAAGAGGCTAGGAGCATGAAAACCATAGTGGCGGTGTGGGTTCCACAATAGAAGAAGGCTAAGAGGAGAAAACTCTTACTGCTCTCTCTTTCCTTTTATTGATGCATTTATAAAAACAAAAAATTGTTGAATGCATGCATGGATGAAAGTAGAGTGTGTTTATTTACTTGAAATAAATTGTGAATGTTGAATTAATGAATTTCTTGTGAATGGATGAACATGAATGAATTCATGTGTATGTTGGGCAAGCATGAAAAGTGTGGAGGTCTCATGAATAGAGCATGGGCTCTCCATGTCAATTGGGGAAAACAATTGACTGATTTTTTATGTTTAGGTTATGCTTGGCTTAACAAGATTTGTAATGATGAATTTCACAGGTGGAAATTAAATCAATTGGTTGCAGCTGTTACGAGCAAGTGTTGCTTGCGAGCCAAGTGAGAACCAGCTGTGCACAGTGACCATGGCAGTAGACCATAGGATGTTGGAATTGGCTAAAAGTCTTCTTCAAACAATTTACAAGACCCAAGAAAATCTTGGAGAGATTCTCAAGATACAGAAGAGGCAGAACGAGATGAACCACAAGGTTTTGCAGAACTCTATTTGTCTACAAAGAGAGGTAAAAAGAATCATGGGAGAAATCAGTAAGGGAAAGGAAAGTGGATCAATGATGAGGCACTCATCCAATCGGTCCATTAAGAAACGTTCCAGGCATGAAGACTCAAAGGAAATTGAGCAGGTAAAGATGAAGTAGCTAGTGAAATGTTGGAAATGTGGAGGACATCATTGCCTCCGCGACTGCCCAACAAGGGAACATCAAGAGGGTAGCAGCCATAAAGTTTTCAGACTTGTGGATGAGCTGAAAGATCAGAACCAGTCGAAGAAGCTCATGGAAGTCAAAGGAATTGGTCCTAAAAGTTCAAAGTAAATGATAGAATGCAGGGAATACCTGCAAAGTTTTTGAAATTTTGGACATGTGCAAACTGTATATGTTTTCCTAAGTATTGGAACACCGAGGACGGTGTTATTCTAAGGGGGAGGGGATTGTAATACCCCATTTTGACCCTTAGGATTTATTAGCTTTTAATGTAAATATTGTATACATGTGATGTATGTTTTCCTAGCGTGGAGATCAAGGCCAAGGCCCGCTAGTGGAAGCTCAAATTTTATTTAAAGGCAAGTAATAGACATTACGTTACCCATGTGCTATTTAGCCATGGAACATTGTAAAAATGATGTAAATAAACATCATGCAATAAAATACCAAAACTGGCTATGGAGGCAACGAATGAGAAGGGGCCATGTGTATCCACTAGGGAGTGGTGAGGGGGTTGTGGGGATGAACCATATGCTGCCAAATGTCATTGTGAGAACCCATTTGACCTTCCTTGATGACATTTATTTTAGTTGTAAGGGAGTAGTTGAAGATTTCAGTCCATGGCTTCAATGGAGTATGGGCAGCCCAGAAATTCGTATGGCAGAGTATGGGCTCTGTTTTCTTGTACCACAAGTAACTCTACCTTATGAGGATTGCTTCTTCCTCATTCCCAATCCATTGTGGATGATGGAGAAGGAGTTCCAGCCAAAAACGAATGCCAAACAGTGAGGAAAAACCAGAAATCGCAACTGTGAAAGAACCCACATTTTGAAGAACCATAAATGCCCAGAATTGGTATTGGACAATGAAATCCAATGGGGGATCCATAGGTATGAACCTTGGGGCGAATTTGGGAGCATTAGCTACCCCGAAATCCATTGGAAAAACCAGTTTTGATAGCCCAGAAAATCAATGACAGGATTGAGTTATTCGTTGACAGAATGGTGAGAAATCCAAGTGTGGATGTTTAAACAAAGGATTGGATTGCTTGAATTTAGCTGGAGATGTCTGTAGCTCTGTGGTTGAGCTCATTGTATTAGCATCCTCCTCATTTGACTTCTGTATGCTTGATAAACCCAACTGTGTGTTGGCTTAGCATAACTGTTGAGTGAAACCATGGTGGTGAGTGAGCCCATCTAGTTCCTCCTTAGTGGATACGCAACCCAGCTCGGGGGTAATATCTCAGCTGAAAGAATACAGGATAGACAGAGATCTATGGCTAGGTGGAACGTTTCTCTCACATAGCTAGTCGTTTGGACAGCTTCATCTCCTAGATAACTGTTCTCTGTGATTTAAATTATATGCATTCTGTTTCTTGCAATGTGTTAATTTATAATGATAATTAGTCATGTTAATGGAATTGATATGAAGTCTGTGCATAACATGAGAATGGGATGGATTCTCTCCCTATTGATTTATCATTTGCTTGAGATAAATATGCTGATGCATTTCAGTTTGTGTGTGCAATTGTATTTATTTCCGATGTGTATATATTGATTATGTATTTGCACACAAAAGTTTTTAATTGTTATGAATTTCTTAGTAATGAACGGGGCTGATATTGCCAATAAGCCCGGTATATTGGTCATGTTTCCTCCCTTACATAGTAGTGGTGGAAGGGGACGTGACAAATAGGGTCCCCCATCTAAGACATTATTCCGATCTTCAAGATTCAGGAAAGAGATCGTAGAGAAACCCTTAGACCCCAACTGAAGGTCATAATGGCCCTTTGGTTTCCAGGTAGAATTAATCCACTAGATTAGGGATTTTTTAGAGGGAAGCATCCCCACAAACTTACCAATAAGGGCATGATCCTGCATGTACTGGATACGTTCTCTTAGCGTGTTGGATCTGATCTTCATTGATGGAATAGACGCTGATTTAGGGATACACTATCCCTGCTTCCTGACCACTGTATGACCCGCCGAACCCAGATCTGAAGACCCACTTCCCATATGACTCATTCCATTCAGCGAGATCAGAATCCCACCGACCTGAAACCCATCCAAGGGGTTGCCAGGGGGGATGGGGATCCTCCCCCCACAGAAGCCGCCATGAACGCCGTCAATCCTTCCGCCTTCAAAATTCTCCAAAACCCCTATCTCGCTCCTGTTCGCACCCGCTACTCTCTATTCACTCAGGTATGATAGTTCCTTCAAAAACTACAACTCTTTTCAATATACTAAACAAATAAGGATGAATAGGATGAAGTACGCAAGATGCAATCGATTTGGTCATGTAACAAAATATTGTCAAACTATGAGATGCTATGCATGTGATGGTTTTGGACATAAGGTTATGTATTGTTGAAAGGTAGTAAACTGTCCAGTTGAAGACTTACTATGCAAAGGAAATGACATTTCAAGGAATCATATTGAAAAATATCAAAGCACAAAATCAAGATGGAAGTGTGCACAAGAAAACATGGGTAAGGAAATCTCCGCAGAAGTGCGCAGAAGAAGTAGAAAATCTAGGTACATCCAAGGTAGCAAGCAATTGTTGATCCTCCTGGTGATCTTGAAAATATTAGGTGAGACCCATGAATTCAACACGATGCATCTTAGAATTCAAGGAGTAAGTTAAGTGAAGGTTATCTTTGTTGCAGTTTTTATCAGTATTGCTGAAAATATGTGTTAAGATTAAATTGTCGTAGAAAATAGATTTAGTGTTCTAGACAAAGTGAAGTGGTGCACATTCATTCAGTTTATTACTAAATAATGATTATTTCATAAAATCTCTTGCAATAGATAAAGTAAAGAACAATAAATTGTTGATTTAATTATTAAAGGGAGAACCCTTGCAAGGAAAAAATATACAAACATTGTTGAAAGATAGACATGAGTCTGTGCAAAATACAATTCTTCATTATATCCAAAATCAGTATGGTTACAAAATTGCCTGAGTTAGGACTCCATGCTGAGGCCAAAAAGGAATATACAAGAAAAAACAAGTGAAGAAAGGAAAATCGAAAATCGTTGAAGTAATCTACAACCGCAGTTTGAGGTCAAGTTCGATGTATGGTTGGTTTGCAAGACAAAGCTCCAAGTACACCGGCACCAACGCAGTACACTCCGAAGAAGGGAGCATTGGAAGAAGTTGCAGAATTGCAGATGATGGTGGTTCAGTATGTTGAGGCCGAAGTAAGGACAGTTAATCCAAAATCTGTTGTTGATGGCGCTCTAGATTATTGACCTGATGAGTCATTTGAGCAAATTGTTTAGTGTGCCCGTAATTCATCTGTGACTAAACGTACTAGTGTTGAAACTCCATGTCCTCCATTCGGTGTTTCCCTACTAACATATCAACCTTCAAGCATGTAAATTTGGATTGTTGTGACTGAATAGCTAGTCGCACACTCTCAAGGGAGCTATCCATTCTTTGGTAGACGGAATCCATTGGAAAGAAAGGCAATAAAGAAATAAACAATGCGACACAGAAGGGAAGAAGTGGAAAAGGTGATGAACCATGCATCCTCATAGATTTATTATAGAATTGAATGGATGTTGTTTGTGCGCATGAAATTAATTTGAACAGATGTGCATTCAATATCGCACAAGACGAAGAAGGTGGTGGAGTCACCAAAACTAAATGCTAGAGTTAATGAATTTTGGAAATAGTACAAAAAGGCGGAAATTAAATTCATTGCACCATGCGACGGATGATGTTGCCCCAAAAGCTCAAGTATGATCGCGACACCTCATTGTTTTTACAAGAACGGTGAGTCATGCCTTCTTTTATGTTGAGCTAACTAATGAATGAAAAACATTCAAAATATTTGGTTTCCATGGCAATGGATGCGACGACAGTAAATGCAAGAAGGCATGGTGACAACGGAATAAATGCAAAAAATGGAACAATCGGGCCCAGTAAGGTATTAAAAAAAAAGGATTGTGCAAAACCAATAAAGGATTGATTTTGGCATTGGGCAGTTGTCACGAAAGGATGGTTGCATGAATCACTGCGCAAAGAATGATGAAGTGTTGTGATAGGAACATGAGATCAAGATACATAAGTAATATAGCTCCTATATAGAAAAAAAAATTATGAAAGCAATATGCAGATTGCAACATATCAGTGTAGAACATTAGCAAAATAAATGAAGCATGAAGACAGGGGGAGTCATTCCTATGAACAGTGAGTGAAGGCTAGCACAAAACAAAAGAAAGATGAACCAGT
This sequence comes from Larix kaempferi, assembly GCA_027924585.1. Lineage (NCBI taxonomy): Eukaryota > Viridiplantae > Streptophyta > Pinopsida > Pinales > Pinaceae > Larix > Larix kaempferi. Next base: position 14,817,141 of record BSBM01000257.1, on the reverse strand, counting down.
AATTGTGCAAGTCATGGCACCTCTTTTCCATTGATGTCAAAGGGGGAGAAAAACATGAAGTTGATTGTACACATGACATGAATCTAAATGCAGTTGAGAGGATGTAGCATGAATAAGAAGAAGCATGAATCCAAGATGTAATGCAGTTGAAGCAAGAACATGAGAAAGCCAATGTAAAAGAGCATGAAGCGGATTTTTGAATAAATGGCATGAAGAAGATACAGAGAAGAAGCATGAAGCTAACCATGAAACATGTAGCAGTACGTAAATAATCATAAGCATGTGATCTGCACAGAGGTAACATAAAGCAGAAGAAGCACTAGCAGTAGAATGCGCAGAATTCAGGAGTTCAAACTAGCAAAGAACTCAGGGGGAGAATGTACACAGGGGGAGTACTCTGAGGAACACAAATGAAACACACAAGTTCAAGAAGATGACTATGCACAACTTCATAAGGTATTGACATCAATGCCAAAGGGGGAGATTGTTGAAATTCGGTTTTCATTGATGTCAACTAATGTCAAAGGCGATGTCAACTGGTTCAGGTTGAGTCATTGATGTCAATTGAAGTCAAGTGGTTTCAACATTCCCATGTCAGTTTGAAGAAGTATAGTAAAGCCACATTGAAGAAGTATATGTGCAAGCAAGATGGTGAAGTATATGGAATCCAATGTGAAGAAGTATATCTATAAGTTGAATCCAATATGAAGAAGTGTGTCCAAGGGTACATCATGAATATCCAGTGTGAAGACGTACATAAGGAACATGTACTTGAGTAGGTCACAAGTCCATACAGTCATAATTCTTCAAGGTACAAGCTAAAGGGTTGGTTGGATATAAGGTAGAAGAATGTGACAGAAAGCCAAATAATACATGGTATAAAGTATAGTGTTCGTAAACAAGCAAGAGGAGAATATCATGTGCGAAAGTAAATTCAAAGTGGTGTGCACAAGAAGCATGAAAACAAGAGATGGTTAAGCAGTTATGCAAGTCCTGGAAGTGTGCGGGTCATCACCAACCAGAAGATGCTTTCAGTTGATAAAGGGCACACACGTTTCTAGAAGGGTGTAGCAGTTGATGTCAGAATATGTGCAAATTCCACACCCGAAGGCTTAGCAAGTGCGCAAGTCCCCCAAGTGATGCTAACGCAAGGGTAAAAATCCCACCAAGTTGAAGATCACATATGTGCAAGTTCCGCAAATAATTGATACACCAAATGTGCAACTCCCACAAGTGGTGGTAGGTAAAATTCCCACCAAGTTGAAGATCACGTATGTGCAAGTTCCTCAAAGCATTGAAACACCAAGTGCACAAGACCCACAAGTAATGGTACAACAAGGGTGAAAGTCCTACCAAGTCTAGGACCATGTATGCGTAGAACATTCAAAGAAAGGACACATCAGCGGCGCAGAACATGACATGTGGCATAGAAATAATCTGTGAAGCAAGGAAGAAGCGATGCCACAACCAACTTATGGACATACAATCTATGCAGGACATGTATAAATAGAGATACAAGTTGAAGATTTGAAGTAAGCCTGATGGAAATGCTATAGAGATTCAAGCGGAAGATACATATTTATATCCAGGACTTAAGAGCTCGATATATAGAAAAAAATGATCTAGTGAGGAGCCAAGTGAACACATGCAGAAGAATGATACAACTGATGGTGCACAAAATGATGTTGTAGATCTGTGACAGATGCGCAAATATTGAAAGGAAGAATTATAGAAGTATGAGCAAGTGCATGCGAACCGAATGACAGTATTGTTGTAAGCACACAGATAGTCACAGATGTGTTAAACTTAGAAGAGCAGAGACAAAACTGAAGTATATCAAAAGATGCACAGAATTTTGGCTGATGCACGAAGGTTAACGTGAAGTGTGTGAAGCAAGGAAGTCCATTTGATGCGCGATGACAAAACAACAACATAATATTATATGCGTGTCAAGATGCGGATGATCTGAGGCAAGTCCATTAAACTGAAAGGAGGAATCATATGATGCATATCATGTCGCAGATTGTCTAAAGGACTGTAGCACTTAAACCAAACAGACACATCTAATTCAGTGCGCAGATCCATCTGATACTAGAGCGTAATTTCAGAACAACAACCTATCAATTGAAGCACGATATTAGTTGGTGAAGCGCAGTTATGTAGAAGTAGAACAACAGATTGAATCTGTACCCAGACTACAGTAGCACACAGTACATGAAGTGAGTCATTAGTAGAAGCAAAGAATTGAGTGGAATGAGAAGTCAAGTGATTTATGCAACGAAGTGACAGCTATACGACTTCATACAAAAAGAGCACATAGCAGAATGAAATACAGAAGATTAGAAGTGTGTGTGATTTGTAAGTTTAGTAAGGAAGAATCTTATTTTGGATATCTGGGTGGTAAGATGGGGCAAGGAGCAGGAGGTTGTAGTTGTTAAGTATGGTTGTCATTGATGTCAAAGGAGATCATTAATGACAAAATAAGTATTGATGGGAATGTATGATGAGGTAGGAAAGACACATGTTGGTGTCCTAATGTCTCATGATGTCATTGTTACATTCTGGTAGTAGTTTGTAAAACTAAGTGATGAAAAACTGCCCTAAAGTAGCTGCCTTATGACAATGTCCACCATAATTCATAAGAAGAATAAAATGCCCTCCATGACCTGCCATGCCATATATTGTTGAATTATCTATCTGACCATGTCCCCAGCTCTCAGAAAAATTCCTTGAAGAAGAAGATACAGGTTTCCCAAAAGAAGGTTTTTTGGTTAAATTAGTCAAAGTTTCTCTAAGGAAATGCCCACCATAATTTGTGGGTTGAAGAAAATTCCCACACCATATCGTCATCTTGTAGGTGGGTGTTTTGTCTACTTGACCATGTTTTCACATTAACTTGAAAGTGCCCGAGGAAGAAGTTATGGAGTTGCCAAAACAGGGTTTTAGGTAGTTTTGCACCAAGTTTTAGTAAAATGCTCGCCTAGGGAAAATGAAGATGAGTTTGAAGGTAAAACAAGTTGTGTTTTGCTCAGTGAGGTGTCCTACATCCTATGTTATCATTGTTTCATGATTTTGGTGAAATTAAAAATCCACCTTAGGGTTTGGACAAATTATCTAAGTTGGAATTAATGGTAAAATATGCCTAAGTGGTCTCAGGGAAATGCCTGCCATATCTCATAGGATGATGAGAAAAATAATCTGAAAGTGTAAGGCTCTATTATGTTTGTTGGTGCATCCAACCACGGTCTTAGATTGCCAAAAAACTCTCTGAAGAGGAAGATATCAATCTATCAAAAGTGCTTCTCATCTTGATTTGCACTACTCCAGTAAAATGCTCGCCGAGGAGAGAGAAAGAAGTTTCAAAAGTTGAAATAGGCATAGATGAATTCAACATGATATTCCCCATGTTGCAGATATTTCAAAATTCCAAGTTTGATGAAAAAATAAAATCACCTTGGTGACCTAGGGTTTGAAGAAATTTGTCTAAGTGTCAAATCAGTAGTTTGAAAGATTATTTTCAAATGTCTGCCAAAAGATGTGTTTGTGTGTCAGTGAAATCTAAAAATGACATGGTTTTGTGCTTTGTTAAAGTGGCTACCTAGCCATGCTCCTAGTTTTCTTTATGGTGATCACACGAGGGAAAAATCATTCTGCCAAAGTAGAAGAAAAATTATTTTCCATTTGAAGATAAAAACTTGGCTAAGTGTTAAAAACAAGAGTTTGAGAAGCCATTTTGAAATTCCTGTCAGAGGCTCTGTTTTTGTCAGTAAAATATAAAGGTAACATGGTATTGTTGCTTGGTGAACTGGCTATCCAGCCATGAAATCAGAATTCTATTTGGTGCTCTCATGTGTGAGATATTGGTCTCCCAATAACAATGAAAAACATGATTACTTATAAAGGGGCTTAAGGGTCAAAAGCTCCCAAAGGCTTAAATATGCCCGCAGGAGCTAAGGTTAAGCCCACAGGGGCTTAAGGATGCCCGCAGGGGCATAGGTTAAGCCACATGGGCTTAAGTAATCCCGCAGGGGCTATGTGATGACTACAAAGGGATAAAGGAGAATACTCGTAGGCTCAAATGCCCACAGGATCTTGTGTAAAGCCCATAGGGGCTTATATGCCCATAGGAGATGAAGTGAGAGTCCGCAGGGGCTTAGGGAAAGACTGCAGGGGCTAAGAAATTCCTGCAAGAGCTTAAAGGGAGATCATGCTCACATTAAAGGATGATGCCTGCAAGTCCAAGAAGATCATGCCCCGCGTGCAGTAGGAGAAGAAGAGAAGGGAGCCCACAACCTAAGGTAAAGGAAATCAAATTGGAAGATGCCTGTAGGCTTGAAGACAATCCGAGAAGATTAAATTAATTAATTAAAAACTGAAATATACATAATTACAAATTAATTATGATATTTGAAGAGAAACGATGATAGAAACATCATGAGTCCATTTTGAAGAGATGCAATGATTGAATGGTAAGCTATATGAAATATAAAAACACATCTTAGATGGAAGAAAAGACGTCTTTGGTGTCTTAGTTGTAGCATCAGCAAGAACAAGCCAAGACCAATGAAGTTCCAGGATTGAAGAAAAGAAGTTCTGGAAGATTTGAAGAAGTCAGACAAGGGTGGAAGGGTGGTGTTAGGGCAGGCAGGAAGCCTGCAGGGGGTCATAGCCTCCTTCTAGTAGAAGCTGGAAAACATGGTGTAGTTGCATCCTTGTCTATAGCAGCAGGCAGAAGATCTAGGGTGTTGTAGCATCCTTGTCTGTAGTAGTAGGAAAACACTGGGGTGTGGTTGCATCCTTTCTATAGCAGTAGATAAACAATTTTGTAAAAAATCATCTTATTAATGAGTTTGAGTTTGTGGTTTTCTCTTTGAGGTTTCCACGATAAAATCTTGTGTCCTTACTTGTTTGATTCTCTGTGTGTCTTATACTACTTGTTCTAATTAAAGAAAAAGAAGGCAATACTGATTCACCCCCCCTCTCAGTATTGTTGGATAATCCAACAGTAGCCTCCTTCTAGTTGGTGTTGGAGAACACATGGAGTTGGTGATTCCTTCAGGTCGTTGCCTGTAAAACCACAGGGTCGTGCCTCCTTCCAGTTGGTACTGGTAAACACAGGAAGTCGGTGCTTCCTTGAATGTAATATTTTCATTACAAAAGAGCATTCTGTGGCTTTCTCCTAATTGGGTTTCCATGTCAAAATCCTGTGTGTTCCGTGTTCTTTTTCTTGGTGCATATGTGGATGAATGTTTTATTTATGTTGGATGCATAATTAAAGATCAATATTAAGTTAAGACTAAATAAGGTAAAAAATGTTGATAACTGCTCTAATATTGATTCACCTCGCTCTCAGTATTAAAGTGATTCCAACATATACTACTTTTTTTTGCTTTAAGGCTCTTTTTTTACCTCAAAATTCCTCTAATGGGATTTAGATCCGGTATTAAATCTACCCCTTGAATTTTATCTTCTATTTGAGGATTTGTCTTTTCCTACGTCGGATGGTCGACCTCTCACCACAAGGTCATCATGGGTCGAACATTCCATGTTATTTCGTCTCATATCCTCTGGAAACAGAGACACAACTACATCATTGGTCTTCAATGTAGTATTATTGCTTCCAATAGCCATGACGAGGCTATCCAATGAGTCTAGAAAAGAACAAAACATACTAATACATTTATCCTCCTCTATGATTTTAAAATACATGTACAACAATTGACTAATCATAGTGTTGAACACATTTAGGTGCTTTGTAATTGAGTCGCCCTCATTCATCCTTGGAATATATAAATTCTTCCGAAGAAACAACTTGTTAACTAAATATTTCGACTAGTACAAGTTCCCCAAATTTTCCCATAGATTCTTTGCAGTGTCTTCTTTTGAGACATTCAACAATACAAAATATGCTAAACAAAGTTGGATTTTACTTCTTGCTTTCCTGTCGATTGTCTGTCAATATTCCTTTGGCATACCAGTCGGAGTGGTTCTAGGGTCGAAAGCAGCCCATTGTTCTCGATCTACAAGGAGATCCTCCATTTTAAGCTTTCAAAGATCAAAATTATGTCCTCTAAACTTTTCAATTTTTGTACTCGAACTGTTAGCCAATCTTAACTATGAACCAATCATTCTAGAACTCCTAGGCATTCACCATATCCAGGACCAAGCCAAAATATCAACAATAAAAGAGTCCCCTTGAATCATGTTAGGTTCCCCATTGGGTAGATAGACAATAATTCACAAAGACATAAAATATAGGTGTCAAAGTACATTAATCTCATTAATAATTTACATATGTATACAATGAGATGACCATTGGGTTCAACTTCCCAAGTGGTCTCTTGGACTCTCGAGTGACTCTTGGTCTACCCTCAATGACCATTAATAGTCTTTGCATGTGAATGGTGCACAATAATCCTAACACCAAGGATTAGGATCCAACAAATCCTCCCTTAATCTGAAGGGTGTACATGAGTCCAAGAAAAAGAGAGAGTTGAATAAGTGGAAGTAGACAGCTACCACCTGCTGAACATTTCCATCTCGAACATATTTTACCAAGGAGGTTTGCTAGAAGCTTGCACATGATTTTTCTAAATACAAGAGCTCTATGAAGAGATGGTTTTGGCTGACCATCAACCAAAAGGGCTAGCAGAAGCTGAAATATTCTACTGTGTGTGGTTTAATGATGGCCACAAAATCTAGAACTTGGCGACAACACTCGCTCATAGGTTCTCTATAACTTGTCTCGAAGGAATAAAGGTTTTTATGGAATGGTGGTTTTGGGATGACCACAAACCAACTGGAGAGCTAAAAGTAAGAAGTGAGCAGCGACAACTTGTTGAACATTTCCAGCTTAACAATATTTTTCCAAGTAAGTTAACTAGAAGCTTGCACTGGCTTCTTCTAAATGAATGGGTGCTCTTGATACCAGTGTTTTTAGGTTGACTACCAACTCTGGAGATCAGTCGAACATAGATTTTCATAGGATCGCTTGTTCCAACTTGTTTGTACTCGCTCGCTTGTTACTGACGGTCTTCATTTCCCCCCTTTCAAGAACAATGTAAGGAGAGGAGAGTCTCATGGTGTCACAACTAGACACAAAACACATGAGTACTCTGTGTCATGTATATCTTCTGTCTTCATGGTACATGCATATGTAGCATTTCTAAATCTGGTACTACCTTTCCAAACTCACTGTGGCTCAGGCTCGCTTGATATGACTTACTTTAGGAAGGTTGTGAGTGTTTGTTGTCAGAGGGACAAGGCTTCAAAAATTGAAGCATGAAATCATGTCCCCCTTGTCAGTTACAAAGTAAGAAGCAGTGCAATAATCCACTGCAAGTTTCACTCTTGCAGGTTTCTTCAACTTCACACACCGATCTGAAGAATGGTTGTGCTTCCCACAATATCGACAAGGATGAAGATGAAAACACTAATATTTCATATGGCAAACTTGTTGGCAGCCAAAAAACCTCAGGTTTAATCTTAGGTAATATGAGTTCTTTATTTCTAGAAGACCGCCTCAAAATCGAAATCTTGAACTCCAAACCTTAAAAGTTATATTTAAGGAGTGCCTTTAGAATCTTTTATTTTGAAGGTACTCCCAATAAGGTTGTTCTTTACGCATAATGTTTGAAACAAATGCCAATAGTGTGATACCGTTTGAGTCTTTCCTTGGGGAATTACTCAGGCTTTCATTATTTATGATTGGATGATCATCGATCTATGTTAAAAAATTTGTATCTCCTAAATCTATACATCAAGTTTTGCTTAAATTGAAGAATATGGCATGAATGTGATTGATTAACCTTTTATTATTTCCTAGTGTTCATCTATGATATTTAGTAGCTCTTAAATTCTCTAGACCTTATGTAAGATCATTTTAAATTTAAGGATGGATTAAAATGCTCTCATATAATGGTATATGGAATGAATATTAATTTGTTGTCACATTGACCATATACCTTTATGTGTTTGTTTGTGAATATCTATTCTACTTATGAATCTCCCTCATATATGATTGTGCCCATAAATCTTTGTTAAGTTGTTATTCCAAGATAACTAATGATCATACCTTACATCAAAAACCAACTTTTGAATCTCCATTTCATGACTAAAGTTCGCATTATGATCTACAAAACTTCTGAAATCAACCAACACTAGATTTAAGGTTTAACATGTTGTATTGACCCAAGGTGTTAATATGCTGGGTTTGTTGCATGATCATGATTTATGAATACCACTTAATCTATGCAAATCTATAGATGTCAGGCGAAGTTCTCGCTCCATATCTCCACGATCTCCAAATGAATCATGACATTTATGGTAATTGGAAATAAAAAACCGCCTAGGGTTCATGAAACTCATTAGCATTAGTCACCTTGAGAAATATAGAATGTTCTATGTACTTGTTCAATATGGAGCTAGTTTTCATTTTGGTAAGTGTTCAGGGTTTGGGAAAGATTTCATCTCGTTACCCTATAGAACCTTTGATCTTGTCTACACCCTGCGAAATTCACCTCTATCTAATGGCCCCTATCATGCGGTTTGAATTATGTGGGACTAAATATCTGGACATTTGTGAGGAATGTGTCAAGCCTGTGACACAATCTGGATGGTTTCCTTTCCTGCAGAATTTTTTTGGGTTTAATTTTGTAGTCATGATGGCGTTCGCTCTATCCTTTGATGGCACAAATGCTCATGTTGGTGATATTGATCTTAACGTGACTAAAGAATTGATCTCACAGGAAACCCTATTACTTATGGAAGGGGAGAGGTGGTTTAAGGGAAATCATATAAAGAACCAAGCGTGGAAACAATTCTTGGCTAAGTCTAACCAACAAACTGAATCCAAGTATGGTTTCCCTTCGCGTATGATTAAGAAGCAATGGTGGGTTCTCCTGGAATTGATTATGAGGTATGTTAATTGTGAAGGTTCTTTTTATCAGACCCATTATTACCATCTTAGGTTATTATTGATATTCAAAATCTAACCTCTTAATATGCCTTTTTATTTCCTCAACAACCTTCAAAAAATGGCATATTCAGTTCAAAACAATACGGCCGATAGGGAGAGAAGTCTCTTTCACCATGGTTTGGTCAAAATTCTTGTCCTACATAAGTTGTCTCAGCTTGGTGATGATTGGGATTCATTTCTCACTCGCAATAATTTTGGGGCTAATCAAGTGTGGCCTCAACACAAACCGAAAACTAGGCACAAGCGTAGAGAAATTGCTACATGGGAACCAAGCCAAGATTTGAATATTGATAGCGCTGAGTGTGTCTCAGTTAAACCCTCTCAAGAACAAGGATCTTAGGTTAACAATGTGAATACCCAATTATAAATGGAGAATCCCTTACCTTCTAATGTGAACCAAGATCTAGATTATCATTTTTCCATAGAGACTATTAGTTGGTCTGATCATGGAGGCCAAAAAAGTAAATCCATGAGTGATAGAGTGTCTCGAAGGACAACTAGGAGTATGATTGTTGCTCTCTTAGTTAGGAGAAACCGACAGGATGATAATGCCCCCATTGTCGAACTCAGTGATTCCACTAATAATTAGCGAGACAATGATTTGACTGATCGGATAAACCCTAAGTTTTTATATGACTCTACTTCTGAAACTAGAACTAGAAATGCTCGGGATGTAGCTCACTCCATTCAATCTAATCAGGAAGTGGACCAAAGACATGGTAAGGCCAATGATATGGCCCAAGAACAGAATGATGAAATCATGGAGCAGTCTGTTAAAGAAACTCAAGTCCAAATAATTTCAACGCTCGAGACTAAGCTCAAAGAAGCAGAGTTAATTAGTGCAATCATTAAGGATGAAATTGCAGGTCTCAAGGCCGAATTACTTACATGGGTTGATAAATGGATAGCTATGAAGGGTAAAAAGGATAAGTATAAGGTCATTAGGAATACTATGTTCCTAAAGAACAAGAAACTGCTCAAACAAAATAGGATTAGAAGAAAAGGGGTCCTTAAGTTCAAATCCAAATTAACCGAATCTAGGAGAGTCGCTCCAGTCCAAGTGTCATTCGAGCCACTGCGTAGGGCTTGATTTTTGCAAATCATTAATACTCGGTTTTGATAATTTTTTATTATTTCTAATATCTAAAGGGTTTATAAGCATCGGCCAATACAGGTAAATTGTATCATTTTGCATTAAAATTTGATTAAGTGTGCTTTTATGAGGATACCTATGGAATCAAACATTCTGTAGGCATCCTTACATTATTTTATTCATTTTCTGACAAAAGCTTAATTATTGATTACATATCTTAATCTGATCCTTGAATTACTACAAGTATTACCTTTCATTTTTCTACTATTATGGATTTTTTCATCATTTACAGGAGAGTTCGATAGGTGTCCTGATTCACTCGGATGCTTGTGGGCATTAATGCAATGATTGGATGCTCGGTCTAGTTGGATTTTCATGGTCAGCCTCATTCATGATCGAGTTCGTGTTCCCTATATTCACTCAAGACGGTTCCCTGATTTTGGTTATGACAAAGAATTTGATAAATGTTTTGCATGGATGGCATTTCCCAGTGGGTCCTTTGATTCACTCCTAATCATCGATCAGAAGTTTCCCTTGGAATAATTGAATATGTGGATGCTACTCATTCTGCATGTTGACAGTTTTCAAATGATTGTATTCGGAATTGTAATGAGTTTGTTTAGAGGTCATATTTTGAAGCCTATGTGTTTTAATGATTCATTACAATGGCTAGTTGGATAGGATGGATATATAAGTGGGATCTAGCCATGAGAAAAAGGGTTCGAGTCCTTAGTATGGGAGAGAGTTTAGAACTGTTTAATAGCCATTCTACTGAAAGTTGTCTCTTTTGGGATTTGATTCGAAGACAGTTTTAACAAACAGCTGGATAATGATGCTATCCTGAAGTTTTATTTTTTATAAGTATATATTTCTAGACTTCTTCTATACTCATTCCATTTTCTGCATATATCTACTGAGTTGTTATGTGTGGATTAATCTTTTGGGAAATCGAGCTTATGTGATCTTTGGATTATTGCGTAAAAGAATTGTTCAAATGATATTATAATGCGTTTTCTTATGATTACTATTATATAATTTGTTCGATTCATTATTTCGATCATCCTAACTATATGTTGAATTTGGTAAGCATCTGCTAGGGTTTTGTTTTTTCCTAAATGCAAATCTGAGATTACATGATCTTTAATGAATGTTAATTATATGTCTGAAATTGTATATTTTGTATTTCATGTTATAGTAATCTGGATTATTATTCCAGAAATATATGATATCTCTCAACATGTTATGTTTTGGTTTGGATGATATCTCCAGGCTGAATTCACGTCCTGAAATATTGTCAAGATTCATAATTACATTTTGTTACTTACTTGTGCTCCTGGATAGGATAGAAAATGTGTGTTAGGTTACTAGAATTAGATGATTTAAAATAGTTATTATTTAGCAACTACTAATTTTTTGTTCAACATAGCACAATTAGTGAATCAATTTTAGTTACATTAAGCTTTCAGTGATTAGTTTTAGAAATAGGAAAATAGACATATACAAAGTAATACAAGACTCTATGTTTGAGAGCAAACTCCAAAGGCAACAGGGCCTTAAACGTGTGAAAAATAACTACCTCAAACATACGAAGGGTTGCTTTAAGAACTTCATATGGGTTGTTTTTCCTTAGTTGGCCATTTGACAAAACATCCGGCCAAGACAACTCTATCACACTATTGGCATCTGGAACTCTGAATAGATTATGCATCTGACATGATTTCACTATTTTCTGGCAGCTGATAGGAATCATCTTCAAACAAGGGGTTAATTTAAACAAGCATTAGTTCAGAATGTTGATTCAAGTGTTGTGCATCTTCATCTTTTGCTTTCAAATTCCGTAATTGATTTATGACAGTTTTGCGTGTATCTTTGTTGATTGTGATTGAGTCATCTACAACTGTATGTACTAGAGTGTTCAACAAATCTAATGTTTCTTCTGTATTATACATATTGATGACAGTTGAGGCCTCCTTGTGCAGGTAGGACCAAGTACAAAGACTAAATCACACTGAGGGCTTCTTGCAAATCCTCCCTTTACAAGCAATGTTTCAATAGATTCAAACTTAAAAATATAAGGGTTGTTGGTCTCAGCTGAAAATGCACCCACATACAATGTGCAATTCAACTTGAATTCAATTTGGTACTATGAAAAAATGCACATGCAAGTTCCAAAAAAAACACTATAACATACAAACAAAACACAGTATGCAAGTTACATTTATGATTGTTAAATTGAGAATCTGCTATACCTGAATGATGTAGAACTTCTCTTCTTTTGGAGCAGTTGTAGAAACAAGATGCAAACTTGCTTGGATCCTTCAAGTGGGCACACCAAACTGATCTCGAATCTTCTATGGAATCTCACTTCTATTTGTTAGTTGTAACTTATATTCAATGATGTAGGATAACTAATGGGTAGAAAAAGGAGTTGTTAATATAGCATATACACAGTGCATTTCAAGAATTCATGCGCACTATACAGGTCTGCATACACATTATGTAGCACCATGTAGAAATTCTGGAGCACTAAAAGAATTCTTCAACAACATGCAAATTGATTCTGTTGTAGCATACAAATTCAATTCTACAACACTATTCAAATAAATTTTGAAGCAATATTAAAACCAATTTTGCAGCGCTGAAAAGGGACAATTCTGTAGAAATTCTGCAATACTTAAAACAATAAATGTGCAACAATATTAAAAGATAATTTTGCTGCACACACTTTTGCAGCACACAATAATGTATCATTCCACTAATGAAAAGACAACTTTCCAAAGAGTCTTCACTTGTGACTCAGCAGGGCCCGAGACGTCCTGAGACCCTTTATCCCAGGGTAGAGCCGCCTCTATCCTAGGGGTCTCCTACCCTTCGAGCCTTGTCACAATGGGCCAATGAGTAACCCTACCCCCCGTCGGTTTTGAACCTGTGACCTCCTCAGATATAACACATGTTCTTAACCATTAGGCCCACTCAAGTGCTCTAATAATTCCCCACGATCTTTAATACACAACTTCCTTCATTGTAGAGGTCATGGATCCCTTTCAATCGTTCCATGTCCAAGGTAGTTCGATGTTCATGGAGAGAGATGAGAGGTTCAACTCTTTAAAGAGTATATACCAATTATTTCCCAAGAGATAGGTTGCACCTTTGTGCATAGATACATTGACGCTCCAACTTGAACTCAACTTAGTGCACAATCTTCAAAGAAATGTGTAGACTTCCAAAACAACTATATATATCATAAGGTAAAAAACAAATGCATTCACAATTACCTCTCAACAACACATTCAAAATACTGCTTCCATTCCTCCAACTCAAGAAAAAAAAAGGAAGGCATGCAATCACTCTAACAATGCAAAATCTAGGTGTATTTATAGTGAGAGCAACCTTACAGAGATCCAGAATACATGTTTGAACAACAGGAGGAAGACTTTGTAGTGCATTAGCAGTTCTTTCTGGGTTCTTGAATTTAAATGAATAAAGAGTTTAGACAAATCCTTTAGAGCATCAATAGAGAGAATTTTTTACCATACTTCTCCATGGGATTTCCAGTGCTCTTTCCATGAGAAAGGGTTCACTGTGGCCTCATCAAATAACCACCCATTTACAGGATTCACAACAACATAGAGGTTGTAGCTCATTCAATGAGGTTCCAGTGAGGGTGCAGCAGTCAAGTCCACCAAATTGCAACTTCAGTTGGTTGAGAGAGGTTGTTCCCATAGAGAATACGCATAAAAAATCAACCTCCACTATTGGATTTTCAGCTCCACAAATAGGAATTAGGGTCTGACTTCCCAACAGTCTTCAAATTCTTCACGCTCGTCGGTTCACCAAAACTCAACACATAGAGAGAGCCTCCAGTTAGTTAATGATTGTTGATATCTCGTAGCTCTAGAAAGGTCTCATAGCTTCATTGAGAAAGGTCGCAGCTCCCGAAAGAGAAAGGGCACAATAAGAAAATTAAGGTTTCTCCCCTTGGAGAGAACGCACAGTTTCAAGGTTGTAGCTATGATATTTTAGTGTGAATTCACCGTCGCTTGGATTCACCAATGCATGAGAAAGCAACAGTCTAGAAGAACATCTCTATGTTACAGTATCAAATTTCATCGTAGCTCATGGACATGAACCAATCACGACTCAAGGTTCAACGCAATAACAATTATGGAGAGAGGCGGTTGTCAACCATAACTCCATGGTTCACTTCACCGACGTTACATGGCAGACTAGAGAGGTAGTACACTAAGGATAGATTTGATATCAGCACACTCCATGTGAAATTCTATGTCACAACATATATAAGAGCTGATGGATACCTCACAAAGAAAGAACGAGCAGAAAAGTTAAATAAGAGTGAAAACTGCACTAAAAAATAGCACAAGTATAATTATGCAGCGGAATCACATAGGAGCAAAATAATGTCACATGTTCCAATAATCAGTATAATAAACAATGATGTTACAATGGAGAGAATTTGAATCATGCAGGAGAATGTGAACCTCACTTGGTAGGGATTATCACCACTAGAGTGCTCCGGAAGACTCAAAGTCAATTGAACTGAACCTAAACTCAGCTAACTGAAGTCACAAATAGTTAAATGACTAAGGAGGGTGCAATAGTGATTTTGTCATGCATGCCAGTCAGAAAAGGGCGCATGAGGCCACAATCAGTGGCATCTAGAGCTCTAACCCCCCAAAAAAGTCAGATAACTCAGGTGGACTACACTGGAACACTCAACAGGTTCCTATAAAATAGGGAACTGACTGAAGTGGTCCCAAAATGATGCATGCATGTGGTATATGGATCCTGGATGACATATGTACACCACTAGGGGGAAAATGACATCATCAACAACTAGGGAAAATAAATAATGCTAGGTAGGACAAGGATGGAGTATTGAAATATCCTAACACCCACCCTTAATCCATACTTTTGCATCCTAACCCTAGTTACTAAGACCAAAGGTCACCCATACAATCAAATAAATGATAATTTTTTTTTTCCATGAACCAAGGAAATGGGGAAAAAACTCATGGAAAAAATACCCCCCTCTTTTCCGCTATCATCTCCTCCTTAAGCTTTCATTTTTTCCCTCTTCTTCTTTTTCATTCATTATTCCTCTAATCCTCCTTTCGTACTCCTAATCTAATTATTACCTTCTACCTTAATTTATTCTCCATTGACTAATTTAGGATATCACCTTCTTTGTGCACCTTTATTATTTTTTAATCCTAATTATATTATTATTATCCCCCTCTTTATGTTTCTCTCTTCTCTCCTTTGATCATATTCCTTCTAAAAAAACTTACAATTTTATTAAATATTCATTTACTAAATTAGGTTAATCCATGCCCTTCCTTGTATATCTTATATTAGCATTATTAACATTAGTCTATCCCATTTAATATTACTTTATACATATTTTTTTATCCCCTTTTAACTTTATGTTAATAACATTTTATTCCCTTGATCCCCGAGTCTAATTTATCTCTTTAACCTGTTTTGACCATTTCCCCCTCTCTAGTTTGAGTTTCATTATATTTTTGAAAATTACACAAGTGACTAATTTCTACTAAATTCTTTATTACCTAAACTCTGGAGAGTGTTGAAACGGGGCACGCGATATTCTGTTAATTAGAATTCGAGTTCCATAGTTGTTGATAAAAAATATATATTAGATGATAAAAAATGAATGATATGATTGTTACAATATAGTCGGGGTCTTAAATATGACTCCCGCACCCCTTCTTAATCAAAGGGCATGTATTTTCATATTTAAATTAATAATCCTTTTAATTATAATTTTCTTAATATCATTTATTTTATTTATTTTTATTTTTATTACATTGCCCACCCCTTAAGAATTGCTTTGTCCTCAAAGCAAGGGTAGAGAGGGATGTTGTTGAAGAAAACTTCAAGATTCCCAAGATGCATCTTCCTTTGGCAAGTTCTTCCATTTAATGAGATATTCTTTAATGCTCCTAGAGCGAAGCTTCCTTTCCTTAATAGATAGTATGCCTTTAGGTTCTAAAATAACTCGACCTTCCTCATCCAACATAGGCAGCTCAGATTGTGCTACCTGATGTTGTCCTAACACCTTCTTGAGGCTTGACACATGAAACACGTTATGAATGCGGCAGTTATCTGGCAATGTTAACCCATATGCTACTGGGTTGATTTTTTTGTTAATCTGATATGGCCCATAGAATTTTGGATCCAACTTGTTTTTGCCTTGTTGTTTGAGCGATAGTTGTTTGTATGGTTGGAGTCGTACGAAAACCCAGTCACCTACTTCGAACTCTCGTTCTAATCTTTGTAAATCCGCTTGTTGCTTTATTCGATTGTGAGCATTTGTTAAGTTTTCCTTTAATATTTGGATGGTCTTCCTCTAATTGATTCCTTATTGCTAGCACTTTGGAATTAAATAACACATATTCCTTCCATTTAGGGAGTTCATAACCGTATAAGGCTTGAAAAGGGGTCATTCTAGCTGAAGTATGGTAAGTAGAGTTATACCACCATTTAGCTAAATGCAACCATTGGAACCACTTGTTCTGCTTGTCTGTCACAAAACAACGAAGGTATGTTCCCAAACACTTATTAACTATTTTAGTTTGTCCATCCGTTTGGGGATGATATGTTGAACTCATATTAAGGGATATCCCTGTTTGTTTACAAAATTCCTTCCAAAATTTTCCTTTAAACCTTGCATCCCTATCACTGACAATCACTTTTGGAAACCCATGTAATTTATAAATATTTTTGCAAAATACTTCAGCTATTTGTTTTGTTGAGTCTGTTTTCTTTACCCCCATAAAGTGAGCATACTTAGTGAGTCCATCAACCACTACGAAAATTTTATCCTTCCCCTCAGACATGGGAAACCCCTCGATAAAATCCATCAAAATCTCTTCCCACTTCTGATTTGGTACATGTAGAGGGTAAAGTAATCTTGGCGTCATAATGTTTTCGCTTTTGTTTCTCTAACATGTGTCACACTCCGAGACATATTTATGAATATCTTTACTCATATCCTTCCAATAAAATGATTGGTGTGCGTTATAATAAGTTTTAAAGGTACCCACATGGCCTACAGCAGGTGAGTCATGTGACTCCTTCAAGATTTTTATTTTGAACTTTGAAGTAGGTGGAAGGTAGATCCTCCCTTTATGCCATGAAATGTCATTTCTCCACTCAAATTTGGGATGTTGCATCATATTATTGATGATGGAGCAAGTTTCAAGGTTTTTGGCAAATTCTATGCGAATTTCATCCACCCATTCAGGAATTATGACTGATACTGCATATGCTGATACTTCTTCGTCTTTTCGTGATAATGCATTGGCAACCACATTATCCTTTCCTTTCTTATGTAGTATCTCCATATCAAAAGTGGAAATCTTTTCTATCCATTTTTGTTGCTCAGTAGATAGGTTTTTTTGTCGAAGTAAGTATTGGAGACTATTGTGATCAGTCTGTATCAAGAATTTACTACCTAATAAGTATTGTCACCACTTTGCTAATGCATGAATGATAGCAAGCATCTCTTTATCGTATGTAGACTTCAATCCTTCCCTCTTGTTGAGCTTTCGGCTTTCAAAAGCAATAGGATGGTCATTTTGCATCAAGACTGCACCTATTCCACCACCTGAAGCGTCACACTCAACCACGAATGGTTTTGTGAAGCCGGGAGTTGCCAACACTGGTGTGGATGTCATAATATTTTTTAGGGTTTGGAAACATTCCTATGCCTTGTCACTCCATTGGAAGGAATTTTTCTTTAGTAGATCTGATAGTGGTGTTATTAGATGTGCATATTTTTTTACGAACCTTCTGTAATAACTTGTTAGGCCTAAAAAACCTCTTAATTTGGATATATTATTAGGTTTTGGCCACTGTGTAATTTCCTTGATTTTGCTTGGATCTACTTTAACTCCCTCATTGGAGATGAAGGAATTACCACGAAGTCTAAGGAAGCGCAAGAATAGTTTAGAATATTTAACTGCTAAGTCGGCCAAAATGTGCCATTTTGTAATAAGATAGAAGCATACAAATAGAAGTATATTGTAAGCCTAAGGGAAGACGAGTTTAGGAGATTCATGAGATCTTTTGAGTTTGGTTGTACTTGCGATACCATGTTTTGAATATTCCTGCGATGGGTTTTTCCGCAGATGTTAATGAATGAAGATGTTCGGTTTTGAATTCTGGTGTTATGATATGATGCGATAATGGGTTATTTAAATTTTCTCTGTTGGTTTATGTGAATACATGTTGTTGGTTAATGCTAATATGATTTGATGCGAATAGCTGATTAGTAAATGTTGTAATCTCTGGTTAATGCACACGTATCTTCTTCATAACTGTGGAAGCTTGGTTCCTGCAGCAACCTTATCTGCCTCAGGTGAGACCTCACCTGCTCTGTAAATGTTACTGGGAAGAGTAACTCCTTTCTGGGCCGGTGAATAAGGGGTTGTTGGTGTTGTTGACAACAGAGTGAACACCTGTCGAAATACCCTATGTCAACAAATGGTTCTGTTGCTGGGACCTTAAGAAGAAAAAAAGAGGATATGTTGTGGCATCCGACGAATCCAGAGATCTAAGAGTGGTTCAGTCAGAAAGCAGAAGAGTTTGCGAAAGAAGAAAGGAGGAACCCGGTAGAGATAGTAGAAAGTTGGTTACAAAAGCACATATACTCGGATATCCATGAGATTTTCTTCACCGAATTTCCAATAATACTACAAGAGTGGCTCACGCAATTGACATTCAGAGGACATACCAACCAGAATATCGGATCAGATTAGTGGACTCTAGAACTAATTCAACAGTTGAAGCAATTCAACAATACAGTATCAAGGGCTGTTGAATTCTGGATCAATAGTATCCTAGAGGGGTACATCACTGAGTTCGCGGTAGATACCAACAATTCCTACAATGACGCGGAGAGACAAATTTTCAGGGGACCAAGGGGTAGGTTCGTCCTATCGCTGAACCTGTGGATTAAGATGCTGGTGTGCGAAAAGGGTATGATGAAAATGACCTCCGATGAGTAGACAGATCGGTGTGCAGGGGTTGTAGGTATCGCATGGTTACAGATCCGCTAGGAAAGATGCAGGGTAAATGGACATGAGCGATGATGAATTTCTAGGGGAAGTTGAGAAAGACTGTGGCACCTTGAGAAGTGGAACGATATTCCGACGTCCTGATAAGAGGAGGAGGACTGAGGAAGAGTCCCTTGAAAGGACCGGAAGGGAAGACTACGCAACAAGGCCACAAAGGATAGAGCTCCCTTATTACGAGGAGGAAGGAGGTGACCAGGCTACCCCAGAAGAAGGGCAGATCGTAAGCTACCACATACCTTCGACCCCGCATGCCACCTATCAATTTAAAGGAAACACCACAAATAATTCGTAGAGCTGTCCCACGTGTAGTGGGAAAAGTAGTGCATCAGTAAGTAACAATAGTAGGAACGCCGCGATGGAGGATGATACGAAGATGCCGAGTTCTGTAGGAAGCAGGACAGAGGATCTCCAACATTTTTGGTTTTTATGTGAAGCAATGTGGACCGTGAAGCAGGTCCAAAATGAAGACATCAAAAAGGGGTAGTTGGCGACAACCTTTCAGGGCCGTGTGCTGGACTGGTTCATAAAATATACTAAGGTTCCAGGAAAAACGTTGGCAGAAATCAAAGCAACGATGATTCAGGAATTTAAAAAACCCAAGTCAGAAGCACAGTGCATTACTTAGCTCAAAGAGATTAGGCAATACCCGAATGAACTAGTATGGGAGTTTGATTAGAGATACAAGACACTGATAGCGAAAGTCAGTTTTCCAATAAATGACCTGCAACATAAAGAGTGGTTTATCGACGGGCTTGTACCACATATTATAGGATCATTGATGAACCAGAAGGTTGCGGATCAAGCCGAAGCATTAGAAATCGCGATGAAGCTAGAGGCTTCGCTGATCGGAGAGACTGGAGCTGGAATGGATAAGATTCAAGCGCAATTGGCTACGTTGATGCTCCAATTGGAGGACATGAAGCAAGGGTAAAATAATCGCACAGACGTATGGTGCACCAGATGCAGGACGGAAGGTCACCATAAGGATAGCTGTTCAGCGTTTTAGCAGTATTTAGGGGTGCCAAACCCCCTTCGCCAGGAAGGCCTACCATGGTGTCCCATTTTCCAGGCCAAGGGGCATCGACCAGAGGACTGCATATACTTACAAAAGATAGTGTCGCAATCGACGAATCTGTATTGTAAATTTTGTCGATCAGTGGGGCATGAAGAAAAGGATTGCAGAGCACATGATTTTTTGCAAGAACGGAACATGGACACATACCTGGTAAAGGGATAAGAGAAACAACTAGGACTGCAGCAGCCATAGTATGCCCAACAACAACCATATTTTATGTAGACGCCGCAATTTGACCAAGGATAGTATGGGAAACTACAGTATGGCGCATCAAAGTATTCACAACCACAGTACCAGCAGCCGCTGTATCAACAATACCCACAACCACAGTGTCAGTAGCCACAGTACCAGCAGGCATAGTACGGACCACCACATGGAGGATTTGGTGGAGGATTCTGGGGAGGACGTGGTGGTGGCGCCGGAAGAGGAGGAGCTGTTGGACGGGGTCGACGACCTCCTACATGTTATAATTGTGGGCAACAAGGACATTTCGTAAGGGATTGCTCGAATCAGGCCTCGCAATGCACATATTGCAGCGGAGTGGACCATAGCATCAAATATTACCCACAACTTATCGCCAGATGGAAGACAAAGAACCTACCAGCTCTGCCTAACCAGAAACAGAACCAACCGGTAGTACAGAAGATATCGACGGAAGCTAGAAAGCATTCTGTGATAGTGGGAATAGTGACACAAGGAAAAGCAACAAAAGGAGCTGACCAGCCGCACCATACCGTTCGACTAGCGAAACAGGTCACCTTCGATGTGGAATCCTCAAAAGAGGTCTTCTCAAAGGCACGGCAAGGAATTTTGAGGCGACAAAGGAACGCATCTCCTCAAGCGGAGGTTTACGATATGCCACCAACATTCGATCGAACGAAATCGCGGTGGAAGGCCACTATCGTAAGAGCATTCATCGGAAGTTGTTTAGAATTAGCAAAAGATGAGGAAGCGTTGGAGGAGATATCCAGGCTATTGCATCGACAAGAGGGTGGACGATAGGAACCAGGGTTAATCGCATACATAAGAAAAGGAAGAGGGGTAGAGAAATGAGGATGTCGGCACAAATCCAAGCGTTCGATGTTGACTCCATCATTTTGGATTTAGCGTCAGACGTGAACATCCTGACAAAACAAACATGGGAAACAATGGGAAAACCAAAAATGACTTGGTCACCAGTACAATTGCGATTGGAAAACTAGAGCAAGGTCACCCTTCTTGGCCGAGTGTGTCAACTTCCTGTCGAAATCGAAGGACTTCGAACATATGCTGATTTTGATGTTATAGAGATAGTAGATAACACATGTCCGTATCCAACACTATTGGGAATCGACTGGGAAATGGAAAATCAAGCAATCATTAATTTCAAGAAGCGGATCATGTCATTTGAAGATCGGGAAATAAGGGTTATTGCACCACTAGACCCTGCGGAAGGAAAAGGATACATAGAACCCACCAAAGATGAAGATAGGAAAGGATGGGATAGCCTATATAATATTTCTGAAGATTACATCAATCCAACTGATGAAGGGGAGTTGGAATGGTGCAACTCTAGGTCAGCATCTTCAGACTCAAACGAGGCACTGGAAAATTGGCAAAACCGACTTCATGAAGTATCGTTTCGTAGATGTGCAAGGATTACACAGTCAGTGCGTTGGGTGGCTACTGAGGAGTGCGCATTACCAATGTACGAAGGGTTACCAAATTTGAGCACCTTCTTAACAGAATTCGAAGGAAAGGTAGCGGAACCACAAAGACTCTTGGCCTTGGAGGAATCCTTGAAGGCTACTTTTGCGTGCTGGTGGGCAGTGCATAAATCAAGGATATCAAACTGGCCACTATGCCGACGCCTCTTGGAGGTACGTTTCGGCAACACCGCAGTATGGAACGGACAAAGATACGATGGCCAGGGTAACCCAAACGAACATGTGAAGGCTTGTCAGCACCAATGGGAAGCACAATCGGAGTAGGAGTGGGTGCATGCCTTCGTGCATACATTGGATGAAGTACCGCGGAGTTGGTATGTCATGACGGAGCTACGACTCGGTACACTTTCTTGGGATCAGTTAACGATTGGCTTTAGACAAACATTCTCCTTCTCTGACGAAAATCCCTTCCTCCATAATGAACTTTAGGCAATCAAGAAGAATATTTTTGAGGTGGAACCAATAATGCAGTTATCAGAACTCCGATGGAGAATGAAACCTAAAATGATGATGGACTGCTACAACGTCTCACGAGAATCGAATGATGATGACAACGACCCAAGAGCCACATATGTGCTGGAGTCCGAAGGCAGTCGCAACGTGAAGGCACCCAAGCTGCCATCCGACAAGTACAACCAGCCGCTGAAGATTACGAAGGTAAATACCGGGTCGGAAGAAAACCCAAAATTTGCAAGCATTGGAGATTATTGGGACGAATCGACTATTGCAAATATGACAGATTTGCTGCACGAGTTTCAGGACTTGTTCCCAACGAAATTATCAAAAATGAAGGGAATCTCCGGGGACCTCGGCAAAATGAAGATTCCCCTGAAACCAGGTGTGAAGCCGGTTAAACAAAGACCATATCACTTAAACTCTCGACACAAGGAACAAGTACAGGTAAACTTGAGAGAATGTTGGAAGCCGACATCATTGAACCAGTTTAAGAGTTGGAATGGATTAGCCTGATGGTGGTCCAAGATAAGAAAACCGGTGAAGTAAGAATTTGTGTCGACCTACGAAATTTGAACGATGCCTGTTTACACAACCCATTCCCGACACCATTCATAGATGAAGTACTCGAAGGATTTGGCGGTCAGGAAATTTATTCGTTTACAGATGGGTTCTCAGGCTACCACCAAATTAGGATTGCGAAGGAGGATAGGAATAAGACCACATTTGTCACGGAATGGGGGTGTTACCAATATACAGTGATGCCATTCGGTATGAAGAATGCCCCCGCGATATTCTCACGACTGGGAGTTGTGGCATTCAAAGACTATATCCATAAATTTCTCGCAGTATACATGGACGATTGGACAGTATATGGGCTAGTCAAGAACCACATTGTGAACCTCAGACTGATGTTAGAATGATGTCGTCACCACCAGATATCTCTTAATAACTTGAAGAAATGTATTTTGTGCCCCATTTGGGATACTGCTGGGACACATTGTGTGCAAGGAAGGCCTGCTAGTTGACCCAGCAAATATTGCCATCATTGTTGACCTTCCACCACCAACAACAGTTAAGCAACTCAGGGCGACGTTGGGCCACACAAGCTATTACCGCAAGTTCATCAGAGGATACGCCGCAATCACAATACCTATGGAGAAACTACTAAAGAAGGATGTGAAGTTCGAATGGAACGGAGAATGCCAGAAGAGCTTAGACGTTTTGAAGACAAAGATGGTGGAAGCACCCATCCTTGCCTTTCCAGATTGGAAGAAAGAGTTTCATGTCCACGTTGATGCGTCATCCATCGCACTTGGTGTCATCCTGACCCAACCAAGTGAAGGTGACATCGACCATCCGATAGCTTTCGCAAGTAGGAAGCTGTCAACAACAGAAAATAATTATACAACCACTGAATGTGAAGGACTAGCGATGGTCTACGCCCTACAGAAGTTTCGACATTAGCTTTTAGGGGGCCACTTCAAAATGTTCACCGACCATTCAGCGCTAAAGTATTTGGTGAACACGCCTGTGTTGGGGGGGGGAATTTGCCGATGGCTACTGCTCTTTCAGGAATTTGATTTTGAGATCATCGTGAAACCAAGACGATTCAATGCAGGACCAGACCACCTATCAAGGATCGAGTTAGGGGAGGAACCGCAAAGCATCGACGAAGGATTACCAGACGCTCATCTATTCAGAGTTGAAATGGTCGATGACTACTATGAACCAATTATTCATTTCCTAGCAACAGGAAAGGCAACAGAGGAATTCACCACCAGCCAGAAGAAGGAGTTAGTTTTCAAGGCTACGGACTTCCAACTGATCGCAGGACAATTGTACAAGATGGGTCCCGATGAGATATTACGCCGCTACGTTCTCCCACACAAGCATGAACAGATTTTAGCCGAGCTACATGATGGCATTGCCGGAGGACATTATGGAGTTCGGGCCACTACAAAAAAGATCCTGACAGCCGGGTTATGGTGGCCAACCATGCATAGTGATGCCAATGACTATGCCAAAACTTGCGACGTCTGTCAACGCACAGGGAAACCATCGAGATGGGACAAGATGCCATTAGTACCCCAAGTTACACTGCAAGCATTCAAAAAATGGGCGGTAGATTTTGTAGGGCCCATTAACCCTCCAGGAAAATGCACCGGATCACGCTACATTATAACTGCAACATAATATTTGACACATTGGGCAGAGGCTACACCAATCAAGGATTGTAATACCCCATTTTGACCCTTAGGATATATTAGCTTTTAATGTAAATATTGTATACACATGATGTATGTTTTCCTAGCGTGGAGCTCAAGGCCAAGGCCCCGCTAGTGGAAGCTCGAATTTTATTTAAAAGGAAAGTATTAGACATTATGTTACCCATGTGCTATTTAGCCATGGAACATTGCAAAAATGATGTAAATAAACATCATGCAATAAAATACCAAAATTGGCTATCGAGGCAACGAATGAGAAGAGGCCATGTGTATCCACTAGGGAGTGGTGAGGGGGTTATGGGATTGAGCCACAAGCTTCCAAATGTCACATTGAGAACCCATTTGACTTACCTTGCTAGCATTTAATTTTGTTGTAAGGAAGTGGTTGAAGAAAACAGTCCATGGCTTCAATGGAGCATGGGCAGCCCAGAAATTCGTATGGCAAAGTATGGGCTCTGTTTTCTTGTACCACAAGTCACTCTACCTCATGGGGATTGATTCTTCCTCATTCCCAATCCATTGTGGAAGAGCCAACATCATTATTCCATCCAAAAACGAATTCCCAACAGTGAGAAAAACCAGAAATCGCAACTGTGAAAGAACCCACGTTTGGAAGAGTCATAAACGCCCATAATTGGTATTTGATAGTGAAATCCAATGGGAGATCCATAGGTATGAACCTTGGGGAAAATTTGAGAGCGTTAGCTACCCTGAAATCTATTGGAAAACCCAGTTTTGATAGCCCAGAAACCCGGTGACGGGATTGAGTTATTCGTTGCCAGAATGTGATAAATCCAAGTGTGGATGTTTGAACAGAGGATGGGATTGCTTGAATTTAGCTTGAGATGTTTGTAGCTCTATGGTTGAGCTCACTGGCTTAGCATCCTCATCATTTCCTTTTGGTATGCTTGATAAACCCAACTATGTGTTGGCTTAGCATGACCATCCGAGTGAATCCATGGCTGTGAGTGAGCCTGTCTAGTTTCTCCTTAGTGGATACACATCCCAGCTCGGGGGTGATCTCTCAGCTGAAAGAATACAGGCTGAACAGAGATCTATGGTTGGGTGGAACGTTGCTCTCATGTAGCCAATTGTTTGGACGTTTTCGTTTCAAGATAAGTATTCTCGGTGGATTAATTTATATGCATTCTGTGTTCTGCAATGTGTTAATTATGAATGTTAACTGTTCATGTTAATGAGATGAAATGAATATCTTGATATGGTTGATATGAAACTTGTGCATAGCATAATAATGGGATTGATTCAATGTCCGTTGATTCATCATCTGCTTGGTATAGATATGTTGATGCATTCCAATCTCTGTGTGTGTTATTATGATTAATTTCGCTGTGTTTATATTGAGTACGAATTGCACACATAATTTTTTACTTATCCAGGCATTTCCTATAATTTGAATGGGGCTGAGATTGTTAATAATCCCGGTATGTCCATCATGTTTCCCTCCCTTGCACCAGACTGATCGAAGGGGATGCTACAGAGTGGTATCAGAGCTCAGCTTGCAACACTGGGGATGCTTGGGTCAAACTCTGAATTACAGGCAAGTAACAGATTGGTTTTATCGCAGTATTGGTGAATTTGGGGCAGCATATTCGATTGGAAAAATGACAGGGTTAGAGTTCTCAGGTGTGGGAGAGGATCACACCATTTCATATATCTCTCCAACATCTTTCCAACGGTACCAAACTCGCCTCATTTGGCCAAGGGACGAGGGAGTTATGAACCTCGGAAGTTACAGGAAACACATGTGTTTTCGCAGTCTCGGGGTGTCAGGTTTCAGGTTTCGGGAACGCGAATTTTCAAAATTTACATTTGGATTCCCGAAATCCCGAACCCGCAAATTTCGGCTTTCAGGTGTCGAGTTTCGGGTTTTAGGAATGCAAAGTTTCGAACTTGCGCGTTCCGGTTTCCACAATCCCGAACCCGCAATTTTGGGTGTCGGGTTTCGGGTTGCGGGATGGTTATGTTCCGTGACTACAACTTGACTCCCCGAACCCGCAATTTCGGGTGTCGGGTTTTAGGTTGCGGGTTGCGGGATGGTTATGTTCTGTGACCGCAACTTGACTCCCCAAACCCACAATTTTCGGGTGTCGAGTTTTGGGTTGCGGGATGGTTATGTTCCGTGACCACAACTTGACTTCCCGAACCCGCAGTTTCGGGTTTCAGGTTGCAGGATGGTTACATTTCGTGACCGAAACTTGACTTTCCGAACCCGCAATTTCGGTTTCCGGGTTGCGGGTTGCGGCCTGTGTGTGTCGGGATAACAAGAGAATTCAAGGTCAGAATTTGATGAGTTCAGTGGCATTCTGAGGCCATCGACGGAGGCCATGAATGAACCAGTGAAGATCCCGAGCTCATTATGCTCCAATTTAGCATAAAATTGGACTTATTGGTTTTTACAAATCGGTGTCCCGACGCTTGACAGAAGGTCGGATTGATCCGAAATTGATATGGGGCAGTCATGGAGCAGGCACGGTGTTAAGTTTGGAGTTTTGGAGCCAAACTCCAAAGGATGTGGAGTCAGGGTGTGCAGGAAGGCCAAAAAGCACTATTCTGGGCCACGTTTTGGGAATTTTGAAAAGCTTGGAGTGGTTGAAAGTGACCCTATAATTTGGAATCAAGAAAATGACTGAACTCAACATTTTATATTCTCAGTAAACCAGACATATTCTGTTCTACAAAGATTTCTCAGAAATGCACCGTTTGGGAAATAGCAATTTTTGGCCCAAAATTTGGAATTTTGGAAAAATGTGAAAAGTGGAAAGTAGTCAAACCCAAAATTTTATAGAAGATGAATGGTGCATCGGAACAGAGATCCGCGAGTTGATGAGCGTTCCTTGTTATATTGAATAACTTCTCCCGGTAGAAAAGTTTTTGTGATTCTTCATATATTCTCTTCCACAGGTGGCTGAAGTTGGCATTCCGGACCAAAATACAACTGTGTAAAAATGTTCAGAATTGTGGTGAAAGTTAGTCATTTTTTAAATAATGCAGTTTCCACACCCGATGCTGGAATGGAGCAAGTGGATAGGAATTGGAAAGCTTATCCAACAGGGAGAAATGGTGCATAGTCTGAATTTGAATGAGATCATCATGATCCATAGTTAATTAGAGCAGAAAAGTGCCAGCGGCTGTTTAGACAAAATTGTTGTCAATATGGGCAAATTCTAGAATTGCATGCCTGGAAGTAGCATGCCATGAAATCGAACCAGCTGCGATGTGGAAGAGGAATTTCATGCAAAAATGAGGGATTGGAAAGGGAGAATTCCTTAACCCCTGTCTTGCTAACTGCATTTATATTTTATAAGCTTTATGTGCATAAAATTATGGTACGAGAATGTTGAAAATGCAAGAGATTAGATGAGTGGCATGAATATGCATTGATTGGCATATTAATAAACATTGCACAGTGCATGAGTATATGTTTTGCATGCATATGACATTACATATTGGTAAAAGTAGTGAGATTTTACATATGCAGTGAACCACTAATGGTAAATATTGTGGTTGATAATCACTATTGGTGATTGGTTTTGGTTGTAGGACCAAAGACAACAGAAGCATGGCTAAATATGTTGAGGATGTTGTTGCATGAAGCCAACAACCTTATGAAGAAAGGATGGTACAACAAATCTGTGATCATGAGGTTGGCAAAAGGACTGTGTAGCCTTGGTAAGAGGCCAACTGATCAGGTAACATCAAGTGATGTTAATGATAACCATGCGGGTAATTGTTATTGATGCATAATTGCATGAATGTTGAAAGAGGATTTGGTAAGATCCATTTGACTATGTTTGAACTATGTTGATTTGGTTTTCATGTGGTATTGAGTGCCCGAATGGGAATGTTAACCTACCGAGTATGGTGAGGTGTGGGTAAGTGAAGGCAATGATCCTTACACCCTATACTTGCTTAGAATCTCAATGCATTCATATGAAATTATATCATGCCATTTGAGTATGTCGATTGTGAGTTTAACAACCAAAGCAAGTGAGGACCGGTGGTCTTGATTATGGTAATGCATGTTATATGAGATAGTCATGATTAAGTCATAATATGCTTGAATGCATAGTACTCATGAAACAATGCAAGGTGGCATTGAGTTGATGTGCATTAAGAGATTTTATAAATCTTGTAGTTAAGCATTGAGTAAATGCATATGAAAAACTTGAATAGATGTTGTGAATATGCATGCATGTGGGTAGCTACACCTGAGGAGATGTATTGTGTGCATGCATGATTGTGATATATGTATATGTATCATTATAATTGAGCAATAGATGAAATGATGAATTAATGATAATTCTGAGATCATTTCATAAGCTGCTATGAATACAGGGGAAGAATTGCATGAAGGTAGTCATGATTGACAGGCTTCTAGAGTGCTCTGTTGGAAGGACAGAGTTGTATAAATGATATGGCTATGAATTAATGAGCATTTAAAAGCTTTAACTTGATTGCATAAATGATGCGACTGTACCTTGCAATTTTAGTATGTAATGATGCACATGAAGTAAATGAGTTTTGGTGATATTGATATGTTAACAGCTGGAAGTGTTTGAATTATGGGATGTTATAATTCTGGAAATGCTTCAGTGATTGTTGCAACAATGAAATATTATATGCATGGAGACTTACAAAGTGTTTGGCTTATTGAAGTTTCATATTTCAGGTAGATTGTTCTAGGCATGGCAATGTGGGTAAGTCCATGATGGAGGTTGGAGTCTACCATGTGAAAAAGCCAAGGTTATGAGAAGATTCTCATGGGTGTGAAATTTAACTTATGCATGGAACAAATCTTGAAATATTCTCATTTAAGTTTATGAGAATAATATCATGGTTGCAAATCTAATTTCTGTAGGGAGCAGATTTGAAAATTCAATTTAGAGCTTATGAGAAGGAATCTCATGGTTGAGAAATATAAGCTCTGTTAGAAAGAAGAATTGTAAATCTCAGAATTGTAAATTTTCAGATTTGAATTGCATTGTTAAATGTTGTTGACTGTTTGGCTTATGTAAAATTGTGTCAGGAGGACATGTTGTAGGTGGATGTCCATGTATGGCAGCAAACATAAATCCATAATGGACAGAATGGTGCCACTTACAAGAGCCAAGCAATATGAGGATAGCCTCATGGCTAAGAAAATCAATTTCTGTAGTAGACAAAGTTGCAAATTCATATTGAATTTAATTATTAGTACCATTGATTGGTTATGGAACAATCACATTTGAATTTTATTGTTAAATGTTGCTGACTGTTAGGTTGTTTGAGGAATGTGTCAGAAAGACACATTGCAGGAAGACCATGTGTGATGGCCTGTAGAAGCCAAACTTCATGGGAAGGGATTCCATGATTTGGAAATGGGTTTTGGGTGAAACGCCATTAGACATTATTAATGTCTCATCCGCACTGCATGATTGGTAAACAATATGAGTGAGATGGTAAAGATTATGTCAGTAAGACATGTGAGGGTTATGTAACATCAAAAGGAGTTGGGATGACAAACCGAGGGACTGTCAACTCAGAGAAGGAGCCCCCATTCCTCATTAATGAAGAGAAATTACATCCGCGAAATGGATAAGTGTTCTATAAACCCTGACTGATATATATATATGTGTGTGTGTGTGTGTGTGTGTGTGTGTGTGTACAAGTCTAATTGTTAGAATTACAATGCAAAACATATTCTATTTATGTACATTATTCAAACTGCTTGAAGTATGATTAGGACTTGCATAGCTCCCATCAGTGAGGAGTGCACGCCTTTCTGATGATGAGCTATGTTAGGGATGCCAATATTGATTACGCCCTAAAGGAATGGACGCATTCCTGGTGTTTCAATACTTGATAGTGAATGCTATGAATTATGGATATAATTCATGAATAACAACGCTGACAAGTTTGCTTATACTACTTGTGTTGTCACCTTAAACATATGCAATTTGATGCTACACGCTGAAGGAACAAAGTAAAAGGTTGTTGTGAGGAGTTGTGGTGGAAGGGTTAATGTGTATGAAAGGATGTTGTGGAGGTTGTGGGGATTTTGATGAAGGGTAGTGAAAGTGTTGATGAAAAGGTTGTTATATGCCTATGGCTCCATAGTAGAGCCTTGACCTAGAAATGGTCATGGTGAAGTTTCCTTCCAAGTCGGCATGAAGATGTACTAGTTGGACATTGATTATTTGATGTTTTGGAGAAGCCTGCGTGTTGGCCAAACATCCCAGTCCGTAGGAGGATCCCAAGGCTTGTAAAGTAAAAGCAGGACCCTGTGGACTAGAGAGGAAATGAACAATACAGATAAGTATTCAATTTCATTTATTTCTTGTTGGGAATAATGAAGATTTCAAGTATAAGTCTTGTAACAGTTAAACTGATGCGCTATTGTTTCCTTGTTGGAAACCTTCGTCATACAGGAAGCAAGGACCCTGAAATAACTATAAATTGCTTGGTAAATCCAGAGAGTGACTGGTTGGGCATTGAATATTTGATGTTGTGGAGCAGCCTGCTTGTTGGCCAAACATACAGGATTATTTGATGTTGTGGAGCAGCCCGCGTGCTGGCCAAACATACAGGATTATTTGATGTTGTGGAGCAGCCTGCGTGTTGGCCAAACATACAAGAATATTTGATGTTGTGGAGCAACCTGCATGCTGGCCAAACATACAGGATTATTTGATGTTGTGGAGAAGCTTGCGTGCTGGCTAAACATACAAGAATATTTGATGTTATGGAGCAGCCTGCGTGCTGGCCAAACATACAGGATTATTTGATGTTGTAGAGTAGCTTGCGTGCTGGCCAAACATACAATATTATTTGATGTTGTGGAGCAGCCTGCGTGCTGGCCAAACATACAAGAATATTTGATGTTGTGGAGTAGCCTGCGCGATGGCCAAACATCCAATTCCATAGGCGATTTCAAGGCTTGTAAAGCAAAGAAGGACCCTATGGAATAAAGTGAAGACATCCAATGCAGATAAGTATTTGGTTATCTTGTAATTTCTTTCTTATGAATATGCATGTGTATATGATTTGGTTATGATTTCCTATGAAAATAAACTAAACATGTGAATTAATTCAATGTTTGAGTGTAGGTATTGTTGGAAGCAAGGACTATGAAGGCATCCTGGGGATGCATGTGGATATGTGACTGTCATAAAAGGCTCAGCTTGCGCATAAATGAATGATGGTGCTATTGGACTTGTGGGGGTCCTAGAAGCCAAGGGAGTTGTAGACAAACCATGTGGAGGGACTCCATGGTTGAGAGGTCTAAAATAGACCATAGACACTAAGTGTCATAGCCAAGAAGGGTTGGTCAAGCATTCACATGGAAGTGAAAGAATTCACATGGAAGTGAAAGAGGCTATGAGCATGAAAACCACAGTGGTGGTGTGGGTTCCATAATGGAACAAGACTAAGAAAAGAAAACTCTTACTACTCTCTCTTTCTTTTTTATTGATGCATTTATAAAAACAGAAAATTGTTGAATGCATGTATGGCTGAAAGTAGAATGTGTTTATTTGCTTGAAATAAATTGTGAATGATGAAGTAGTTAATTTATTGTGAATGGATGAACATGAAAGAATTCATGTGTATGCTGGGCAAGCAAGGAAAGTGTGAAAGTCTCATGAATAGAGCATGGGATCTCCATGTCAATTGGGAAAAAACAATTGACTGATTTTTAATGTTTAGGTTATGCTTGGCCTAACAAGATTTGTAATGATGAATTTCACAGGTGTAAATTAAATCCATTGGTTGCAACTGCACGAGCAAGTGCTGCTTGTGAGCAAAGTGAGAACCAGCTGTGCACAGTGACCATGGCAGCAAACCATAGGCTATTGGAATTGGCTGAAAGTCTTCTTCAAACAATTTACAAGACCCAAGAAAATCTTGGAGAGATGCTCAAGATATAGAAGAGGCGGAATGAGATGAACCACAAGGTTTTGCAGAACTTTATTTGTCTGCAAAGAGAGCTAAAAAGCATTATGAGAGCAATCAGTAAGGGAAAGGAAAGTGGATCAATGATGAGGCATTCGTCCAATCGGTCCATTAAGAAACGTTCCAGGCATGAAGACTCAAAGGAAATTGAGCAGGTAAAGATGAAGTAGCCAGTGAAATGTTGGAAATATGGGGGACACCATTGCCTCCGCAACTGCCCAACAAGGGAACCTCAAGAGGGTAGCAGCCACAAAGTTTTCAGACTTGTGGATGAGCTAAAAGATCAAAACCAACAGGAGAAGTTCGTGGAAGTCAAAGGACTTGGTCCTGAAATTTCAAAGTAAAGGATAGAATGCAGGGCAGACCTGCAAAATGTTTTGAAAATTTTGTACGTGTAAATTGTATATGTATTCCAAGTGTTGGAATACCGAGGACAATGTTATTCTAAGGGGGACGGGATTGTAATACCCCATTTTGACCCTTAGGATATATTAGCTTTTAATGTAAATATTGTATACACGTGATGTATGTTTTCCTAACGTGGATCTCAATGCCAAGGCTCCGCTAGTGGAAGCTCGAATTTTATTTAAAAGGAAAGTATTAGACATTAGGTTACCCATGTGCTATTTAGCCATGGAACATTGTAAAAATGATGTAAATAAACATCATGCAATAAAATACCAAAACTGGCGATGGAGGAAACGAACGAGAAGAGGCCATGTGTATCCACTAGGGAGTGGTGAGGGGGTTGTGGGATTGAGCCATAAGCTTCCAAATGTCACATTGAGAACCCATTTGACTTACCTCGCTGGCATTTGATTCTATTGTAAGGAAGTGGTTGAAGAAAACAGTCCATGGCTTCAATGGAGCATTGGCAGCCCAGAAATTCGTATGGGAGAGTATGGGCTCTGTTTTCTTGTACCACAAGTCACTCTACCTCATGGGGATTGCTTCTTCCTCATTCCCATTCCATTGTGGAAGAGCTAGCATCATTATTCCATCCAAAAATGAATTCCCAGCAGTGAGAAAAACTAGAAATCGCAACTGTGAAAGAACCCACGTTTGGAAGAGCCATAAACGCCCAGAATTGGTATTTGATAGTGAAATCCAATGGGGGATCCATAGGTATGAACCTTGAGGTGAATTTGAGAGCGTTATCTACCCTGAAATCCATTGGAAAACCCAGTTTTGATAGCCCAGAAATCTGGTGACGGGATTGAGTTATTCGTTGCCAGAATGGTGAGAAATCCAAGTGTGGATGTTTGAACAAATGATGGGATTGATTGAATTTAGCTTGAGATGTTTGTAGCTCTGTGGTTGATCTCACTGGATTAGCATCCTCATCATTTCCTTTTGGTATGCTTGATAAACCCAACTATGTGTTGGCTTAGCATGACCGTCCAAGTGAATCCATGGTTGTGAGTGAGCCTGTCTAGTTCCTCCTTAGTGGATACACATCCCAGCTCAGGGGTGATCTCTCAGCTGAAAGAATACAGGCTGGACAGAGATCTATGGTTGGGTGGAGCGTTGCTCTTATGTATCCAGTTGTTTCGACGTTTGCATTTCAAGATAAGTATTCTCTGTGGATTAATTTATATGCATTATGTGTTCTGCAATGTGTTAATTATGAATGTTAATTGTTCATGTTAATGAGATGAAATGAATATCTTGATATGGTTGATATGAAACTTTTGCATAGCATAAGAATGGGATTAATTCAATTTCTGTTGATTCATCATCTGCTTGGGATAGATATGTTGATGCATTCCAATCTCTGTGTGTTATTATGATTAATTCCGCTGTGTTTTTATTGAGTATGAATTGCACACATAAGTTTTTAATTATCTAGGCATTTCCTAGAATTTGAATGGGGCTGAGATTGTCAATAAGCCTGATATGTCCATCATGTTTCCCTCCCTTGCACCAGATTGATGGAAGGGGACGCTAAAAGGATTGTACCGCATCAACGGCTGCCAGATTCCTCTTCGACAACGTGGTCACCCGATTCAGATGCCCAAAGATTTTACTAAGCGATCAAGGGGTGCACTTTGTGAACAAAACAATCGCAACACTAACAGAGGAGTTTCAGGTTCCGCATAGGAAGAGTACTCCCTACCACCCTCAAGCAAATGGGACAGTAGAAGCATTCAACAAAATCCTGGAACACGCACTCACAAAGGTATGCAACACAAATCGAGACGATTGGGACCTTAAAATTCTAGCGATCCTCTGGGCCTATCGAACCACATGCAAGCGATTAACTAGCCAGACTCCATTCAAACTGATCTACGGTAAAGAAGCATTTATGCCGATGGAATACATCATCCCAAGTTTGTGTATTGTAGTCGCCACAAATATGAACGATGACAGTGGGTTGGAAGAACAACTAGCACAATTATTACACTTAGAAGAAGATCGGTTCATCGCAGGATTCCACCAGCAGGTTGAAAAGGGTCGCCAGAAAGCATGGCACGACCATCACATTAAGCAGAGATACTTTCAGAAAGGTGACACAGTGTTACTATGTGACAGCAAGTTTGCAAAACACCCGGGTAAATTACAAATGCATTGGTTAGGACCCTATATCATCAATTTTGTCACTAACGGTGGTGCAGTGCGGCTACAGACCTTAGATGGGGTATTGTTGCCTCACATGGTGAATGACAATAAGCTAAAGCTCTATCGCTGCGATCCGACACAGCAGTAAAAATAAAAAATAAAATGGGAAGGTATCGCATAAGAGGGATGCGCACAAGGAAAAGTGGGATCACCGCGACTGTGACTGCGGGCGGATTACCACCCCGTCAAATCAACACCAACCAACCAGCAGACGGAATGGGCAGAGATGACAGGATAGAAATGATGATTGAATGGCTTGAAGCAGCACCGGCGCTAGGAACGTATGAATACACGGCAGCAGCATGGTCGCTGGCACCACGAATGATACATCACATGAGGATGACATGAAGAATGGATGGGAACAGTATGGTCACCCACCACACACGTAGGATGCCTAGTAATCACACGCAGGATAAATGATGACCGAATCAGTGCATAAGGTGAGCAGATTCGCAGAGGAATTTTTATCCAGACACCCTGAATAATGAGTATGCATAGATGCAGGCACCAGGGGTTCAGACAAGCACCAACGCATTTAACAAACGAAAGAAATCAATGCTACCAGTTAGTGAGGCTATTTCTTAATTTAGGAATTCCAATGAGGCTATGGAAATGATTCACTTCATTTCATGCGGTAGCACCCCAAGGGCGCTGCGGTCTCGAACGATGAGCGTCCATGAGCGCCTTGACAAGAAAGAATCCAGGACAATTGGGTGTCACAAGGACAAGGTTTCACCCGAGATGTCTAAGTATGTGGTGTTAGTTCAAAGCTTCACGGGTCCAGTGAACACCAGAAGAACAGGGGGGCCACCCACCTAACTCTGGTAGGAGAAAATCCAAGGCGCAAAACAGATGTGTCGGAGCAATTGGCCTGTTGTCCACCTTAGAGACGCCAATAACCTTCGGTTCCGACAAGAACAACAGAAGAGCGAACTAGCAATATCCGGAGAGGTAGATGATCAAGGTTCCAGGAGTATGGAGGATGAGTGCAAGAAGTACATGACAACGAACCAATGACCGACGGATGTAGATAGGAAAATCACAACAGCGAGTTCCAGACAGCAAGAACAGTTTCAGAGACCGAGCACAGTACAAGGTGGGTACAAAACAACAGAGTCCGACTGAGGTGGCTCGAGATGAGCCATAATTTTGTGTTGGGGGCCTATTGGCATGGTATAGATCCGTAGGAAGTGCGGAAGCCGACAAGCACGAAAGCCAAAATCCCGCGAAAGAAGGAATTACCGCAAATTCTAAGGAAGCGCAAGAATCGTTTAGAATATTTAACTGCTAAGTTGGCCAAAATGGGCCATTTTGTAATAAGATAGAAGCATACAAATAGAAGTATATTGTAAGCCTAAGGGCAGACGAGTTTAGGAGATTCATGCGATCTTTTGAGTTTGGTTGTACTTGCGATATCATGTTTTGAATATTCCTGCAACGGGTTTTTCCGCAGATGTTAATGAATGAAGATGTTCGGTTGTGAATTATGGTGTTATGTTATGATGTGATAATGGGTTATTTAAATGTTCTCTGTTGGTTTATGTGAATACATGTTGTTGGTTAATGCTAATATGCTTTGATGTGAAGAGTTTATTAGTAAATGTTGTAATCTCTGGTTAATGCACACGTATCTTCTTCATAACCGCGAAAGCTTGGTTCCTGCAATACCCTTATCCGCCTCAGGCAAGACCTCACCTGCTCTGTAGGTGTTTCTAGGAAGAGTAACTCCTTTCTAGGCCGGTGAATAAAGGGTTGTTGGTGTTGTTAACGACAGAGTGAACCCCTGTCGAAAGACCCCGTGTCAACAGTTAGATGTGCATATTTGTTTACGAACCTTCTGTAATAACCTGTTAGGCCTAAAAAACCTATTAATTTGGATATATTATTAGGTTGTGGCCACTCTGTAATTGCCTTGATTTTGCTTGGATCTACTTTAACTCCCTCATTGGAGATGATATGACCGAGGTATTTGACTTCTTCCTTCACACCAAATTCCCTCCCTTGACCATTTTCCAGTCAAAACAAATATACATCTTATAATAATAGTAATATTATTATTATTGTTAAAAAATGGATTCTGCCAGGCAGATGTATGTATCCCACGAAGAGATGAACAAGGATATAGTTAACCAGAAGGGAGAATTAAAGAACGTACAAGCTCGTCTTAACCAAATAGAGGAAGGACAAGATTTAGTACACATTAAAATGGACGAGTTTGATACCAAATTAGAAAGGATATAAAATCAATTAGATAATATTTCGGTCATAAGAGAACAAGAGAAGGATGAAAGATATGCAAAGGAAGCGAAAAATGATATGATGTTTAGCCAGATTATGAAAAAATTGAACAAAATGGCTCCAAAGTCAAGGACAAAGCAAGAAAGACTGGAATTTTCTTTCCTTAGAGGTACATATAACCAAAAGGGACCAGAGAGAGATTTTCAAAAAATTAAAAAGGAATTTCATCTCGAAGATTCCTTCATTGAGGGTTTAGTGAAGTGCTCGGGGATAACGTAGTACTCATTATGAAAAGTCGACGTTTCGAACCTTAATCACGGTTCATCATTAGGACAATGAGTCAAGGTGAGGATAGCAAAAACATAGCATAAATATTCATTGATGTTTGTTTGTTTTGAGAGAGCTGAGACCCAGGAAATGTCGGCCAAAAACCCTAACCTAGATGTAGTTCGTTTAATTATTTATTAAATTATAAAATTAATTAAATGAAATAATTATTATAATATAATTGATAAATTTAGTTTATTCATAATGTTTCAAATTTTTTAATATTAATATATTAAGATTAATATATTTATGCCGACACTTCCTGGGTCTCAGCTCTCTCAAAACAAACAAACATCAATGAATATTTATGCTATGTTTTTGCTATCCTCACCTTGACTCATTGTCCTGATGATGAACTGTGATTAAGGTTTGAAACGTCGACTTTTCATAATGAGTACTGCGTTATCCCCGAGCACTTCACTAAAAAGGAATTACCAAAATATGACGAAAAAACCCATAGAGGCGCCATCATTTGGGTTAATAAAATGGAGGGCATTTTTTAATCAAACCCCCCATTAGGCGAAAGAGAAAAAATAATTACCGCCTCTAATAACCTAGATGAATAAGCTTATGATTGGTTCCTATGGTGGTCAGGGAAGTGTAATGCTCACTCTTTTCATTGGACAAATTTTACTCAAGCGTTATTAAAAAGGTTCCACGATGAAGAAGAAAATGATGTGTATACTAAATTTTTCCATCTTCAACAAAAAGGAACTGTGAACGACTATACTCATGAATGGGAAGTGTTGGCTACAAGACAAACCGGATTCTTAGATGAACAACTACTAAAAATGTACATCGGTGGGTTAAAAGATTACATTCGTAACGAGTTAAAACTATGGAGACCCCAAACTATTGAAGACGCCAGACAAGCAACCAAATTGATTGAGAAAAAGAACAAGGTCAATAAACCTTCTTTTACAAAACCAGACAGATCAAACAAATATTTTAATGAAAAATCAGATAAGTATGCTACAGACAAGACAATCAAGTATGTACCACCTCACTTGAGGGAAGGTGAAAAACAACATCAGGATCCAGATAGGAAATGGGTGAATAAGCGTAGATATTGTGGAGATAAATGGGAAAAAGGTCGTCGATGCAATAATAAAAAATTGTATAATTGTGAATATGAAAGAGAATCAGAAGTTTCAGCCACTAGTGATTCCGAAGACGAAGTTAGCAACGAAGAAAATAATGATGTCAACACAGATTCAGAAGAGACAATGCCCAGGGTATCTCTAGCCGCAATAACAAGCATCACACAACCACAAACCTTGAAATTAAAGGGGCATGTGAGGAAAAAGAATGTCACCGTACTTATAGATACAGGTAGCACTCATAATTTTATAGACGTAAATGTTGCAAAAAAACTAAACTTGTTTGTATATCCAGCAACAGATATAAGGGTTATGGTAGCAGATGGAAAAAAAATTGATGGTATTAGGAAGTGTCACAAATTTAAGTTGCAAATAAATGATTATAACATGGAATATAGATTCTATACAATACCCCTCAGAGGAGTAGATGTTGTCTTGGGAATTCAATGGCTACATACATTAGGTACTTATTCCACAAATCACCAGAAACAATTTATTAAATTCAAGTGGGAAGGAAGAAAACATAATTTGTATGGATTCCAACCATCGCCTACCCAAATTATATCGTCACAACAAATGGAGAAATTAATTCACAAAGGGGCACCAACATTAGTCGCATAATGTCATCAAATAGAGATGCTAGCAGCAAAGTTGGCCCACGACCAACAACCAGAAATCCAAGAATTAATCCAGAAGTATGAGAAGGTATTCCAAGATCTACCCGTGCAATTACCACCAGAAAGAGGAATAGAGCACATAATCGAGGTTAAGCTAGATTCAACGTTTGTGAATGTCAAACCATACAGGTACCCTCACCATCATAAGACAGAAATAGAAAGGCTAATTCAAGACTTACTAAGATGTGGAGTCATCACCAAAAGTAGGAGCCCATATGTTGCCCCAGTAGTATTGGTTCGAAAGAAATATGGATCCTTCAGGTTATGTATAGATTATCGGGGACTAAACAAAATAACGATCAAAAACAAGTTTCCCATTCCATTTATAGATGAGATGTTGGATGAACTCCATGGCGCCAAATATTTTTCCAAATTGGACTTAAGATCTGGATATTACCAAATTCGGGTAAGATAAGAAGATGTAGCAAAGACAGCCTTTTGAACTCATGAAGGCCACTATGAATTCAACATGATGCCATTCGGATTAACAAATTCCCCCACTACCTTTCAAGCAACCATGAATGAGCTTTTTCGACCACACCTAAGAAAGTTCGTACTAGTTTTTTTTTATGATATTCTTGTCTATAGTAAGACATGGAAGGAGCATCTTAAGCACTTAGAACTTGTACTTGCACTCTTAGAAGGAAATCAGTTCTATGCGAAAATGTCAAAATGCAATTTTGGGAAGGAAGAAGTCGAATACCTTGGTCATTTCCATATGGGTTAACATTTCCAAATAACTACTGCATTCATAATGTGTTTCATGTGTAAAGCCTCAAGAAGGTGTTAGGACAACATTAGGTAGCACAATCCAAGCTGCCTATGTTGGATGAGGAAGGAGGGAGGGTGCACACTGCGGAATGGTTGAGCATGGCAGGAGCGAAAAACGTGTGGAGACGGCGGGGGAGAAAATGGCAGAGGCCGCGTGGAGTAATCGCGGAATGCGGTGGAGGAATGGTGATTGGGCGAACAGGTATGATGACGGTGAGCAGGGGAAATGGGCGTGGCGATGGTGAGAAGCCTCGGGTGGTAGATGGCGAAGGACGGTAGACGGTGATGTGACAAGGAGCAAGCGCAACGATGGTGAGCAAGTAGACAGTGATGCAAAATGAGACGGGATGAGCGGAACGGATAACGGCTGAGCAGAACGGCGGCGGACTGAGACGACTGAGCGGATGGCAGCGACAGGATGAGCAGAACGGCTGAGTGGAATGGCGACAGAATGAGACGGCTGAGCGGATGGCGGCGAACTAAGACGACTAAGCGGATGACGACGGAATGAATAGGCTCTAATACCACTATTGAAACGGGGCACACGATATTCTGTTAATTAGAATTCGAGTTCCATAGTTGTTGATAAAATATATATATATTAGATGATAAAAAATGAATGATATGATTGTTACAATATAGTCGGGGTCTTAAATATGACTCCTGCACCCCTTCTTAATCAAAGGGCATGTCTTTTCATATTTAAATTAATAATCCTTTTAATTATAATTTTCTTAATATCATTTATTTATTTTATTTTTATTACAGAGAGATCTTTTCTCACAATCAAATACTTCTCATGGTTCCCCTAATGATGGGTGAAGTGTCCACTTGAAACATCAGGACATTTCTTAAACTTATACAAAACTCAAATCCACAAGTGTACACACTATAATGAGGAGTTTGTTGTGCACTAGCATCCAAAGAAATATCTAGATTTTGGTGAGGTTGTACTTTTGTGAAAAAATTCTTCTAGATTTTTTATGGAATTGGCAAGGTTGCTATCTAGAGACCAAAGCTTCATATCCTTTCTTGAATTAGTGATTCATCTCCTTAACACCCCAAGCCCTTCATCATCCAAATCTTTGGAAATTGGGGCTTGTGCTTAAGGGAATCTAGGAAATGTTATCAAGCATGCTAGAGGTGAGGAGGGGGTTGGAGGGGAGCTTAAGAGACCAATCCTTGATCGATGTGGGATCCCAAAAAATATAGGTCTGCCAATGTATGGACCTTTTCCAACTTTCCAACCAAGGTCACTACTATTGACAAAGTTCAAAACTTTATAACAAATTGAGGCATTGATTATGTCATTCCATATGAGATAAGGTGCCACAATCAGGGCTCCAAGATAGGGAGGATTGGATGAGATAGGTTGGTGTTTGCAACAACTTCCAAATAGGGGATCCTTTAGTTTTCAAAATGGATCTATTCAAACAAGAATTCCTTTCAACTCGATGGAAGTACATCCAAATAAATGCTTGATTCCACCATGCTACATTTCTTTAGATAAGGTTCGAAGTGATTTTGGCTCCAATTTTACCATCCCTATAAGCCTGGGGTTTTGATTGCTAGTCCACTTTCTCAAGTGACATGGATCTTATGATATTCCAAATGACAAGGCGGTATTTATCTCAACTAGATTGCCTCCTACCCTTCTAAAGGAATATACTAAGGAGGCTAGGGAATTCCTTCATTGTCTCTATGTGGAAAGACAAAACAAATAAAATAGAAATTAGAAGCAAAGATGAAATATGTTGGAATAGGGCTAACTTATCATGGTGGTCAAGCCACCATGTTTCCCATGAAGGGATATTGACTTTAATTTTGTGAATCATTGGCATTCAATTTGTTGTTTTATGCTATTGGAGGGCAATGAGGACATCGAGATATTTGAACTTATCCAAATAGGGTTTAGAAATAATTACAAACTTCTTGCTATTTGACAAAAATTCTAGCACAGGTACACTAGCCATAGAACTTGCAATTAGCCTTGTTGAAAGTCCCACCTGATGCACCCAAAATTCATTTAAAATAGTTTTGAATCTACA
Organism: Larix kaempferi; assembly: GCA_027924585.1. Taxonomy (NCBI): domain Eukaryota; kingdom Viridiplantae; phylum Streptophyta; class Pinopsida; order Pinales; family Pinaceae; genus Larix; species Larix kaempferi. The sequence goes on along the minus strand of BSBM01000257.1, from coordinate 14,774,760 downwards.
TGCTATGTTGATTGAAGCTTCTCCCATAAGAATTTTATCATATGCAAAATGGGAGTGATTGACAGTATTCACTCCTCTCGTAATTTGAATTCCAAGGAAGAGGACCTTTCCTCTTACATCTCTACCATCCTCCCAATGTACTCTCTGTTAGGATATACAAGGAACTTGATCAAAATGGGAATCCTCATTGAACTCCTCTAGTGACATTCAAAAAACTCAATAGCCTTCCATTACTAGAGGGGAAATCCATGGGCCACCTACACAAGATCTTTGAATAACCCATATTGGGAGATATTTGCAAGGAGAAATCAATGGCTCACTGTATCAAAAGCATTAACCATGTCCATTTTCACTATAATTCCCATTTCTCCCTTTGATTTACTATGATGAATTGCCTCTAACACCATTATAAAGCATTCAATATATGATATATTGAATGTATTATATGGATGAATTGCCTCTAACTACTTTGTTAAATACTATTTTTTCTCAGATAAACTAAGGTGGTGTTTGTATCCATGCGGCTTGAAATTTTCAAAAGCATGCAAAATGTTGTAAAAATGGTTTAGCACCGCCATTGAATGCAAAAGACAAGATACCAAATAGCAGAATGTCTACATTTTAGGTCAAACATGCCTTGTACATATTATATATAATCATGATGGAAATGAAGTATCGTGTTCCAACTAAATCATATATTCATCATACATAACTAGATCCATTTCTGGATTATGATAGCAATTACACATCAAAACAAATCACCAAAAAACATTTTACTTATGAATGACCCTTACAAAAAACTAAATACCATAAAACAAATACCAAACCCAACAAATTTAGGTCACTTATAAAATTGACGAACTTGGCAATACGAATTAAAAAACCTATTGGTCATGAACTTCTCAATACAAATAAAAGAATGTATTAGAACGCTTTGGACAACTCTACAGGAAGATAGTGACAAAATAATTACCATTCCATTGTAGCCCCACCATTATTATCAATGTGCATTCATTTATATTACAAATTTCCCAAACATCAACAATAACAAACCAAAAATATGAACATACACACTCTCATGAATGCCTCAGGTCCAATATTTGAAGAGCAAGATCCTAATAAAAGCATATTTTAAACAAGTGGGTCATTTAGTTTGAATATATAAAAATCATGTGGAATCTCTCCATCAAAAGTAGCAACCATTGACAATGTATAAATTCCAGTCCATGGTTTAAACATAACAAGGCATAAAATAAATCATATATTCTGAGCTTTATAATGCTTTCATGAAACCAATATTCATGAGCTTAAGTTTCAAAATCATTGAAGTTGATTGAGTTGGATGCATAACATTTATGGATACGTTGTTTCATTCATTTTGGTATATGGTATCCTTTCACGTTTAAAAATTCTCTTGGATTTATGTTTAGATATAAAACCATTATTAACTGTAAAACTCTCACAAAATTATTACTTTGAAAACAATTGGAACTAGCAAGAATGTTCCAAAACATAATTGATTTAGCACATAAATAATCAAATTAGGCCACAAATTATTGATCATATGATAGCGTCATTATTTTTTGGTCCACATAATGGAGCCACACTTTATAAAGTCACTTTGGATTCCTCTCACTCTCCATATTTTCACCGACATTCCATGTGTGCTCTTATGCATTCCAAGGATGCCCCTATATATTAAATCCTCAAATTTTATTCCAATAGAGAGAAGAAAGAACAACCAATAATTGATAAAGGATATTGTGATTTTAGGCCATACAAATTTATTAAAGGCACCAATCAAGTTTATCTCTTTGAAGGATCGACAATAATTATTTTTGCATAGGCCTGACAAAGTCCATTAAGAATAGAAGAGCAAAAATCCAATCATTTTTTTTAATAATTCCAACTACAACCATATCCCCATTCTTTGCTTTGCCTCTATTATACTCTCTTTATTCCTATTTCCTCTCCACAATTTACTCATATGACAAGAATGCTACCTTACCCCACACAAATAAAATATAATAGTAGATTGATCCATCCCTATGTACTAAATGTTTGTGACAACAACCAAGCCACTTCTATGCCTTTTATGTGTGCCTAGTAACATTGTGACCACAAAAATACAAGTCTTTTGATAATGGCCAACAACTTCCCTACAACATTGCACACTCAACATATGTTGAACTTAGTGATAAGCACTTCCATAATTGTACGATGTTTCCTAAAGGACAACCAATGAGTTGATACATGACACCACAACAAACACTCTTAATTGTTATTATTGACATGGTTTAATATGGATCTAGGTGGGATCAAGTACTTCAATGTGTGTTGTCAAAGATCAAACGATGTATCACACTAAAACATAGGGGCAAAGTGGTATAGTGAGAATTAGCATGACAAAGAATTACCTTGACTTAGCAATGCAACAAATTAGCGAAGGTAGGCTTAAAAACATGAAAAGTGTACTTCAAATTGCATATTCAACACCATAAATCACAAGAGTGCATAATACTCGATAGCATTAAAGGTACTTATTCATGTGTATAAAATCTTAGTAATAAACCAAATATCAAAAATCCACCATAAGGTCAACCCAAAGGCAAATGATTTCTCAACTACAAAATATGTTGTTAAGCCCTAAATTGTGGCCCATTCCCCCCTAAATTGGGCACTTTGTATTGGTATTGTTATATTATTTATGTCAGATTGAGTCCATTAGTGGTAATTGTACCTCTTTGTCTCCTATATATATCAAGGAGACCTTTTCATTTGAATCATCTTGTCTTGTCGTGTGTACTTAGTACATTGTATAAGGAGGTTTCCCCCTTGAAGATACTTTATATTCATCTATTTTCTTCATTATTAATTCATGGATTACTCTTTCTTGTATGTTTATGCTCTTTTGGGGGATTTATTGCATAACATTTGGTATCAAAGCTTGGACGCTTCCAAAACTATTCATCTTGGAATTTTCGCTATAACATTTTTTCTAGAACGTTTTAGGAAGTGAAAATCTCAGGGAAAGCAGAGGACAAATAAAAATATATTTGGTATGAGTTTCAAATCCTAATTCATTATGGGTTCATAGATATACCCTTTGGAAGTTAAGGTTTCTAAATAGTCCAAAAACTAGTCTCAAACAGGTGTTCTAAGAAAAATTGTTATATTTGGAGCGTGTAAGATCCAAATTGAGTAATACATATTGCATCATAAAGAAGACATACCACAGTATATGTGGTATAAATTTAAGAATCAGATACAAAAAATCGGACATGTGGCAGGTTGTACACTTTCATTCTTCTGAAAGGGAAATAAATAACAAGTGTTGGGAAAATTGTCATAAGTTTTTATTGGGACATCATAATTAGGTCATGCCTATGAAATTGAAGAGAAAACATATCAGGATACTACAAAAAAAAAAAATCAGACTCAAAGGGGCCTAAATTTCAAAGATACCTCAGTTAAAAGGTCAGCTAGCAAATTAGTCTCCAAATTAGGGTTTGAAAAAGGTACACCATTTTAAATGTGAGTAATTTTTAGTAGAAAGATATATTTTGGGTGATCTCAAAGGTGTGATAAATATTGTAGACATATATTTTTATTGTTCCACATGGCACCAAAATGTGGTGGAAAAATTCACACTCCAGTCAAACCACCAGAGGATTCATCCTCGACCTTCGATCAAAGTGAGAATATATCTTTTTGGGTGTCCAAGTTGGAAAATTTGATTAAAAAGACTGTGAGAGAAATTGATTTAGTTAATTTAGAGAATACAAAGATGGAGGAAAATGAAAGGATTTCTAAGTTCATACAAAATCTAAAGGAAAATCACCCTAAAGGCCGTGAAGATGTCTCCCAGGGTACTCAAGAAAACAAAGATAGCATCCATGTTGAGAAACCTTCCATTAATAAGCATACTCCAAGAGGATTTGATTCTAATAATCGAAGTAATCAAGGATGATCCCCAAGGGGTATCCAAATCCCCAAGATTAACATGAGGAATTTTGATGGAAAGTGCCCCATAACATGGATATTCTAGATGGAGCAACTCTTTGATATGCATCGGGTGCGAAATCTAGAAAATGTAACTATTGCATCTTTATATTTAGAACTTGAGAAGTTTGTGTGGTACTAGTGGTTTTGTAAATGAAAAAGAACTCCATTATATCTTGATCCAATTTTATAGAAGAATTGTTATCATATCATGATGATGTTAAAAGCAATTCCTTCTTTACCCAATTGATAAATATAAGGCAAAGGGGTCCAGTAATCGAGCACATTCAACAATTTAAAAAAGTTGAGTCTTACAGTGGAGGGAATACGAGATGATAAATTTTTGGATCTCTTTATTGTAACCTTGAAGGAAAACATTCAAGATGAGGTGCATCTCTTTGAACCAATATCCTTTGATAAGATTTCATGTTGGCAAGGAAGGTTGAAAGTAAAAACATGGTGATGGCTACTAAAAGGACCACCTCTAACACCTTCAGAGAGAATATGTTGGAATTGATTTAATACTAAGAGGGGGGGTGAATCAATATTGACGTAGTTATTAGCTTATTTTTACCTTATTAAACTTGTTAAAATTTACTTAACATTCATCATCTGTTATGCATCAGTAATTAAACATTCACATGAACATGCGCCACATCATCAACACATAATACACAAATTTTGTATGTGGAAACCAAATTGGGAGAAAAACCACGGAATGCTTCTTTATAATATGAAAGAATACATTCAAGGAAGCGCCGACTTCCTATGTTTACTAGCACCAACTGGAAAGAGGCTCCAACCCCCTGAGTTTTCTCCAGCACCAACTGGAAGGAGGCACCGACCCCCTGTCGCTTTGTTTTTCATGCTCCAACTTGAAGGAAGCTGTGATTCCCTGCCTTCTTATTGTTTTACAAGAACTGACATGAAGGAAGCTCCAACTCCTTGTCTCCTTGCCCCATTCGACCACCATGATTTCTGATATGCTTTGTTGTCTTGTAGTTCTTCAACTCTACTCACTTCTTCAAGTATTTTGATGATGCTTCTATTGTACGCAACTTTCGTATGCAGACTATATTCTATTATTAGGTTGCATACATCAATTGACTTCTATGTCTTCTCAATTTGTACCTCTGTTGATGACTTACTTCTTGGATCGTGTGATCTATTGATATTATAGTTTTCCCTTCTGGTTCAATGTACTTCTATACGTGACTTTAATGTTTAACTAATATTGTGCTTTCTATTGATGGTATGTTGTACTAAAAAGAAGCACCAATAATAGTGGTAACTGCACACCTTATGATGTGTTTGTTTTGAATAAGTGTTATAGCCCTTCAGATGATCTGCAACCTCTTAAGCATCAAATGATTGGTCTGTTCAATATAACTCACTTATCTCATATCATCTACATCATGATGTGCATGTCTAAATCTGTTGTCGTTCTGTTGTTGCGCATCAAATGTAATATTAAACTTCGCACTATCCATTCATTTCATTTGCATCAGCAAGACATCATGCAATATCATATATTCCTCAATTATGTGTCTGTGCTTCTATCTTTCCAACTTATGTGACAATCGACATGCTAACTCGTGATATAGTCCTTCAAAATATTCAGCACTTGTGCATTCTTCAATAATTCTTCCTTTCAGCGTTTGCACAACCGTCATAGTCTTATGTCATCATTTTGCGCACCATCAAAACTTTGTTCTATTGTATGTGTGCATCTGGATCTTCGCTGGATCATTCTATTTTTTCTATGAGCCCCTTGATGTCCAAAAAAACAAACTGAAACTTACACTTTCCTTGTAGTCTTCTTGCTTCTACTTCCACATCTCTCACACTAGAATCTCCAACATGCATCTATATTTATACATGTCCTACATGGATTGTATGCTTGCAAGTCGGTCATGGCATCCCTTCTTCCATACTTCATGGATAGTGCATATGCCACATGTCATCATCTGCAATATTGAAGTGTCATATTTGATTTATCAAGAACCCTTAGGATCCACAACCTAGTGGTTCTTTGCACCTTGGTGTTGTACCATTGTGTTCTAGATGTACCATTGCATTCCAGTATGTGCACAATATTTAATCTTGTTCATTATCTTTGTTGTACCATCCCTTGTGGGTAATGTGCCCTTAATTTATTACCATTTTATATAATCAGTGCATTCCTAGCTTCTACTTAGTGGGATTGTGACCTGTGTTCATCATTGCAATTGGGTAATGCAATCTTGATGTATTGGAACATTGCGGAACCTGCGCCTATGCCAACCTTTCATTTGTGGTACTTTGACCTCTTCCTTATTCATGCTTGTGGGACTTTGACCTCTACCTTATTCCTTCTTGTGGGTCTTGTGCACCTTTTTTCATCGGTTGTAGCATTTTTCCATTGTAATCTTCAACCAATCGTACCCATTTAGGAACTTGTGCACTTTTCACCACTTGAAGGATTCATCTGATTAGTTTTTCTTTCACACTTTCAGGATTTTCTAACCATATGTTGTTCCTTTCTTCCAGTTCACTCCCCATTTTTTTACTAAGCAACACTTAAACTTGCTATATTGCTTGTTCCTTTGGTCCAATCATCTACATGACAATTTGGGCACTCAAACTATTGTCCAACCAAATTCTTTGCATTTGCTGTCATGATAGAGTATGTCTTAGTAGACTCAATATCTGCGCAAGGAATTCATGATGTAGAGTACATTGCATGTGTTCCTTCTTGAATAGAATCATAATGAAGTGTCCTTTTGGATCTATATGAAGTGTCATCTTATGTACTTACCCAGACTATATGATGTTCTCCTTGATATCTTCTGCCTGAATTTACCTCCTAGATATACTCCAAAGTTGAATTTTTAATGCATCCTTGATTCCCATCTTCTCTTATAGATAAACTCCTAAATATTGTAATCATTTTCAGACAGAATAGATGTAGTGACTGGATATACTTTTTCAGACTAGAATCCATGTCAGTTTAGTCATCTTGCACATGTATTATTCTTGTATTCTTCAGATGTCTTTTTTTTTATATACTTCAATGTTGCATGTTTTTCACCTTTACCTCTTGTACATATGCTTCTGATGTTCATGCTTCCTTCATTATGCGTAGTAGACTTACTCAAAGTGGCTTCTTCATATTCCCATTGAATTGTTGTATCCACTTTGGCTTGTGCTGATATAAATGACTCATATTGAATCAGTTGACATCCTCTTTGACATTGGATGACGGTCAAACACTTGACATCATATTTAGTTGACATCAATGACAACCAATTCTCAACAATCTCCCTCTTTGGCATTGATGTCAACACCTTATGAAACTGTGCCTAGTTTTCTTTGAACTATGTGATTCATATGTGTACCGGTCGCAGTGCTCCCCCAGTGTATGTGCTCCCCCTGAATTATTTGGTATTTTTTGCTACCACGTTCCTGTATGAACTCTACAGTGCTCCTATCGTATCTGTGCAAATTATATCTTCTTAATACTTCTTCAAGTATTTTTCTCTTTCATGTCTGCAGTCTTCAAGAATTCATGCTCTTTTACATTAGCTATAGTTATCAAGACTTCATGCTCTTTCACATTGGTTGCATACTTTATGTTCTCCCCCTTTGTCATCAAGTTTATTTTTAGCTTTAACAGCATTATGCATTTCTCTTCAGCTTCAATCACCTTCATGCATTTCTCCCGGTATCTTCATGTGTCAGCTTCATCCATTTCTCCCCCTTTGACATCAATGGAAAAGAGAACCATTGTGCCCTGAGAATCCTTATTTTGTATTTTGCACCAGAACTCGTGTTTTGATTGTGGGATAACTCCCCCTGACTTTATGCTTCATTTGTTTCTATGTTCCTATATGATAAACTTAATCCTTTGTAAATTTGTTGTTGGAGCTACTACATTTTCATTTGACTATTCGTATTTTCTTACAAAATCAGTTTCTGACTTTTTAGGCTCTGTTGATTTACAACAGTCGTCGATTACCTCCTTGATTTCATGCTACAACAAAGAACAAGATTATGTAATGTTGAGAGCATCTTCCTGTAAAGGTCCAATTCTTTCAATGATCTTTCTTTTTTCTTCACTCAACTTGTTTACTTCTTGTTGCAGTTTATTGCAGTCTCCCATTTTACTTGTCAATTATGTTGTTGAAAGACTGGTAAGACTAGCAAGAATTTTTCGTTCTAGATCTTATGTTGTTTGCAATTTATCACGTACTTCTTTCAACTGTTCATCCTCAACTAGGTCATCCATATTTTTATGCTTTCTTTATGAAATTCAATGCATCTTTATGCAATACATCTGAGAATTTCTTTTGCAGTCTTTATCCACTCTATTATTTTTTCTGATGATTACCTCTTAATTTTCTCTTGCAATGCCTAAAATTATTCTCCAATTATAATTACCTTTCTTTCTAAAGAGATATCTTCATCCTTGTGAACTTCTGGAAGTATACTGTATATTTCTTCTACTACCTTTTGTAACCTACTTGTGTCCTGTTGTGCCTTCTCTAGTTCATGTTTTAGCAACTTGCCTTGTGTCGCTTCTTCCTCTGTTTCGTTCTCTAATATCGTTTTCTTTCGAATAGATATCTCCCATTCAAACTTCAAATATTCACAGTTTTCTTGTAGAGCATCCTTTCCTTTCTGACATGTACTTAATCTGCCCATATCTTGCTCATATATTCTCTTGATTTCTAGAGCAGTAGACATGCGTAGTTTATTCAGTTCATCAGTAGTTAGTTGTGACAAGAGTAGTTCTACGTGACTTACCTCATTCACTGTTTGAGTAGGAGATGTCATGGATACAGAGGATATATTTACCTTTTGACATAGCTCTACCTACCTTGAGATTTTATCAGACTGTCTTGGGCTGACTTAACTATATTTTTCTCTTCCAGACCTGCCTTCTCTAGTAGATTCAATATTCCTATGTGCTCATTTATTTTGGTTAGGGTTTATCTTTGTTGTGTGGCGAGTTTTTCAACAGCATCTTTTGTGCTAATATTGTTGATTGCCTCCCTTATTGTATCTTTGCTTTTTGTGCTTATTTTCTCAAGATATTTGTGTTTTAATGAGTGGACTTTTTCAAATTCAAACACTTTTTTTTCTTTCTCGAAGAGCCTTCGCCTTGAGCCAACTCGGTTCTCTTCTTGGTGTTAACACCCAAAATGTACCCCAAGGTTGCGGAGAGGTAGAATTGGGGTAACCACTAACCACTTTAGCTTGTGCTACTAACCCAGCACAAACATAGAGGGCTCTCTCAATATTAATAGGAGACTGAAAACATAAACATATAGCCTCTCTTCACAATCAAGATATACATTCAAATCATACATAGAAGGTCAGACTTCTGATGGAAGAAATTATGTGAAAGTGTTGGAGGGATAATCACAAGGAAAAAACATTGGGCGATGGAGTAAAGGTGTTACACATAAATCAGATAACAATGATGTAGTGTGAAATATTAGAACAAAGGCAAGGTAGCCACCCTCTTGCCATCATAATGCTATTTTCTGGTGGTAAAAGAAGAAAATAAGAACGGACCATTGATATGAGCATCCAACAAAGATGAATTCGATATCAACTTTAGTAGCAATATTGAGAAAATACCTGAGATAATAACCAGAGCTTGTTTCCAAGAATTCTAAGCTATTATACACTGATCTCAGATATGAAAGGAAAAACATAATGTAAATGCATAACAGGAAGTACGAGCACATAAAGAAGAAAGAGAAAACTGACTACAAGAAAAGTGACACGTGAACCTATGCAAAACAGTCTACCATAGGCACTACACATTGTATTAATATAAAAGTCTCAAAACCGGGTTCGCCCCTCAAGCCTTAGCCAAATGATTTTCCAACCCTTAGTTCTTCTATTACAATGCTTTTATAGCCTCCCAACCTTGAATTGGTCCTTAGGAAACAAACAAAATTATGCTACCACCTTAACAGCCCCAAAATCGGGAAATATTACCTACGTGTCAAGTTCAAAACATACTGATTAAGACAGGAAACAGAAATACCATGAGCAGGACGCCACCCTAATCTGACGCCTTTAATTGGCCCTACAGATCAAAGAAGTTTTCCGCTTTCAAAGAGTTGTCTGCATGCGACTCTTCTACTGGAGGGGGAGGTGTCACTTCCTTAGTGGAGATCATGAAATCCTTGAGAATATTTGTGTCATGCCAGATGTCTCACTCCTCTTCAGGATTTTCCTTCTTTCCTTGACGTTGAACTCTTTTGTACACCTGTCACCCTTCGAGCTCCTCATCTTCACTGGTGGTGTTGGATTCCAAGTGGTCGAATATCATAGGATATGGCGGAGCATGTTCTTCCTCCACCTCAGACCACACCTGCTCGGGCATAAAAACCACTTCGGATTCCTACCCCTTCTCCATGAGCGGTCTCTAACTGAAAAGATACCAGAGCTTCCAGGTGCACCACCTTTCCCATGCACTGATTTCGAACAGGGAACGCAAGGACCATATCCATAACTGCCATGATGATCACAGCAGATGCGTGTGGTCACATTCGCCATGATGACCTGACAAAACCTCCTAGTCAAGCGACATTGATGCCCAAGGCTCGAGCTGACGTGAAACATGCTTGAAAAGGATTTCCAGATAGACAGGGAAGTATATGACGGCGCTGAGGTGGCTCTCGTCCCCTCTGTAATCATTTTGGTGGTAGCAGAGATGCACTTTAAGTTGTCTATCTGCATCCTCCGTCGTCAACCAAACTATAATATGCCATGCTCGCTAACACCGTACTAGCGCTCATAGCGCCTCCAACTTTGCAATTCCATTTTCTCTACAAATTTTGTTAAATTTTCAGAATTTACTTCAATCTGATCTAGGATCTTAACTGAGAGAACAACATGTATAGCATATCTATAGCATATCAATCATGGAGACAATAATGCAAGCACACAAGAGACACAAAGATTTACTTGGGAAAAACCATAAAGGTGAAAAACCCCAATAACTTCCTCAGAGATAGATAGAGCAATGATACAACCCAACCATAAGAGATAGACATATCCTAGTAGCATATCCTCCTCCTCCATAAGTGCGCCACTCCTCCTTGAGTGCATGAGTGAGAAGTGAGTGATCAAATAGAGTGCCTCCCGCACTCTATTTATACTTGACTTGACTTTCCTTTTACATAAATCATGTAGGCTCGAACTTAACCACATAACATAATGCTGACTGGGTCGACCCCCAATAGGGTGGTCTAATAACCCTTTGACCCACATGACTTATATAGGGCCGACCCAGACAAGGTGGTCTAATAACCCACCAAATAAGTTACGACATTTACAATATAAATGACGACACTTCCGTATAGAGGAATAATACCATCTCTATAGGAGTACATACAACATACATATATGAAATACATTATGAAGTTACATATACATCAACACTCCCTCTTAACTAGGAAGGTATTTCTCAGCACAGGTCTTCTAGCACAAGTCATCTTCTCTAGATCATCGTCACTGCTGCTGCTATCTCAATCAATCTTTGAATCTACTCGTCATAGGAAGTTCTACACAGCCAGTCCTTTTTCATACTGGATGTAGGCCCACCACCTGCAAGTCTTCGTCATCACTGGCCATACTGTGGAATCCTCAGGACTTATTACGTGCGTCACAAAACCTGGCTGCAGCATCCAGGCTGTTACGAGCACATGGCTCTACCTGTCGGATCTCCCAGGAGCACATTACATGTGATCTCACCACAAAACCTGGTTGAAGCATCCTAGGATGTTACGAGCACACAGCTCTACCTGTCGGATCTCCTAGGAGCACATTACATGTGGTCCACCACAAAACCTGGCTGAAGCATCTGAGGCCTTTTTCATCTTGTCCAGATCTCCCAGGAGCAAATTACATGTGGTCATGGCAAAACCTGGCTGAAGCATCTGAGGCCTTTTTCATCCTGTCCAGATCTCCCAGGAGCAAATTACATGCCATAGGACAAAACCTCAAAAGAGCATCTTCCAGATATCCCAGGGAAACGAATTACATGCCATAGGAAAAACCTCGAAAGACTATATGCAGATCTCCCAGGGCACAAATTATATGTCCTCCCAAGCAAAACCTCGAAAGAGCATTTGCCAAATGTCCCAGGGAACCGAATTACATGCCATAGGAAAAACCTCGAAAGACCATCTGCAAATCTCCCAAGGCACAAATTACATGCTTACCTGCACAACCTGATCCACGGCCACAAAGTATCATCTGATACTCACCATACAACATCCTGATGTACACATGATCATCCTAATCATCATCACTGCAACATCCCGCTGCATGTCATCTGGAGAAGCTCGTCATCCATGATCACCCTGATCATACAATGCATCCATATGATGCACACCAAGTATCTACTTGATACATATCATCATACATAGTGTATTCACCTGATACATAGATACATGATCCACACAATGTATCCATCAACATACATGATCTACCTGATCATACCTGATACATATCAATATACATAGTGTATCCACCTGATACATAGATACATGATCCACACAATGTATCCATCAACATACATGATCTACCTAATCGTACAATGTATCCACCTCATACATATACATATACATGGTCCAAGCATCCAACATGATGCATATACAAAAATACATACACATGATCCAACCGATCATATCCAGCATCTAACATGATGCGTACATACATATAAATGATCCAACTGATCATATCCAACATCCAACATGATGCGTTCATACATACATAAAAAATGATCCAACTGATCATATCCAGCATCCAACATGATGCGTACATACATACATAAAAATGATCCAACTGATCATATCCAGCAGAAACCAGAACATCATCCTGATGTTCATCATCCAGTGCTTACAGCCACAGCCATGTGAAGGATCCTCCTTCCAACATGCTTGGAATGGCTTCAACAAATGTGTCCATCACTTCTTCCTCGAAGTGTCCTCGATCTGAAGAACGCCAAGCCTCTCTCTGAAGTACTCGAACTTCACCCTGGCTAGTGGCTTCATCAGCACATCTGTAATCTGCTCGTCCGTCTCAACATACAGGAGCTTCACGGCTCCTCTCTGCACCATATCCCTGATATAGTGATATTTGATCTCTATGTGTTTCGACCTGTCATGAAACACTGGGTTCTCAGACAGCTTCACACAACTCTGGTTATCACAGAAGATACCAGTAGCATCCAACGGGAGATCAAATAACTCAGACAGTAGCTTCCATAGCCATACTACCTCACAACTAGATGAATAGGCTGCAACATACTATGCCTCAGCTGTACTCAGTGCTATGCAGGACTGCTTCCTGCTAAACCAAGAGATCACATCTGATCCCATACTGAAGTAGCACCCAGATGTGCTCTTCCTATCTGCAGCACTGCCTACCCAATCTGAATCAACATAACCCTACAGGTTAAACTTTTGATTCGCTTCATACTTGAGCCCATAATCCACTGTACCTTTCAGGTACCTCAGAACATGCTTTATAGCCATCAGGTGAACACTCCTCGGATCTGTCAGGAACTGCCTCAATGTGTTCACCGCAAAGCAAATATCTGGTCTTATGTTCCTCAGGTACATCAAGGACCCAATCATCTGACGATACATAGTGACATCAACTAGTTCAGATGAAGCATCACACAAAAGCTTCAGGTTCGATGCCATAGCCACGCAGTCCATCATCCCGAACCTCTTCAGGATCTCTACTGCATAATTCCCTTGTCCAAGGAAGATTTCATCTACACTCTGCCACACCTCCATACCTAGAAATTGGTGCACATATATGACTTCCTGTCATGTGTCTCAAAACCAAGTGGCTGCTCCACATACACTTCTTCTTCAACTACACCATTCAAGAAAGTTGTCTTGAATCCATCTAGTGTATCTTCTATTTCATCACTTTTATATTTCTCTATGCTGCCATCTGCAGCATGCTTGATCTTGATAGATCCATATGGAAGTCATAACAAACTTCCCTTCAGGTCTTGGGACTACATCCCAAACATCATTCTTCATGATCGATGGATCATGGCATTCCATTTCTTCATCCTAGATCCTAGGAACTTCAATATCTTCAATATCTTCAATAGATATCTTTGTTGCTTGAACAAATGTTGTAGTTCTTCTTTTGTAGGAGATGGCATATGATCTTTCCTACACAACAAGTTAAATTGCATGATTAGAAAACATCTCATAGTTTTCAGAACAAATTCTTACACATAAAGAAATATGTCATACAGTCATGCAATTATCTTAACCAATGCTTCAATACAACATTTATCCATATCCCATAACTTTCTAGATGCCTTCCAATCTCTACCAGAACATTGTTAAGAGTGTGCACAACTCCCAACATGTCAGCAAAGAGGTTTCATTCTAGATAAGTAGCAATGGAATGTTGTACAGTGCCATAGGCCACTTACCCATGCATATTAGTAGTATACTGTTCATCAATGCAATTATTCTAATATGCGTAATACACAACCTAATTCTAGGAACATCAGTATATACATTATTGAACAGTATTATTTAAGAAATGACAATTCAAATACTTATCTTTGTTTGTTCATTGGGTGGACTCCCTCTGAGTCTTCGCTTCCTTGCAGGAGCTACTGGAGTCCTAATCTGAAGTAGCTTCTTCTACACCTTTTGATGTGGAATGTAGAGAGATAGTCAACTCCCTCTGAATATCTGCATCCTTGCAGAAACCACTGGAGTGTACTCCCTCTTGATCTTTGCTTCCTGGATTACTTGTCCTTGAACTTATATTCATTCTCGATCCCTATGCATGCTTGTTAATATCACCATTGTGTTATCCTCTAGGTATCATACGTAATCAAACATTCATTAGTATAATCACAATAATCTCAAGCATGTATAGTCAGGATCATTTAAACACAGATAATAAACATTAGTGTTCAAGGTTTCAGGGAAGTCTTCTTTTACTCATGCATATTCTTATTTGATCATAGGACTCTTTTGGTTAGTTAAATCATCAATCAAGATAAGAGATATAATATGCATAAAATCCGTGATTACTCAAACCTATACCTTCATGATTCTTCCGGTTAGTCATATCATCAATTACAATATGCATACAACCATGACTATTCAAACCCATGACTTCATGAATAATCATTATCAACAACACAACAGTATAAGATCCTAACACAAGGTAGGATTCTATCTTGATATAGGAAAAACATACCTGGATTAGCATGCTAGCTAGTTATGTCTAACATACTCACATGATGTCTTCTTGTTCTTCTTCAATGACTTGTGCTAGTAACCTATATATCTCATAGGTTAACCATTATAAAACCAAGTTATGCATACCTCGTAAATGGATCTTTTATGAGATCCATGACAATGGATGAATCTTTGTCCTCATGTCATCATGATCATATGTTCTTGAACCAAAACATGATTTGTCTTTCTTGGTGTACCTTTCATGTTAGTAGACAACATAAACCTCATACAACACCATAATGCATTAGTACAATCATAAGTGTCAACACCCTAATCAATGAATATTTTTTATCGTGCATTCATAATTTTATGACAAGTCTAAAATCAAGATTGTACTAACCGTAATAACATAAAAACAAACATACCATAAACTTAATCATGAACAAATCTCAAAACATACCTTGATGAGTCATACCTGTCGAGAGCGCTTGTAATCTTCTTATGTAAGGCCTTAGCCTCATCTCCCTCTGAAACAGGAACTTCTTCACTTATGCAGGTGACCAATCCATATTCTTCTAGGATTAACCCAATCCACTTGATTTGCAAGAACTGGATCTCGAGTTGGATTAGGGTTTGTCAGAGAAACCCCAAAAATTCAAACTTCTGAAAGGATAGAAATATGCGCCTTGATGAGCTTATCACACTGGTATGCTTAGAATTTGAAAACTGCAAAGTTTCACTCCTCAATTTTTCCTTTGAAACTTTCGGATTCACTGGACATGACCCTGAACTGGGGTTTGATGAAGCCCACTCTTCTGCCCAATCAAAAGGTTTGATCCAAATCTCTAAGCTTCTATTTTTCTGAGAAGCTTCCAGCCGTGGTCACAGATTTCAAAAATTCCCATTTTTACAGAAGCCCTAATTTTCCACTTTTCTGATCAAAGTCCCGAACTAGGGTCTGATCAAGCCCGACCTTCTGCCCAACCAAAAATTCTGATCTTGGTCTCTAAATTTCGATTTTGATGAGTAGCATCCAACCGTGGTCTCTGATTACAAAAATTCCAACTTTTTCCGAAGCCCTAAATTCCAGAAGCCATGAATGAAGGTACTCAAAAATAATTATGTTTTTGACAGAAATATGTACCTGATTGTTTCTAGTGTACCTCTGAACTTTTCGATCCACAGTGTCTGAAAACGTTTCCTGAGATAGCTCGACCTGTTATCTTTCCATCCTGACAGGTCTGACCTCAATTGGATTCTCTGAGAGAGAGTTATGCCAAGTGTCGCAACGTGACCTATTTATGGGATAATACAGGAGAGCGAACTTGTACGGTGTGCCACGTGTCACTGTTTCAACTTCAGCCTCTGAATAATTTTCCTAAGATAGATCTCCCTGTTATCTTTCCATATTGATAGGTCTGACCTCAATTGGACTCTCTGAGAGAGAGTTATGCCAAGTGTCGCAACGTGACTTGTTTATGGGATAATACAAGAGAGCGAACTTATACGGAGTTCCACGTGTCACTGGTTCAACTTCGGCTTCTAAACAATTTTCTTGAGATAGTACAGTCTGTGTACTACCTTTCACTTTTTACGAAATTTCATTTGGAGCTTGCTAGCCCAAGTTATGACCTTTTTCCCAAGGTCACCTGATTTTGACTCAAATCTGGAAGAGGCAGAAACCCTATATTGTACAGATCATAAATCACAAAGTACAACGAATTAGAGGTTTTCCTTTGGACACAAGGTACATGGTTATTTAAAATTCGACCTGTAAAGGTTTCAGATCCAAAAACTTCGCCAAAATGGATTTATAGAGAAAGTGCTACGACGTCTGGTGTTTGCTATATCAAGCCCTAGCATCGTAAGTGCAACAAGTGTCATACATGCCATATCATGCCTTCTTTCAGGCTAGCTCTGATACCATGTTAAATTTTTAGAATTTACTTCAATCTGATCTAGGATATTAACTGAGAGAACAACATGTACAGCATATCAATCATGGAGACAATAATGCAAGCACACAAGAGACACAAAGATTTACTTGGGGAAAACCATAAAGGTGAAAAACCCCAATAACTTCCTCAGAGATAGATAGAGCAATGATACAACCCAACCATAAGAGATAGACATATCCTAGCAGCAGATCCTCCTCCTCCATAAGTGCACCACTCCTCCTTGATTGCATGAGTGAGAAGTGAGTGATCAAATAGAGTGCCTCCCGCACTCTATTTATACTTGACTTGACTTGCCTTTTACATAAATCATGTAGGCTCGAACTTAACCACATAACATAATGCTGACTGGGCCGACCCCCAATAGGGTGGTCTAATAACCCTTTGACCCACATGACTTATATAGGGCCGACCCCAACAAGGTGGTCTAATAACCCATCAAGTATAAGTTACGACATTTACAATATAAATGATGACACTTCCGTATAGAGGAATAATACCATCTCTATAGGAGTACATACAACATACATATATGAAATACATTCCGAAGTTACATATACATCAACAAATTTTGGCGGCTGGCATCTTTAGGCTTCTGTCTCAAGTTTAATACAGGTGGCCGAAAAGATTTGGCGATTCCCAAGGAGAAAACCCGCCCCTACGCAGCGATGACATACTTCCTCGGAACAAACCCTTGGACTCGGGCATTTGGGACACAGGAATTCCAAGAAACTTCCAATGGCCGAGGCATTTACTTGGCAAATAGCTGAACCGCTCTATGCACATCCGAACCCTCCAATTTCTTCTTAATTCCAGGCACCAATAGCCGAGACCCTATATCAAATGCATCCAAACCCCATCTTCCTGAGCGATTTTAATCCTAACCCCTCCAGACACTGGTTCTTCATCCATTCCTTGCCATAAACGGGCTTATATTTATAAAAAACGGCGGCTATGTAGCCCTACCTATCCATGGGAAACCCTGAGAATGACTTCTCCTATTGCTTTCTTCACCTTCCCCACACCCAGAAACTTCTAACCCCGACAGGTCCCAAGACACAAATGTCAACTCTACACATGCGCCTTTATATATATAACCTCCTTCCCTTTAAACTTTGGTCTTCTCTACCAGTTGTCCAAGCTTTTCATCCGTCGATCCCTCATACATTGATCTCGACTGTCCAGATCGGATCTCCTTTAACTGATTTGACAACCCCTTACATCCACCGTCGGATTATCCCTTTGCTATGATCTTCACCGTCCATCTATTAGCGTAGTTCATCAATAGAGTGGTGTCACATTTTCACAAACCGGATTTTCATTACCACTCACCCTCCTCGCAACTAATCCTAGTGTTGACACCTGTCAAGCGGTTTCCTTCATCGCAACCACCCTCTCCTTTATCTAGCTCGCATCTCCTCGATGCGACGATCAACAAGGACCGTCGATATTCTCAAGATATGCATCCACGGCGGGGATTTACAGCAGGATTAACCATTGGTTCACTTCTCGCTAGTGGGGTCCTCACCATTATCGTCCCCACACTTCTAACTTCCATCGTCGTCGATTTGATCCTTTTTGCAACCCGAACCATTGATCTCATGAGACTTGATTGGAGAACAACAACCCCGGTCCTGAACTGTCAGATCTCTGATAAAGAATCTCAGCCATTTATCACTAACGCGCCATCTCCCGCCTTAGTGGTGTCGCATGCACCGGAGGTGGTTTTGCATATCGCTTATGCCGCTTATGACGCACTCTCATCTAGACACTTGTCCGTCGGTTTTATCCATCGCGACCACCTTTTATTATCATTCCCCGTGTGCTTTGGCCATGCGACGATCAACAAGGGCCGTTGATCTCCCTTTCGCGCCCATCCAACGGTGGAAACCTGTGTGATGGTTAACCCTTTGAAATATTTGGCCTCGGACTATAGACTTTGGCTCCTTTTTGTCTATTTTGGCCATGTTTTTTCCCTTCTTTTGGAATTTTCTATAGGCCTATTTATATTTGACACCCCCAGGTCAATTTTCTCATACCTTAGAATCTAGCCATGAAAAATAAGGCAATCCTAGGCTTCCTCCAAGGAATTCTACCAAGATATCCATCCTTTTCACCTAATTCCTTATGCTGAAAAACTAGGTGCTAACAACTGGCTCCAACTGGGGATGTTATCCTCCCTACGAGGTAGCAAAGAACCTCGTAGACCGGGTGCCTGATCCATTGGGCAGCTCCTGCAAGAAAATCTTCCCTATAGAACACTTTCTTGGTGAATAAAAT
This sequence comes from Larix kaempferi, assembly GCA_027924585.1. NCBI lineage: Eukaryota > Viridiplantae > Streptophyta > Pinopsida > Pinales > Pinaceae > Larix > Larix kaempferi. The sequence goes on along the minus strand of BSBM01000257.1, from coordinate 14,755,286 downwards.
TGGAAGGGTTCACCTGAAAGAACTCACGGCAAACATATGGGGAATTTTGTTGTGAGGTGTACCCTACGGCGATCTTTACCCAAGATAAAAATGCTTTGCCATACTGCAAACTGAAAATATCTGGAATCCAAACACAAAACTGAAACTGTACATTCTGAAAACAAACTGAAAAATTACGGAAAGAGATGCTTTCCAGCTCAAGCTTATTTATATACAGACTTCTCTATTCGAGAGGTCACGGCTCTAGGTTATACAAAAATGCCAATGTAACCAATATAGCAATTGACATCCCAAGTGGATCTTCTCATCTTTCCCAATTGATTTAAGAATAGCGAGGGTCAATGGCACTAGGTGATGATGTCGGACGAGGACTCCTTGAGTAAAACCGGACCCCTTGCTCTGGTTGATGAAATTTTTCATATACTCCGCCACTAGATCATATAAAACATGGTGTCCTCCAAATTCTTCTTGCATCCGAGCATATTTTCTTCGAGAAGAGATGCAAGTAGGCCATCCATTTCCCCAGGTGTTCATGCTAGGTATAGGGATTGCGCACCTTTGACAAACTCCATTCAAAACCCAAAAATCATGCGTACTGGAACCTCCGCGACGTGGCCGTCCCTTTGTAACTTAGGAGGGTGATCCCGCAAAAGATATCTCTACAACATCTCCTCTTGGTATACTTGTGATCCCTGGGTTGAAAACTCGGTTCTTCTTTGGAACTCCAAAATAAATTTCACCCTGTCCCTCGAAAGAGCCTAGAAAAAGCCATTCTTCCTGAAACCCGGACCCCAGGCTTGAAAAACCAGTATGAAAATCATGTTGCCTAGCCCGGTCTCCCTCAATCACCTCGATTATCTAGTTAGCTAGCTGGAGATATTGGCCAAGATCTAAAACTTCTTCAAGGATTCTATAATCATCTTCAGCCCCAAAAGTGGATTTCGTATAAGAATCACGTGGGTCACCTTGGTCATCCTCTAGCCTCTGAGCAATCTGGTCAGCCTGTCGAAGGTGCACGCCGGGCCCAAGACTTTCTTCAAGAATTCCATATTTTTCCTCAAGGATCACATATTCTTCCTCGAGGGCCCTGTATTCCCTTTCGGATTCAATCCGAAAGGAGACCTCTGCATGCTGGGAATCCCCAAGAGTCCTTTGACTGCTAGCTCTTCCTTCCTCTCCTGGATGATGGCCAGACTTCTCCTGCAGAGTCTCATGGTTTTCCTCATTCATGGTTTTAACAATTTCCCTTATTCTGGCAAATGATTCCACTTCGGGGAAAGGGGTTTCACCACCTTCGGGCTCAATATTCTGATGGGTTTCAATGGTGGATTCAGGACCTCCCACCGAGTTCCCTTCTTTGGCTAGTCCTCCCAACTAGTGAAACTAACTACATGAATGCTCATCCTTATCCTCTACTTCAAAAAAGCTTATGAATTTCCCCAAACAGTCTCCTTCATATTCATCATAGTTAGGTGGACTGAAACCTTCATTAGGACCATCAGCAATAGAAAATTTAGCAGACTGATTGCAATTTACACCAGCATAGATCCATCTTAAACTCGGATCTATTAAGCACCGAGAGGGATCCAATTTCTTGAGGTGTAAATTTGTTTATCGTTTACACTCGGTGCAATAGTCACCGTTTCTAAATTCATGTAATTTCTAAATGGCCGACAAAATATTAATTAGTTTATCACATTATCACTTTTTACTATTAGATGTAACGCTACATATACACATTACAAGATCTCCCTCATATTATCACTTTTTACTATTTGATGTAACGCTACATCACACATGTAACGCTACACATACATGTTACAGGATCTCCCCCATACTGGGTTGTAAGCACCTCATTTACACTTGGTGCAATAAAACAAACTGGAATTACCTTCTTGTGGCACATCACCAGGTCGATCAATTTTCTGCTCATTCTGGGAAAGATTGGACTGTAAGGGAAGTTCCCCTTGTTCATGTCCTTCTGCAAATCCTAATTCTTCTTTAATCCTTTCCTCCTTGTCTTGGTTTGATAAATTCCCAGACATCCTAATATTGTCTTCAACCTCCAATGCATTAATGAACATAATCTCTAAATTGGAAGACCTTCTCTCCAAAAGATGGAAAGATAAATCAGGAGGAAAAACAAATGCATAGTGCAATTTAGTAGCATTCTCTAGGGGCTGAATTTCTTTTGGCATGTCATAATATAATCTTGCAAACCTCCTGTTAAATCTAGACATGGTTTCATCTTCTTTCCTTCTCATAGAGTAAAACTCTAAAAGAACTAGGTCACATGGCCTTCTTTTGCCCCAAAACCCCAGAAATACCTCATACAATTTTCCCCATGTATCAATAGACCCAGGCTGCAAGTGGTTAAACCATCTCTTCACATCTCCTTGGAAGGACTTGGCGAAATCCCTCATACACACATCATCATGTTCTACTTCAAAGAGGTCTAGAAAATGTTCAAAACCTTGAAGATGTCTCTCAGCAATAAGAATCTCGGATTCTCCATCAAAGACAGGGAGGTATTTATTGTTGTCCAGAGGAAATTCATGAAGAACGGGGGGTAGCTTTAAAGGGCTATATCTCAGCTGAGCTCGGGAAGGCAAAGGAGTATGTGCGGGGGGGATATTATTGGCCTTACTCTCGGGGAATTCATAAGGCCGGTTATGGTTCATACATGGTTCAAAGGAAAGGATGGGATCGACTCTAGGGGTGAAAGGAGAATGTAAATTTTCAAATTCAAGTGAAGGATATACAAAGGAGGCTCTTTCATGACCTAGAGCTCTTTGGTGAGACATAAATTTTTTGATTTATATACACAAGGGAAAAAGGATACCAACACAGAAGAATAGGACCTCTTTGAAGAGATTGACACTTTGATACCTGGACCGTAATTCTTCCATGTTCAAGGCGGCTGAGCTCGTTCTCCAGTGGAATCTGTAAGTTGAACTTGAATAATGAGTGGATTCACCAGATGGATAATATGCAACCCTTCTGATGTCTGAATGTTGTCCACCAACAACAATCAGATATATGAGTTTGTCGTTCTCCCAGGGAGGATAAGACCATCGTTCCCCGACAGTGGCGCCAATTTGTTAACACCCAAAATGTACCCCAAGGTTGCAGAGAGGTAGAATCAGGGTAACCACTAACCACTTTAGCTTGTGCTACTGACCCAGCGCAAACAGAGAGGGCTCTCTCCATATTGAGAGAAAACTGAAAACATAAACAAACATAAACATATAGCCTCTCTTCACAATCAAGATATACATTCAAATCATACACAGAAGGTCAGACTTCTTATGGGACAAATTATGTGAAATTGTTGGAGGGATAATCACAAGGAAAAAACATTGGGCGATGGAGTCAAGGCGTTACACATAAATCAGATAACAGTGCCGTAGTGTGAACTATTAGAACAGAGGCAAGGTAGCCACCCTCTTGCCGTCGTAATGCTATTTTCTGGTGGTAAAAGAAGAAAATAAGAACAGACCATTGATATGAGCATCCAGCAAAGATGAATTCGATATCAACTTTAGTAGCAATATTGAGTGAATACCTGAGATAATAACCAGAGCTTGTTTCCAAGAATTCTAAGCTATTATACACTGATCTCATATATGAAAGGAAAAACATAATGTAAATGCATAACAGGAAGTACGAGCACATAAAGAAGAAAGAGAAAATTGACTACAAGCAAAGCGACACATGAATCTATGCAAAACAGTCTACCATAGGCACTACACATTGTATTAATATAAAAGTCTCAAAACTGGGCTCGCCCCTCAGGCCTTAGCCAAATGATTCAACCCTTAGTTCTTCTATTACAATGCTTTTATAGGGTCCCGGCCTTGAATTGGTCCTTAGGAAACAAACAAAATTATGCAGCCACCTTGACAGCCCCAAAATCGGGAAATATTACCTACGTGTCAAGTTCAAAACAGACTGATTAAGACGGGAAACATAAATACAATGAGCAGGATGCCACCCTACTTCGGTGCCTTTAATTGGCCCTGTGGATCAAAGAAGTTTTCCACTTTCAAAGAGTTGTCTGCCTGCGACTCTTCTATTGGAGGGGGAGGTGTCGCTTCCTCAGTGGAGATCACGAAATCCTTGAGAATCTCTGTGTCCTGCTAGATGTCTCACTCCTCTTCAGGAGTTTCCTTCTTTCCTCGACGTCGAACTCTTTTGTACACATGTCGCCCTTCGGGATCCTCATCTTCACTGGTGGTGTTGGATTCCACGTGGTCGAATATCATAGGAGATGGAGGAGCATGTTCTTCCTCCACCTCATACCATTCCTACTCGAGCATAAAAACCACTTCAGATTCCTACCCCTTCTCCATGACCGGTCTCTAACTGAAAAGATACCAGAGCTTCTAGGTGCACCACCTTTCCCATGCACTGATTTCAAATAGGGTATGCAAGGACCATATCCATAACTTCCGTGATGATCACAACAGATACGTGTGGTCACATTTGTAGCTAGGGTTTTACCCCTAGCTTGTGCAAATGAGCACCTACTAAGGAGAATGGACTCCTTAGTAGCAGTTCAGTAGATATAAATTATTAAGCTAAAACAACAATTAAATTACTTCTAAAATATTGCATGAAACATAAACCAAAGATATAAAAAAGTGGTTTTGTATTGATATTACCTCCAATGTGGAGGTTGATGAAGCCCTTTGCAGTGTCCAAGAGGATGCTCCAAGCTTAGGTATGCTCCTTCTCCTTCTCCAATGGTGGGGATGGGCCGAAAGTGGCTCTCAAGGTGAAAACAGTTCAATGATGAACTAGGGTTTCGAGAGAGATTTTGGCAGAGTAAGGGTGCTTGTGATTGTGGATATGGAATAAGGGATCTCCATCACCTATTTATAGTTTTTTGGTGGTGGAGTGCTGACCCATGGTTTTGGGAAACACATGGTTTTGTGCAGCTGTATAGGGTTTTTTCCTCCTTTTCCTCATTATTTTATATTTTTTATTCCCTTTTTAGGGGATTTTTGCTATTTTTGGAGGAAAAGGGGGTTTTTTAGCCTTTTTTAGGCTATTTTGATGGTTTTGTGGCCTTTTGGAGGCATTTTAGGCCTTTTGGAGGCTTTTTAATGGGATTTTTTGGGATTTTAAGGGAAAAATGGTAGGAAAATGGACAAATGAGCCATATAATGTGGTAGATGAGGTAGTGAACACTTTTTGGGTGTTAACAGATTGCCCCCTGATGTGCGAGGGCAGGAGCTCATCGTATGGCCGATGGACATCATAAGTCATGAATGGTTTTCCTGGGTATGGAGAGAAGAGAAGAAACAAACTGAAGCCCGGAACAATGATCCCGAACAACTGCAAGAACTAAAAGTACATAACCTCAATAATGGATGAGGAATCATCTGATCATATGGACGAGGCGGGCATTCCCATGCTCGTATCAGGATATAACATAATAACAACAATGGGGTCCAAAAAATGGGGACCTGAAATATACATGACCTCAAATACTGACTGAGGAATAATCTCAATATATGGACGAGGCGGGCATACCCATGCTCGTATCAAGATATATAAACAGAACTGTGAGGCCCGAAAAGGGGGACCTGTAAGATACATGACCACTGTGTACATCATAAGAGTCCAGAGGGAACACAAATCTGGGACATACTGCTGAGCGGATCATGTGTGAACTGCAGAACTGGTGCACTGGAACAATCAACAGTGCTACTGAGTGTGGTACCAAAGGAACTGATGAGCTGCTGGATCATAGTGACGGGGGTCATACTCTCCATGGTACACTGGACTGGAACTGAAATGGGTACTCAAGGAAGCAGAGAACTGGATGGCTTCCGAATACAATCGCCAACGCAGCCCGGACATCCACGGGAACATACAACTGGGCGTTCCGAAGTGACTCACCAATGTGCTAGAGTCGGGGGAAATCCGGGGTCTTCAACTAAAAACTGATGGGATATAATCCTACGCGATCCTCAACGATGCGATCAAGGTGCTGAAGTCGAGCATGTGAGGAACAACCATTCGGAGAGGCAATGATGACTCCTCTCAGAATGGTCCGTAGGCACTTACCACAGACGGTGATAAGTCCAAGGCGTAGGGACCTCTGGGCCTATCCTCTGGAATAGAGGAGCTGTCGTCGACAGAGGGAGACCTGCAACTATCAAGGCAATGATGTTTCCTTGACAGGAGCATAAGGTGGAGAACCGAAATGTGATAGTACTGGTGGCAGGACTGACAAACTGTGGGGGGACAACTGGGCAAGTAGAGTGGGTGGACTCAAACTTCCTTTGTTCATAGTATGATAATGGGAATGATCTGGCAGCATATGAAACTGACTGGGGGGAAAGGGATCATAGATGTAATGGATCTGGGAGGATAACTGGCTGAGGGAGACTCAAGCGGCTATAAAATGGCAGGAGACTGCAGAATACTCTGAACAAAGGTGACCTGATTGGGGGTGCTGCCGAGATGATCGATCATAGTGCCAGGAGGCACAGGAGGGTACTTCTTCATGGGTTAGGGAACTGTCGTGTGGATTTTACGAGCCCAGGACAGTTCATGCTCGTGGTTGCTTTCAATTTTAAGGAGTCCGAAAGCGATAAGAAGACTCTGAAATGATGGCATGGTACTGTCGTGTGGATTTTACGAGCCCAGGACAGTTCATGCTCGTGGTTGCTTTCAATTTTAGAGAGTCTGAAAGCAAGTAAGGAGACTCCAGGGGGTTGCTTTTTCGTAGATTTAGTCTCCAAGGCCCAAAGAAGCATAAAAGGATGCAATGGAGAACTCTTCTAGCCGGTGTGACTAGAGTATTCCTTTTTCGTAATTAGTCTACTAGGTCCGGAAAAGGGTTAAACTTATACCAGATAGACGCCCTTTTAGGTACTTTAGCGAGCATGAAAGGAAGCAAGATTGCTCGGCGATCTTTTCATTCTTTTAGGAGTCAGAAAAGAGCTTAACAGAAACTCCCTAAGTGCCTTTTTCGTAAAGGACTTGTCCGGCCCGAAAAAGGGATAAAATTATACCGAACAAAAGGAATGGCCAGGCAAGGAGGAAGTGTTCAATCAAGGATCAATAATGATGACCAAGAGCAAGGGTAGGGGGGAACACTGGTGGGCCTCCTTGCGGGGTAGATGAAATGGTGGCAAAATAACGAAACATTTGCAGTATGACAGGAGTGAATGGCTCATGTAAAAATGTGGAACAATCCGATGGCGGCCGATGTGGCACGCAAACCGAGGCAGCAAGGTGTCGGGACACAATGTTGAAATTGCACCAAGTGAGAGCGAGAAATGATCTCAAGCATCATCACAAGCTCGGAAAAAATGAATCCGGCGATATAAAGTATGTCAAAAACGGGTAACGGCCGATGTGGCACGCAAACCGAGGTGACGGGGGCATTTTGGAAAAATGCCCAGAAAATCTGGAGGTGAGAGCGAGAAATGATCTCAAGCATCATCACCAGCTCGAAAAAATGAATTCGATGATATAAAGGATGTGAAAAACGGAGAACGGCCGATGTGGCACGCAAACCGAGGCGACTAGTGGCGTCTGAAAAATGGGTAAAAAAATGACAGGGTAAAAATAATGCAACGAGTGGACCATCATGATGGTCTCATCGTGTTGATTCCAGTGGTGGAAACGGTTTGTAAAACGGACTAAAAGAAAACAAAAGTACTATACAACGCAGACCAATGAGGCCGCGGGTTTCTTTTATGGGTAAAAACGCTTGAGATACAACCCATTACGAGGGTTGCGCAAAGGACGGCCTTCGGAGTCAGCTAAGATGTATGCCCCCTTGCCGAGGCAGGTCTGCATGACGTAAGGGCCTTGCCACATAGATTCAAACTTCCCTTTACCGGTTTTGTCATGGGCTTGGTCATAGGCGAGGAAAGTTCTAAGATGGCTTGGACTTTTAGAGGGTCAACAGTAATTCCTTGCTGGGAAACAATGAAACCCAACAATCGGCCTGCCGGAACGCAAAAGACACACTTGTGTGGGTTCAAGCGGATTTGGTATTTGCGACACCGCAGAAAAACTTGTCGAAGGTCGTTAAGGTGGGCGGATCGTTTCCGGGAACGAGCTGTAAGGTCATCAAGGTAGACTAACAGGATATGGACTAAGTCGTGAAAGCAATAGGTCATGGCCCGCTGGAAAGTGGCGCCAGCATTTTTGAGGCCGAACGGCATAACGCGATAGGCAAAGGTGCCCCATGGGGTAGTAAAGGCTGTTTTGTACTGGTCTTCCTTACGAATCTGAATCTGGTTGTAGCCGGAAAAACCATCCATGAAGGAGAGGACTTCATGCCCCGCACACGCGTCAATGAGCTGGTCAATAAATGGCGTGGGGAAATTGTCCTTGGGACAAGCGTGGTTTAAATCACGGAAGTCAGTGCATACTCGAAGGGTGCCTTGTTTTTTGTTAACGGGAACGGGGTTTGAAACCCAAGTGGTATAGGCAATAGGATAAATGAACCCTGCCGTGCGCAGTTTCTCAATCTCGGCTTTAACAGCTGGGAGTTTGGAAGGATGAATGGGACGCTGCTTCTGACGGACTGGGGGTACATCGGGCCATGTGTCGATGTGGTGCTCTATAATTGCGGGGTCAAGACCAGGCATTTCGGTATAGGACCAGGCAAAGACATCACGGAATTCTTTGAAAAGGTTTGTGTAGTCCTCAATCTCTTGTTGACTGCAGAATGCTCCTAAAGTAATGAATTCAGGGGCACGTCCTGGGGCAGCGATATCAACTTGGATGATAGGTGAGATGTTGGACATGTTACCTTCCTCGAAGGCATCAGGAGCAGGAATAGGGTCCTTAAACCAGTCGACCTTGGTGGGGAGGAAGTCTTTGGTTTCAACCGCGTATTGGGTAGCGGAGCTAGAGGAAGACGCTTCTGGGATGAAGTAGGAACGATGATGCATATCATCCCAGGGATAATCCGGGGCAGTAAGGGCCTCAAGAATCTCCTCATCGGTACGGAAAGTGGGCGTCGTCAAATCGGTTGACGAGGGGGTAGTGGTGGAAGAGATCATATAGATGGTATTAACCTCTCCGGAAGGTGAAGAGTCTGGGGGGTAGATCTCCTCAATGGTAGGTGGTGCCGTCTCAAGAGCCAGATTGTTCATCTCATAGAGAGCTGCTCTGTAATCTGGGAGATCGGGACAATGATGTGAATAATGCCCGTAAATACCGCATATGGCGCAGGAGTGGTTGGTGCGTAGGGACTTATCCTTAGGCTTGGGAGTGGGGTTTAGTTCGACAGTTGGGATGTTGGGGTCATCGTCGAGCGTTTGCATATGCTTCTGCAATGCTGGTAACTGTGGGCATTGGTGGGTCGCATGGCCCAACTCATCGCACAGCGAGCATTTGGGAGGAGCACGGAAGACTGGAGGATTTTTTACTGTCTTGGGAGGTGGGACAGCAGTGTAAGGTTGTGGTCCTCTGCCCCCAGTGGGTCTGGGAGTAGGAGGGGGTGTCGTGGAGGACGAAGGGGTAGAGACACCAGGAGGTGGCTGAGAGGTAGTAGCCATGGGTTGCACCGGTTGGAGGACGACATCTGGTGTCGGCGGGCGAACGGGAGGCGAAAGATACCATACAGGTAATCCCAAAGTTAACCCAGGGAGGCTAAGGGTAGCCATGACCGGGGCGCTTACTACTCCTGATGGAGGAACTAGGAAGGGTATCGTATGGATCGGTGTAACACCAATGTGGCTAGGTACCAATGGTGGTTTTGGCAACAAGGGTGGTTGAGTGTTAGGTGGTAGGTTGTCGTGGGACAAGGTACATAAATCAGATATTTCGGGCGTAGATGACGGCGGAGGAATGGATTGAAAGGTGGAGTTCATCGGCGCGTCTGAGTAGACTCCAGGCCCCGTAGAGGAAACAAACGAAGTGGTGGCACTAGAAACAGGTTGTTCAACCATGGGGAGAACATTTTCAGGTGCCGCAGGAGCACTGGGATCATAGTAGGTGAGCTGGTCAATCTTAACCACGCGTCCCTCGTGGGGGAACATCATGGTGCGAAAGACAGAAGAGGCAACTGCCCGCATGGCATACATGTAGCTACGGCCAAGTAAAAGGTTATAATCCAATTGGGCATTGATTACCTCTATGTCAATAAGGACTGTTTTACCACCTAACTGGACAGGAACGTTGGGCAGGAGGCCTTGGGGCTGGGGCCGAACGACCGTCATAGGCGCGTAACGCAGTGGTGGACTGCTGGAGAGGAGGGGATCCTAGCTTCTGCCATACGAATGTAGACATAACGCATGTGGAGGCACCCTCATCGATGATGCACCGATGGATGACAAGATTCCGAACGGAGACAGTAACTTGGAATGCTAAGCTGGAAGGTAGGCGTGGTTCAGACTGGTCTAAATCAAATGCCATCAAATGCGAATCAGTTGGGTCAATCCCCCCAATGGCGGAAAGTAAAGTCTTGCGCTGGGAAGGGCAGTTCTTCAAGACTTCTAACGCAGACATGGCTGCGGGAGATTGGGCTAGGTCGTCTACAATATTGTAGTTTGACGCAGCACGCGCATTAGGGTTATTGTTGAGACGACGAAGTGGGAAATGAGGGGCTTTCGTAGCGCCGTCGATGGGAGGCGGAGGTATACGTAACGCCTGATCGGTGGGATGAGCGTTAGTAGGTTTATCCATGGGAGTGGCTTCAGAGGTGGAGCCATATTGGTTCCGACGGGTCTGTAGGTTGACGTCAGCAGATGACATCATCAGCAAGTGGTGGGTCCCTGAGTCAAACATGGGTTGATCAGGAGCGGCGTATGTGATCTGTTGTTGTTGGGGTTGTGCGTTAGCTTGAGGGGCCAACGGCTGAGTGTTCACCACGCCTTGGGTTGGTAAGGGATTTTGCAGCACCAAAGGGGGTTGCTGAGGTTGGGGGGGGTTGGGCGGTGCTTGGGGAGCCGCATGCCCTTGGCGATGGGCCTCGTCAACCCAGAGCTGCCGAGCTCGCTCTAAGTGGGGGCAAGCATGTGTGTAATGTCCATAGACCCCGCAAATAGAACAAGGGTGGTTCGTTCGCAAATTGGGGTTTTTAGCCTGCTTGGGCGGGCGCTCAGGGTTTTGATTAGCGGGGGCCGCATTGTTGTTGTCAGGGGGATTAGCCGGTTGCCCAGCTTGGTCGGCAGGTTGGTTGTTCCCACGATTACGGCCCTTGCCGCGGTTCTGTTGGCCCTGGTTACGTTGGTTGTTCTGGTTTTGCTGTGGGTTTTGTTGGGCATAGACTTGCCCTTGGGAAGCAGGTGGATTTTGAGGTTGCGCAGGTGCGGGAGCAGGCTGCGGAGGATGATATGTAGGTTGAGGCTGAGCAGGTGCAGCAACTTGAGGAGGTTGCTGATATGGCTGCGGAGCCGGTTGTGGGTGTGCCGCAGGGGCTGCCTGGGGTGGATAATAAGCGGGTTGGGCTTGTGAAGGCGCAGGGGCTGGGGCAGCCTGCGGATGGTAGTAAGACGGAGGTGCGACTGGGGGAGCATAAGCAGGAGTCGCATAACCGAAGCATTGAGGTGGACATGAGGGTCCATGGGAATGGTGGTGTGTCATGGGAGCATATGAGTTGGTTGCTCCAGACTGTGAGGTAGCCCGCGACAGGTCGGGGCCAGGGGTAGGTCGTGCTATAGAAAATGGTTGAGGATGCGAAGAAACACGACCGATGATGCCGTCTGCAGCGTGGGATGCCCCCTGCGCATCGTGCTGGGAGGACTCGCCGCGAGGGGCGTCAGGTATAATGGTATAAAGGTAACCCGACTGGGCGTAAATGAGGTCGAACTGCTGTGCCTTAAGGATGGCCTCTTCTTCAGACTGGGGTCTTTCTGAAGCTACATCCTTAGCAATAACAGGAAGCAGGGACTTGAGGAACCAATCGAGGAAGATACGGTCGTTTAGTTTGATCTTGCATAAGCTACGGCGTCGACGCCACTCATGGATATGGTCCGTGATATGGGTAGCCGTGTTTTGTCTGCAGGATAGGAGGATCTCAACGCCCGCGTCATAGCGGACAGGCAACTGGAAGAACTGCAGGAAGGTAGAGGCAAGGGAGGCAAAGGTGGCGTGGGTCCCATGTGGTTGCTCAATATACCATTTGGCTGCAGAGCCGGTAAAGGTGCGCTGTAAGAGATGGAGGCGAACAGAGTCATCCACTATGGAGTTAGAGGAACACCATAGGTGGAAAGACATGATATGGTTTTGTGGGTCCTCACCGGCCTTGCCCTCGAACTTAGGGATGTCCGAGGGGAGCTTGGTAGGCATATGAGGCCACGTGGGGTCGTGTCGAATAGGATCGTTGGTCAATCTGGCCAGGTCAGGTAGGTTGAGGCTAGCCATGAATGGCAAACTGGAAGAAGGCTGTGACACAGTAGTGCTTTGGACCAAGTTGGGGCCAGTGCCCCCAAGTGGAGAGACAAGATTTAGGGTGGTGCCCCCAAGTGGGGGAACTGAGGTAGTGGAGGATGGTCCAGCACCACCATGGGTAGTGTGAGCCACTGATGTAGTGGGGAGAGGTATTCCCGCTGCGGGAATAGGTACCGTGAGGGGAACGGTAGATGAGGGTCCCATGGAGGGCATACCCAAAACAGGTGTAGTAACTGGTGTAGTGGTGGATGTGCCACCAATGGTCCCTATGACAAACGGAGTGGAAGTCGTGCCAGCCATGGGGCTAGTAGGGGCAGTGTAAATAGGGTTCTCAGACTCTTCATCAGAATCCGAGGTAAAGTAAGGGGCGTCACTATGCGGTGACGGAGTCCTACGTCGCTGACGAGTGGAGTCAAGTGACAAGGCTCTAGATCTGTGATGAGTGGTATCAACGGACAATGATCGGAATCTATGACGTGTGGTGTCAAGAGAACCGTGCTGTGGGGGCTCGCCCCTGAGGCACCGAGAATGTCTCGGGGACTCAATGGTGACAGATGGTGTCTAGTCTCTGTGGGTTGAGGTGAGTCTAAAAACATCTCAAAAAACCCTAATGCAACCGAGTGTGCAGAAGGAGAGCTAAAAAACAAGGCACTCAGGCCAACAACCAACTCAAAACACCCACTGCAACAGCTGTGCTACAATAGGTGGAGTAACAACAAAGATGGTCAGAATACCAACAAGCAGCAGGTTTCCTAAAAAGAAAAAATGGTGGACTCACTAGACCAAAGGGAGGTAAAGGAGCATGCAAACACCTAACTAAAAGTATTCTGACTCAACTAAACATATCATCTGCAAGGTGATGAAATCCAAGTCAGACAATATGAGTAGGAAAGCCAAGTGGCTATGATATCCCCCTACCGGGAGGGATACCGGGTAGTCAATCCTAGAAGAATGGCAACTAAGATACCCCGTTCATGACACGTCCAGAAAGGTGAATCTGCCGTTTAGTTCGTTGACCGCAATACCCCTATACAGGGATATCCCGCGAACCGCGAAAGGTAGCCCTTCGGTTACTGAATGGAGTGCGGTATTCCACTCAGGCCTCCGGAACCAGTCTCCCGACTTCAACCCTCCTAAGGGAGAGGCCCTCTGATAAACTGGTCGTGACCGTGCCAAAAAGTACTAGGGGATTTTGGTTCCCTATTTGGACAACAACTATGTCTCAAGTGAAAGTAACCAAGGGGTGTTATTGGAAGCCTATCCCCCTGATCCTACCTAACTACAATGATTCTTTTGTGTTCCCCAAGTGGGGTTAGAATGTTGGTTCAATTAGGTACTTTTTAAGGCTCACTTGATTTATGTGACAGAGTGTGTGCTCGTGAGGTGATGAACCCAAAAATAGAAGTGCCACAAGGGGGGGCAACTTCCAATCTATCAATAATACTGAAATTGAAAGTTTTAACTTGCAAAATTTTCTGAATTAAAAATACTGAAATTTTAAAAGAATTCTGTAAAGGGAACAAAAATTATGTTGCAGAAAGGCTGTAAGGAAGTGAGGCTGCAGGTAGGACAGAGGGCTGTTCAGATGCAGAAAATATTGCAGCAAACGGGGCTGGGCTCAAAATAGGAAAAGAGCAGAAATCAGACCGCGGGTCTATGGCGAATCAGAACAGGCCGACCGCGGGTTTGAGGGAAACAGCGGCGGTCAGGTCGTGGCTATCGGGCCAACAGTTGCAGTCGGGACGCAGAAAATAGGGAAAAAGACGCAGTCGGGTCGCGGCAAAAGGGCCAACAGACGCAGTCGGGACGCACGAAAGAGGCAGATAGCCGCAGTCGGGACGCGGGAAAATGGCCGACAAGCGCAGTCAGATCGCGGCAAAAAGGCTGATTAGCCACGGTTGGATCGCAGGTAACAGACTTGAATCCGCCGGCAGGGCGTCGGAAGCAGTCTGAGAGCCGCGGTCGGATCGCAGGTAAAGGCCTGAAAGGCGCGGTCGGGACGCGACTGCAGAGGGAAAAGACGCGGTATGCAGAGGCCGAAAGGGACAGCCGAACAGAAAAAATTAAAAACGAAAACCAGAAATTCAAAATCTAGTGGAGTCGCCAAAACTGTAGCTAGGGTTTTACCCCTAGCTTGTGCAAATGAGCACCTACTAAGGAGAATGGACTCCTTAGTAGCAGTTCAGTAGATATAAATTATTAAGCTAAAACAACAATTAAATTACTTCTAAAATATTGCATGAAACATAAACCAAAGATATAAAAAAGTGGTTTTGTATTGATATTACCTCCAATGTGGAGGTTGATGAAGCCCTTTGCAGTGTCCAAGAGGATGCTCCAAGCTTAGGTATGCTCCTTCTCCTTCTCCAATGGTGGGGATGGGCCGAAAGTGGCTCTCAAGGTGAAAACAGTTCAATGATGAACTAGGGTTTCGAGAGAGATTTTGGCAGAGTAAGGGTGCTTGTGATTGTGGATATGGAATAAGGGATCTCCATCACCTATTTATAGTTTTTTGGTGGTGGAGTGCTGACCCATGGTTTTGGGAAACACATGGTTTTGTGCAGTTGTATAGGGTTTTTTCCTCCTTTTCCTCATTATTTTATATTTTTTATTCCCTTTTTAGGGGATTTTTGCTATTTTTGGAGGAAAAGGGGGTTTTTTAGCCTTTTTTAGGCTATTTTGATGGTTTTGTGGCCTTTTGGAGGCATTTTAGGCCTTTTGGAGGCTTTTTAATGGGATTTTTTGGGATTTTAAGGGAAAAATGGTAGGAAAATGGACAAATGAGCCATATAATGTGGTAGATGAGGTAGTGAACACTTTTTGGGTGTTAACAACATTCGCCATGATGACTTGACAGAACCTGCTAGTCGAACGACAATGATGCCCAAGGCTCTAGCTGACGTGAAACATGCTTGACAAGGATTTCCAGATAGACGGAGAAGTATATGACGGCGCTGAGGTGGCCCCCATCCCATCTACAATCGTCCCTATGCTATGATCTTCACCATCCATCTATTAGCTCTGTTCATCAACAGAGTGGTGTCGCATTTTCACAAACTGGCTTTGCATTACCGCTCACCCTCCTCGCGACTAATCTTGGTGTTGACACCTGTCGAGCAGTTTCCTTCATCGCAACCACCCTCTCCTTTATCTAGTGTGCATCTCCTCGATGCGACGATCAACGAGGACCGTCGATCTTCTTGAGCTATGAATCCACGATGGGGATTTGCAACATGCTTAACCATTGGGTCACTTCCCGCTAGTGGGGTCCTCACCATTATCGTCCATGCACTTCTAACTTCAATCGCCGTCGATTTGATCCTTTTTGCAACCCGAACCATTGATCTCAGGAGACTTGATTGGAAAACAACAACCCCAGTCCTGAACCGTTAGATCTCTGATAACGAATCTCAGCCATTGATCACTAGCATGCCATCTCCCGCCTTAGTGGTGTCGCATGCACTGGAGGTGGTTTTGCATATCGCTTATGCTGCTTGCGATGCGCTCTCAGCTTGACACCTGTCTGCCGGTTTTATCCATCGCGACCACCTTTTATGATCATTCCCCGTGCGCTTTGGCCACATGATGATCAACAAGGGCCGTTGATCTCCCTTTCGTTCCCATCCAATGGTGGAAACCTGTTGGATGGTTAACCCTTTGAAATATTTGGCCTTAGACTATAGACTTTGGCTCCTTTTTGGCTATTTTGGTCGCATTTTTGCCCTTCTTTTGGAATTTTCTTTAGGCCTATTTATATTTGACACCCCCATGTCAATTTTCTCATACCTTAGCACCTAGCCATGAAAAATAAGGAAATCCTAGGCTTCCTCCAAGGAATTCTACCAAGATATCCACCCTTTTCACCTGAGTCCTTATGCTGAAAAACTAGGTGCTAACACTTGGTTTGCACTTCTTGTTGTACCGGTTCAGCATATTCTTATGGGTTGGTTGTCTCTTCAGTTGTTCCAGTTTCATGATTTTGTTGCTCAGCTTCTCCTTGTTCAGTTGAGGGTATTCTCCATTCAGCATTCCTATTCTGAACAATTTTTGCAACCTCATCTTCTAAGAATATGAACTTAATGGGCCACCATTCTTTGTTTGAATCCATTTTTGCTTGTACATAGGTGTGATGCATTCCAATGTTGAAACGCATGAATCCCTTGTAATTTTCAACAATATGAGGAGGAATATGGGGGGAATTTATTAAAAGAAACCTGATTTCTTCGCATTATAAGTAGAAATTGATTTTGTTGTCCTTGTGCCTTTCCTTATCCATAGAAACCCACATGTTTGCAAACCTTGGAGCTTGAAAGTTTTTTCTATTTCTATTGAATAATTGACTTCCTTTTGGTTCCCTCCAACCATTAAGATCAATATAAATTAATAGCCAGGTATAGTGAAAGGGAGTACCTTTTTCTTGAGCTTCCAGACAGTCTTCAAGAAATTTGTTTACCAGAAAAGCTTACCAATTCATCTGAATGCCTTCAACACATTTTTCCGTTGTCGGAATGATTGCTGATGAAACTTGATCCTGGCAACTTTTCTAAAACAACTTGCATGCCAATAGTTGTGCGGTGAATGTTACAGCTTCATCTTGTATTTGTACTATTGAGAATCCTCTGCTTTCTCACTGGGTTCCATATTTTTCAGCCATTTTATTTCCCAGTGTCTTTTCTTGGCTTCTTCTCATTAGGAGGCTTATGTCCTCTCTGGCTGAGGGAAATCCAGTTATTTCTTCAATGACCTTGACATTGATTGGAATAGGTTTTTCTAACCATAAGAAACCATCATGTACTTATGATAACAACAACTTGGTGCACATATTTACTTATAAATACCTTCCAAAATGTGGAAATTTGAGCATATTTAGCACCCCAGGTTTTTAGAGTTCATATCCCCATTCTTTGAGTATCGTTACCGTACGGATTTTGGGATCTGTACTTTCCTTTTTGTCCATGTACTTGTCCTAAGCTAACCATGGAAAAAAAATCGCCAGTGACATCATAGTCCGCAAATGTGAACTTATGTAGTAGGCCTTGCAAGTTCCTTTCAACAAGAGCACCTTCAGATTTCATTCGTTCCTGCAGTTGGGTGTCCTCTACTTTCGGTAGGGTTACATTTGGTGCACTAGGTTTTCGGACCGGGATATAGTTGTGTTTAGGTTTTTCAGTCATTTCATAGTATTTTGGCTTCCTTACGAATGGTTTCTGGGTTCTGCATTTGCTTCTGGGTTCCATGATCTCACTGTTAAGTTAATACTCCCGGTACTCAAAGGATGCAGTGATTCAAACTAATCCATTTTCTCTACTTATAATCTAATTCATAATAATCTTCTTCTTTTGTGAAATTGTCAGGGTTAGTTTTAATTTTAGGAAGAG
The DNA here is from genome assembly GCA_027924585.1 of Larix kaempferi. Lineage (NCBI taxonomy): Eukaryota > Viridiplantae > Streptophyta > Pinopsida > Pinales > Pinaceae > Larix > Larix kaempferi. The sequence continues at coordinate 14,737,536 of BSBM01000257.1, read as the reverse complement.
GAAAGTGTCAGTTTGACCTGACCCTTTTGTCTAGATTATTTTAACCACTCATGTAATTAATTTTATTGTCGTTTGTGTAATTACTATCATTCGTGCCACTATTCCACTAATTCATTAACATTCCTCTTTATTGTCGCAGTTTTATGATATTGCATGTGTGTCGTACTGCAACATATCTGATTGACAGTGAGTCATTTTTATGCTAAGTTGGAGAACGATGTTTCTCTCGATTCCTTCCATTCATTGATAGTTGTGCTTGGAACATTATCAATATTCTCATTCTTCTTCCTCCAAACCCTTTTTTAGCAGTGAATTTTTCTTTGTCCTTCATCAATGCTACCTTCAATCTTAGATTCTAACACTTTCTCATTATTCTTTATCCACTGTTTTGTAGTTTGTCTTGATCTTTCACAGCTCATTTTAATGTGACCTATTTTGTTGCACTTGTAGCAGATCATATTGTAGTAGTATTTTCTAATGTGTCCAGTCATTGTACATTTCTAGCACTGAGTAGATTTGCGCATATCCAATCCTTTAGTTTGTGTAGTGTACTGACTCAAAATTTTCAATTTCATGGTCTTCTTCTCATTTTGTTCATGATTTCCTTTGAAACCTATGCATGCTATGTTGTAAGGAGATCTCTATTTGCTGAGGATTTCATTTAGAACCTCAATTCTCTTGGAAAAGATTTATGTTATGATAGCTTGATCCTGTAGCCTTTCCAATTCCTCCTCATTTTCTTATAAGATAGTTCGTTGTTCATCAAGATGCTTTTCATATTCCAAGTTTCTTTCTTTGAGAGTAATGACCTCTTGTTGACTTACCTGAAGTTGATTTTAATTGTCACATTGTTCCTGTAGCTAGAGTTTTAATGACAGAGTTTGTTTTTCCTTTTATTCCTTTTCCTCAACGGCCTTTGGGCCAATTTTTCTTTGAGAATAGCGATCTCTGTTTCAAGCTTCTGATTCTTTGCAGTTGATCTTTCCAGCTTGTTTTCCAAGGTCTTGTTTCTTTTTCTTTCATTCTGAGTAGTCTCTCTAACTTCCTGGAGATGATAGGTGAGAGCGGTTATCAATTCCTTAGATTTGGATTCCTTCCCTTTTAGGAGGTTTAAAGTCTGCATTGTTATCATCTTCCTCTATGTACGGATAATATCTTGTGCTTCTGCAACAGAGAGATTGTCTAAGCATACATTTTCCTTTAACCATGATGTTTCACTTAGATAACCTTCCTTTCCCATAACTGCACCCTGATCTATCTTCCACATGTTAATCTATTACTAAAGACACCCGCTCTAATTCCAATTGTTGGAATCGATTTAATACTGAGAGGGGGGTTGAATCAGTATTTGTTGAAATTTAATTAAGGAAACTGAGAGGGGGGGGTGAATCAGTTTCTTTCCAAGCTTAATATTCAAGTTAAAAATATTGCAAGGCATCTTTAAGTTATGTTGATGCAATATCTCATTTATAAATTGTAGAAAAATATACCGCATATTCACAAGTAACATAAGTAGAGACACATATATACGAGGAAACCCATAAAGGGAGAAAACCTCTTCTTCTTGGAATGTCAAGCAAGCTTCAGATGATGTGCATTACAAACATTGAGCACCAACTCAATTTAGGCATCAATTTCCTAGGCTACAACCTGAAAAGAGAACCAACTCTACAAGCATCAACTTGTTGTACATCATCCTACTCCTGATCATTTCAATGCTTTTCATGTCAAGGTCAACTTTATTTCTTCTCTCTTTTACTGTTTCATAGCTCTACATTCAACCTTCTTTCTCCATTATTTTCATGAATGCTCTATTCTCTTCTAATTTTCTGCTCACACCTCGGCTATCTCTTTATATGCATACACATTCTCCAAACCTATGCCTCTAAAGACTCTCACACACTCACCTATGTATTTGTAGTCTCCCAAGCACTCCCACTCACTTCCAGCAGATGTTTTTCCTCTCCCAAAAACTCCCACGCATTCACCTTTGTCTTTGTAGTCTCCCAAGCACTCCCATGCACTCCCAGCATATCTATTTCATCTCCCCAACACTCCCACACATTTCTAGTAGCTCTATTTCGTCTTCTCAACACTCCCACACATTTCCAGCAGCTCTATTTCATCTTTTGCACTCCCACGCATTTCTGGCAGCTCTATTTCATCTTCTTTGCACACCCAAGCATTTCTAGTAGCTCTATTTCATCTTCTTCTCTCTTTTTTTTCAACCACACATAGACTCTATATTTTCATTTTTTAAGAAGAAGTAACTCTCACAACCCATCATGGATATGTCTATTGGAATTCCCTATATCCATTCGGTTTCCAACTGTTCAAGTTCTCATTCTAATGGCATAATGCACACAACTGATGAAATTACCAGGTTCAATCATACCCATTCGATCACTATAATCAACGGTTGTCAAACATTGCCAAAATAGGTTTAAACACTGCCAGATTTAGAGACAAATTTTAAGGTTTATAGAGCCAGGCTTTAAACTGACTGTAGGTCCACCAGAATTAGGGTAAAGCTCTGCCAGCCCCCGCAATCATCCTCAACCTAGGATTCCATTTCAATATCTAAATACCATGACCATTTGATAACTCTGCGATCGGACTCCATGATGATATTAATGGCCTGTAACTTGACATCAATGGCAACTTATTCAACTTAAACCAACAATATCCCCCTTTGTCATTGATGGCAAATTCCATTTATGACCACAGTGAAGAGAACTATTCCTTTAACCACTACTCTTTTCTGTATAACCACTGCTCTTCTCCACCTTTGACATCAATGGCAAAAAACATTCCATGGTATTCTGATGAATATGAACAACTCCCCCTGCCTGCATGGCACCTTCTGAGTTAGTATTGGAAAACACTCCTTCCCCTGGCTGCATGACTTCATATCTAGAAGACTTCTTCTCCATAGCAGAAATCCATTTCTAATTCTTCACACATATGTCAGTGTTTTTTAGAAGAACAGCTCCTCCTGATTGAATGAGTCAATTTATTGAGGAAAAATATCTTACACCAATCTTATGACGAAGATACTCAAATTGCGCCTTTGTTAGTGGTTTAGTAAATATATCAGCAATTTTTTCTTTGGAAGAAATATAGTTTACTTGAACAATTTTGTTAGCCACGTGGTCCCTTAAAAAATGATATTTGATAGGAATATGCTTTGTTTTGGAATGTAGAATAGGAATAGGTATATCATATTTTACCTCCAAAGTTTCAAGTGCTTGTTTCATCCACACCACTTGAGCAAAACAGGTAGCAGCAGAGATGTATTCAGCTTCTGTGGTAGATAAAGAAATGGAACCTTGTTTCTTACTCAACCAAGCAACTAAAGAGTCTCCCAAGAAGAATGCATTACCACTTGTACTTTTTTTGTCATCCAAGCAATTTTCCCAGTCTACATCTGAATAAGTTGTTAATTGCAGACTTTGATTCTTTGGATACCACAAACCATAGTCCATTGTGCCCTCCAAATATCTGAATATACATCTGACAACTGACATATGACTCTGTTTTGGAGTAGATTGATACCTTCCTACCATACCAACAGCTTGCATTATATCTGGTATGGAAGCTGTGAGGTACAATAAACTTCCTATCATTGAGCGATATAATTTCTGATCAACTTCTGGTGACTGATCATCTTTGCTAATCTTGCATCCCACCTCCATAGGTGTACTAATAGGCTTGGAATCTTCCATCTTGAACTTCTTCAACATTTCTTTAAGATACTTGCTTTGAAAAATGATTATGCCTTCTGATTGTTGACACACTTGCAGACCAAGAAAATAAGACAATTCTCCTATCATAGACATTTCAAACTCTAATTGCATTGCAGTAGCAAACCATTGAATTGATGAATACTTGTTACTTCCAAATATTATATCATCAACATAAACCAAAACAACTAAAATATCTTCACCCTCTGACTTTATGTACAGGTTGTTGTCAGCTGCTCCTTTCTTGAAACCCTGTTGCTGTAGATATGTATCTAGACGATGATACCAAGAACGTCGTGTTTGTTTTAATCCATATAATTCCTTCTTCAGTTTTCAGACATAATCAGAATATTCTGAAAATTGAAATCCCTCAGGCTACTCCATATATACTTCTTCTTCTTATTCTCCATTAAGAAAAGCAGATTTGACATCCATTTGGTATATTTTAAAATTCTTATGACATGCATATGCAAGAAACATTCTAATAGATTCTAATCTTGCCACAGGATCAAATGTTTCATCAAAATATATTCCTTCTACTTGAGCATAACCCTTACAGACCAATCTTGCTTTATTTCTCACAATTTGTCCTTGCTCATTTAACTTACTTTTAAACACCCATTTGGAGCCAATAACGTTTTTATTTTTAGTTCTTGGAACAAGTTCCCAGGTATTGTTCTTTTCAATCTGATCAAGCTCTTCATTCAATGCTTCTATCCAACTATCTTCTTCACTAGCTTCAGCAAATATTTTGGGTTCATTTATAGAAATGAAAGCAATTTGTGACTTCTCTGTTGTTTGAATAAGTTTTCTTCTTGTTTGAACTCCTTTACTTTTATCACCAAGAATCTGACTCTCTGGATGATTCTTTTGAACAATTATGGAAGGAGTTTTTTGTTCTTGTTCATTTTGCTTACTAGAATTTTCTTGATCTTCCTCAGATTTTTCATCATCTTCCAATTCTCTGAATTGTGGTTCATCAGTTTCATTAGTTTCTTCATCATTTATGTCAACACTCCTTATCTGTCTTCTTTGAAAAGGAAGTTCTTCATCCACACAAATATCAATGCAATCCATCATCTTATGAAACCTTTTATTAAAGCATCTGTATCCTTTGTTGTTTGATGTGTAACCCAGAAAAGTTTCTTCATCAGCCCTATCATTGAATTTACCCAAATTTTCATCATTATTTTTAATGTAACATTTACTTCCAAACACTTTAAAATGTTTTATTGAAGGTGGTATTCCAAACCAATGTTCATAAGGAGTTTTATCGCTTCCAGGCCTTAAATGTGCTTTGTTAAGGATATGAACTATTGTATGAATAGCCTCCACCCAAAAGGTTTGAGACCCATTCCTTTCTTTCATCATTGATCTGGCCATCTATTGAACTGATATGTTTTTTCTTTTTGCAACTCCATTCTGTTGAGGAGTACCAAGGATAGTATATTCTCTTTTAATTCCATGTTCATCACATAATTTTTTAAAAGCTCTTGAACAACATTCTCCTCTGTCAGATCTTACTGACTTTATCTTCCTCCCTGTTTGATTTTCAGTCAAGGCTTTGAAGACTTTGAACTTCTCAAATGCCTCTAATTTTTCTTTTAGAAAAGATACCGAGGTTAGTCTTGAAAAATCATCAATGACCAACATAAAATACCATTCTCCTCCAGTTCCCTCTTTTCTAGAAGGTCCACATAAATCCATATGAACTAATTGAAGTGAATTGCTTGTAGATGGCTGGTTCTTTGTTTTGAATTGAGTACGTGTTAGTATTCCCATTTGACATGGTTTACACACAAAATTATGTGGCTTTTCTATTTTAGGAAAACCTTTAGCTGCATTTTTCTTATTGATTTTAATAAGATGGTCAAAATTCAAGTGTCCTAGTCTTATGTGCCATAACCAACTTTCATCAAACTTGCTCAATCGGCATTCCTCTCTATCTTCTCTTAACACATAAACATTATTTTCTATTCCGATTCCCGTTGCAACGGTCTTTCTTGTATTTACCGACTTTATTTTGCAATCTTTGGCAGTAAATATTACTTCACAACCTTTATCACACATATGACTGACACTCAGAAGATTATGTTTCAATCCATCAACAAATAACACATCTTTTGCTTTGCCCTAACCATTGTTTAAGCTAACTAATCCTTTTCCCTTGATTTTTCTTGGATAATTATTTCCAAAAGTTACACTTCCAGACTTAGATTCACTTAGAGATAGAAATTTATGTTTGTCACCAGTCATATGTTTTGAACATCCACTATCAATATACCAGGAATCTTTTTGTTTTTTAGCAGAAAGAACCAAACCACACTTACTGTCATCTTTCTTCTTCCATATTTTGACATTTTCAAACATATGAGGTTTTTGAAGTTCTGGTTTGTAAAACTTCAGTCTACAATCCAATGCTTTGTGTCCAACGTTATGGAACATATAACATTCTGGGTCATTGTATAGAAGAACATATGGATTACTAGATCTGCCATTTATTTTTCTTTCCTTTGATAGATGACCTATTCTTGGATATGACATTTGATAGTTCTTTTGCAAATTATTAAGATTGAAATTGCAATCTATAGCTTTATGACCAAATTCTGAGCAACAGAAACAATATCCATAGAAGAAATTTTGGTACCTAGGAATTGATTGTCTTTGTGCAAATGAGTTTCTGAATATTTGGTGTCTGTGTTCTAGATCAAGAGTTGATTGATCTCTTTTAGCTTCATTTTTTAGAATAGCATATCCCTCTTCATACGTCCTTGATTGTTGAATGTGATCATTGTGTTCCACCGATCTGTTTGCAAGTTCATTCTTACTGATGTTAGTACTTTCTGTGACAAACTTGACAGGCTTTGTGTTTTCTGATTTGCTTTTGCTTGAACTTCCTTCATATGCTAGACCATTTTTCAGAAATGGTGATCCTTGACTGTCCAGAATATTATCCAGCTTCTTAGTTGCTTGATCATATGTCATATTTTGATGATATAGTGCTTGAACTTTCTCCAATTCTTTTCTGACAGACACCACTTATGTTTCTAACTTCTCACACTCTTTTATTTTCTCATACAATTGTTGCTTGAGAGTATCCTCTATCTTCTTTGCTTCTTCTAATTCAATTTTTAATGAAATAAGGACATCATTAGACCCATGTCCATCTTTCTCATATTTACTCAACAATTCCTTTTGTTTCCTTTTCTTTTGTTTAAGTCTATCTATTTATTCCAAAGCACTGATAAGCTCACCTTCCAAATCTACTTCAGCTTCCTCTTCATTCATGTCAAACTGGTCTTCTACAGCCATAAGCATGAATTCATTTGATTCATCATCATCTGAGGCCTCTTTATCCCAATCTTCTGAGGAACTGTCATTATTGTTTATACAAAGACTTTTCTTCTGATATTTATTTTCTTTATTTAATTTGATCTTTTCCATATTCTCTGATTCATAATCCTTCTTTTTATATGGGCACTTGGATGCAAAATGACCAACCTTTCCACAATTAAAAATTTTGAAGGGAAACTTACCTTGATATTTGCCTGTCCCTTTTTTTAGTCTTCTAGAAAATTTTGCCACAATTCCATGTGTATCAGAATCAGATTCTTTAAACTTTCTTTCCTTTTCATCCTTAAAAGATGCTTCCCTTGTAGTATTTTTTTCTTTCACAATCCTCATTTCATAAGCTGTTAGGGTTCCAAGCAACTGATCAATTGTCAGACTCTTAAGATCATCTAAATCTTCTATAGCTGAAAATTTAGGGTTGAATTTGTCAGTAAGAGATCTTAAAATTTTCGAAACCAAGATATCATCATCTATTTTTTCACCAAGACCCTTCATAAGATTGACAAGTTCTTCAAATCTTAATAAATACATGCTTATTGTTTCATCACCATTCATCTTCAATTGTTCAAATTGTAATCTGTAAATCTGAAGTTTAGCATTCTTCACTTTTTCATCACCTTCATAACAACTTATCAATTTGTCCCACATGTCTTTGGTTGATGTACAGTGCATAACCTTTACAAACTCATATTCTGCAAGTCCACTAAGAATTGCATTCATTGTCTTGCCATTAAAAGTAAATTCTAGTTTGTCATCCTTAGAGGCAAGGATGATTGGCTTCACATACCCAGTTTCAACAACATCCCAAACATCTGCACCTAGAGACATAAGATAAGTTCTCATCCTTATTTTCCATAAGAAAAAATTTGTGCCATCAAACAGAGGAGCTCTATTGGATGAACTTCCTTCTTGACTAGTCATGATTAAGCTTATGAATATACCTTCCAGTGATTAACTGTTTGAATGAAGGAACCTAGATCTGATACAAATTGTTGAACTTTAATTAAGGAAACTGAGATGGGAGGGTGAATCAGTTTTTTTCAAAGCTTAATCTTCAAGTTAAAAATATTGCAAGACATCTTTAAGTTATGTTGATGCAATATCTCATTTATAAATTGTAGAAAAACATACCACATATTCACAAGTAACATAAGCAAAGACACAGATATACGAGGAAACCCATAAAGGGAGAAAACCTCTTCTTCTTGGAATGTAAAGCAAGCTTCAAATGATGTACATTACAAACATTGAGCACCAACTCAATTTAGGCATCAATTTCTTAGGCTACAACCTGAAAAGAGCACCAACTCTACAAGCATCAACTTGTTGTACATCAACCTGCTCCTGATCATTTCAATTCTTTTCATGTCAAGGTTAACTTTATTTCTTCTCTCTTTTATTGTTTCATAGCTCTGCATTCAACCTTCTTTCTCCAGTATTTTCATGAATGCTCTGTTCTCTTCTAATTTTTTTCTCACACCTCGGCTATCTCTGTATTTGCATACACATTCTCCAAACCTCTGTCTCTGAAGACTCTCACGCACTCACCTCTGTATTTTTAGTCTCCCAAGCACTCCCACGCACTTCCAACAGATGTTTTTCCTCTCCCAAACACTCCCACACATTCACCTTTGTCTTTGTAGTCTCCCAAGCACTCCCACGCACTCCCAGCAAATCTATTTCATCTCCCCAGCACTCCCACGCATTTCCAGCAACTCTATTTCATCTTCTCAGCACTCCCACGCATTTCCAGCAGCTCTATCTCATCTTTTTCACTTCCACACATTTCCAGCAGCTCTATTTCATCTTTTGCATTCCCACGCATTTCCAGCAGCTCTATTTCATCTTCTTTGCACACCCACGCATTTCCAACAGCTCTATTTCATATTCTTCTCTCTTTTTTTTTTGACCACCCATAGACTCTATATTTTTAATTTTTTAAGAAGAACTCTCACAACCCATCATGGATATGTCTATTGGAATTCCCTACATCCATTCAGTTTCCAACTATTCAAGTTCTCATTCGAATGGCATAATGTACACAACTGATGAAATTACTAGGTTCAATCATACCTATTTGATCACTATAATCAATGGTTGTCAAACACTACCAAAATGGGTTTAAACACTGCTAGATGTAGAGACAAAGTTTAAGGTTTATAGAGCCAGGTTTTAAACTGACTGCATGTCCGCCAGAATTGGGGTAAAGCTCTACCATCCCCCGTGATCATCCTCAACCTCGGATTCCAATTCAATATCTAAATACCATGACCATTTGATAACTCTGCGATCAGACTCCATGATGATAGTAATGACCTGTAACTTGACATCAATGGCAACTTATTCAACTTAGACCAACAATATTGACGCAGTTATTAGCAGTTTTTTACCTTCTTTAACTAATTAAGCTTTACTTAACATTCATCGTTTGGTATACATCAGTAATTAAACATTCACATGAACATGCACCACATCATCAACACATAATACACAGTATTTTTATGTGGAAACCCAATTGGGAGAAAAACCATGGAATGCTTCTTTATAATATGAAAGAATACATTCAAGGAAGCACCAAATTCATGTTTTTAGCAGCACCAACTGGAAGGAGGCTCCAACCCCCTAATTTTTCTCTAGCACCAACTGGACAGAGGCACCAACCCTTGTCGCTTTGTTTTTCAGGCTCCAACTTGAAGGAAGTTGTGACTCCCTGTCTTCTTATTGTTTTACAGGCATCGACCTGAAGGAAGCTCCAACTCCATGTCTCCTTGCCCTGTCTGATCGCCCTAATGTCTGATATGATTTTCTATCTTGTAGTTCTTCAACTCTATGCACTTCTTCAGGTCTTCTGATAATGCCTTTGTTTTGCACAAATTTCGTATGCAGACTATATTATGTTACTACGTTGCATACATCACTTCACTTCTATGTCTTCTCAATCTATAACTCTGCTAATGACTTACTTCTTGGATCATGTGCTTTGCTAATATTGAAGTATGCAACTTGTTCAATGTAATTCTATACGTGACTGCAATGTTCAACTTATATTGTGCTTTTTATTGATGGAATGTTGTACTGAAAAGAAGCACTAGTAACAGTGGTAACTACACACCTTATGATGTGTCCATTCTGAATAAGTGTTGTAGTCCTTCAGACGATCTGTGACCTCATGTGCATCAAATGATTGGTCTGTTCAGTATAACGCACTTATCTCAGATCATCTGCATCATGATGTGCATGTCTAACTCTGTTTCCATTATGTTGTTGTGCCTCAGATGTAATCTTCAACTTCGCACACTATCCCTTTAGTTCATCTGCATTAGCAAGACATCGCGCAATATTTGATATTCCTTGATTCGGTGTCTGCACTTTTGTCTTTCCAACTTCTGTGACTATCGACGTGCTAACTCGTGATATAGTCCTTCAAAATATTCATCGCATGTGCATTCTTCAGTAATTATTCCTTTTAGCATTTGTGCAATCATCACAGTCTTACGACATCATTTTGCGCACCATAAAAACTTCGTTCTACTATATGTGCGCATCCGGCTCTTCGCTATATCATTATTTTCTTTCCACGAGCCCCTTGATGCCCCGAAAAACAAACTAAAACTTACACTTGACTTGCAGTCTTCTTGCTTCTACTTCCACATCTCTCACACTTGAATCTCCAACTTGCATCTCTATTTATACATGTCCTACACGAATTGTATGCGTGCAAGCCGTTCGTGGCATCCATTCTTCCATACTTCACGAATCGTGCATATGCCACATGTCATCATCTTCTCTATTGATGTGTCATCTTTGATGTATCAAGCACCCTTGGGATCCACAACCTAGTGGGTATTTTCACCTTGGTGATGTACCATTGCATTCTAGTATGTGCGCAATATTTCACCTTGTCCATGATCTTTGTTGTACCATCCCTTGTGGGTAATGTGCCCTTAAGTTATTACCATTTTACAAAATAAGTGCATTCCTGGATTCTATTTAGTGGTATTGCAACCCGTGTTCATCATTTCAATTGGGTAATGCACCCTTGATGTATTGGAACATTGCAGAACCTACGCTTATGCCAACCTTTCATTTGTGGGACTTTGACCTTTGCCTTATTCCTGCTTGTGGGACTTTGAACTTTTCCTTATTCCTGCTTGTGGGTAAGCTTGCACACCTGTTTTTCGTCGGTTGTAGAATTTTTCCATTTGGATATTCAACCAATCGTACCCATTTAGGAACTTGTGCACTTTTCACCACTTGAAGGCTTCGTCTGATTAGTTATGCTTGTGCGCTTTCAGGATTGTCCAACCATCTATTGTTCCTTTCTTCCAGTGCACTCCCCAACTGTTGACTAAGAAACATTTAGAATTTCTAGCTTGCTTGTCCCTTTGGTCCAATCCTCTACTTAAAAACTTGGGCACTTGAACTATTGTCCAACCAACTTATTTTCATTTGTTGTCATGATAGAGTATGTCTTAGTGGAATCAATATCTACACAAGGACTTCATGATGTAGAGTACATTGCTTGGATATGTATGAAGTGTCATCTTATGTACTTCTTCAGACTGTATGTTGTTCTCCTTGATATCTTCTGCCTGAATGTACCTCATAGATATACTCCAAAGTTGCATATTTAATGCATCCTTGATTCACATCTTCTCTTATATATAAGCTCCAAGATATTGTAAGCATCTTCATACATAATGGATGCAGTGACTGGATATACTTTTTCAGACTGGCATCCATGTCAGTTTAGTCATCTTGCACATGTATGCTTCTTGTCTTCTTCAGATGTCTGTGTTTTGGATATACTTCAATGTTGCATGTCTGTCACATTTGCCTCTTGCGTATATACTTTTGATGTTCATGCTTCCTTCATTATGTGTAGTAGACTTCCTCAAAGTGGCTTCTTCATATTCTTGTTGAACTATTGTATCCACTTTGGCTTGTGTTGATATCAATGACTCATACTGAATCAGTTGACATCCTCTTTGACATTGGATGATGGTCAAACACTTGACATCATCTTTAGTTGACATCAATGACAACCAATGTTCAACAGAATAATGGCACTTATTCTAACCCACCTCAACCTACAAGGTTGACACTTCAACAAATGAATTAAAGAATAGCAAAAGTTCTATGCTTTAATTGTGACAACAAGTATAGTAAGGGACATAATTGTGGTGAGAAGAAACTCATGTATATAGATTGTGAAGAGGAAGAACCAAAATAACAAGAACCATCTCAAGTTGAAGAATAGAAGAGACTAATCTCACTATATTGTCATGGATTGGTTGGAATTATCACTTCTCAAACTCTCAAGATCAAAGGATATATCAAAAAGAAAAAGATAACAGTGTGATTGATTTTGGTAGTACTCATAATTTCATTCACTATAAATTAGCCAAATTTCTCAATTGCTTTATATATCCAGCACCAGAGTTCCAAGTAATGATTGCATATGGAGGAACTATCAATTGATCAAGGAAATGCCATAATAGAAATCTTACTATGGGGGAATATGTATTGAATAGTCCAATGATTTATATCCCAATGGGTGGTCTTGATGTTGTCTTAGGGGTTCAATGGTTACAATCATTAGGAATAATGGAATTAAATTTTCAAGAACTTTTCATGAAATTGTTGTAGGAAGTAAAATAATTTGAGTTAAGGGGTATCGAATGGAAACCAATCAAGGTGATAAGCTCTAATGGAATGAAAAAATTGTTGATAAAGGGAAATCGGCGTGTAATTGCACAATTATGCTCACTAGAGATTCAAACATCTAAGCCTCCTATTCCCCTAGATCTCAAAAGGATCATTGATAAGAATTCCAAGGTATTTGAAGATATTCCAAAAGGTCTTCCACCTACTCAAGATCGTGATCATGTTATTCACTTGACTCCAGGAAGCGTTTCTCCTAACATCAAACCTTACATATACCCTTATGGATAGAAAAATGAAATTGAGCATATGGTTGAAGAAATGTTAGAGGTTGGAATAATTAGGCCAAGACAAAGTTCTTACTTTACACCAGTGATAACGGTACATAAGAAAGAGGGATCATGGTGTATGTGTCCACATTATAGAGAGCTCAACAATCTCATGATTAAAGATCATTTTTGCATTCCTGTCATTGATGAATTGTTAGATTAACTACATGGAGCAATTTACTTCACAAAGTTGGATCTTCGTTCAGGGTATCATCAGATTAGAATAAAGGAAGAAGACATCCCAAAAGTAGCATTTAGAACTCATGAAGGTCATTATGAATTTATGGTCATGCCTTTTGGCCTTACAAATGCACCTCCCACATTTTAAGGTTGGATGAATTATATTTTCAAGCCCGTCCTTAGAAAATTTGTGTTAGTATTTCTTGATGATATACTAATCTATAGAAAGTCTTAGGAAGAACATGTTCAACATGTTGATAGGGTGCTACAACTACTAAAAAGAACAACTATATGCAAAACCTTCCAAATTTTTCTTTGGGGTAGAGGTAGAGTATTTGGATCATATTGTATCTCATGAAGGTGTCATGGTAGACCCTAATAAAATTAAAACCATGATGGACTGACCAATTCCCAAAACCTTGAAGAATCTTAGAGGATTCTTAGGTTTGACATCGTACTACTACAAGATTGTTCGAAAATATGGAAGAATGGCAACACCTTTGACCACATTATTGAAGAAGGATTCATTTTCTTGGACTCCAGAGGCAACTCAAGCTCTTGAGCAACTTAAAGAAGCAATGTGCAAAGCCCCTATATTGACCACACCATACTTCACAAAAACCACACAAAAACCTTTATTATGGAATGTGATGCCTCACGGAATGGCATTGGTATTGTTCTATTGCAAGAATGAAGACCCTCGGATTTTGAAAGTTAGTCAATCAAGGGAAAGAACTTACACAAACCCATTTATGAAAATGAAATGTTGGAAATACTATATGCACTTAAACAATGATGCCCCTACCTAATAGGTATGCACTTCAAGGTCAAAACAGATCATGATAGTCTTAAGTACTTCTTGGACCAATGATTATCTTTAGAAGAGAAAAAAGAATGGGTGACTAGGATGTTGGGATGTGATTTTGAAATCATCTATAAAAAAGGGAAACAAAATATGGTGGTAGATGCACTCTCAAGAAAATATGAGGATGCTAAGGCATTACTTTGTGTTATTTCTATTATACAACCCAATTGGATGGTAGAAGCAAAAGAAGAATGGAGCAATGACCTATCAATGTGGATGCTCATTTAAAAGCTACAAAAGGATCACAGTGTATCATATACTTTTGTGTGGAGAAATGATTCACTATGGTATAAGGACTTATTATATATATGTAAGAATTCCCAACTCAAATAAGTCCTTTTGGAACTACACACCTCTTCTATAGTAGGGCACTTAGGATTCCTAAAAACCTACCATGGGGTCAAGAAGGATTTTTTGGGGGAAGGTCTTAAATATTATGTTCAAAGGTTCATGGTAGAATGTTGGTTATCCAACAAACAAAGGTTGAATTATTTAAAACCCCGGGTATTTTAAAACCATTAGACATACCTTTTCGGTGCTGAGAGAAAGTCTCAATGGATTTTAGTCTACCCAAGTCAGAAGGGAAGAATGTTATTATGGTAGTTGTTGATATAATCACCAAGTATGCACACTTTTGTGCATTCTCTCACCCTTTTAACACAAGTACTGTAGCCGCAGCATTCATGGAAACAACTCAAAAGCTACATGGAAACCCAAAGATTATTGTAACTGATAGAGATACAATTTTCACTAGAAATTTTTGGACTAAATTATTTTCCTGTTTGGGTACCCAGTTGGCTCACATTTCATCTTATCATCCTCAATCCAATCTACAAATTGAGATAGTGAACAAATTTTTGGAAGGTTATCTTCGCTGCTTTGCATCTCATAAACAAACACATTGGGTGAAATGGTTATCTTTGGCAGAATGGTGGTACAATACTTCATTCCATATGTCATAAACAATGTCCCCATTTATGGTACTTTATGGGTACAAACCTTCATCTATCACATATCCCTTGAAAACAAAATCTAAAGTTCAAGCTGTGGAAGATCACCTCAAGCACTACCAAGAATTTCTTCAGATATTGAAAGAAAACTTGTCTGTATCAAAAATCATGTTGAAACAAGCAAATCAACATCGTTGTGAAAGGATTTTTAAAGGAAGTGGATTGGGTATTTTTGAGGATACAACCTTACAAACAGATGTCCCTCGAGCAACTAAATAAGGACAATAAACTAGCACCCAAGTAATATGGTCCTTATAATTTTTTGCAGAATATTGGTAGTATGTCTTACAAATTGGAGCTCCCTTCATGTAATATCCCCACTTAAATATCATGGATATTAACTATACAATTAACTACAATAAGGAACTAGTCAAAATTTTCAACTAAAAACCCTTTGATTCGAGCTCTCCCTAACACCTCTTAACCTGCTCGAATTTGTCCCAAATATCCATGAATGGACCCTAACAGTCCTAAAATCACTTCAAAAATCCCTTTCCCAAGAGGTCTGCATCCTTTTTATAGACTCCATTGAGCCCTTTCCCCCTCATTCTAGAATTATTTCATAAAATATTTAATAAAATATTAATAATTTTATTTTCATGAGATAATGGGTCCTTATAACACATTTACATCATTTTCTAATTTTATTTGACCCAATATTACTTTACCTCACTTGGAAATTCGAAATAGCTATGCATAGTCAAATTTTGGGGAAGTTACACCTTCATGTGGACCCACCTTCATCTCTAATGCCCTCCTTGGCTAAAAATAGGACCTGCAGCATGTCATATGGTGTCATAAGATGTCATAGGACCTGATTCTTTCCATAATTTGTCATAATATTCATTTTGGGAGTTACACTTCACAAGTGCGTCCTTAATTGCTATTGTTAGCTATATGCCTCTTCATGAGACTTCTTGATAGTTACTCTTCCTTATAATTCGAATTTGCTTCTATCATGAACCTTATTGGACCTTGTAATTTGAATTTGTATGTGCTTAACTTAATTTGGGGGAGTTACAATTCACGGGGTGCCCAATTTCCACCTCCTATGCACCCTCCTTGTCCATTTTTTACTAATATTGCATTAATAATAAATATTGGACCTCTTAGATTACAATTCCATGGCCCATGCCACCACCTTAATAATTTATCATGAAATTACCAAGTACTTGGGACATTTCATCCCCTAGTCCAATGGAGTGGTCCACAGAAACATTTGGGGACATGACAGTCCTCCCCACCCAAGATTACTTGTCCTCAAGCAAGTTAAACCTAGGAGTGGTAATGCTTCTTCTTTTTCCCCAACTTATTCTCATTGATTTTTGTTGCCTCCTTCTTAGTGATGATTGTTCATAAGGATGCAATTTCAAATGGACCAAGTCATCAACTCTATATCCCACAATCTGAACCACATTAAGGCTGAAAATGTTGCCATGGTTCCAAACCGATAGAAAGGAGGTATAATGTACTATGCTCAATGCATGGTCCTACAAAGTACTATCATACGAAGCCTCCTGACCACTCTGGGTCTGCTGCTAAATTTTTTTTTGCAACTGTATCTCTAAGCTACACCATATAATCTCAGAAAGGGACCACCATGTTGTTGTTGCGCCACTTTGATCATAATCATCTCCTGTAGAGATGGCTCCATCTCCCCACTCTGTCCTTCCAACAACCCAGCTGAAACATTTGAGTCCAAGAATGATCTCAGGGTCCCAAATGAACCTGAGAAATTTGGAGTGTCTATTGCATCCACCTCTACCCTGTGTAGTCTCCACACAAAGAGCCTCATGTATTCTCCTAAGCTACCTAGTAGGAAAACATTGTATCCCTCCATCATAAGGTCTCCCACCTAGGAAACCAATCCATTACTCCACATGGATAAGCTCCTGACATGGATGGTTGTCTCTACCTCATGGTCCAACTGCTAAACCAAGTAATACCAGGATCCCACTGCCTATGATGCACCCCTCCTATCAATATTGTCATATGTATCAATCTACCACTCTGAAGGATTCCAGGATCCCACCACCATATTGGAATTTCATCACTCCCAATGCTCATTCGAACCTATTTGAGCCTCTCCAACATAACATGAATCTCCTCTTGTGAATCATGCACACTGGTCCTCTGGCTCACATCAGTGTCACTTGTCCCATCCAACTGACTCAGGTGAAACTCCCATGTCCTGCCATGAATGGTGAAGGCATTAGAAAACAACCATAGATGCCTCTGATGCTGCTTACAAGACTGGAAAGGAACCGGTGTGCCAAACAACCCTCTACTGATGCAAGCTGAACTCAAACTCCCTTGTGTCTCCATTTTTGTTATGGACCTCTCCACCCAATCCATGTATGTACATAATCCTCTGTTGGTTGGTCCATAAAAAGTGTGTACAAATATTCCTCCTCCATGACTAAGTGTCTCTCCCATAGAGGTAGCTCATGATCATCCTGATGCAAAACAAGTACTTGGTCAACATTCTCCATGTCAAATATCTCTTCAAGTACATGCAAATCTGAATTCTCCTCATGTTCAACTCTCACATGGCACTCCTCCATCGATCCATGAAAGAAATTATCCATGTATAACTGGTTTTTTGAAGTATAGGGGGAGGGTGTAATATTTCAAATTTCCTACGAAGTTGTTCAACATCCATATATGATTCTGGAAAAAAATATTGTGTGCTCTTCAAGGAATCATGGGTGAGCTTGTTTGCTTCCTCTTCTTCTTCATGTAATGTACCATGGTACAATTCAGAAATCATGAGAAGATTATCTCTATCGGAAAGTATGTGTAGATAGTCATCTTTCATTACTGCCACTGCTTCTCTAATTGATAATAGATATGCAATTGAAGGTTTTCCCCCCAAGATAACATATGTCCTTGAAGCTTCCCAACGAAAATTTGTGACTAATGCTTGCGTATAAGCACAATGCTTCAAGGCTTCCATAATATTTTCTTTGCTTACCTTCAGTTTTCATGTCAAATGATGGGGCTCATGGGGAAAATTCTCCACTAAATTTTTTGACTTGCCTCCATTGTCATCCTCTTCAAAATAAAATTCTAATGGCTGATGTAAGAAATCAGAATGCTTGTGGCATGAATCTGTAGCACACAATTCATCTTTAACGAACAATTCAACATTAGAATGTTCTACAATATCATTATCCCCATGTGAAATGGTTGTTATCTCATAACATTGCAAAGAATTATGACTGCTAAATAAATCAGAATTGTAATCATACCTTGATGTTATGTTTCCATCATTTGTATGGTTGACTTAAACTTCATAGTGAATATTTGATGGGGAATGGAAGGATGATTTTTGTTCTTCTTCAACCTCACTAGGTGTAGGCTCGGTTTCTTGTTCTTCATGTTCATCTCCCGTACCTATTTCTTCCATTTTGTAGCCATTAGGAAGTGACTTGCGCTCCTCATGGAGTGATTATCCTTGTATCTCGCCACCTTTAGGACTAGGTGTCTCATTGTTTGGACAAATGGAACAGCATGGTTCCTCCTCCAATGGACTGTAGCATTCTAGTAATAAGACTTGACACTACTGCAAGTTATGCTCCAACATTGGTTGTGTCTTATCCATGTTCTTCAAAAAAAAATTCCATTCAAGTTTCTCCTCTTTTATTGGAGAGACCGGAAGGAAAGTGGGTGACATTATGCTATCTACAAGTCTAGTCGTTGAAGAAACTTCATATTCTACACTGTATATGTGTCACAAAAGAAATCATCCAACTCATATGGATCATGCAATCCTCCATTTACTATTTCAGCTCATACATCGTATTCCACCTTTAGAGAAAATTTGAGGTCTAAAATGGGCCTCCTAAGGAAAATAATAAAATAATAGTTAAAATAATAAAATAATATTTATGAATTTTGGAGGAAAAGAGAAAAAACTACATTTTTTCTTTGACTTTTCAACATATCTCCCCAAGTAACACATTTTTTTATTATGTATTTCTCATTCTTCATGGGGTGGGGTACCTCAAAAGTATGCAGTGTGGGTACTTGTTCGATGCATAATTTAATTCCTCATCCAACAAGTGATCCCGCTCGACATTTGAGTAAAACAACAAGGAGATATGTTGAAAATATGAATTTTTTTTTTTTTAAAGTAGTTTCTTTAATGTCAAATATGCCATGTCAACCATTATGGTTGACTCTTTTCTTGAAATTCTATTGGTTCTTGAATTCAATGGCTCTTTTTCTTATGAGGTGGCTCGTTTTCTTATGAGATAGCTCGTATTCTTATGAGGCCCATTTTAGACCCCAAATTTTCTCTAATGCGACGAAATGAAACCATCTTCAGTAATGGTTCTTCCCATGTTAAGCTCTCCTCCATTTCCCATGCAGTCAATTCCAACCTCATGTCTTCAATCCTTATTCAAGGTTTTCTCTCCAACGTTCTTCTTTATTCCTCATAGCTATCGAGGAACATGCTCTGATACCCGCTGTAATATCCCCACTTTAATATCAGGGATATTAACTCTACAATTAACAACAAGAAGGCGCTAGTCAAAAATTTCAACTAAAAACCCTTTGATTCAAGCTTTCCCAAACACCTCCTAACCTGCTTGAATTTGTCCCAAATATCCCAGAATGAACCCTAACGGTCCCAAACTAACTCAAACTAATCCCTAGAATACTTCTATTTGTGGTTAGGGAAGTTTTGCATAACAACACTTATGGTTGTATGACCCATTTTTGCAGATTTTACATAGATCAAGCAATGACTCTTCCTAATTGACCCAAACTCTTCCCAAATAGCTCCAAATCAACTTGAACAGACCCAAATACATGTGAACGACTCTTAACCCAAATTTAGAGAACTTATAAGGAATATTTAGACACTGAGACTTATGATTACACAGTCATTTTTAATTAAGGGTGTGTTAGCATAATTACGACAATTAACTGACCAGTAAAATGTACATAACTAGGGCATATGGAAACCTTTTTGAGTGAAATAAATTTGTTTTCCTAATGGAAAAAATGCTCCCAGCACAATGGAATCAGAACCCAAAAAAACTCATAAATGGTTGAACCAGGAACTAACTTTCATCCCCCAAAACCCCAGTGCAATATTGTAAACATACACAACTGTAAAAACTCCAAATGGACACTAAAAGCTTCCAAGTACACTTAATTCAAGAAAAATATATTAGTAATAGATATAAAAGGCTTATTTGAATTTATCATACCCATACATCAATTTTAAACAACCATACATTGACAATTCTACTCATGGAATTACAGATCTATACATAGTTTGACTAGTGCTTACATATTAGACAAAGTATGAGGTAAAACATTGTGATTTTCATTATGAATGGGTAATTTACAAAGATTACATCAATTTATATTGTACCAAATAAAAATATGGAAAACAATATGCTCCATAATGAAGAAAACTAGATCCCAAATAACCACTGAGAAAGAGAGGGGGAAATGTTGCTGCAATGAGAAATATGCTTCATTGTTGCACCCTCCATAGGAAAGATTTCAACCCCATCTCTTAGATATGCCTCCTACAGTGAACCCTCCATCAAATATTGTTGATATACAACCGTTATAACATTCCCCAATAGATATGGATGACCATAGTTTCTCCCTCATTTAGAAGAAACCAATACAAACACTATTGTCTTAAAACTCCACAACGCCACACTTCTACTGATTGGAACTTGAACACACTATCAAGAATTCGACCCCACTACTGTAGATGCACATAAAAACCTGAAATAAATATATGTGGATAAATATTGAAGCAATTTCTCCTCTCAATCAATTCCCATGAAGCGCGGTGAAGATATTTGGATGATCTCCTCCTCCCTACTAGCTAGGGTGGAATCTTCCCTCACCGAAACTAGTTCACAATAGCAATGGGAACATCTCCCAAGCTAGTAAGGGGCTCATATCCCAAGCTATGAAAGCCACAATATCTCTCATATTCAAAATCAAAATTTCAAAAATCCCTTTCCCAAGAGGCCTGCATCCTTTTTATAGACTCCATTGATCCCTTTCCCCCTCAATCTAGAATTCTCTCATAAAATATTAATGAATGTAATTTTCATGAGAGAATGGGTCCTTAGAACACATTTACATCCTTTCATAATATTATTTGACCCAATAGCACTTTACCTCACTTGGAAATCCGAATTAGCTATGCATAGTCAAATTTTGGGGAAGTGACATCTACATGTGGGCCCACCTTCACCTCTAGTGCCCTCATTGGATAAAAATAGGACCTGTAGCGTGTCATATGGTGTCATAAGGTGTCATAAGTTGTCATAGGACCTAATTATTTGTTATATGTTAAATATTCAAACAATTTATATATTATCACAATAACCATATGCAATAGGATCACTGAAAGATAGACAAGCACAACATAAACAAGAGTACACAAAGATTTACCTTGGGAAAACCCTCTCATGGGAAAAACCCAGCAAAAATTCTTCAATATAGATTCGTCACAAGTACATTGATGCCAATATAGATTCGTCACAAGTACATTAAGAGCTAAAGGCTCTTACACAAATATCCCAAGAATAATATAAGATAGAAAACCAAAGATAAGATGTCTTCACAATGCAACAACACTTCTACTCTAGCGAACTTGTCCTTCTCTCTCTTATCATGCAAACTTGCTTGAGTGAGTGATGTACCAAATGAGCTAGGCGCCACTCTATTTATACTAGTCACAAACTAAAAATTTTACCTAACTGGTCCGACTTGTCTTCTCCAACTGGGGCAATGTTTTCCATTGTTTGGGGTAGTTTACTAGTACAAAATGGGAGATATGTGACCAAGCGACCAAAAAATTTGGTCACCATAGTTTTTTCAAGGGATAAATGACCAAAATTGAGAAATTTTAAGTGATCTAACTAAAAATGACCAAGACAAATGACCAATTTGGTCACAGGATAAGAACTAAACTAAAAATGACCAATCTGGTCACAGGATAAGAACTAAACTAAAAATGACCAAGATAAATGACCAATTTGGTCAAGGGATAAGAACTAAACTAAAAATGACCACATAACAATTGGTCATTTTTAGTTGTGTCACTCCGACAATGGAAAATTACAATTTTGATAATGAATTTGTACAATTTACTAAATTTTAACACTTTAGGGGGGTCTCTAAATCCACCTGCAGTGTTAAAATTAAGGGGGGTCTTTGAATCCACCTGTAGTTTTAAAATTAAGGGGGTCTTTGAATCCACCTGCAGTGTTAAAATTTAGTAAATTGTAACATTGTAGATGGATTCAGAGACATGCGCTAGTGTTGAAATTATTACATGATGCCATAGGCGAACTTGCTAAAAATATTTGCAAGAATATCATTTCATATGTACTGTACTCACATCCAGTTCAATTGGCCGCCCCTCCAAATAACGAAAGCGGCACCTGGTGCCCAGAGTTCGATGCGGGGAAATGTAAGGGCTTCTTAATTAAGGCCGAGTCTCTAGAAGCTTCGCAAGGTATTGTGAAATTTGTTGAGTGCTTATCAAACTTCATATAGTACCACGTCACGATTATTATATATTACTTGAAGTGTTTGTCAAACTTCATAAATCAATAATTATTATTTTTGGACTCCTTCAAAAAAATGATCAAAAAACAATTCTATATATCAGGAATTCATAAAAATCCATTCAAATATTTAAAAATAATGAACATATTTTTAAGAAATAAAAGCTAATTAAATGATTTTGAAATTTAAAATAATAAAAATGCTTTTAGATATTGAGTATTTTTGTTATTTTCAAAATAATATTAATATATATAATAAAAATATGAGATTTTTGTTAGCTTCAAAATATTAATATAATGAGAAGATGATATAAATGATCATTTTAAAATTCAATATAATAAAAGCACTTTTAAATATGGAGTTTTTTAAAATGCTTAAATAATTTTGTTTTTTAATTTTTAATTGTTTTTTAATTTTTAAAATATATATGGATAGAGATTACAAACATTAATGATTAATTAAAAAACCTACATAGCAATCTCTTATTTTACCTCATTAACTCTAACATTTATAATTAAAAAACAATTTAGGGAAACAATCATGTACATTAGAAGATAGGGCGACTGAAATAGGAACAAGTGCAAGGTTGCTAGGTGTGTTTGAAAGGTGACCATGACAAGTTGGATTCTTTCAGTCAATGGGGTGACTTGGTGGTGGAAATTGGTTGAAGAAACTTTACGATTATAAGTGTGGCAATGTGTGGTAGAATTAAGCACTAAAGTTTAACAAGAACATGCAGGAAAAGGTGCACTTTCATTAGCATAAGTGCGATGTTGAATTAGTTACTCCTTGCCTTAGTCAGGAAGCCCAAAGACGTATTGAGGTGTGAAACGTAATTTGATCTTGGTACAATTGCAGGAAAAAGTTTTCGTAGTGGCATAGTGTGAAGGTTGAAGCAGGTTCCACCGTAAATGGATGAAGTGCTTGTTTATTGAAGATAATTTTGAACAATGGAATATTAATTAGATGAAGCAAGTGGGTTTTTGAAGGATTTATCGAGACAAAAATAGCCTTAAGTGGGGGAGAATGTAAGGCATATTGTTTTTTTCCTTTGGAAAAGATGGGCATCCCTTTAGTCTTCTTATACTCCACTCGACACTCATTGTATGAGGTGATCTTCACATGGGAAAAGCGGTGGGATTGAAAATAGTAAAATGAATCATATAGCTTTGATTGTCACCTTGACTTGCACCTGATATGTAGGACGTCCTAGGAAGGTCACCCATCCTAGAAAAAATCTAACTCAAGTGTGTTCAACCATGGAGTTTTTCTCCATAGTGAAACCCACTTAGATTACTACCCATTTTCAAAACCTTAATAATAGTGTCTCTTATGAACCATTGATTTGAAGTTGTTTTTATATTGTAAGTATGTGGGGGTCTTATGCTTTCAACATTATGAGATGTCCTTTTTCTAGAATTAACTGCCTATAGTATTTAATACTTAAGTAATCTCATGTGATCTATCTCCCATATGAATTTTTAAACTATAATTATGGGAGTTTTCACAAAGCAATGATATGTTTATGTATTGGACTATGAATGTCTCACACCTCACACTAGAAGAGTACAAGTGAAATTTTCGGACTTGATAATCATAACTTTTGTTTTTCTAGTTGTTGATGCTCAACATTGACATGATTGGAAGACAATGCCAAAGGCTAACCTACTAAACTTTGTCACAATATCATTTCTTCTGCACCGTTGTGTCCAAGGCCATGTGCTTTTCTACATGCATGTGTCTTGTTTCATGATTTACGCTTCCGTATGGCCCCTGCAACTAGCTTGCCAAGTTGTGTCTTATGCATGGTCATGTCATGATCAAGTCAAGTCTAGGCATTTTGTCCTTTCTTGTCTATTACGTCATCATGCCAAGGATTCAATGTCATTTCATTCAGTACATTTTATGACCACTCTCATACTTCATTTGGAAAAAATTGAGTCTATTTGACCCACTCGACACTCAGTCAAAGTTTCGGCAAGTCAGAACCTTTTGTATTATGTCAGTAAAAATGCACCATTTAACGTCCAGTGATTAATTAATCAATCTCATCCATTGACATTGTTCTCATCATTCCTATATGTCCTTTAAGTCAACAACACCCCCCAGGGTCCCTCGTTGCAAAATTCCAATGACCTTCTTTTTCAAAAGTGAAAATACTACCCCCATTTCCAATGTTCACTTATCTTTTCTAAAAAGTGCATTTTTCCATATCTTTTTTTTTTCAGAAATGAAATATTCCCCTATCCTTCCTACCCATTTTCCCACCTTTCCCTATGTCACTCACGTGTCAGTTGACAACATTTTCTTCTTTCAAGACATCCAATGAGGCCAAGTCGAGTTTCATATATTTTTCATTTACTGCTATGTGCATAGTCATGTACTTGTTTTATATACCATCGCATTGAGGTCGTTGTCCTGGGCATGCCCATATCTCGTTTGAAAAAAACTGTCAATGTTTGACCCTTTCGGTAGTAGTTTGAAGTTTCGATAAGCAAGAATATTTTATGTCTTATTAGTCAAATTCAGCAAGTTCACGTCCTCCGTTAATTCACCGATTTTACTATTCTGCTAGTCTTCTCATCATGGTTATGTTCAGAATGTCAAAAAAAAATTGTGAGTACCTCTTTGCATAAAAAACCCAATGACCTTTTTTTAAGTAAAAAAAAAAGAGAATCCCTCCTCTTTCATATAGTTATATATATTAATATACTTAATTTTATATAATATAAATAATTATATGTTAATTATATTATAGTTAATACAAATGAATGTGTTATACTATACTATGTAATAATATTAATATATATAAACATATTATAATTAAATATTATATTATATGTAATATTGATAAATAAAGAAATGAAAAAATAATAACAAAAGCAACAAAAGAAACACAAAGAAATCCTGAACTGGAAAATTAAGAGGCTTTGGCACGAAGGGCTGGACATGAGAGGGCATGGAGGGAGGGTTTGCAATGGAAAATAGGGGTTTTCTTTGGGTCGGAGAAGCCATTAAGAGGAGGCCACGGAGGGAGGGTTTACAATAGTAGAAAGGAATGCATAGCATGTAAGATTCTTTGCATCATCCAGTATAAAACAATTCTACTATTTCAATCGCACTGAAACAAAAAAAATTCGGAATGTTAAGCTTGATGTAGGGTTTAAGCTTTTGAGGTTTAGTGCGTTACCATGTAACTTGTTTGGATAATAATAGAAATTATGATGTTGCAATAATATTGAGGGTTTAGGTCTTGGCTGTGATTATTTCATAAATGGATGCGAATGCTCTCGTTTTGCAATTATGATATGTGGGGCACTTGTTCTATTCAAACCTGTGTCAGAAACCCACAGATCTGCAGTTGTTGAGTTATTTATACCCAAAGACCAAGACGTATCTTGTAGAAGGTTGGTAGTGTCTTTCCAATTAATTTAAGCGTTTAATTTTCTAATCCATTATCTGATCTATTAGATGCACCTTACAATCGCAGTTCATCTGGCATTTTTAATATTTAATTGTAATATTAGTTTTTTATGCTGACTCAGTTTTTTAATCTAATTGTAATATCAGTTTGTATGCTGACTCTGATGATAGATCCATTAGATGCACCTTGTCAGTCCATTTTTGAGTTTGATTGAATGGCTATGTTGTCATGATATTATTTTCATGAAGGAGAGGTACAAGTTGATTAAAGAGTGTATAACAGGCCAGATTTATGATTCCGGCCTTGTACACTTCATTAGTAAAATGGGTACTAATTTTGCAGTCCACCCTGTCATTCTAACGCTAATCCATCCACCAAGAGTGCTCAAATGGGGAGCTCAGGCTACATATTGGGTCTTAGATGCTCTCTTTTCTCACAGATTTGAAGCAAAACATGTATAATATTGGAAGACATTGTATTCAATGGTGGTAATAGAAGAAATATTGATAGATGTGAATAATTTGCAGCGTGAAATTCCCTCTAAGCCTAAATAATTGATCTTTTCTAATGCCTTTATCTGTCACTGTGTGAAAAACATGGGTCCAATCCTCTTGTTGTGCTCAGAAGACGACGATCTTGCTCCTTTCTCACCCACGGGACTACCCATAATTTGTCTAATGGGGATATTTACTACCGAAACTATGCCTGGACTTTCCCAGATATGAGATTCATTGTTGTTGGGAGGCTGAGATATCCCCAAAAATGGACAAATTAAGCCCGGATTGAAGGATTAGGCTATTAGAATACCTTAGCATGCATAGGATGCCTAGAAATTGTGCCCAGAACTGATCTTTACAGTTGTAAGTGGCCTTTTTGTTGATGTTGTTTGACGTTGAAGACAAACCCAAGGATGTTTTGTGGCTATAGGTGATTGTAGTATTGTTGCAAAGTGCCCAGTCAGGATTAGAAATGCCTAGAACCTAATGTTGTGTGGCCAAGTCTATTTATGATGCTCAGTCTTCTCCATTATAGTGCGCATATCAAATCTGGATGAGGTGTTTAACTTTTATCAAGGTTTATAACACCCACATCATCATCTTTGTTCGTCCATGTTTGAACCAAGGTGTATTATTATATCCATTTGACTTATTGGATTTTACCTTTAAGCAACAAAAATTTATCTATATTCCAATTTTTTGTTTGTGCAAATGCTTAGTGGCATTCACATTGCTTACATAATCGCCTTTCTTCATTACTTCTGAAGTCATTTCTAGTGTTGTCTAAGTGTAAAGGTTGCACAATAAAAATCTGAGATTTGATTATCTTCCAATGTCAAAGACAACTACGGTTAAAAGAAAACATTGATCTATACATCTAACTGCTTTTTAGGCCCAAGCATCCAACTGCTTATAGCTTTGGGTGCATTTTTTGTGTTGCCTGAATCAGAAGTTTCTGATCTTGATATCTGTAATGGACCACCATAAAATATAGATTAGTCGTGCAATATTTTCAGCAGATACAGAACTTGTCTCCATGGTACTAGCAGCATTTCCAAAATGCATCAAGGTAATACAGGTGATGACCATTCAACAAAAAGGAGAAAACTTTTCAGGTGCTTTGATAGTGAGGACATGCAACCCAGTCTATCCGTATGGTCTCTTTTCTATCACTGAAAGTTTTATTTAGCAAATCGTCCGCCATAGGTTTGTGTGAAAATACCTTGTAAGCTTTGTCATCTCTGCTATAGTCCTTCAATATATCTATACTTTCAAATGGAAAATTCGGTACTTCTAAAGTGCATATTAGATCAGGGAGGCTGGAAGTAGATGACAACCTGAAGTATACCAGAATTTAGACTCCCCTGACAAATTTTGTATAAGTGTGGTGAAGAGTTGCTCTGGAATTGGGATGGGTGGGCTAAAGTTGATTTTGACCTCATCTTTTAATTTTTAGGCAGGCGAGTCAAATGCACATCATCGCCTTTCTTCATTACTGTTTGAACCAGGGTGTATAATTTTACCCATTTGAATTATAGGATTTTACCTTTGAGCAACATGAATTAATTTACATTCCAATTTCTTCATTCAATTCACTATTGGGTTTTACATTGCTTACATTTTACTTTTTTGCCTTATTTTGTCTACTAGTTATACTATGTTGAATCTCTGAACTCTTTTTATGTGACAGCTTTGTGAGAATTATCTTTATATTTTGCAGGTTGATGCTATGCCAAATACTCCAAGAATGCAACGTGAATCTGCATGTATTCCATTTGATGAAATTGAGTCCCCACAAATTCCAATTAATATAAGCTTTAATAGGTATGGAGTTCCAAATGGATGTTTGGATGCATATTTTGAAGAATAAAGGATGCTAGAGGAAATGTTGTCTGCTGGTTCTCAGGATTATAATAATTCTAAAGCATATCATTCTTTCCTTGTAGATACCTTTCATGATATTCTGAATGGAGGTTATATAGAAGTCAAGAATCTAATACCTTCGATGGAGGAGCTGGAGAATCATGATTCTTTTTTATGGGATGTAAGAAAAACTATTTTATGATTAGATTGTTAAAGTTATGGATTAAGAAATGGCCATTATCCCATGTTCCACGCTGTTTCAGGGCTAGGGGGCTGGGTTGTGGGAATGGATGTAGGGACTCCCAAAATCTCAAGGCGTGGCACCCTTGAAAATATTAAAAAGAACGGAAAAAATAACATTTAATATGCAATTAGAAACTCATATGTATTCATGTTTCAGATTCATTGAAACTTGCATAAATTGGCATCATTCTTTGGATGAATGCTACTTGTTCCAATATATTTTTCTTTTAATATTTCAGTCACTTAACATGACTGTATTTGGGATGTCTTTATATATGTTGGAGGATGAATATAGATGCCTTTCGACAGGCATCTGTAGGTCTTTCAATAGCAAGGGATGTGCAGTCATCCTTGTAGTCCCCCAGTTGTTGGGAAAGATAGGGAAATATGGGAATGGAGTTTCCTGCATTTCAGGGCCGCTGAGGGACATAACGATAATGAATACCTGTCACACTTTGACAAGAAACATGGGATGTGTCTCCCACCCTAGACATGTCCCTGTGAAAGACTTATTTTATATTAAAATTTGGAAGACCACAAATAAGAATAGGAAAAACATGCACATAAAACAATAACTTCCACTCTAGTTGGTCTAAAAGACAAAAAATAAGGTACGGGAAGGTCACATAAAGGATGCTTACCATGAGAAGTGCTCGTGGGGGAAACATAAAAGGTAAACTCAGAATCCAATGCAATTTTCTTTTTGTTCCAAGAATCGAATGCAATTAATAGTACGAGTTCAAACATTCAAATTTATACCTATGGGGAAATTGGACAAACTATGGTTATAAGAAATTATGCTGTGGCTGATGAAGGAGAATGATAATTAGGGAAAGGTAGATGAGATTCCATGACTGGCATACGAGACCCTTCACACCTAAAACAGGGAAACTGGATTCAAGAGTAGTGGAAAAATGATTAATATTGAAAATATTTCCAATTTGTCACTTGATAAATTCAAAAAGTACTATTACCAATAGCATTTTACTATAAGTCATATGCATCAAATTAAAGGACATTGAATTAAAACTCATTTCCAGAATCTTTCTTCATCCCTGGGCATTCTTGAATCTTGCCATTCATCCTCCACTGTATTTAATTTCGTGAGAGTTTAGGGCATGAAAGAATTGAATATTGTGTGAATAATACTATTTACATTAGGTTTTATGTAAAGATGAGGAGGATTGATAGAACATTGCTTTGGAATGCAAATGTGATCATCTATGTCATGGTTATTCATTCAATAATTTTGGGTTGTAGCATTCAAGTAGACAGAGATTCCATTCAGTTCCTACTTTCTTTGCCCCAGTCTTTGAAGTTGTTTCTTATTTGCTAAGGGAATTAGATTTTAGAAGCCCTCTTGCAGTTCTAAAGTTGCTTATTTGAGACGCAAGATGAGGAGGATTGCTAGAACATTGCTTTGGAATGAAAATGTGATAATCTATGACAATGGCTAGCCATTCAATAATTTTGGGTTGTAGCATTCAAGTAGACAGAGATGCCATTCCGTTCCTACTTTGTATGTCCCAGTCTTTGAAGTTGTTTCTTATTTGCTGAAGAAATTAGATTTTAGAGGCCCTCTTGCAGTTCTAAAGTTTCTTATTGGAGACACATAGTTGAATAATTAGTTTGCTACAGATATTTCCCTTGTTGTTAATGTCAATTCAAGGTAGTCACTATGCTACTTTTGTTTTTTGATTAATCATGGAGCTCATATTGCTTATGTGAACTAATCATGTCTTGCAACATACAAGTTTAAGGACATACATTCAAGAGCGTTCACTAATTGTGATACTTTAATGAAGGGGGGTATATTACTTCTTGAGGTGGATAGGATGTTGAGGGATGGAGGCTACTTTGTTTGGGTAGCGCAACCAATATTATACAAACATGAGGAGAAGCAAAAAGAAACTTGGAAAGGTACTGTAAGTGGAGACGAAGAATATTGATTTTTATTTTTTTTTAAATTTATATTTGGCAGAACATTTGATACTTTCTATGGATTTGCATTTGGCACAAAAGTTAGGTTTCAATTCAAAAGTTTCTTGAAGAAGTATCTCTTTTCATTTTTGTTTGGTTGGATTACTAAGCTTTTATAATTTGAAATTTTCCTTGGATACCAGTAATGTGCCAAGTCTTAAGATACATTATCTAATTAATAGTCATGTGGCTACACTTCCAACATATCAGTTGAAATTTTTTCTTCCATCCCACTTCTTTGTCTTTTTGCAAGAGATGTGGGGAAGAGGGAATCGGCATTTGGAATTTCAACCAAACATCCTTTAACATTATGCATGTGTTTTGTAGAAATAAGCAACACCGTTAGAGAATTCAAATCATACTTTATTAACTGCTAAAATATATATCTATGGTATGCTTCTGCTGGATTAAACATATGCTAGTTTATATTCATTCTTCTGCAATTATTTATTCACATTAAACATTTGTCAAAACCAGTTGACTGTTAGAAAGATCAATACTTAATAGACAAGAGATTTAAAAAGTATGAAATATTATTCAAAGGGGTCAATTGGCACATACTCTCTTTATTTTGTTTATTAGGTGGTTGTTTGCTAGCTAATTCCTAACATTGCTTAACTAATTACAACTTTTATTATTATAAGATCTTTATGGGATTGAACTGTGCTATAGTTTTTGAAATGTCCCAATGTTTAGAGTGGACACTCCACCCATCATCAGGGGAACCATATGAATATTTAGTAAGATAGAAAAGAATGAGCCTTGGAGTAGAATATATAGGATGCGATAGAATTAGTATTAAATTACCGCTTATCACTAAGTATAATTTTATTAGTCTTTTCATCATAAGATGATTTTATTATACTGTACTATAATATTAGAGTGTGAATACTCCAACAACCAAGTGCAGCCGACACTTCAGTCTCTTGCCATCCCACCACCTATTTTCCTTGCCATACCCTGAAATTTGAACCTATCTCCTAGCCATACCAATAAATCGTAGCCATGTTGCACACTGTCAGTGGAAAACCGGTTATATAACATTAAATCAAACACACATGATTTATTACACAAGAGATCACATCCCCTTCTTTTGTTTGTTTTAAATAATTTATTTGTTCTAAACAATCCACAGTCAATCTTAGTTGTAGGAGTTAGGCAATCATTGCCATCCTCCCTTCTAAACATTTTAATCAAGTCAAATGCACATTTTGACCTTATTTATTTCCAAATTATTTTATGTAGCTGAGTTAACTAAGTTAACTACTTGAAACAATTTAGAATCTTACCTTTGAAGGTGGGCTATACTCTCCTAGTTTACATTGACATTGAGGCCAACTTCTCACCATCTACAATGTATAATACCAATTGTCTTTTTTTCAGAGGAGATTTGACGACCGACTATACCAAGAAGCTTGAACTAATGGATGTAAGCAACATAGTTTTGACTCCTTTTAACCAGTAAGAGGATGTCCAAGAATCCTTGATAGAGAAGGAAAACCAACTATCATAATTATCACAATTTGCTAGTTAGACTCCTAGTATAATTGCAATTGCCTTATCCTTAACAAAGCTTCTCAGGGAATCGAGAAAGTCTCATAGGTTTGTATTGGAGGGTTGTAAAAACTAGAGAGGATGGTAGTTACTATTACACACCTGCCAAATTCATATATTAGGAAAAGGTAAGGAAAAAACAACTTGCAAAGTTAATGACATGGGGGTTATTATAGTTTTTTAAAAGGGTAGTTGGGTTTAAATGCCTAGAAATCGATAGCATATAGCATTCTCAAATCATTCATTGGTAAATAAAGTACCAACCATATCTTAAAAAACTTGCCACAAGAAGACAACTGTGGAGAAAGAATTAAACCTTGCCACAACAAGTTAACCATAAAGGATAATAATTAAGAGAGTTGTCAAATTGTCAAATTGAAGTATTTCTCTTAGCAATAAGAGACAAAGGACATAAAAGGAAGAACTCTGAGGAGTAGAATTAAGCATTGCAACAAGAAGTCAACTATAAAGGAGAAGAATTAAGATCATTGTGATATTGTCAAATTGGAGCATTATTCTTGGCAACAGCAAGTGGGGCGCTCGAAAATGAGGGATTTCAGCTACACTTTGATCATTCAGTTTCCACCTCCAGCTTGGCCAATTATCCAAATCTCAACCAGATCTATTACCAAAAAAGTTCCAACATCAATACCTAGCAACCATCCCCCATATTTCCCAAATAATTTTTAAAATGAACGAGCCTCGAATTTGCACAGATGTGGAGAGGAAATAATAAGGAAAAATAACCTGAGGTTATGCTAAGCCTCTGAACTTCTTTGTTTCAAGGACTTTCCATGGAGCATTACCTTCCAAGCATCTGACCACCCTCTTAGCCACAAGAATTCAACCTTGAGAAGTAACATCTATCAAGCCTAAGCCAACCTTTCCCTTAGGTAAAATACATGCATGCCAAGGGACCATAGGCAAGCCCCTCTCACCTCCATAGTTTGCACAAAAAGAGCTCCAAGTTTTCCCAATTTTCTGAAGCCAACATAGTAAATATAGGATGCCTTGATAATTCAGCAAAAAAGAACTTAACTTTTGGAATATAGATCTTGTTATTAGAGAACTCCTTCTCGCCAAAAATCTATTTTTATTTTTTGACAAAGTAACTATTGTTGAGACCCATAACTTCATTCCTCCAGAAGAGGAGTATAAAGTTTAAACTGAGCATTTAGGATGAAGGGTGCCATTTCAAGAGATTGGGGCTGGTCGTTTGGAAATCATCTTCGTCTTAATGATACCAGGAAGCTTTATTATTTATGGCTCATTATTTATCATGGGTTTCTAATAAAGGCTTGGTTATCCAAAAGAGGATTCATGGATAATAGGGGCTGGTGTATGAGGAAATCCTCAAGCATAACCATTTATGCTGACTCCGGAGTAATAATTACATAGATTTTAGCCACAGTGGAGTTAAACAGCTCACAAGAAATGGGAAGCAGGGTCATATCGCCAGCTGAAGCAGAAGGTCGACTCCATGGACCGCCCACTGCAAAAGAGTAAATTGTCCAACAGATGCATACTTCCTTTTGAATTCTCTCTATCAGCAAGCAACATCTAGAATAACGTAATGACCAGCTCTAGTTACCTGTGTTATTAGTTTTATATTTATTTTGGAAATCAAGAGATTATCAATAGTGTTTTCATCTTACAGTCTGGCATGTAATGTTGATAATAGTAGAACTACAAGAAAAACTTATGCTAAAACTGAATTGCTCGAGTACAATGTCAGAAGATATCAAAAACTGAGTTTTTTTAAAAAAATGAAGACATGGACCACATTAAAAGCCATGCTTCCTCTATGCAATCTAAGTGGAATCCTAGAACTAAACATAATGGTGGGGCAGTTCATTCTGGATGCATTTCAATATTCCCCTTCAGTGGTTCATTTGATGTTTTTGCACATAGTGCATATCTGATCCACCAATGAATGCATTGCTACCACGATACAACATTTTATTTTTGGAAAATTTTAATGATAGTATAGCAGATCTAAACATTCTTTTCCAGCTCTTTCAAAATATGATATTTTCTTGGATGGTTGATATGTTCTACAGAGTTCATAATCTGCATAAAGGAGGCCATGAGGATCTGGAAGTTGCAAGAAAGGAGAGGTCATACTTTTAGCATGATGGTATGTTCTTTCTACTTGAATGATTGTGAAATCAGAAATAGCATGATACAAGTCTACCATACCATGAAGCCGCAGAAGAAGTACTTAAAATCATTTTAGAGCCACATCTAAGATCCTCATCAGGTTTGATGATCCAACACCCTAAAGAATGGTAGATTACACTCGGTTGACTCAGGATAGAAGTATGGGATTATTATGGTAGTCTTAATGTGCCATATCAGCAGCTATTATTCACAGCTTCTAACTGCCTATGTACTGGTTCTAGCTCCATTATTTGTTGGAAATGTAATCATTTGTCAGCATTATTATTTGGGAAGGGGCATTGACCTGGTCACTATTATGTATGCTCAGAAACAGATCCATTTTCATGCTTCAAAGGAAATTTGGGTTTTCCTAAAGCAGATTTGGAAAAGGTTATAACTCTTTCCAGAATTACATGATACAAGAACACTTCAGAGTCCAAACCTATAGCATAATGTGGAAACTTGTAGCAATAGTATTTTTCTTAGGGTATTCTTTTAATATGCCTATAGATTGCAAGATGGTGAAGTTTTGGAAGAAGGCACACATTGTAGATTACTTGTTTGACAGAACTTATTTGAAACAACACAGTGAATTTCCAGTTTTGTAAGCCTAAATGCTCTAGCTGAAAAACAAAGATTGGATATACGAAGCATGAAAAGAGAAGAGCAATTTGAAGTGTAATGATGGAGGGGATACTCTTGAGAGAAAAGACAAAGGAATTTCATGTCTATACATTAAACAACAATAAACCATAAGTGTTCTGGTTGCAAATGACACATTCATCTCATAAGCGGCAGTAAATGAAGATCAATGTTAATGTTTTGAAGGTTTTGCCCTATTAAAAGAAATGAAGGTGAAATTTATTACATATGGAACGCCCTTACTTCACTGTATGTTAAAAAAATATGTACCTCAATTCACTTTATATAGATCAAAACAAAGTTGAAGTTTCAAAACTAATTACATTGAAGATTTAAAGGGTCTTATTTCATTTCAAAAAATAATGAATTCAAAGTTAAGGAGGGTAACAATAACAGAGGATGAAAGAAAAATATGAGAGAAATCCTCTCAAATAACCTGATAGTGCAGAAAAACTGTTTTCTTTATCTAGAAGTAGTACTATTTGCATAAGAAACCTGCAAGTTGGGGAGGAAAATATACACATATTATAAAGAATTTATTGAACATTGAATTGAATGGAAATTTTGTAGTTCCCCAACTAAAATTTGTTTATTGAATACAATTCCAAAATAAAATGCAATGTGAACTTGATATGTTCTTTTCTATGATTTATGGAAATTCGTTATAACGTTATTTTGAAAGTTGAGTTTGTTTTTTCTCTTACTTGTGTTTGAAAGGTGGAAGTGGCTGGGTATGACTGGGGGATAGTTGGGTACAACTAAGGAAAGGTTATGTAAATAATAGTTTGGACATGTCCTGTTTGGGGAAATCATTGATTTGGAGCACACATTCCTTTGGGAACTTGCCCCTCCGCTACATTGAGAACTACTTGTTAAAGTTTTACTGTTTTTGGCACATGGTAAGCAGATTTGCACTCAAAAAACAAAACCTTGCAGTGAGGAATCCGTGAGCAAAGCTCAATGGTAGAGCAATCCATAAGGAATTCTATTTAAGGGTGCTAGCTCAATGGTAGAGCACTTGCCTTATAGGCAAGAGGTTGGTGGTTCAATTCCTCTGTTCCCTATATATATTCTGAAACCACTAAAAAGAGATAAATGACTAAAAAAATGACCAAAATTTGCATATAAACGACCACCATTACAACATGAGAGATAAGTGACTAACAAAATGACCAAAATTTGCATATAAACGACCACCATTACAACATGAGAGATAAGTGACTAACAAAATGACCAAAATATGCATATAAATGACCACTTTTGAGTTGGCGATCGCTGGTAGCAAATTAGCGGTCATTTATCACGTGACAAAAAATGTGGTCATTAATTGTCACAATTAATGACCAAATATATGACCACAAGATAAGCTATAAATGACCAAGGTAAATATGACCACATTTTTGGTCGTGTGATAAATGACCGCTAATTTTCTACCAGTGGTCACCAACTCAAAAGTGGTCATTTATATGCGGATTTTGGTAATTTTTTTGGTCATTTATCTCTCATTTTGTACTAGTGGTTTACCCACTAATTTATGTGGAGCCGAATTGTCTATTTTACTTGATTTATTTTAGGGTTTTACATGATCAATTACAATATGAATATTTCCCAAAGGAAGTACAATAAAAATACAATAAGAATATATTCTAAATTTATATACTTCAACACTCCCTCTTAACAAGGAAGGTATTATTTTGGCACGGTCATCATCATCATTGTCTTCATCGTCATCATCATCATTCATCAATGTTGTTGCAACTCTGTACTCTGACCATTGACTTGTAACATCTCTCTCGAATCTATGCATGACTAGAATTTCTGTACGAGCAAGCCATCAAGTGGGTTCGTCCTAGGAACCCTCATTATGTTTCCAAAGCAACCACCATCATTACCACATTGTGTGTCCAGATCATCTCGTGAGTGTAACCTAGGAGCCCAAATTGCGTCACTAAAGTGACTACCCACATGCACGTCACATCTCATCATTTGGAGACTAGCCCAGGACCATGAATTATGTCACCCAATGACCACTTGCATCTTCACACATCTCAAAAACACAAACCTCTTAAGTATAGCATAGGAGAACAAATTATGTCACCAAGTGACTACTTGCTATCATGTCACATCATGTGGATAAAATCCCAGGACCACGAATTGTGTCACTCAATGACCACCTACATCTTTGCACATGTCGTGTATGCCCAGCATAGCACCAGCAGTCATGAGACTCAATTACGTCACCAACGCGACTACCTACTGCATCCTCGTGAGTGTATTATGGGATCCCTCATTAGGTCACCGAAGTGACCACCCCCTACCACAACACCTCAAGTGGAGACCCGTCCAAGAGCACAAATTACGTCAGTACGTGACTACATGTGTCTCACACGTGTTATGTTGCTCATCCCTCCCTCTTTCGAGGATCATCAATATGGAAAACTCCAAGCTTATCACTGAAGTACTCAAAATTCACTCTTAATTGAGGCTTGGTCAACACATCACCTATCTTCCCATCTATCACCACATATTGAATCCTCACTACTCCTCTCTGCACCATATCCCTGATATAGTGGTACATGATCTCGATGTGCTTCGACTTGTCATGAAACAATAGCTTCTCATACAACTTGACACAACTTTGGTTGTCGCAGAACATACAAGTCGCCTAGTCTAACTCGAGATCAAACAATCCTGCAAGTAACTTCTAAATCCACATTGCTTCACAGCTAGCTGAACAAGCTTCCATGTACTCTGCTTTGGCTGTACTGAGTGCCACACTCATCTGCTTCCTACTGAACCATGATATCATACCTGATCCCAAACTGAAGCAGCATCTTGAAGTGATTTTCCTGTTTGTGACATTACCATCCCAATCTCAACACGTGCTTTGTCGCAATTAGGTGAACACATATCGACTCTACCATGTACAGATTCGATTTGTTCAACACAAAGCATATATATGGCCTCGTGTTTGTTAAGTACATCAATAAACTAATCATCTATCTATATACCGTGGCATCTACTATCTCTAAAGAAGTATCACACAGCAACTTCAAATTTGATGCCATCGGTGTGGCCATGGCCTTGCAATCCATCATCCTAAATCTCTTCAAGATATCTACTGCATATTTTCCTTAGCTAAGGAAAATCTCTTCTGGACTCTTCCACACCTCAAGACCTAAGAAGAAATGCATCATTCCCAAGTCTTTCATCTCGAATTATGCGGCAAGTTTCTTCTTCATTTCTACAATGATCTTCTTGTCACCTATCAAGAAAAAGTCTTCTACATACAAAATTAGTATCATTGGTTTTCCATTCTCAATATTGAAGTAAAGGTTGGAATCTTCTTTACTCTTGATAAATCCCAAGCTCGTCAGAAATCTGTCAATCTTGTCGTACCACATCTTGGGTGTATGTTTTAATCCGTACAAGGCCTTCTTCAACTTACACACATGGGTTTTCCTGACATGTGTCTTGAATTACTATAGTTTCTCCACATACACTTCTTCTTCTACTACAACATTCAGGAAAGTTGTCTTCATGTCCAACAGGTGTACCTTCCACTTCATCACTGCAGCTATCGCAAGTATAGCTCTAATCGAAGTGTATCTACAGGAGCACATGTCTCATCATAATCGACTACCTCTTTCTGAGAGGAACCATGAACCTTGCCTTGTACTTCTGTAGTATGCTTGATTTTGTAAATCTATTCATCGCTTGTTCTTTGGAACAAGTCTTATCATCCATCTCTTGTAGTGCATAGCACACGAATTTTTCTATAAGTCAAATTCAGTGGTATTATTAGTAACATTTCATAATCATCAAATCATATTGACATTTTAATGACAACTTCATAATTCGCACAAATATGTAACAATGCATTTGGCCAATGCCTTAGCACAACCCTCATCCATATCTCATATACACACAGTAACTATCTAGATGCCTTCCATCTCTACCAGAACATACTATTAAGAGTGTGCATTGCTCGCAACATGTTAGCAAAGAGGTTTCATCCTAGAATGTCTCCATCAAGGGATATTGGGATGTTGTACATCACTATAGGCCACTTACCCATAACATGCACTACAAGAGCCTACTGATAGTCAATTTTAGTCATATATAAATGCATAAAAGAAATTGTATCACAGATCTACATGTAATAGTTATAAGCAATACTTAGAAATTTAAATAACAGCAAATACTTATCTTTCATGTGTTTTTTAGGCTTCCTCTTAGTTTCTGCCTCCTTTCATAAATCACTGGAGTTTCTGGAAGCGTACTTTGCTCCATCATCTGATTCTAAATATATTGATCTTCTTCTTCTTCTAGTCTGGAACTTTTTGAAGTCTTCATCCTTGGTCCTCATATACTAGATTCAAGATTTCTTGTAAACATATTCTTCACATCCTTTACCATCATGTTTTGTCTAGATATCGAGTAAACCAGATGCCATTTTGCTTATGATCGGTAAATCCTTGTAGTGTATATATATGCAAGCCTTATGTGTCATAGTTCACTTGGTTCCATAGTGTCATGAACCAATGCTTGATCTGGTTGGCCTTTTAATTTGTACAATCATCCCTCTTGCTCTCCAATTACTACTATATCATCAAAATTTTAAGACATATTCTTTATCACTTGAGGAATCTTCCCTTGCTCTCTTCTTAACTGGTTCATCATATTCTACAGCATGAGCATGATGCATCTTCTTCTTTCCTTTCTTGTTGTTGCCTTTGTTTTTGGGGAAATCTCTTGCAAGGTATCCCTATTCATCACAAGTGTAACATATGTAGTATGAGTAGTCCTTATGAGGTCTATGATTCCTTAGGAATCTTCTAGGATTCTTGTGAGAGTGTTCTTCTTTCATGCTCTTTTCCTTCTTTGCATGAGTTGCTAAGGCTTGATTGTCATCTTCACCCATATTCTCTTCTATGGCTTCAATTTTGGCTTCCTCTTATGTACAATTCTCCCATAGCCTACTGAATTTGGTGAGATTCCTTCTAGAACAAATCCATTGAATGAATGATTCCCATGATCTTCGGAGACCATTCAATGTAGTCATCACCAATTCTGCTTCTTCAACCTTGTCTCCAATAGCTTCTAGTTGTTCTTTGATTTAAGAGACCCTTGTGAAATAGGATTGGATACTTTTTGAGTTCTGCATATCCATTCCCTTCAATTGAGTTCTCAAGGTCATCTTCCTATTAATGTTATTTCCTTCATATAGTCTCTTCAATGCATCAAACATCTCCTTAGGAGTCTTCAATGATGAGATATGGGGAATCAAGTGATCCTTTATGGAGTAAGTAATGATCCTCTTGGCCCTAATCAAAATCTTATTTTGTTTAGGCTTGTCTTAATCTCCCTATGGCTCCAAAACTTCCTCCTTTACATAGTTGTCCAAATCATTCTCTTCTAGAACGAGCAGTACTTTATACTTCCAGGCTCAAAATTTATTAGCTCCTTCAAGATTATCCTCAAGCTTGGTATTGTTTGTCATATTGATCAAATGAGAACCTCAAATGGAAATAAATATAATAGTACTTACCAATCAATATGCTCCAACCAAGTGTTTGCTTCAATTCCTTCTGAAATATACTACTTGGTTGATCTAGGGTTTGTTAGAAAAACCCTAATTTTCCAAATTTGGAATCTTGCATATCTGAGTTGAGAGAAAGATGTGCCTCCCTAATGCAAGTTGAGCAAACCCTTCCTTCAACCGAAATATGTGGACAGAAAGATAAAAAATATGATGCCCTAGTTTTCTCAAGTAGCAGTGACAGGGTCAAAATTCAAAGTTCTCGGATATGGAATTGTCCTTCACATAAATATGTTCCCTCCTAGGGAGAATTGACTTGACCTCCTTTTCAGGCCAATCTATGGTGAAAATCCTATGTAACAAGAAACCATAGTTTTCGCTTCCGGCAATTTTGGTTGTACAAGGTCTTCTTTCAGGATAGCTCTGAAACCATGTTAGAGTTTTGATACTTCAAAGATGGTTATGTTAGTGATCCGGAAACAAGATCTTTGCTACTCTATGACGTTAACATGAATTGCATAAAGAACATGAATGAAGCTCACAAATCCATAAGAAGAGAACCAAACAGCATAGACAATACACACATAAAGGCAACAAGTTGATAACGGAGTTCGTCCAGGATGGACTACGTCTCCGGGCCTGCTTCTCAATAGGAGGGCCGATCTATAATCTCAGCATAAAGGCAAAATACATGGCAATAATACAATGATACCTTGGCGACAATGGCCAGGAAGAGAACCGCTGCCCAAAACACTACAAGACTGCTTCCAGCAACTCCGAAGCCTGAAGACGGTGTAAAACGAGTATAAACACTCGTACCTTCCTCCTGCAGAGCTACACAATCTCCCTTCTCTCCTTTAGATACAAAGTCTCTACTCCAAAGCATGAGTGGGAAATGGCAAATGAATGGGTTTATATAGGTTGGCTTTCCCTTCTTCACATGACTCTCATGGATTCCTTTGGTTGCAACTAATTTGCCTATCTTGGCCTTGGTTACAACTTCCCTAAGTTGGTTTCCATGTGGTTGGGCTTTTAAGAACATAAACCAAAAATATGGTTCATGCCCACATGTCCATGGGTTTTCACATTTAGTTACTTCCCCATAATGACATTTACAAAATCCAACAATAATCCATTACATACCAAAATCCTTCTTTTAAATAGCATGTTGGTTTTTTCAACCATAAACCAACTTGTTACAACTTCTTTACAAATATGGCATGTTTGTTTTTGGTTACAACCATGCATTAACTTCATAACAACTCAAGGAATAAAATAAATGAGTAATATGTGAGTAATTTTTCCACTCACTTCAAATATTAATCATTTTACAATTTCTCATGAGTAAATGCATGAATTTCCTAAAACTCATTTCAAGCACAAATGCATGCATGCTAGTCATCATGCCACTTCATCATGCCATGTCACCATGCCACATCATCATGCCATGTCATCATGCCACATCAGCATGCCATGTCATCATGCCACATCATCATGCCATGTCAGAATGCCATGTCAGAATGCCACATCATCATGACACATTATCATGCCATGTCATCATGCCACATCAGCATGCCATGTCATCATACCGCATCATCATGCCATTTAGCATGCCATGTCATCATGCCACATGTCACCTTGTGATTGGTCTGTACTGTATGGATGCCATGTGTCATCCTCTGAGTGGTGCCACATCATCATGTTTGTACAGTACGGATGCCACGTGTCACCTTGTCAATGGTGCCACGTGGCACCTCTTTTTGCCAAATTTGCCTGTTGACCTTATGGAACAAAACGCGATAACTTTCTCATACGGAGTCCGTTTGAGGTGAAACGAACGCCGTTGGAATCGTCTCGACGAGCCCTTCGATATAGTGCTAGTTTTGATGAGATTGGAGGACTTCAAAATGTTTCCTTCTTAGATCCTCCTGGATCATTCCTCCCCACTGAGAAGCTTTTGGCCTCCAAAAGCCTTTACTAATCAACAGATAGGTGAGGGAATCGCTCCCTCACTTTCTCCTTCTCAATCCACTTGGCTTTGCTTGGATGAGTGCCTCTGATGCCCACTCGAAGATAATCAACATCACCTCTGCGAGAAGTCCTTGTCCTTCTGTCCAAGATGACATCTTCCTTTAGCTCATCCATGTACTCAGGAGCAAATTCATCAACTGATGGCAATGAGACATTCTCCCTTTCATCCATGATCATGGGAGGCTCATAGAGTTTCAAGTTCTCCACATTCA
Organism: Larix kaempferi; assembly: GCA_027924585.1. Taxonomy (NCBI): domain Eukaryota; kingdom Viridiplantae; phylum Streptophyta; class Pinopsida; order Pinales; family Pinaceae; genus Larix; species Larix kaempferi. The sequence continues at coordinate 14,694,686 of BSBM01000257.1, read as the reverse complement.
CCACTGAGTAGATCTGCATGTATGGTGGTAGCTCTAAGCGAAAAGCATTTGTCCCAATCTTCTCCAAGATGGTGAAGGGACCATATCTAATGGGCTTGAGCTTCTTGCCTTCTCCTTTCATCCTCTCCTTGCTGATGTGAAGCCACACTTGATCTCCCACCTGAAATTGATGATCAACTCTATGCTTGTCATGGCGAGCCTTGTACTGGGCTTGACTCTTCTCCAACTGCTCTTGCACTGCTTGATGTACCTGTTGAACTCTCTGAATGAACCTGCGGGCTTTGTCTTCATCCTTGGAAGCGCTTGAATCAACCTCTCTCCCATAAGTCAAGTCCAATGGAGTCTTTGGCAAGTACCCAAAGCATGTCTCAAATGGCGAGCTCTGAGTGGAAGAATGCATAGCCCTGTTGTAGGCATGCTGCACATACTGGATCTGTTCATCCCATAACTTAGGATGCTTGTTGCAATAGCCCCGAAGCAAATGGACAACTGTCCTGTTGACTACCTCTGTCTGTCCGTCAGTCTGTGGATGGAAAGCGGTGCTCCTCTTCAGCTTGGTGTCCATCATACACCATAACTTTGTCCAAAATTCTCCAAGGAATCGGGAGTCCCGATCCGAGATAATGGACGTAGGAAGTCCAAAGTGAACCCATACATGCTGAAAGAAAAGAGAAGCAACCTGCTCTGCAGTGACCTGCTTTTTACATGGCATAAGAATACACATCTTGCTAAACCTATCCACGACCACATACAAGTAGTCATGACCCCTCCTAGACATAGGCAAACCCCCCACAAAATCCATGGAAATGCTTTCCCAAGGATGGGAAGGAATAGGAAGTGGTGAGTACAGCCCCAATTTTCTATTAGTGGGCTTACAAGTAGAGCACATCACACACCCCTTTACATATTTTGTTACAATGTCTTTCATGCGAGGCCAATACACAAGTCTTTGCAAATGAGCCAAAGTCTTACCTACCCCAAAATGCCCTGATACAAGAGAAGTATGAGCTTCTCGTATTACATGGACTCTTTCACTAATAGGAACACATAACTTGCCCAAATGATAGAGCAACTTTCCCTGCAAATAGTAGTCTTCCACCTGTGTGCCATTGGTTAGCTTCTCATAAACCTCCTTGAAATCATCATCAGTAGCATACTGCTCAATATAACTTTCATGGGATAAAGAAGCATTTTTCAAAACAATAGATGCAACAATAGGAGGTCTAGAAAGCATATCTGCCACTTTATTACTAGTACCCTTCTTGTACTTGATAACTACGGACAACCTGTACATGCCCACATTAGGAAGAGGGGCATCCTGCTGGAGATGAATATCATGTTGAATCTCCCTTTTGGGAGGCAAACCTGTAGGTTCCTGAAATATTTCATCATAGTTAGCCACAATATCAATCATAGCCTTCTTATGAGAAGGATCACAACCTTTGAAAGCATCGAATGCTTCGGCATCTTTTGCTCTCACAACCATGAGCATGTATCTCTTATTAGTGTTGATGAGTCTCTTCATCTGTCCTGCACTAACAAGAGTGGTGTTAACCTTCATACTGTGAGCTCTCACAATGTACTCCACCCCATTTTTGGTGAGATGGTACTTGTTCTCATGACGAAAGAATACTGCTTGTCGATCATACAAGTATGGGCTTCCCAATACGATACCGAAGATGTCAAGAGGAACAACATCTAAGTCCACCTCATCGATCAACTTTGAAGCAATTGCAAACCTTAACCTGCATTGCTTAGTCACCTGTAGCTTAGCATTATTACATACCCATCCAAGAGGATAAGGCTTGGGGTGAGGTTTAGTCTGTATGCCCAACTTCTTAACAACTGATTCTGAGATCAAATTTACTTGAGAACCCGGATCAAATAATGTTTCAATCTTTGTATGCTTAGACACAACTCTGATGTGAAACAACTCACTTCTTCTTTTATCATTTTCTTTAGAAACATGAGTAGAACTTGAACCAGTATGAGGAGTTTTGTTACCTTGCATTCCCACGGCTGTAATCCTGGTTTCATCACCTGAGTCGGAACCCAAATCTTGTTGCGCTGTTGCAACGGTCTTTTTCTTCTTTTTGCCTCCAAAATTCTTTGGCCTCTGTTCAGGATGCAACTTCCAACAACTTTCTTCATCATGCCCATCAGTGTCACAATGGTTGCAATGGAGCTTTCCTCCTTCCTTCTTGGCAGTAGCTGTCTTCTTGCTCTTGTCTTTTTCCTTGAACTTGTGGTTGTTGTTGTGCTTGAAAGGCTTCTTCTGATGGTCTTCTTGCAAATGATTCCCCCTGCTCTCAAGATGAGTAGCCTGAACACTTGCTTCATCCACACTAGTAGGATTCAACAACAGCAAAGTATGGCGTAGATAATGATGAAGAGCACCAATGTACTTCAAAAGAGTGTCAGGAGAATCTAAAGAAATATTCAACTCTAGAGCTTTCTTTCTAAATTCTTCAGTAAAATTCTGAACACTTCGACCCTTGCCTTGTCTAAAACTTTGCCAATCCATCATTGCCTTCTAAACATAACCCAACGGATAAAATTGCTTACGTAAAGCAGAAATAAAAGCAGACCACGATGAGAGAAGATTACCCATTTGTTTGCTACCTTGCTGAAGCTTGCTTTCCCACCATACAAGTGCGGTGCCTGTCAGCCGAAGTGAAGCCAACTGAATCTTCACATCTTCTTCTTCGATCTGCTGGACTTGGCAATAGACCTCAATTTTCCTTATCCAATTGTTTAACTTCTCTGCATTTGCTTCCCCATTGAACATGGGCAAATCAAACTTCACATCGAGCTTCAATAAGGGCTTCTTTTGAGGCTCTTTGTGAGGAACCTTGGAATGTTGAGAATGAGATGAGGAAGAAGCACTTGAACTTGTGCTTGAAGCTGAAGGTGAAGAGGGAGGCTCAGGGGGCTCTTTGCCACCTTCCCCTTGGTTAACTGAAGCGTTGCCTTCGTCCTTCACTTCTTTGTCTTCCTTCTTTACTTCACTGCCTTTTCTTTCTTTTGCCATGCGTTCTTCATAGTCTGCAAACAACTTGTCTACCTTGTCGGCCATCATATAGAAGACCTTGTGAAAGTTTGCCTCCATCTCGATGCGGGCATCATTAGCATCCATCTTCCTCCTTCGGTGTGCACGTCTGATCTCGGAATTGTAAGGCTCTAATGTACCCTCACCAGCTTGCAGTTTAGCCCTCGTGAGCATCCACACTCACAATCCAACGTCAAATAAACCTGCTCTGATACCACATGATCCGAAAACAAGATCTTTGCTACTCTATGACGTTAACATGAATTGCATAAAGAACATGAATGAAGCTCACAAATCCATAAGAAGAGAACCAAACAGCATAGACAATACACACATAAAGGCAACAAGTTGATAACGGAGTTCGTCCAGGATGGACTACGTCTCCGGGCCTGCTTCTCAATAGGAGGGCCGATCTATAATCTCAGCATAAAGGCAAAATACATGGCAATAATACAATGATACCTTGGCGACAATGGCCAGGAAGAGAACCGCTGCCCAAAACACTACAAGACTGCTTCCAGCAACTCCGAAGCCTGAAGACGGTGTAAAACGAGTATAAACACTCGTACCTTCCTCCTGCAGAGCTACACAATCTCCCTTCTCTCCTTTAGATACAAAGTCTCTACTCCAAAGCATGAGTGGGAAATGGCAAATGAATGGGTTTATATAGGTTGGCTTTCCCTTCTTCACATGACTCTCATGGATTCCTTTGGTTGCAACTAATTTGCCTATCTTGGCCTTGGTTACAACTTCCCTAAGTTGGTTTCCATGTGGTTGGGCTTTTAAGAACATAAACCAAAAATATGGTTCATGCCCACATGTCCATGGGTTTTCACATTTAGTTACTTCCCCATAATGACATTTACAAAATCCAACAATAATCCATTACATACCAAAATCCTTCTTTTAAATAGCATGTTGGTTTTTTCAACCATAAACCAACTTGTTACAACTTCTTTACAAATATGGCATGTTTGTTTTTGGTTACAACCATGCATTAACTTCATAACAACTCAAGGAATAAAATAAATGAGTAATATGTGAGTAATTTTTCCACTCACTTCAAATATTAATCATTTTACAATTTCTCATGAGTAAATGCATGAATTTCCTAAAACTCATTTCAAGCACAAATGCATGCATGCTAGTCATCATGCCACTTCATCATGCCATGTCACCATGCCACATCATCATGCCATGTCATCATGCCACATCAGCATGCCATGTCATCATGCCACATCATCATGCCATGTCAGAATGCCACATCATCATGACACATTATCATGTCATGTCATCATGCCACATCAGCATGCCATGCCATCACACTGCATCATCATGCCATTTAGCATGCCATGTCATCATGCCACATGTCACCTTGTGATTGGTCTGTACTGTATGGATGCCATGTGTCATCCTCTGAGTGGTGCCACATCATCATGTTTGTACAGTACGGATGCCACGTGTCACCTTGTCAGTGGTGCCACGTGGCACCTCTTTTTGCCAAATTTGCCTGTTGACCTTATGGAACAGAACGCGATAACTTTCTCATACGGAGTCCGTTTGAGGTGAAACGAACGCCGTTGGAATCGTCTCGACGATCCCTTCGATATAGTTCTAGTTTTGATGAGATTGGAGGACTTCAAAATTTTGCCTTCTTAGATCCTCCTGGATCAGTTAGATATTCAAACAATTTATATATTATCACAATAACCATATGCAATAGGCTCATAGAAAGATAGACAAAAACATCATAAACAAGAGTACACAAAGATTTTCCCTAGGAAAACCCTCTCACGGGAAAAAGCCAGCAAAACTTCTTCAATATAGATTCATCACAAGTACAATTCCAATATAGTACATCAAGAGCTAAAGGATCTTACAGAAAGATCCCATGAATAATATCATATAGAAAACCAAAGATAAGATGTCTTCACAATGCAACAACACTTCTCCTCTAGCGAACTTGCCCTTCTCTATCTTGTCATGTGAACTTGCTTGAGTGAGTGATGTACCAAATGAGCTAGCAGCCACTCTATTTATACTAGTTACAAACTAACATTTTTACCTAATTGGGCCGACTTGACTGGCACAGTTTTTCCCATTATTTGGGGTAGACTGCCCATTGTTTGGGGCAGTTTTCCCACTGATTTCGGTGGAGCCAACTTGTCTATTTTACTCGATTTCTTTTAAGTTTTTACATGATCAATTACAATATGAATATTTCCCAAAGGAAGTACAATAAAAATACAATACGAATATCTTTCGAAGTTACATTCTTCAACATTCTTGTCATAAGTTGTCATAATATTCCTTTAGGGAGTTACACTTCCACAAGTGCACCCTAAATAGCTATTTTTAATTATATGCCTCTTCATGAAACTTATTGGGAGTTACTCTTCCTTAGAATTTGAATTTTATTCTATCATGAATCTTCTTGCACCTTGAAATTTGAATTTGCATGTGCTTATCTTGATTTGGAGGAGTTATAACTCATTCCCGACCCCATTTCCAACTCCTATGCACCCTCCTTGACCATTTTTTACTAATATTACATTAATAATAAAAATTGGACCTCATACATTACAATTTCATGACCCATGCCACCACCTTAATAATTTATCATGAACTTACCAAGTACTTAGGCCATTTCATCCCCTAGTCCAATGGAGTGGTCCATAGAAAAATTTGGGGACATGACACTTCATCTTCAAGGGTACACCCAATTTTCCATGTTTATTACTTAAATAAGGTGATAGGAGATAATATCCCAATTCAAACTATATTATCGGATCTTTATGAAGAAGAAAAATTCATATTGGAACTTGAACAAATCATTGAAACAAGGACCAAACAACTATGAAATCGGGCTATTACTGAGTATCTTGTCAAGTGAAAGAACTTACCACTAGAAGATTCAACATGGGAATATGAATCCTTCATACAGAAGCATACACAACTAACCAAGCGTTGAGGACAACACTTGTCTAAACTAGAGGGGCATGTTAAGCCCTAAACTATGACCCATTCCCACCCTAAATTAAGCACTTTGTATTAGTATTGTTATATTAGTTATGCCAACTTGAACCCATTAGTGGTAATTGTACATCTTTGTCTCATACATACATATATATATATATATATATATATATCAAGGATACATTTTCATGTGAATCATCTTGTCTTGTCATGTCTTGTGTACATAGTACATTGTATAAGGAGATTGACCCCCCAAAGAGGCTTTCTATTCGTCTCTTTTCTTCATTATTAAGGCATGGATTACCCTTTCCTATCTATTAGTCATATGACAAGAATGCTACCTTACCCCACACAAATAATGCATTGATGCATGCATATGTACTAAATGTTTCTAACAACAACCAAGCCACTTCTATGTCTGTTATGTGTGCCTAGCAACATTGTGATCACAAAAAGACTAGTTTTGTGATAATGGCCAACAACGTCCCTACAACATTGTACACTCAACATATGTTTAACTTAGTGATAATCACTGCCATAAATGCATGATGTTTCCTAAAGGACAACTAATGAATTGGTACATGCCACCACAACAAACACTCATAATTGTAATTTTTTACATGGTTTAATATGGATCTAGGTGGAATCAAGTACTTTAATGTGTGTTGTCAAAAATCAAATGATGTATCACACTAAAACATAGGGGAAAAGTGGTATAGTGAGAATTAGCATGGCAATGAATTGCCTTGACTTAGAATGCAATAAATTAGTGAAGGTAGGATTAAAAAGGAGAAAAGTGTACTTCAAAATTGCATATTCAACACCATAAAGCACAAGAGTGTGTAATAACCGATAGCACTAAAGGTACTTATTCGTGTGTATAAAATCTTAGTAATAAACAAAATATCAAGAATCCAGCATAAGGTCAACCCAAAGACAAATTATTTCTCAACTACAAAATATGTTGTCTATATAATGTTGTCACAAAATTGAGCAAATACCATCAATGTCACAAAATAACAATATGGCTCAAGTCATGTATGGTTATGATTGTGGAGCTACATCTCACAAAGGTTCAAAACATATAATGTTATCTAAAATCTTTGTAAAAGTCGACTCAAATTTCAAGTACAATGAGACATTTATACAAAAATGAATCAATCATTAATGGAGGAGTTCCCTAATGATCAACCTTGTGCATAGTGAAGGAGAATTATCACTACCTTTCCTAATATCAAGTTATCTTGGGTGTGTGCTAACTCGACCAAACTTAACCACTTGTACATGAACTAGATTGGCATTGTCAACTTTGATCACCCAACTAGTCAATTATGACAAATATCTAAGTTGTTTGTGATGTGACACTATGACACTAACATGGAGCATTAAATTATCATTGAGGTTGTATTGATGGTTGTCTATTGATTTGGATGTTGAGTTGACACCATTCAAATCAATCATTAGGGTTAGAAGGTCAAAACATTGAATATCATGCATTGGTTGTGTGAGAGAGGACAGGGGTGATGACAAGTTACCCTTGGTGGCATAAGAAGGCAATGAAATGAGCACTAAAAACTCCCTAGCACAACATTGTATGATCTGCTAAAGTATAAAATGCCTTGGTGCGGACTAAAAGTACGAGTTGTAGTAATCAATCTCCCCCCTCAAGGGAGTATCATTCCACTCAGTATGTCATATGTCATCAACTCATCCTTGTAAGTTTTGGATCTATTCAATGAAGTGTGGTGTTTTGTCAACTTCTTGTTATGCCTCGCATTGACCATGCATTGATACAATTTCACATACAACACCATGGGTGGAATTTACAAATGGAGTAACTTTTTGAATGCCCCAATCTTACATTCTAGTTAAGGACTCATATCCACAAGCAATTCTATATTGACACAAAAGTTCCTACCACTAATGGGTCTAGGTTAGCCATGTTGCTAGGTACTAGAAGTTGAATCCAAACTAAGCTTGCCAAGGGCTATATTTCATTGCACCAAGTTGACAATTGTAATTGTGATTAAATGATTGCCCAATTTTCATCCCAAGTGCAAGGATGATGATGATTATATATATAGAATAAATGGGCAATGGTTTGTTTTGACGACCACAGTCTTTACATTCGCTTGCATATGAAAGGTTGTGGACATCTTGAGTTTTTTTTATCATGTGCTAGAGGATATTCCATAAGCCAAAAATAATTTGGGATCTTTCTCTGAAATATTGAACGTGGACAACACAAAATTGACCCAATCAAAAGTGAATAAAAGTTTCATTGTGCTCTGTGTTGAGTTATTTTTCTTGCAAGGCGCTAGGATTGTCATCTTAGAAAAACGAATGGTGTTTCCCGTTGTTCACCCAATATAAATGCTTCACTTAAAATAATAATTTCAAAAGAAAATAAAAAGAATGTGACTACTCACAAACTACAGTGAATACCACATCTACCTCCTATAATTCATGTCTCCATTTCAGTGAAGAACACTTCTGCAAATTGTATGGCTTTTACATTTTGAAAAGAGTTCTTCCTCAAGTCTAGTTTCCATCTTGATACATAACATACATTTTTTTCACCGTTGCAACCTACAAATACAAATGAACCGTGTTAACTACGTGAATATCAACCACATTAAAGGGCTATAATAAAATCGTCAACAAAGCCACTGTGCCAATCACAATCTAAACAAGAAGTTTGAAAGAATATATGGTAATTCATGTTTGCACACTCATCGTCTATTCTAATATTATACCATGGATCGAAGAGAAACCGCATGAATCTAGTTCCCAACCTCACATGCTTCAGAAAATACCCATCCTTTACATAATTCTAAGTTGTAAGTCCCACTAAGTCGTGGACCATGGATGCGTAAGACCCACAAAGGATGACACATCAGCAGTGCAGAAGATGACATGTGGCAAAAGCACAATCTGTGAAGTATGGAAGAAGGGATGTCACACCCAACTTGTGGACATACAATCCTTGCAATACATGTCTAAATAGAAATGCAAGTTGGATATTTGAAGTAAGCTCAATGGCAATATTATAGAGCTTCAGTTAGAAAATATAGATTTATATTCGAGGAATCAAGGGCATGAGGACATAACAGTATGATCTAGCGAAGATTCGAGTGCGCACATACAGATGAATGATACATATGATGGTGCGCAGAATGATGTTGTAGATATGTGATGGATGCACAAATACTGAAAGGAAGAAACACAAAAGTATGCGCAACTGTGTGAAGATTGAATGGCAGGATTGCAAACATCGCACAAACAATCACAGATGTTGTAAGTAAATAAGTAGCACAGAAACATAATTGAAGTATATCAGATGATACGCAGATGTTTAGCTGATGCTTGAAGAGTGAAGTGAAGTGTCTCAAGTTGAGAAGTCCATCTGATGTGCAACAATAGAGCAACAGCAGGATCCAGTAAGCGCGTCATGATGAGAATGATCTGAGACAAGTGCGTTAAACTGAAAAGACGAATAAATTTATGCATGACATGTCACATATTTTCTAAAATACCATGGCACTTAAACAGAACGGAAAAATTAGTTAGTGAACAGTTCCATCTATTACTGGTGCATTATCTCGGAGCAGCAAACTATCAATCGAAAGCATAGTATCAGTTGGTGAGTGCAGTTGCGCAGTAGCAGATCAACAGAGCATACCATGGCACGGACTACAAAATCAGCAAGCACACAGTACATGAAGTAAGACACCAGCAGAAGCATAGAATTGAGAGGAATGAGAAGTCAAGTGATGTATGCAGCACCGTGACAGTGAATGGTTTGCATACGAGGATAGTGCACAACAGAACTAGTATGAGAATATCAGAAGAGTGCGCGAGTTGGAAGGTCAGTAAGTCAAAATCGCATATTGGATATCTGGGCCACAGGACGGGGCAAGGAGAAAGGGGTTTGTAGCCTCCTTCTAGTTGGTACTAGAGAAACACAGGGAGTTAGAGCTTCCTTCAGGTTGGTCCCTGTAAAATCAGGGGGTCGATGCCTCCTTCCAGTTGGTGTTGGTGCTTCCTTGAATGTATTCTTTTCATTACAAAAGAGCATTTTGTAGTTTTCTCCCGATTGGGTTTCCACGTAAAAATTCCTATGTTATGTGTTCTTTGTCTTATTGCATATATGTATGAATGATTTTGTTTATATTTGATGCATAAATGATCATCAAGATTAAGATTAAGACTAATTTATTAAAGAAGGTAAAAATTGTTGATAACTGCGGTAATACTAATTCACGCCCCTCTTAGTATTAAATCGATTCCAACAATTGGTATCAAATTAGATGTCTTCAGTAACAGATTAACATATGGAAGATAGATTCATGCACAGTTATGGGAAAGGAGTGTTCTCCAAGCGAAGCACCATGGTTACATGGATATGTTTGTTTAGACAAGCTCTATGTCGTAAAAGCATGGAAAATCATTCGCACACAGAGAAATAAAATAGAAGAAGTTAAGAGGAGACTCGAAACATTATGAAGAAGAAATAAGCAGAATTTAAGGAATTGGCAGCAACTCTCACTAGTCAGGTACAGGAAGTGAATAAGACCTGTCAAAATGAAATATTGAGGAATAATGCCTTGGAGACCAAAATGAAGAAGCCAATTGCAAATAATCAGAGACTTGAAAATGAGATCACTCTTCTAAAGGATAAGTTCAAAAATATCACAGAAGAAAAGGAAGGAAAGACTAGGGAAGTCTTGTTATTAAAGGATCATCTACAGAGACAATGTGATAGTCAAGTTCAAGCAAAACAACTAGAGGTAATCTCTCTCAAAGAAAGGAATTCAAAGTATGAAGAAATGCTTGACGAACAATGAATCAAATTACAGGAAAAGGAAGAAGAAATGAAAAGAATGCAAGATCAATTTATGGTGACAGAAAGTTTTGCTAAGAGCACGGGGGCACTAAATGAGATTCTCAACAAGCAAAGATATCCTTATGATAAAACTGGTATAGGTTTTGAAGATGATTGCAAAAACGTTGTAAAAGAGGTTACGCAAATAAAAAAGACGAAGTTGCGCAAATCAGTTCAATGTTGGAAATGCACAATGACCGGACATATTGGAAAAGACTACAACAATGTTATTTATTTCAAATGCAACAAAATTGGTGACAAGGCTCACGACTGTAAAAAACAACGAAGATTTTAAAGCACTAAATCAAGAAAACTACTAAGGATTTTCAATTTGTCAACAATTGAAGTGTCTCTAATGATCAAGGAAATTATTTGTGTAAGATGGTCTGGAGGAAGAAAAATGTGAATAGTAATCATCAACCAATCAAATTTCCGAATGAAAGGATGAAGGTCTTAGGAAACCAATCCTTCTCCACTCCAGTACAAAATTGACTCACTATCATTCAGACCCGTCGCAGTAAAATACTCGTGTGACAACATAAACTGTGACAATGGGTGGAGCATTAATGAGTTAGTGGAGCAGTGGCACGAACGACAATAAATGCTAAAACGACAATAGCATTAATAGTGGAAAGTGGTTAAATGAATTCGAACCAGATCAGCTAGAATTTCAAGAAAATTACCAAGTCGGACCAAATCAAGGGAAATCTGCAGATTGTTAAAGACAAGCGGGAAAGGTTAGTCTCTTAAAAACCCTGAATATCTCCGGTAAGAACCATCACACCTATTGAAAACAGTAGCTGCAAGAAAAATATCAATGAGCGTGAGACTTGAGTATCATGGAACCCAAAAGACAACAGAAGAGCAAAGTTGTAGATGTGTCTGCATCTGTGCAAGATTATCGTGAGTATACTCCGTCACGAAAAATGGACGCCCCAATGTTTATCTTCCTGAACTGGAAAATATAAAGTTGCGGGATCGTAAAGAATCTGAAGGTGCGACTGTTGAAGAAAATTTGCATGGTGAAATATGTTATCACACAGGATTCTTCCAGGTTGTGGAAGAAGGGATCACTGAGGTAACTATTTCAACTACACTCTTGCGGATGGAAACTAGCCTTTCCAAACACAGATAGGGCTCTCTCTCTCACAACTCTTCCAGCATGAAAAATATTATTTGAATTGGTTGGTTGTGTATTAAATGGTGGTGGCTCGACCTTCAGCTAAAGGGTATTAGGGATTTCAATTGGTTGGGTTTAGGATAAGTATATCATAGGGCATGGATTCAAACTTTTCAATAGGGTTTATGTCACAGATGACCGATAGAACTATAATCTTAAGGGCAAAGGCAAGATAAATGAGGTTTTTTCTAGTCAAAGAGATATGTAGCAGATGATGACAAAAAGGGAAACAATATCCATCACAGAATTAGAGCATTAAGAATGAATTCTAACTTGCAATTTCATAAAGAAAGGGTGGATTAATCTAATCATATGAATCTGAAGCTTCAAATGATGAATTTCATACCATGTAACCTTGATTTAGACACTTAGAAGAAGACAGTCAATGAGAAATATTAGCAGGGAAAACGTGCATAGGAATTACAGACATCAAAACACTCACTTCAATAATATCTACTCCAAGATCAAGTATTTTCATTAATAAAATGGATGGGTTTCATTACATATTCAGAGTTTTCTTATATCAAAATCCCAACCCTTGAGTCTTATTCAAAACCTTCCTTTATAGGATTACAAAAAATCAAAACCTTCTTGACTACTTCAGTCGTATGTGGTTGTTTATTAAATTCTCATTACAACTGTTTGTAAAACACCAAACCTAACTATCAATATTATAGACTATTTATTAAAAATAATAATAAACTGGAAGTGATGAGGCCGTCTTCTTTCCTCACGTCGAGCTACTCGAACCAACTGCTTCTTGATCTGGAGATGCACTGATGGGAAACTCCAATGCACTGCTAGTGCAAACTCAGACTATCAAAATTGCCTGTTGTCTTTCGGATCGAGGCATTTTTAGTTGATTTGCAGGGTTGACGTATTGTGCCTTTCTTTTTCCTTCAGAATGACTCCTAGTTGCAGAACAGATCAAGTCTTTTTCCCACCAAATTTTTCATTTTACGTAGTCGCATTTTTTTTAGATAAACCAACTTCAACCCACAAGCCGCAATCCGCAGTGCAGGAGTTGGAAGTCGGAACTGCCAAACAGACTTCATCAAATTTCACCTTCGACATCTGCAATCCGCAATGCGGGATTTGGAAATTTGGAACGCTGATGCACAACTTCGAAAAAAATACCCTTTTGACTTCCGCAATCCGCAATCTGAAATGTGGGTGTCGAAAAGTCGGAATACCAATTGCACAGTTTCGAAGAAAACACACTTCCGCAATACGCAGTCCACAATGCGAGACTAGGAAGTTGGAAACTCAAATTCTCAACCTTGAAGAAATCACACCTCCGCAACCCGCAGTCCGCAATGTGGGACTCGAAAATCAGAAACTCAAATTCACGCCTGACGAAATCACACCTACGCAATCCGCATTCTGCAATGAGGGACTCGAAAATTGGAAACTCAAATGCATGCCCTCGGATAAATCACACTCTGCAATCTGCATTCCACAATGCGGGACTTGGAAATCGAAAACTCAAATGCACGCCCTCGGAGAAATCACACATCTGCAATCCGCAGTCCACAATGCGGGACTCGGAAATCGGAAACTCAAATTCTCAACCTTGAAGAAATCACACCTCCGCAATCCGCAATCCGAAATGTGGGAGTTGGAAAGTCGGAAACCCCTGTGCATAATTCTGAGAAAATTGCTCCTCTGACATCCGCACTTCGCAATGCGGGTTCGGTAAATCGGAACCTCTACGGAATCATTCCACGACGATTGATTTAGCTCTATTTCTAATCTTGACCTATTCAATCTTTTAAGAGTGGAAGACCTCCATTTTACCATTTTTTCACTGGGGCTTGCTCATCTGGTCCGAAAGGGTCAATACTTAGCCAATTTTGGTAGTTTTTTTCCTCTTCTTTTGGCATAAAAATTAGTGGACATGCTTGATATTTCGGTGGGGGGGATTCCCTTTTATTCCCTTGTGGGAGTTTTATTAGGGTTGTTAACAACAGCTCCAACTGGGGATTCTATCCTCCCTGTGAAGTAGCAAGAATAGTACACTAGTGTCCTTATTTATTTTCTTTCTTTCTTTTCTCTTTTTTTTTAGATGCAAATAGAACTAAAAAATAGTTGACTGAAACTCAAAAAAAATGGTAAGGTACAGTGAGGATGGGTTGATGGACTCATTTTTTCACTGGAGATAGTGTTTTAAGAACCGTCCTTTGACGGGTCCTTTTCCCACTGGTTCACCATCCTTGTCTTGCAAAATGAAGGCATCATTTCCATGGTAAGCAGCAACCGTATGGGGTCCCTGCCAGATATTATCAAATTTATGGGCTTGTTCTTCTCTTCTAGAATCCCATTTCAACACCAAATCTCCCACTTGGAAATTATCAACCTTGGTTCTTTTGTCAAAAGTCTTCTTGACCTTCTCCTGATATATAATAGATCCAGCATGTACCTTGTTCCTGGTTTCCTGTATCTCAATCAGTTGATTGGCTCTCCTTATCTCAGGGTTTGGTTCTTCTTCATGTTCTTGTAGTAATCTCATTGCAGGCCCTCTAACGGAATCAAGGAATATCACACATGTTCCATACACCAATTTGAAATGGGAATTCCCAATGGACCTCTTGGTGGTAATCCTATCAGCCTATAGGGAAAAAGTAAACTTGGTATGCCAAGCCCTCTTATTTTCCTACAACAGGTTTTTAATAATCCTAACCAAGATCTTGTTACATGACTCAACTAGTCCATTTCCCTGGGGGTAGTATGCAGTAGAATGACCCAATTTTATATGAAAATCACTGCAGAACTTGACCATTTTCTTAGATGTGAAAGCTTGAGCGTTATCGATGATTATTTTAATAGGAAAACCAAACCTGGACATGATATTTTCCTCCAAAAATTTGATGATGACTGTATCAGTGGCCTGTATGGTTGGTATTGCTTCAATCTATTTGGTGAAGTAATTTGTGGCAGTCAATATCCCTTTGTGTTGTCCAGAGGAGTTGGGAATGATTTCACCAATGAAATCTAGCCCCCACTACTGGAAAGGGGCTTCTACAGAGATTGGTTTTAAAGGCAAGGGCAGGAGCTTCCTTTTTCGTTCAAAGATCTGACATTCATGGCAAGTAGCTACCTCTTTATATGCATCACTAAACATAGTGGGTCAATAAAATCATGCCCTGAGAATCTTGTTGACAATGGCCTTCTAGCAATGGTGTCCTCCACAGACACCTTTGTGAAACTCTCTTATGGTCATTCTGGCTTCATCTTCCAACATACAGTTCAGTAAAATACCTCCAGGAACTTTCCAATAGAGGCCTCCATCTAGTATGCAAAATTTTGCAGCTTTCATTTTTATTGATCTAGCTTTGCTCTTTCCCATCTCAAGGGGTACTTGTAAGTTCTTCAAAACATATATAATGTTAGAGTACCAAGGAGATGATAAGAATTTTTCTGATACTTGCAACAATGTATCTAGGGCAGTATTCTCCATCATATGTGAGACCAAGTTCACACTTAGTGAATCCCAATTTGCTTCGGCCATGAGTCTGGCCAATCCCTTCCCTTTGACAAGCTTTGTAGGCTTGATTTCTAAGTCATACTCCAATAGAAGAGCTATGCATTTTTCCCTTCGACCTTCTAGATCAGGCTGTGTCAATATGTCTTTTACAACAGCATTAGGAACAAAAGCAACAACATTGTAAAATTAGTCACAGCAGATCTAATGAACAAGTAAATCAATCACAACAGATGAACATAGAAAATATGGTGTAAAATTGTGTAAAACATGCACAGTGCTCAATATCCCAATGAGGGTGAATAATTACAATACAATACAGTAACAATGACTGAGCAATTCGAATTGCCTAAGGAGGTCATTCGAATCACTGAATGGAGTAGCTTGACTCCAACTAGGAGTCCTCATCATCAATCGGTGGTGGTCATCAATGCACAAGAACCAGTCATCCAGGTGTCAATCTGAGTCTAACTGAGTGTAACATGTGTAACTGAAGTGTGTAGCACTGATATAGGGAAGTGGGCTCAGTGGAGGGCGCATGGGAGGCTAACTGAAGTCAGAACAAGTCATCTAGTCAATCTGGAGGTCCAACGGAAGTGAAACAGTCAGTCGGGAGTGAAACTAGCCTCAAATCAGGGAGAATCGGAGCTAACTGAGTGTAACTGAAGTGGAACTGCAGTGGTAGGTGAAGAAGTGCGCCCTTCTCTGGAAGTAGGTGAGAAGTGGGCGCCTTCCTGGCTAGGAGGGATAAAACTCTGAAGTAAGTGGCTCCTGGGTGCTAGAATAAAGTGGCTAAGGTGCTGGAGGCATCAACCTAGTGACTGGGATGCATGCAAACCCTAGAATTTGCATGCAAACCCTAATTGCATGCAAGATCCTGAAAAAGATGATGTGGATATCGGAACACCCCCCCTCAATCTAGACTATGATGTGCAAAAAAAATAATGTGGGGCCCTGGTAACTAAGACCAAAGGTCACCCCAATACAATAATCCAAAAAATGTTGAAAATAAACTAAGTGAGGAAAGAGGGAAAACCCAGTGGGAAGAAATCCCCCCCTCAAGCTAAAGCATAATAATGGATCAATCTGTCTCCACCATGATGGAACTCACCCCCAACAGTGAACGGAAGTAAGAGAACTTATTCTCAGTGAAGCTCTTGGTGAAGATGTCTGCAATTTGCTCATCAGTAGGGCAATATTGCAGAATGATGGTGCGATCATGCACCAACTGTCGAATGTAATGCATATGAATCTCAATGTGTTTGGTCTTCTGCCACTGAACTGGATCTGTGGAGATCTTGATAGCACTTTGATTGTCACAAAATAGGACAATCGAAGTAGTGCCACCAAAACCAAACTCGGAAAGAATACCCTGCAACCAAACTGCCTGAATGCAGGCATTGACTGCCCCTCGATACTCTGCCTCTGCTGAAGAAAGTGCAATGGCTGCCTACTTTTTGCTGTACCAGCAAATAGAACCATGACCAATCATGAAAACATATCCGGAAGTGGAATTCCGATCAATGCTATCACCTTCCCAATCTGAATCAGTAAAACCAATAAAATCAATCTCAGAATCTGCAGCATAATGTATGCCAAAATGTCTCGTACCTTGCACATACTGCAAGATCCGCTTGGCTGCTCGCCAATGAAGCTCATGGGGCTGGTGCATATACCTTGACACGTCACTCACGGCATATGAGATATCAGGCCTTGAGGGTGTCAAATAAAGTAGTGAACCAATCAACTGTCGATACATACTGCAATCTGCAAGCGGTGTAGAATCTCCCTCCTCAAGACTGATTCCTGAGAGGAATGGGAATGGGTCTGCCTTACATTCAGCCATATTAAACTTTAATAACAGGTCGGAAGCATATTTTTTCTGATATATAGTGATCCCATCAAAATTTTGAGCTATCTCCAAGCCCAAAAAGTGACTCGGCAAGCCCAAATCACTCATGTCAAAAGCTAGATTTAAGGCAATTTTTAGCTTGTTTATTGAAGTAAGAGTGCTACCAGTAATGAAAAGATCATCAACATAAAGTACAATAACCAACAAATTACCTTTAACTCGCTGAAGATACACATTTGTATCAGATTTGCATCTTTGGAAATTCTAAGAAAGAAGGAAGGAGTCCATCTTTGCGTACCAAGCTCTTGGGGCTTGTTTTAACCCATACAAAGATTTCTTCAATCTACAAACTAATGATGGATCTGATGTGTAGCCCTCTAGCTGATGCATATATACCTCTTCAGCAAGGTCTCCATGTAGAAATGCACTCGTCACATCCATGTGATGCACTTCCCAGTGCTTGGATGCGGAAATAGCCAAAACAAGGCGGATGGAATCCATCTTTGCAACCGGTGCAACGGTCCCTATGTAGTCCACTCCTTGGACTTGGGAGAAACCTTTTTCCACCAACCTTGCTTTGTATTTGCTGATAGAGCCATCAGCATCAACTTTCGTGCGGTAGACCCATTTACACTTCACTAATTTTCTTCCAGGTGGAAGAGAAACTAGCTCCCATGTGTTGTTCTTTTGAAGAGAACTGTACTCTTCATCCATGGCACTTTGCCATCTCGGATCTTGGTGGGAAGAATAGTATGATGTGGGATCTGAACCAGCCATCAAATAAAAAATCTCAGGAAGTAATGGATCAGCAATAGAAAGAACCATACCTGCTCTTTGAAAGTCTGCTCTTGTTCGTCTCGGATCAACAGGATTTCCAAGGTTCGAACCAACAGATTGAAGAGTGTTTTGGGCCCACTTTGGTAACTGAGGAGGATCATAATGGTCGGATTTTGAACCTGATATTTCATGATCATCATGTGCTACTAAAATATCAAAAATATCAGAACTCATACCTTCATTATCGCTGCACGGATCTTCTTCTGGTGAAGGCGGTGAATCGGCAGTCTCTTCCTCGACTAGTTGCAATTCTTGAAGCAGTTCTTCAAATTGCATACTGCGCTCTATGAATATCTTTTTAGATTTGATATTCAAGAGTTTATATGTTTTTTATTCTTCCCCATATCCTATCAGTATGCACTCAATACTTTGTGGATCCAAAGCTTGTCTCTTCTTGGAAGGAATTCTAGCCCATGCAATAGAGCCAAAAACTCTCAAATTTGACACATCTGGTTTGTGACCAAAAAACGCTTCGAAAGGAGTCATACCTTTCACGGATGAATGTGGAACACGGTTCTGTATGTATGCGGCAACATTGATTGCTTCAGCCCAAATATTTGCATCCAAGCCTTTTGATTCAATCATGCATGTAGCCATCTCTTTCAGTGACCGATTTTTCCTTTCCGCTACACCGTTCTGCTGGGGTGTGTAGGGAACTGTATGTTGGATCTGAATTCCGCTTTGGGAACAAAGTTGCAGCAACTCAGACTTGATATATTCTCCACCATTATCAGATCTAAGAGCTTTGATCTTGCTCTCAGTGGCGGTCTCAACAGAATCCTTAAAATCCTTGTATTTTCCAAGCACTTCTGACTTGTTTTTTAGAAAGAATACCCATGTAAAGTGGGAAAAATCATCAATAAATGTCAAAACATACCTTGAACCATTTAGTGACGTATGGGGTAGGGGACCACTGATATCAGAATGTATCAACCCCAAAACTGTAGAAGCTCTGCTAGCTTTTCCGCGGTCGAATCTGTGCTCGGGATGCTTCCCAATAATGCAACCAGTGCATATTCCCTTCGAGGAACGGAGTTGTGGAAGACCATCTACCATGGAATTGTTTGATAGCACCAGCAAATACTTATAATTAAGATGTCCAAATATTTCATGCCAAAGCCTACTAACCTCATTACCATGTGTGCGAAGAGCAGTGGGCTTTGCAAGCGGAATAAAGTGTGAAAACTCATAGCATTTTGCTGTAATATCACTTTTTCAAATTTTATTAAAATGCCCAATTTTCCACTTTTTTTTTTTCCAATTTCGACCTTGGACTAGTTTTACTGTTTTGACCTCCAAATCAACCCAAATGCTCCCAAATATTCTGTAGGAGTGTATGAATGGTATTTAAACTTGAATATCAGGTTCAAGGATTTTTTATGGCCCTCCAAATACTGCTGCAAACTTGATTTGTATTCTGATCAATATATGTAATTTTGACTAGTAATTTGTGCATCAAATCCCCCCCGGGTAACACTGCAAATGGCCTTCCAAATGCCTCCAAACTCCCACAAATTTATGAACAGAGGTATATAATGTGTTAAGTATGTGATTAAGGTCTCATATGCACCATTAATTGATTTTTACTATTGTTCTAACTCTCTCACATTCAACAGCAAAAACCCTCAATTCGAACCTTGGGGAAATGGCACTATTTCACCTCCCAATACAACTAAACTGAGTAAAAATGCTTCAAATGCTCAAGTACAGTACATGAAACTTGTAGAATACATCCATGGCAGTATATTGATCACAAATATATCAGAGAATCATCCATCCATTCGAAATAATCAACATTATAGTGTCATACATCAATGCATTGGGGAAATGGACATTGTTTGCTCATTAATCAATAGTTTTGCATACAACCAATGGGTAGTTCGACCTGAGACTTTATGAATATTAATAACAGAGGATATGAAGCTATTACAATCATAAATATATAATGAGAAGCTCTCTCAAGAAGCACAAGTGCTCACCAAAAACGCCCTCCCTCAAGGAGCATGAATATGCCTTCAAAACTGGAAATGGTGGAGAGAAAGTGCTGCACTAAACCAAACCATGAAAATTCCTGTAGCTGCTACCTACAAATACAAACTCTATTAAAGCACCATGAAAGACCTGAGTGGCCTCTCCAAACACCAACTTATATGGGAATCTTTCACCCTCGAAATTGGCTAAGACAAGAAACTAGTCATCCACTAGCTCTCTCTTCACAAATGCAATTTTTCTCAAATCATCAAAAGCCATTCTCATACTTCATTTCTACATTTTATAACCAACATTAGCCTTCTAAGGGTCGAAATCCTCTCAATAGAATCAATAGATTTCCATTTATGAAATATTCCACATTTGCCACTTGTCTCCTAGTTCCAACCTTCCATCTTCTCCCAAATTCGATTTTGAGTCTCTTTGGCTTCTCCAACTCCCATGAGCGCCTTCCTTGAGCCTATTTTTGGGGCTGACATGTCATAGTGGTCAGATGTCAGAGGTCAGGTCTGAAATTTGTCATATTTTTCATAGATGCTCCATCATTGGTGTCATAGGGGCTAGGGAATCTAGCCCAAGTGTCCACAAACTTCTAATTTGACTCTTTATCTTCCATGGAGGTTACCAATCCTTCCCAATTCGACCTAAGATGCTCAATGACATGTTTTATGACTTACCAACTCACCCAAGAGTGTCCACCTTCCCATTAATTCGAATTTGCAAGAGAGAGATACCATGTATTATGAAAAATCAAGCTAGTGTGGATCCCACATCCTCCATATGTCTCCAAAACCATTTGCCATCTAGGATTTCTCTTGAATTTATTTATTCACTCTATTTATTAAATAATTGAACCCTTCTAATGTCTAAGCATCATTTATTAGCTTCCTTATTATCATTCCACATGTGCCCATCCAACCTAGGAAACTAGTAAGATTGATGGGATTGTCTTACTATGAAATTATTTGAATGGGGACATTACAGTCCTCCCCACCCAAGATTGCTTGCCCTCAAGCAATCTCAATTTACCATGATGCAAACTTGTCCCTCCTCTATCAGGTGTCCTTCCATGAGTAATGTCTCCCAAAATCTTTCTATTCCTGTGCTTCATGCTATGGGAAGAAACTACCTGATTCGGATAGGTGTGTTGCCCTCTCACAATCCTTAGTACTCCTTTTGAATCTTGAAATTTCATTTCAGGAATTTTATAATTTACTGTATGCTCTCCTATTGAATACAACCATTGCACTCCCAAAACAACATTAGTATCAGCAATATCAACCACATAAAAACTATCGACAAAAGTATAGTTACCTACGGTGACTTGCAGCTGTGGAATCCATGTTTTGCACTCCATTGTGTTGTGACCGGGAATGACAACTGTAAAGCCATCAAATGGTTCAATAGGTATCTTTCTTTTCTCCACCATCTCTGAATCAATGAAGTCATGGGTGGCTCCTCCATCTACCAAAACTGAAGTTCTTTGTCCTTGTACCACGCCCTTGCATCAGATAGTATGGTAGCGAGGTACTGCTGAAAGTACTGCCATTGTTACTTTGGTGGGTGAGGGATGCTTCACCTCTGGTTTTCCTTCTTTTGCTGTAGTATATCCTTCTTCTTGGGGTGAATTATGTCCTTCTTCTTCCATGCCCCCTTCATATCCCTCATCACAAAATACTTCAATGAATTGGGCCTTTCCTTTAGCACATTTATGTCCAGGTACCCATGGTTGGAAGCATGAGTAACACAATTTCTTCCTTCTGAGTTCTTCCCTGCTTAGTTCCTCTTTCTTATCCTTTCCATATTCCTCTTCTTGCCATGGCTTCTTATCAGGTGCATCTCTTTGCCAAGGTTTCTTTTCAATTCTGAAGTCAGGCTTGGGAGGAAATCTCGTTCTAGGAAGCACATTTTGGAGATCCCTAGTCAAGCTCATTGCATCTTTTAATGTAGTTGGATTGTGGGCTTTGACCAAACCTTTTAAGGGTTCAACCAAACCTTCAGTGAACAGCAATACCAACCTTCCCATAGATACATCAGCCACCTTGACTGATAATTTTTGAAAGTCCAACATGTATTCAGTAGGGGTCCCAGTTTGCTTCAATTGCGCTAATTCCTTGAAAGGCAATTATGGATCTTTTTGTTCAAATCTCTCTAGTACCCTGTCAACAAATTCTCCATATGTTTTAACCTGATCATGACCCAAGATTTTCAGGCCATAGAACCACCATTCATTGGCATCCCCTTCTAAATGCAAAATGGCCATTTTTAATGCATCCTCTTCCAACATAGGATTCAGCTGAAAATATACATCCAATTTTTGCACCCAAGTGTTAGCAGAATTTTGAGAAGAACCATCAAAAGTAGGAAGTGACATTTTTCCAATATCACTATTTAATTCTTTGTTTTGGAATGGACTCATATTGTCTCCCTTCCTTTTAATCTTTTTCATAGCATCAATGTAGTCACTGAGTGGTACACCTCTTTTACACTCTTCATTCAAATCATTCCAATCATTTACTAGTTTCTTGTAATCCAATTCAAGATTGGGATCTTCTTTGGGTGTGAGAAATTTAGGTGTAGTATGCCTTTGTGTGCTTTGAAATTCATCAGGTCTATTATGAGGTCCTGTACTTGAGAAAATATGCTCATTCCCTTTCATCTTTTCCCCTAAGTGTGAACCACTATTATCTCCTATCATCCCTTTGCTTTGAAGCTGGCTAATCAACAATTCAAGTCCTTGCAACAATCTGTCACCTATCCTATCCATGTTTGTTGAAATTTTAGAGAAACATGGGTCTAAGGTTGCAATAAGTTCCTCCTTATATCTTGCTTTGTCCTCCTCCTCTCTACCCATGATTTCAGTAAAAGACTTCTCTTCTTCTGCTACCTCTTCTTCAACAAAAATATTTCCAACTACTGGTTCAAGGGGTGGTGGATTATTCTTTTGACTTCTTGTTAAGACCATCAGGTTCCAAGAACATGCTCTGATACCACTTGTAATATCCCTTTTTCAAATTTTATTAAAATGCCCAATTTTCCACTTTTTTTTTTCCCAATTTCGACCTTTGACTAGTTTTACTGTTTTGACCTCCAAATCAACCCAAATGCTCCCAAATCTTCTGTAGGAGTGTATGAATGGTATTTAAACTTGAATATCAGGTTCATGGATGTTTTATGGCCCTCCAAATACTGCTGCAAACTTGATTTGTATTCTGATCAATATATGTAATTTTGACTAGTAATTTGTGCATCAAATCCCCCCGGGTAACACTGCAAATGGCCTTCCAAATGCCTCCAAAATCCCACAAATTTATGAACAGAGGTATATAATGTGTTAAGTATGTGATTAAGGTATAATATGCACCATTAATTGATTTTTAATACTGTTCTAACTCTCTCACATTCAACAGCAAAAACCCTCAATTCGACCCTTGGGGAAATGGCACTATTTCACCTCCCAATACAACTAAACTGAGTAAAAATGCTTCAAATGCTAAAGTACAGTACATGAAACTTGTAGAAGACATCCATGGCAGTATATTGATCACAAATATATCAGAGAATCATCCATCCATTTGAAATAATCAACATTATAGTGTCATACATCAATGCATTGGGGAAATGGACATTGTTTGCTCATTAATCAATAGTTTTGCATACAACCAATGGGTAGTTCGACCTGAGACTTTCTGAATATTAATAACAGAGGATATGAATCTATTACAATCAGAAATATATAATGAGAATCTCTCTCAAGAAGCACAAGTGCTCACCAAAAACGCCCTCCCTCAAGGAGCATGAATATGCCTTCAAAACTGGAAACGGTGGAGAGAAAGTGCTGCACTAAACCAAACCATGAAACTTCCTGTAGCTGCTACCTGCAAATACAAACTCCATTAAAGCACCATGAAAGACCTGATTGGCCTCTCCAAACACCAACTTGGATGGGAATCTTTCACCCTCGAAATTGGCTAAGGCAAGAAACTAGTCATCCACTAGCTCTCTCTTCACAAATGCAATTTTTCTCAAATCATCAAAATCCATTCTCATAATTCATTTCTACATTTTATAACCAAAATTAGCCTTCTAAGGGTCGAAATCCTCTCAATAGAATCAATAGATTTCCATTTAGAAAATATTCCACATTTGCCACTTGTCTCCTAGTTCCAACCTTCCATCTTCTCCCAAATTCGATTTTGAGTCTCTTTGGCTTCTCCAACTCCCATGAGCGCCTTCCTTGAGCCTATTTTTGGGGATGACATGTCATAGTGGTTAGATGTCAGAGGTTAGGTTTGCAATTTATCATATTTTTCATAGATGCTCCATCATTGGTGTCATAGGGGCTAGGGAATCTAGCCCAAGTGTCCACAAACTTCTAATTTGACTCTTTATCTTCCATGGAGGTTACCAATCCTTCCCAATTCGACCTAAGATGCTCAATGATATGTGTTATGGATTACCAACTCACCCAAGAGTGTTCACCTTCCCATTAATTCGAATTTGCAAGAGAGAGATACCATGTATTATGAAAAATCAAGCTAGTGTGGGTCCCACATCCTCCATATGTCTCCAAAACCATTTGCCATCTAGGATTTCTCTTGAATTTCTTTATTCACTCTATTTATTAAATAATTGAACCCTTCTAATGTCTAAGCATCATTTATTAGCTTCCTTATTATCATTCCACATGTGCCCATCCAACCTAGGAAACTAGTAGGATTGATGGGATTGTCTTACTATGAAATTATTTGAATGGGGACATTACATTTGCAGTGTGGTTTTTCTTTCCGAATGCAACAAGTCTTCCACTTTTGATATCAGAAATTTCAACTGTATTAGGGCTGAATGTAACTTGCTTCGGTTCACCAGTGTGTGTCATTTGATACACAGAAAGAAGATTTGAAGCCAAGGAAGGCACATAGAGAACATTCTGAAAGTTTCCATGATCTACATGAATCGTACCTTTTCCCTTTGAAGAAATTTTTGAGTCATCTCCCAAATGGATGGGGATGGAGTTGTTTGGATCGAATGAAGGAAAAGAATCAATATTTGCAGCCATATGATTCGATGCACCCGAATCTATCAAGAGAGTAGTGGGCTTCGAAACAGTTTCCATGAGTGCTTGTCCTCTTTCATGATCATCATTCCTATCCTTCTTCCTTGCACCGCCAGGAAGAGTTATGTTGTTCTTTTCCAAAAGGAGAGCCATTTGATCTATAGTCTTCTTCATACATAAACTTTCGGGATGAAATCCACGGTTGCAATAAGTACATTTAGATTTTTGGTTACCTTCTTTGCCCTTTTGCTTGAACTTTGAACTGGATGGTGCATCCGTCTGTTTGCCTTTCTCTCTTTGCTTGTGAGGTTCAAATTTGGGCTTCTCCTTCTTTTGCTTTCATTTACCATTCGAGATCTTGGGTCCTTGAATATATAGGGCTGAATATTTGGAGCTTATGGACCCCATTTGAATCCACTTGCCATGCTCTTTTGTGATAGACTCAATGAAGGCATTCAAGGTAGGCATCTTCCAATTCGGGGTAGTTAGCCGACCGGAATTGAAGGTAGAGACAAATACCAAATAATCTTTACCAAGCTTGCTGAGAATGGAGAGGATCAATTGTTTATCCTCTTTGATAACTCTACTGTTCTTCAACTGCAAGTTCAAGTTCTTGAATTTTGTGAAGAATTCATTAATGGTCTCGAAATTCTCAGGACTAAGGGCAATCAATTCATTCTCTAATTGAAAAGCCCTAAGCTCGTCCTGCTTGCCCAATAGTGTTTCAAGTTGCTCCCATATAGCTTTTGGAGTCTTCAATCTGCTGAGATGGAAGTGAAGATCTTTGGAGATGGAGAGACAAAAAAGACCATAAGCTTCATCAAGCTTGTTGTAGTGTTTGGTTCTATCTGACAAGGTGTTTGGCTCCAATTCAAGACCAAGAGTGACTCGGTAGTAACCTTTTGAATGTAATATGATCTCCATATCATCTTTCCAATCAAAATAATTGAATGGGGTGAGGATAGTCTTTGAAGAAGAGTATTCCATTGCTAGGAGCGAGTGCACACTGATGTAGAGAAGCTTGCAAGGGCAGAGTAGCGAATGCAAATGATGGAGACAATAACCTACAAATCACAATAAACCAAGAACAATGAGGTTGAACAATCCACCCTTTTAGAGTTGCATCACACCTGGGATTGGAGATCAAACAATGTTGAATGGGTCCAATGTATCAGATCCAGGATTTATGTGGAAACTCAAGCTTCTGGAGTGGTATTGGATGTATTTTCAAGCTTTGCATGCACAGGAGCGAATGCCCTTGAGATCTTTCATGCCAAAACTTTTTGTAATTTTTGAGCAATTCACTCAAATCTTCTTATAGAAACACCTGTAGAAAAGAGATCTTGTCCCTGCAATGGCTCTGATACCATGTAAAATTAGTCACAGCAGATCTAATGAACAAGTAAATCAATCATAACAAATGAACATAGAAAATAAGGTGTAAAACTGTGTAAAACATGCATAGTGCTCAATATCCCAATGAGGGTGAATAATTACAATACAATACAGTAACAATGACTGAGCAATTCGAATTGCCTAAGGAGGTCATTCGAATCACTGAATGGAGTAGCTTGACTCCAACTAGGAGTCCTCATCATCAATCAGTGATGGTCATCAATGCACAAGAACCAGTCATCCAGGTGTCAATCTGAGTCTAACTGAGTGTAACATGTGTAACTGAAGTCTGTAGCACTGATATAGGGAAGTGGGCTCAGTGGAGGGCACATGGGAGGCTAACTGAAGTCAGAACAAGTCATCTAGTCAATCTGGAGGTCCAACGGAAGTGAAACAGTCAGTCGGGAGTGAAACTAGCCTCAAATCAGGGAGAATCGGAGCTAACTGAGTGTAACTGAAGTGGAACTGCAGTGGTAGGTGAAGAAGTGCACCCTTCTCTGGCAGTAGGTGAGAAGTGGGCGCCTTCCTGACTAGGAGGGCTAAAAATCTGAAGTAAGTGGCTCCCAGGTGATAGAATAAGGTGGCTAAGGTGCTAGAGGCATCAACCTGGTGACTGGGATGCATGCAAAGTGCATGCAAACCCTAGAATTTGCATGCAAACCCTAATTGCATGCAAGATCCTGAAAAAGATGATGTGGATATCCGAACAAACATGAGAATGTAGAACATAAACTATGAAATATTTTAAAGTTGTAATCATGGCATAGGCTTGTTTTTCCATAATATTGTACTTGATCTCAGCATCTCTGAGAGCTCTGCTGAAGAAAGCTATGGGTTCCTCATCTCCTTCTTGATTTTTCTGTAGAAGTACTCCAGCTATAGAATGCTCTGAGGCAAAGGAAAACATAAGAAATTCATTTTCAAAATCAGGACTGATTAGCACAGGTACTTCAAAAATTGTCTTCTTTATGTCTCCAAATGCTTGCTTGGATTCAACGGTCCATCTGATCTGATTATCCTTTTTAAGCATGTTTGTAATTGATTTCATGATCTCTGCAAAGTTGGGGATAAATCTTCTTAAAAAATTTACTCTGCCAAGGAAAGATTGGACTTCCTTTTACTCCCGGGGAGCTCAATTTTATGTATGGTGTCAACTATGTCTGGGTCAATTTTAATTCCCTCTTTAGATAATATATGACCCAACAACTTGCCTTCTTGCATGGAAAAGTTTGACTTCTTAGGGTTCAGAGAAATCCCAAACTTTCTACATTTTAAAAATACTTGGTGTAGATGTTTCAAATGTTCTACATCAGACTTGGAATACATAGTAATATCATCCATATATATAACCACGAACTTATCTCTTTCTTCTGTAAAATCTATATCCATAGCTCTCTGAAATGTGGCTCCTACATTGAGTAGACCAAAGGGAATTTTAGCATACATGAAAGTTCCCCAAGGCGTGGTGAATGATGTTTTTTCTTGATTTTCTGGTAACAATTTTACCTGATTATACCCTGAAAATCCATCCAACATGGAAATTCTTGCTGCCCCTACAACTTTCTGCAAAATATGATCCATTTTGGGCAGGGGATAGTTGTCTTTTAGGGACACTTCGTTTAGATTTCTGAAATCTATACATAGTTTGATTTCTCCATTTTTCTTTCTTACTGGGACTATGTTGGCTACCCACTTTGAGAATCTTAATGAGACTATGATTTTGGCTTCATATAGTCTCTTCACTTCCTTTTCTATGAGAGGAAGTAGCATAGGGTTCATTCTTCTTAGCTTCTGCTTGAATGGTTATTCACCTATCTTTATTGCTATGGTGTGTTGTATGATAGATGTATCATATTCCTTTAAGTCTTCATAACACCATGCAAAGACATCAGAAAATTTTCTCATTAAGTCAACATAATCAACCTTGGTACCTAGGGTTAGGGATTTATATAGATTGATAATCTTGGGTTCCTCATCATCCCCAATGTTGCAGTCTTCTAATTCACTATGGTTTGGAACAACTTTAGGGTTTTGGGACACATCATTTTCATCAAAGAGCTTTCCTAATGACACTAACTCTTTGGGGATATAGTTGTTTTTCAAATGAAGGATCTCTTTCTCTCCCAACGTTGTGAGGAACTCTGTTGGATCAGGTTCCCATTCTTCATTTACACAGTTTTCTTGATCAATATGGGTATTGGAAAACTCCTCTGTCATCTCTATAAATTTCTTTATATGTTGATCATCTTCAAAGATTTGTCAATGTCTAGTATTGTTAGGGATAGAAGGCCTATGCTTTATATTGATCCTATAGGTTCTAGTGGGATAAAAAGGGACTTGGAATTTGCTAGCAGAGCTAGACAAGGTATATGTTGTTGTGTTTTGCTCTCTAGGGATGAAGGAAATACTGTGTTCTGTAAAGAAGTTATTGAACATGTCCCAAACAGCATTCTGGTAGGCTCTCATTTTCGTATGCTTGGTCTCATAAACCCCATTTACTTGTTGGATTATCAGTTCTGCATCCCCATGAACTTTTATCTTTTTGGCTTTCAGATCCTTAAGCGTATTCAACCCTAACAGTAAAGCTTCATATTCGGCCACGTTGTTTGAGCAGTCAAACATCAATTTAAAGGAATGTAACCTAGAGCATCTATTTCCTTGATATGGGGGCATGATCCATACCCCCACTCTTTCTCCTTCCTTGTTCACGGCCCCATCGAATCTCATAATCCAGAGGCCTTCTTTTTGGGCTGCGGTTGTAGCTTCGGGTCCCATTTATAACTTCTCATCGCTGCCCTTTTCTACCTGTTGACCGATGTCTTGTTTGCTCCCAAAGCTGCCAACGCATTGCATGTCTTTCTCGTTGTTAAACCCATCATTTGTTTTAGGGAGGTTAGCGACTTTCAAATCGTTTTCTCCTAAAGCAAGGTTGTAACAGAAAATTGAAGAGCCTATATCAGTGTCTATAGAAAATATGGATTGATTTTCAGGTTTACTTTTACTGCTTACTACATAGGACAACCTTTGTTCTCTATATAGTCTTATGTTTTCTCCAAAAATAGGGATGGTGGAATAGGACATATCCATCTGCAGTGTTCCTTTGAGTTCATATGCCCAAGATCTTGATAACAACATCCCAAATTTGGGTGGAATGTCTGCCACTACTACACCCATTACCACATTCTTCTGAGGGATCTATGTCAATGATACAACCATGTCTTTGATCAACTCCAAGCATTGTACTTTTCTGGAATCAAAAGAGAATAAATCTTTATAAGGTTTGGTTATTTCTAGTCCTATCATTTCTACCAATGATTTTGGCATGAGGTTATGTGAGGCTCCAGAATCTAACATAGCATTGTGTAGTATGTGTCCATGTATGTTTAGACTCACATAAAAGGGTGGAACAACATCTTCTTGAGATCTTTCAACATGGGGGGAAAATAGAAGGGTGGGATTATCATCATGTAAATTCAGAGTATATGGTTGCTTTCCCTCTTCTCCCTTCATTATTTCCAAAATCATATTCTTATACTTTGTATTTTTTAACAACTCATTGAAGGGGATTGAGATCTTTATCTTAGACATTTCATTTTCAAATTTGAATACATAATGAGTCTTCTCTAATGTTTTCACATTACTCTCATCCTTCCTTTCTGGGATTCTTTTAGGAGTTTCAACATTCTTTTTAGTTTTTTTATCAGAGGTAACAGGATTTGGATCACCCTTCCTAGGGGTTTCTTTTTTCTATTGCTGAGAAGTAGATGGATCGGAAGTAGCCTTTCCTTGGTCTACTGTTACTTTTCTATTCCTCAAATTATGTTGTCTCTGAAATTAAAAAATTGCATTTTGGAAACCTCTTTGATATTGTTCAGACTCTGACTCTTCTAGGCTTCCATCTAACTGCAAAGATGATTGATCATGTTCTTCTTTAGTTAAATAGAACTAGGGCTCCATCTGATCAAAGAGGTGGATCTGATCTTCAGGATGTCCATCTTCCTCTTCTTCATCTATCAGGTTTTCAGCAAAAGGTGGTCTAATTGGTTGATTTTATGCATTCCTAGGGTATCTTAGCTCTTTTGGTCTTCCCTGTGGGGCATGGGGTCTTCTATAATTGGCATTTTGGGCTTGAGGCTCAGGTTTTTCTCTGGCAGGAGGCCTGTTATAAAGGGAGATCATATCCACCATTTTTTCCAAAGTTCTCATCATCTTCTCAAACCCGGTGTCAATAGATTGGGAAGTGGAAGGTTGGCCTATCTCATTGAATCTCTTTTTCTCAGTTTCAGTTATGTGCTTTATTTTTCCTGAGGCCATCATATTAGCTTCTATTCCACAGCATCTTTCAACATATCGGGTAAGGTAGCATATCTCATTTCTCTTAACATGAGAGAAAATTCATTGTCAAAATAACTAGCATAGTGAATTTTGGCTGCACCCACAGGGGGTTTGATGTCCACGGGGATAGAATTGTACATTTTCATGAACCTGGCTGAAAATTATTGGACAGTCTCAACATTAATTTTCTTTGTGTTTTCATATTGAGTGAGGATTTGGAGAGGATTTTGTTTATCCTGCCATCTAGCCAGGAAATCTTGTTCCAACCTCTCATAGGTAGCAATACCTCCATTTGGAAGGGGTTTGAACCATTTATTTACTTCCCCTGAAAAAATTTGGGCAAATAACCTAATCTTGACATCATCTTCATCTATCTCCTTCGGATCTATGAAGTTAGTAAAATGATCCACATGTTGTTGTGCAGTACTACTCCCTTCCCCATCATATTTCATGAGACGTTGGGAATATCCCACAGGTAGATCATGGAGATTGGCAAGGAGGGCTAAAGGGGAAAATTTGGCAGCCATTGCTCTTAGGGTTTGCTTGGAAACAGGAGGAGTATTTGAAATAGGTTTGGAAGTAGGGGTAGGTATTACAGTAGTGTGACTTGTAGTAGCAGGAGGGGTGATCAGAACCTTAGTGATTTTACTGGCTGCTTTAGTGAAGAGGAACGGGTCACTGCTTTCTTCTTTGACTTGTAAACTCTCCCACAAAGCACTCAAACAGTGTGTTTGGAACCTTTTCTAATCAAACAGGGATTCTTTTAGATCTGTCTCAAATTTAGACCTAAATAGGGAATTCTCAAACTTTAAATCAAAAGAGACAGTCTCTATAGCCTGTGCCCCTTCTTTAGGTAAAGAAAAAGATCTAGTTAATGGGGGAATACCTGTTTTTTCTTTCTTTGCTTTCCGGATGATCTTTTCTGGATATGATACAAACTGTGTTGGTTCATGATATGGCTGACTTCTAGTAGGTATCCTTCGGGAAGCTAGAATTATTTCAAGAAACTACCAAGTGTCTCTTGTGGGACTAAAAATTTGAATATTGGAGTCGTCGGGGCAAATATCACAACCTTTATGTATCTGATCTTTTGTTTTCCCTCGGAGATCTGATTTGATTCCTTGTAATTATTTTTCTGGGGTAAAGAAGTTCTATGTTCCCCAGTATGGTCGCCAGATGTTATCACTCAGGATTCTTCTAGGTTGTGGTAGAAAGGATCAGTGAGGTAACTATTTCAACTACACTCTTGCGGATGGAAACTAGCCTTTCCAAACACAAAGAGGGATCTCTCTCACAACTCTTTCAGCATGCAAAATATTATTTGAATTGGTTGGTTGTGTATTAAATGGTGGTGGCTAGACCTTCAGTTAAAAGGTATTAGGGATTTCAATTGGTTGGGTTGAGGATAAGTATATCATAGGGCATGGAGTCAAACTTTTCAATAGTGTTTATGCCACAGATGACCGATAGAACTATAATCTTAAGGGAAGAGGCAAGATAAATGAGGTTTTTTCAAGTCAAAGAGATATGTAGCAGATGATAGCAAAAAGGGAATCAAGATCCATCACAGAATTATAGCATTAAGAATGAATTCTAACTTGCAATTTCATAAAGAAAGGGTGGAGTAATCTAATCATATGAATCTGAAGCATCAAATGATGAATTTCAGACCATGTAACATTGATTTAGACACTTATAAGAAGACAGTCAATGAGAAATATTAGTAGGGAAAATGTGCATAGGAATTACAGACATCAAAACACTCACTTCAAGAATCTCTACTCCAAGATAAAGTATTTTCATTAATAAAATCGATGGGTTCCATTACATACCCAGATTTTTCTTATATGAAAATCCCAACCCTTGGGTCTTATTCAAAACCTGCCTTTATAGGCTTACAAAAAATGAAAACCTTCTTGACTACTTCATCCGCATGTGGTTGTTTATTAAATTCACAAGTACAACTATTTGTAAAACACCAGACCTAACTATCAGTCTTATAGACTATTTATTCAAAATAATAATAAATTGGAAGTGATGAGGTCGTCTTCTTTCCTCACGCTAAGTTGCTCGAACCAACTACTTCTTGATCTGGATATGTGCCGATGGGAAACTCCAGTGTGCTGCTAGTACAAACTTAGACTGTCAAAACTACCTATTGTCCTTCTGATCGAGGCTTTTTCGGTTGATTTGCAGGGTTGGCGTATTGTGCCTTTATTTTTCCTTCGGAACGACTCCCAGTTGTAGAATAGATCGAGTGTTTTTCCAACCAAATTTTTCATTTTACGCAGCCGCGATTTTTTCTGATAAACCAACTTCAATCCACAAGACACAATTTGCAAAGCCACAGTGCGGGAGTCGGAAGTCAAAACTACCAAACGGACTTCATCAAATTTTGCCTCTGACATCCTCAATCCGCAATGCAGGATTCGGAAAGTCAGGACGTCGATGCACAACTTCCAAAAAATTACCCTTCCAACTTCCGCAATCCGTAATCCGAAATGCGGGTGTCGAAAAGTCAGAATACCAATTGCACAGTTTCGAATGAAGCACACTTCCGCAATCCACAATCCGCAATGTGGGACTCGAAACTCTGGAACTCAAATTCTAAACCCTGAAGAAATCACAACTCCGCAATCCATAGTCCGCAATGCGGGACTCGGATATCGAAAACTCAAATTCTCAACCCTGAAGAAATCACACCTTCGCAATCCGCAATCCGAAATGCAGGAGTCAAAAATTCGGAAACCCTTATGCATAATTCTGATAAAATTGCTCCTCCGACATTCGCACTCTGCAATGTGGATTCGGGAAATTGGAACCTCTGCGGAATCGTTCCATGACCGTCGATTTAGCTCTATTTTCAATCTTGACCATTCAATCTTTTAAGAGTGAAAGACCTCCCTTTTACAATATTTTCACTAGGGCTTGCTCATCTGGTCCAAAAGGGTTAATACTTAGCCATTTTTGGGAGTTTTTTTCCTCTTATTTTGGAATAAAAATTAGTGGGCAGGCTTGAGATTTCGGTGGGCATGGTGCCATTTCCTTCCCCTGTGGGATTTTTATTAGGGGTGTTAACAAAATAGATCAGGTTGTATTTTCAAAATACGATGTCAGTGATTCTGTAAAATTTCCAGAACTTGTCAAGACTGAGTATATGGAAAGAAGCGCGTCAAGTGAAATGGTGCTCCAAGAATGGGCCATTGGATTATCTAAGTCTGGAATACTGAATCTACTAGATATTCCCTTCTTTAGAAAAAATCCATATGCAAGAATGTGTGTAAAATTATTCTTATCGCAAGTGCATGGCGGATACCTGTGGCTCAACAAAGGAATATATATCGATGTCGAGATTATTGAATCAATCACTAGTCTACTTGCCACAAGAGAAGATGTAAGCCTTCTCTTTGAAAAACATCATGAGAAAGCACTTGGAAAAAGGATTGCTAAAGAATATGAGACTCTAGGGGAAGGTAGAAGTTTTTCCATTGCGCAGATCAAGGATTTCTCTGTAAGATTCCTTGTTAATATACTTGCTTGAAAATTATTTCGAAAGGCGCTTCATGATCATGTCTCAACGGAAATCATCGCAGCTGTAGAAAAGTGTGTGAAAGGTGTTCAGATGAATTGATCAACATTTCTGCTAAATGATTTCCTTGAGGACTGTCTAGAAGCTCAAGAGAAAGGTAATCATTTTCGATACACCTGGCTACTAATTTGCATTGCATTTGTTGGATGGAAGGAACTGGAAAGAAGCCAATTCTCTAATAGAAATAGAAGACCCTTTTGGGGGGCTAAGTTTTCAAATATGTGGTTCTCTATAAATGGACGAAGACAGGAGCAGAATGATATCAATTTTTGTGTCTACTATGAAGAAATTAGACATATTCTACAAGAAACCCCTAAGATATGGCCTCACATAGTTAAGGAATAATGAGTTTCAATATTGGGATGCATTACACCTATGTTCATGCCAAGAGAGACCCTAACAAGTGGTGGCTTCCTATCAAGTTCATGTGTACAGAAAATGATATTGTGCAGATAGTCCAGGAATGAGATGCAAAGCGGAGAAGACCTCTGACGGAAGAAGAAGAGGCTATGCAGAATAGTAATGCAATTCCCATAGTGGAAGAGACGTCCATTCCTCCTAAGTCCACTCAGTAGTCTGTGCCCACTGAAAAGATAAAAGAATCTATGCATCCAGAGGTGTTGGCAAGAAAGAAAAGAAAAGCTATCAAACCTAACCCAATTTGTACTTTTACCACATATGACTTTGACATAATAAGCATAGAGATCAGAAATTCCATAGAAGAAGCCATAGAGCATGTAGCCACAAAAGTGGATGTTGAATAACTTGCAACCCAAAAAGTAGAAATCATGCTGAAGATGGATGACAAATTTGCATATCTACAACAACAATACAGACTTCCAGAGAAAGCAAGAATAGTGAACCTCATCCAAGTAACTCGCAGTCACACTCAAATGAGAAGAAGAATGAAACGTTTCCACATCAAAGCATGAAGATCTCGTTTGCAACATTGGGACTCTCCACTTAGGAGGCACAAAATTCGGTAAGCTATGCAGAATTGTCTTTGGCATTTTTATCTATGAATGAATTGCATGAGTTACACACATCTGCTACACAAGAAATTAGAATGAGATATGAAGCCACTATATCATATTGGCACAAAAATCAAAATGAAAGGGAATCGTTGCAGGACAAATGCCTGAGGTTGAAGGCAGAAAACGAAAAGACTGTGCAGAGGACAACAAATCTGGAAAGAGAAGCAAAAGAAGTTGTCACAAGAAGTCATAATCTGAGACAAGAAGTAAAAGAGGTAAGGAAAAATACCTCAAGATTACAAAGAGCGGTATAATAAGTGTTCAATTTGCTTCCAGAAGTTCAAGAAATCAAGGACACTTCTCTAGAAGGAAGATTGCTCAAAGTAAGTGAAGTTATTTAGGGGTTGTAAACAAAAATCGAAGAACTATCACAAACACCTGCAACACCTCCAAAAATCAAAGTAAAACGTGAAAAAATGCTTGAGAGAGCCAACATTGCATTTGAGAACATCAAAGTTCTAGATTTAAAGTGCGCAAGGCTGCACGAATAAAGTGCTCAGATATGGACAAATCTAATTGAAAATGAGAAGCTAAAAGAGGTAGAGAATAAGTTTCCCAATGCACTAGAAACATAGCAAAATATTCATGAAAGCTTGGTTAATTTGTCAACTACTAAGAAATAGGATAAAATGAAGAAGTTTAAAGTCCTGCAGCTGGAAACAAACATGTTTAGGGATGAACACAAGGGTCTGATGGAAAGGCTAGGACCTCTTCAGGAAGAAGCATTCATTCTAACAGAATCATTTCCACAATTACAAAAGAAAATAAAAGGGACAATTAGTGATTGCATAGAATCCCTTGAGTCAGTTTCTGATCAAGTAGAAGCAACTCTGGTGGCTAAAGAGAAAGATTTGAAAGAAAAAGTTGTTGTCACAAAGACAAGTCTACAAAAAATCAAAACTTCAGTTTAATCGTACTAACAGCAAGAACATTGAAGCATGGAAACAGGGGGATTCATCCCTGAAAATAGTTGAGGTAGAAGCCAACGCAAAAATAACACAAAAGGAGAATCTACATTGCGCAATTAATGGCACCTCTTCGCCATTGATGTCAAAGGGGGAGAAATGCATGAAGCTGACAAAACAGTTGGGAGTACTGACAGAACAGCTGGGAGTAATGCATGAAGTTGGTTATACATCAACATAGAGGTAATTGCAGAAACAACAAAAAATGTGAAATAGTGTGAAATAGATCACTTGAATAAATAGCATAAAGATGACTATACATATGGTCTGCGCAGAAGTAACAGAAAGAAGAAGAAGTATTGACAACAGAAAGCGCAGAAGTCAAAAATCCCAGAGCACGTAAGGGGGAGCACTACGAAAAGTATAGATGAATCATACAATTCAAAGAAGATCATACACATCTTCATAAGGTGTTGACATCAATGCCAAAGGGGGATACTGTTGAACTTTGGTTGTCATTGATATCAACTAATGTCAAAGAGGATGTCAATAGATTAAGTTTGAGACATTGATATCAACTGATGTCAAAATGGATACAGCATTCCTATGCCAACTTAAAGAAGTATATGGAGAAGCCACTTTGAATAAGTAAATGAACAAGATGGTCAAGGACATGGATGCCAGTGTGAAGAAGTATATCGAGAAGTTGCATCCAGTTTGAAGATGTTTGTCCAAGGTACATCATGCAAATCCAGTTCAAATAATCACATAAGCAATATATCCCACTACATGTGGTACCAACGCAAATATCAAGTCCACCCATTCATACTCTCTCAAGGAAGCAGTCAAAGAACTGGTTGGACAAAGGTACATGTGCACAAGCAGCCAAGGAATTAGTTAAGCAAAGATACAAGTGTGCAAGCATGTTGAAAGAAGACTCTGAAATGTGCAAGCAATGCTTGGTCAAAGATCAGGAGTGCACAAACAGCAAGAAACTGAATAGTTCTGAAAGCGCACAAGTCCCAGACGTAATGGTACTGCAAGGTTCAAAGTCCCACCAAGTAGAAATCAGTTTATGTGCATATTCTGCAAAGCATTGATACATCAGGAGCGCAACACCCACAAGGGATGGTATGGCAAGGGTCAAAGACGCATCTAGTTGAAGAGCGAGGATGCACACATACCTCAAAGCAATGGTACATCAAGATCGCAAGAGTACACCACTAAGGTGTAAGTCCCACTAAGTCGTGGACCATGGATGCGCAAGACCCACAAAGGATGACACATCAGCGACACAGAAGATGACATGTGGTAAAAGAACAATCCGTGAATTATGGAAGAAGGGATGCCACACCCAGCTTGTGGACATACAATCCTTGCAAGACATGTATAAATAGAGATGCAAGTTGGAGATTTGAAGTAAGCTCAATGGCGAGATTATAGATCTTTAGTTGAAAAATACAGATTTATATTCGAGGCATCAAGGGCTCGAGGACATAACAGTATGATCTAGCGAGGATCCAAGTGCACACATACAGAGGAATGATACAGTTGATGGTCCGCAGAATGATGTTGTATATCTGTGACGGATGTGCAAATACTGAAAGGCAGAAACACAGAAGTATGTGCAACTGTGTAAAGATTGAATGACATGATTGTAGACATCGCGCAGACAGTCACATATGTTGTAAATAAAAAAGTAGCACATAAATATAACCGAAGTATATCAGATGATGCGCAGATGTTTATTTGATGCATGAATATTGAAGTGAAGTGTGTGAAGTTGAGAAGTCCATCTGATGCGTGACGACATAGCAGCAGCAAGATCCAATAAGCGCATCATGATGAGGATGATCTGAGACAAGTGCATTAAACTGAAAGGACAAATTGATTGATGCAAGATATGTCGCAGATTGTTTAAAATACTATGGCACTTAAATAGAACGGACACGTTAGTTAGTGCGCAGTTCCATCTGTTACTAGTGCATTATCTCAAAGCAACAAACTATCAATTGAAAACACAATATCAGTTGGTAAATGCAGTTGCACAATAGCATATCAACAAAGCATACATTGGGGCAGACTACATAATTAGCAAGCACACAATACATGAAGTAAGACATCAACAGAACTGTAGAATTGAGAGGAATGACAAGTCAAGTGATGTCTGCAGCACAATGACAATGAATGCTCTGCATACGAGGATAGCGCATATCAGAAGTAGTATCAGAATATCATAAGAGTGCGTGAGTTGGAAGGTCAATAAGTCTGAATCTCATATTGGATATCCGGGCAACGGGACGAGGCAAGGAGAAAGGAGGTTGTAGCCTCCTTCCAGTTGGTGCTAGAGAAACACAGGGAGTTGGAGCTTCCTTCAAGTTGGTGCCTGTAAACTAGGGGGTCGATGCCTCCTTCCAGTTGGTGCTGGTAAATATAGGAAGTTGGTGCTTCCTTGAATGTATTGTTTTCATTACAAAATATATTTATGTTGTTTTCTCCCAATTGGGTTTCCACGTCAAAATAATTGGATTGTGTGTTCTTTGTCTTGGTGCATATATGGTAAAAACTGTCGATAACCGTGTCAATACAGATTCACCCACCCGCTCAGTATTAAATTGATTTCAACACTAAGGACAACATAAAATAGTCAATGATTATCTTTCTCCCT
This sequence comes from Larix kaempferi, assembly GCA_027924585.1. Taxonomy (NCBI): domain Eukaryota; kingdom Viridiplantae; phylum Streptophyta; class Pinopsida; order Pinales; family Pinaceae; genus Larix; species Larix kaempferi. The sequence continues at coordinate 14,655,455 of BSBM01000257.1, read as the reverse complement.
TGTGTTCCTTTTAGGAAAGCATTCGACATGGCATTCATTGATAAAAAAACATTTTTGCATGTGCTTTGTAAAATCAACCTCTATGTCATCTTTATTCATGCTTCCATACCCATAACATAACTAATCATATTAAAAATGGTTTTTTGCATGTGCTTTGTGCAATCAATCTTTGTGTCAATCTTTATTCATGCTTCCATATCCTAAACATAACCAATCATATATGTTTAAGTGGCCCTCTGATTTCCTTCAGATATGTGTCATGGAATTGGATCAACCATGCATATATCTATATGGAAAGCATTGAGTATAAACAAAAAACTTGGAAAAAAAAATATGTAAACACAGTGACATATGTAAACTGCTAACAATGTTGTAAGCATGTAAATACACAAACTCAATCAATAATGTAAAAAAGATAAAAGATAATCGATAGTAAATACACAAACTCAATCAATAATGTAAAAGGGATAAAAGATAATCGATAATTAATGTTCCTTTGATGTATATACCCCTATATCTTTAAGTAAACATGCACATAGAATCATCATTTATAACCACTAAACTTAGAAAACAAAATGTGCAATATTCTACAATCTCCCTTTTGTGCATTAAAGAAGGTACTTGTTGTATTCTGAAGGCTCATGTGGTTACCATAGATACATTACATGATATAAGCAAGCATACACAATGATACTGATACAAGAGACGAGACAGATAGAGAGAACACAAGCCTTTATATTAACCAGCAAGAGCATAATACAGTCATAGAACCAATCTAACCAATACATCGGCTCAACAGCATATATATATATACTAACCGACCGACCGACCTATACTAGTCGACGCGACATGTAACCATATGCTTCAGAGTGGTCGGCTGGAGGGCCTAGTCGACAGGCCGACCTAGGCCCCTCCAACATCTCCCCCACCTCAAAATATTTCTTCGTCCCGAAGAAACAGAGAGATCAAAATACAAAAAGAATCATTAAGACGGTTATGAAGAAGATAAGCTGGAGCTGGAAACGTCAGATATTTGTAGATAGGCTTCAAGAATAACTTCGGCAGAAATAGAGAAATGGTGCTGGAACTCTTCCCAAGCGCGCAGCAAATTGTGGATGTCGACAGTCAACATCGTGAGCTTCGACAAGTTTTCCATCTTGTCGTGGGTGGATATAGCCTGTAATGGATCATGTCAGGTCCAAACACAGTGATTGTTTCATGGGTAGCAGCAAGTAAGTGTCGAAGTCGGGGCTAAATATCTTCAAGTTTATTGAGGCCGCAGCGTGCTTGAGATATCCACTGTGTTTCATGTTTTTCTAATTTGTCTAGTTTTTTTATTTTCCATGATGATCTGACTATCAATTCTTTCAATAAGTGCTTCTTTTGCAGTCAAGCGTTGTCGATGAAGTGTGCCTAACAGTGTCCTTGTCTTTTGTAGTTCTTTGTAAACTTCACCATAATGTACATACCAGTTGTTTAGTACTTTAGCAAGTTTTGCTGCTTGAATAGCATACTGCTTGAGTAGATTGAGAGCTTCTATAAAAGCTGTAAACTAATTTTCCATGAGGGAAGCTACCTCGACAGCCTAGTCCTATTGTTTCTTGAGAAGCTCGGATTGTATCCTCGACATGACAGATTCAAATAGCTGATATGCTCTGTCAAGAGGTGATGTCATGTCGGAATTTGCTGGAAGTGTGATGACTTACTGAGCTAACTCTTCACACTTAGCGAGAAACATAGTCCTTTCTTCCTGTAGCTGAAGTAACTAGTCTTCAGATTCCTGTCGGCGATATCTTTGTGCTCTTAAGACTACATCTTCTAGTAAATCAAGCTCTTCTTATGATGCCAACTGTGGCTGATAGCTAGCAGTAGCTCCAACTTGATCTAAGTAGAATGAGAGAGTGTTGTCGAATTGACCTTGATGCGCTTGCTGTGTTTGTAGTTGTTGTTGAATTTCTTTTTTTTTACGCTTCTTTTCTTTATGTTTCTTCCGGCTGCTTTTCTCTTTTTCTTTGTCTTTACTTAGGATTTGTTGTTCTGGCCCCTTCTCTTTGTCGGCTACTGCTGTATGTATGTCGATGGCTGCTTGTGTGCTAGCAACAGCTTGTTCTACCTGGACTTGTATACTTGGTTTTGCTTCTATGGTAGCTGGATTTTCATGTTCAATAGTTCCGGTACTTAGTGGAATTTTTGCTGGTATGCTGGATGTATCCATATTGCTCGTACTAATGTCTAGAACATTGGTTTTCTCTGGTGGTTATGTCGTATCGGCTGCAAACTCTTGAGTTGCGGCTGGTTCCTTGGCTTGAGCGGAAGTGGCTTCAACTGCTTCTGTCATGATTGTTTCTTTGTTATGCTGTTGTGTTACCGAACTAGACTTGGATCCGTCGACAGGGAGACTCGAATGACTTGTCGGGAATGATGGTGGGTCGACTGATGTCGTAAGTGGACTCAATGAAGTGGTACTGTCGAACAGACCCGGACCAACTGGACTTAACTCAATTGTAGACTCGACGTGGGGAATGATGACTTGGGGGGATTTTTCACTTCAATCGACTGCAGGTCGAGGTGGACTCATTTTTTGTGGTAATGAAGTGACTGGGAGAGGGGTATAGATAGTTGTTTGCTGTGAATAAACTAGACCTAAAGGGTCGGGGTTTCTGATATTATGGATATTTTTGTGACTGACAACTTCTGGTACTGTCGATGATAAGGGTAAATTGTTGATTTGAATGGTGTCGGGGGGAGATAGGTTAACCGGGACGGTGGTCGGGAATGCAAAGACTGGTTGTTGAATGGCCATCTCACGTCAGTTGGGACATAGTGTCGAAAGGTTTGCAATAAACGTACTCAAAGCAGCATTTGCTGGGTTAATCGGAGTAGGTAAAGCTAAAGGAGTGGTTTCTTCTTCTACTGTGGTTGGGGAAGAAGGGGGAGTAAGAATGGTTAGGTCGACATGGGGTTCAACCAAAATTTTGGGTTTTTTAACAAGAATTCTAGAAGGCGGGTACTTATCTGTTTCTAGAAATTTTCTGAACTGGTCTTCGACAGGTAATTTATTCTTGGCTGCATCTTCGATAATCTGAGTTGCGGTGTTGTACAATTCGATCTCGTCTTCCTCCGTAGGTTCTTGAAAGGTTACCTTTCTTTTTCCTTTCCCTTGAGTCGGTATCACCTTGTTCTGTCGGGCTGTAAGTAGTTCAGCTACTACCTTTTGTATATTGTCGACCGTCAAAAGATGTTCTGGATTGTCGGAATCTGTACTATTGTTCGACTGCTCGGCGGCTTCTATTGATTCTTTATGTGGAGCCATTGTGAGTGCTACTACCTTGGGATTAGGTACCGATTCGGGCTGATATGTGAAGGTATTCATGTATAACCAGCTTTCATATGCTTCTTCCTGTTCCGTATCTAACAAGGGTTCAACATATGTGAGGTCAACTTTTCAGGCAAGGGCTGGAATTGCCAGTACTTCATTGGATTGACAACTCAACTCCATGAAAATTTCATTTACTGATGGATAATAGTCGAGGAGTTTAGCCTGACCTACTGCACCTTCCATGTACCAAACCGTTGTATCATCCAAATAAAGTTGGATGTGTGCTGTCAGGGGTATACTTCGTCGAACATTCTATGGTACTCTCCATCTTGTCGCTATTGTCTTTAGGTCTATAAACCATGCTTCCAGCCAAAGTTTAACCGTCAGTGGACCATGTCGTCTTACTCCTAGAGCGAAACAACGAAAATTCTCCATAAGGACAATTCGATCTTGCGAAAAATCCTTGTTTCCTTTTGGGCGCAAGTGGGTCATAGCAATCCATATAAGCCCAGATGGGTAACGGATGTTGGTCCCTTCCTCTTGGCACTTGTGGCATGTGTACTTGATTATGTCGGCCAAGAAGTATGCCCATTTATATACTTTTTTGCACATATCCATATTCTTGACAGCTTCCAACATGTCGGTCTTCAAATCTGATCCCCTTCTTGTCCGTGAAAGTGCATGTGACACAATTTTGGCAACAGTTTTATAGTTACCATATACAATCTGACTCGCAGTTATGCCTCGTGAGTTCTTTCCGGCAGGAGTATCGACAAATTCATCGACCAAGTCCGCTCTTGAACTTGTCAGTACTATATCTCCCTTATGTGATAACCCGGTTATCTTGTGGATAAGTGCTCAATTGATGTCGACTGGAACATCAAAATAAAGCTTGCCATTGTGATACCTACTAACAATGAATTGTATGATGATTTCTTTAAGTCCTCCAAATTTGTCCAACAGTGAGGCCTTCATATATTGCAAAATTGTGGCTGTCTATATCCGCTGAGCTTCCTCCCTCCAACGGCCATCTAATTCCTTCCCCCGCTCTTCAATGTCCTTCCACGCTCTCTTCAAGGTGGGTTCAAACACTTTTGCATTGTGAATCATCTGGAGTCTTGTTTCCAATGGTGATTGTTCTTTATCTAGTTCTCTAACCGTCGTCGCAGCGGCCCTGGTAGTTGTTAAGGTTTTCCTCGGGGCCATGGCGGATTTAGGGTTCAAGAATGCGAATGTTGCTTCAGTAGGGTCAGGAAGCTCTGTATCTTGGAATTCAAGTTCTCGGCAAAAGATTGTCCAAGAATCCTCGAGCACTGGATTTATAACCAAGTTACTCGGCATGGGTGAACGAGACGTAGAAGCCTGTATTGATGGTTGATTTGATGAAGGTATTAAATTGGGCTGACATGATATCGGCGCCCTGTCAAGTGCATTACTTATGGTGTCGCGAGTATCTTTAGTCTTTATTTCTTTGTCATCGTGATGTCGAAATACCTCGTTTGTTGTTCTATGTCGACGGCCTTCTCTAGATAAGTTTTTTCGGTTCGAACTCCATTGTTTTTGTCGTGCCTGATTTTTCTCTGCAACTCGTCGGCGTTCTTGTTGATGTTTATAATATCGACGGTTATGCACTGAACTTTTTCCTTTGCTCTTTCCATCCTTATTCTGCCAATCTCTCGTCATTCTGCTTTTGTCATGCTTTTTTGTTTACTTGATTGGTTATAGCATTCTCGGTCGGTTACTTCTAACCGTTTTTTTTTTTCGAATGTTCACGACTTGTACCGTTTAAGTCGGGCATCGTTTACTGCTTTGAAAACATTTCCTTGTAGCGTTTTCAGTCAAATTGATCCGTTGGGATTTCATGTTTCGAAAATATAAGGTCCCATCCATTCTGTATGCAACTTCTTCGGTTTCCCTTTTACTCGGCTATTATAGAGGAGTTCCAAGTCTCCAACTGACAGATTCTTCTGTTTGATATTTCTGTCGTGCCACGCTTTCTGTTGTTGTTTTTGGACTTGTTGATGTTCTATCGCCATCTGTCGTATTTCATCTAGCTTCGACAGTTGTAATAGTTGTTCCTGTCGAGCATATTCGACATCAATATGTAAGACTGCTCCAATGGTCGGTGCTTCTTGTCGAAAATGCAATGGGACAACTGCTTCTTGTCCATAGACAAGTGAGAATGGTATCTGACCTGTCGTTCTTTTGTATGTTGTTCTGTATGACCAGAGAACAGTAGGTAATTTATCATCCCAATCGTCTTTATCTGTGTTGCGTATTTTTGTCAGTCCTCTTTTAAGTGTTTTATTGAACAATTCTATGGCACCATTCCACTGAGGGTGGTATGCGGTGCTTATTCTATGATCAACTGCAAATTCCTTGGTCAGTGCATCAATAGTTTTGCATACGAAATGCGTACCTTGGTCACTTATTAATGTTAAAGGGCATCCAAAATGTGTTATGATATTTTCATAAATAAACTTGGCGTCAAATTCGCTTGAACATGTTTCGACCGGTTCTGCTTCTGCCCACTTGGTGACATATTTGACAGCAGTGATGAGATATCGAGCACCTGTTCTCCTCCCCACTAATAGAAATGGTCCAATAAAATCAATAGCCCAAATCTCAAACGTTCGGCTAGGGTTAATTGGAATCAGTGGCATTTCTGTTCCTGGGAACAGTCGACCCATACGCTGACATCTATCACACTTGGATACAAATTCTCGACAGTCTTTATGAACTGTCGACCACCACAGTCCGGCTTGCAGAATTTTTCTAGTTGTTATGTTTGCATGATAATGTCCTCTCGCCGTTCCAGCATGAGCTTCTGCAAGTATATCCTGTCGTTCATGCTCTAGTGCACATCAATGTAATATATCATCCAATCCAAGTTTATAGAGGAATCCATTGATCAGAGTGTAAGGAGCTGCTTTCATCCCCAAGATCTTCCTCTTTTTCTAAGTCATTCCTTCAGGGGCTTTCCCATCCTCGATAAATTGTGCGATTTCTGCAAGTTCTGAAGGGACTACTTCAATATGAGACAAGTGTGCGTCCGGCAAGTCATCTTCGATTCCTGTCGGCTCTTCTCCTTTGTCGACTCTCGACAGGTGGTCTGGTCCAACATTCGCTTTTCCAGGTCGAATAATTACTTCGAATTCAAATTCTTGAAATAGTAATAGCCAACGACATAACCTCCCGTGATGCAATGGTTTATTGACTAAGTATTTTAAAGCTTGATGATATGTATAAAATACACAGGGGTTAGCCAATAAATAATGACGGTATTTCTGCAGTGCAAATACCATACCTAATGCTTCCCTTTCAGTCGTGGAATAATTTCTTTCAGCTTTATTCAATTTCTGACTGTTGAATGCATTAGGGTAATCCATGCCATCTTCTCCAGGTTGTGTTAGAATGGCGCCAACTGCTATTCTAGACACATCAATATGCACATGAAATTTTTTCGACCAATCCGGAAATCGGAGAATGGGTGCTTCAACCATTTTTGTTTTCAACGTGTTAAATGAGATGTCTCATTCCTCCATCCACCTGTAATCTTGATAATATTTTATCAACTCTTTGAGAGGGTAAGTCATATCGAAATAATGTTCGATGAACTTCCTATAATATCCGGTATGACTCAACAGGATCCGCACTTGTTTTGGATTAACTGGAGGTTTTAGGTCGAGGATAATTTTGATCTTTGCATAGTCGACCTTGATTCCTTCTTTGAAAACTACATGGCCTAGTAATATGCTGATAGGTGTCGCGAAAATGCACTTTTTAATGTTCAGCGACAACTGTATCTGCCGACACCGTTCCAACATCAATCGAAGCCATTTTCAATTATCCTTTAGCATTGTATATATTTTCCAATCATCAAAGTAAACAACCATGGTTTTGTAGATATATTCTTGAAATGCTTTGACGACAATTCTTGAAAAGACCGTTGGTGCGTTCTTCAGACCGAAGGGCATGACTTTGTATGCGAATGACCCGAATTCACACACGAATGTTGTCTTTTTTTATCTTCCTTTGCAATAGGTACTTGATTGTACCCCGAGAATCCATCTGTGAAAGAGTAGCACTCATGCCCTACAACTTCACTAATAATTTCATCTGCAAAAGGGTTTGGAAAGGGATCTGTGAGTGTTACCTTGTTCAGCTCACGAAAGTAGACACAGATTCCCAGTCATGTCGGATCTTGTTTCTTTGGCTGAACAACCATCGGGATTTCCCACTCCGACTGATCGATAGGATAGATGATTCCTGCTGCAAGCATCTTATCAATCTCCTTTTTAACAATATCCTTATATTTGTGAGCAAGTTTATAGGGTCTTTTCTTTACTGGCCTGGCATCTGGTTTAATATCAATTTTCATCTCACCCATCTCCTACACAAGACCTTTCAAGTCTTTATAATCTCGAGGAAATACGTCTTGAAATTCTTTGAGGATAGCGGAGATTTCTGTTGTTTGTTCCTCATTCCAGTAATCGCCAATTCTTGCCATTTTCGGTCGGTCATCGTTTGAAATATCTACTTCCTTTGTTTTAATCTTCACGTCCATCCATTCTGGTGCACGACTGTCACTTATCGGCCTTTCACCTTCTTTCATTTGTGTGAATGATGGTGGAAAGTCTTTTTCCGACAACCTTTCGGGTTCATCTTTTTTGACAATCTATGTGCTAAAGATTGTTTTCACGGGTTTCGACATGTTGGGGTGGTCCTGTTTCCATTGAAAACTCTTTTCGACTGATTTCTCCATTTCTAAGCTTCGTCTTGTCGAATGTTGGCTTCCTGTCGACATGTAGTAGGTCGATGCATACTTTGTTGCTTTTCTACAAGTGTTGAAGTTTCTGTCGGCTACAAAAATTCTTTGATACTTTTACTTGCTTCGACCAACTTCTCCTCCTGTGGAGAAAATTGGAAATCCTTAATAAAATTTTCCTTTAAATATTTCCAAATGAAATTTTATCCTCTTGCCTCTTCCATCTTATACCATTTATTGGGTAGATCATCAAGTGTTTTGGGGAAGAGGTGAGGCCATGCTCTTTCATATTTATAGCCCAATTTTCTCCATTCTCTTTCGCAATAGTCGATGTGGACCTCAGGATTGTAAATAGAGGCAGGATTGTAAACAGAGGGATGTCGGCCTAAGTCATCAGTTTCCTTCCTCCAAACCTTTCTATAAAAAATGTTGATGCAGTATTCCAGGTTTAGATTTTTGACTGATGGGTGTCCCACCATCTCGCAAATTGACCAGTAAATGTCTCTACCAGACTTTGTAGTCGGCCTTTCTCTCCAACATGTTTTGATACATGTTCGACATGTACAGCAGGTGAATCACGTTCCTTGTATCTTAATGTCGGATTACCTGATTGCGCACTTCTGTCTGGAATAAGTGTTGGATATGCCCGCATTTTCCATTCAAATATCTTCGGCGTATATGATATAGAGAGACACTTCTTTATTTGCTTCTTTGATATGGCTTCCACCGTCCAGCATTCCTTCGCATGCAAATCATAGTTTTCTATCTGCCAGTCATAGAGTTCTGCATCGGAGTTATATCCGAGTGAAACAGGATCTCCAAGGTGAAGTTCTCCTTGGAAATTTGGTTCGATACGATCTTCATTATTGTCTATATGATAAACCTGTCGGATATCATTATCCGCTTATGCCGGTTCCGACCATGGTTCTCCCTAAGATGGGAAGATTGGTATGATAACCTTCTACCCGTTGCCTTTCAACTTGATGCGACTTTTGTCTAAGGAAATTGAAGCCTTCATCTTTCGCCCCCAAGGTTGACCGACCAAGGCTGGGAAAGAACTCGCGTCATCTTTGAGATTAATGATCTCAAAATCTACTTTGGTCGTGATGCCTTTAATGGAAGTTTCGACTCATTTCCTTACTCCAATCGGCTCAATTAATCCTTGATCTACGAGCTTTAGACAAATGCCTGATTCCTGCAATTGTGTTCGACCGAGTTGGTCCCAGGTATCACGAGTCATGATATTCACTTGGGAGCCAAAATCTAGTATGACTTGTCGTACATGATATCCATTTATGTCGAGTTCGACCAATGGGTCAGCATCATTTTTCTCTTTTTGATTTAGTCGGCAAATGTTTTTAGTTTGTCTTTGCTCGACGTGTTTATATTTCAATTTATGCAACAGGTCGATCATTTTCCCTACAGCTTCATCATTTGAAATTAATATGAACAATTCATTGAGAACTTCCTGTCAGTTTTCTTCAATATCTTCATGTGCTGCTAAGTCACAAAATATATCGGATGCATTTTTGTACACAGATTTTTGTTTCATAGGATTTGGGTAATCCTCTTTATCTACAATTTTACTTATCTGTGGCTTATCTTCACCAATGTGAGTACCTTTCCTAGTTACAATTTGCAATTTTTTTGTACGAAGTACATCATTTTTGGATACACAAGATAAGATATGAACATTCTTTTTATTATTTATTTTCTCAATCATGGTAGGGAAATCCTCTATGTTAACACCCAAAAAGTGATCACTGCCTCATCTACCCCATTACATGACTCATTTGTCCATATTTCTTGCCGTATTTGCCTTCAAAACCCTCAAATCCCATTAAAAAACCTCCAAAAAGCCACAAAACCATCAAAAATGCCTCAAAAAGGCTAAAAAACCCCCTTTCCCTCCAAAAATATCCAAGATTCCTCCAAAATAGCAAAAACCCTCTAAAAAGGGAATATAAAATATAAAATAATGAGGAAAAAGAGGAAAAAAGGGGAAAAAAACCCTATACAACTGACCTAAACCATATGGTTCCCAAAACCATGGGCCAGCACTCCACCACTAAAAACCTATAAATAGGTGATGGAGACCCCTCATTTCATATCCACAATCAAGTATACCCTTACTCTGCCAAAATCTCTCTTGAAACCCTAGCTCACCCTTGAGCTACTTTCACCATTGAGAGCCCCCTTTTGGCCCATTTCCACCATTGGAGAAAGAGAAGGAGCAAAGCTGGAGTTTGGAGCAACCCTCTTGGATCATTGCAAGAACTTCACCAACCTCTACACTTGAGGTAAAATTTTAATACAAAGAAAACCATTTATTATTTCTTGTCTCTTATGTATCATGCACATGTTTAGAATAATTTCCATTTCAATTTATTGTCTTTTAATTACTGTTTATTTGAACTGTTACTAAGGAGTCTCTTCTCCTTAGTAGGTGCTCATTTGCACAAGTTAGGGTGAAAACCCTATCTACAGTTTTGGCGACTCCGCTTGTGTTTTTTCAGAATTTCTAGTTATAATTTTTTAAGTTTTAGACGTTTTAAGTTTCTGCAATATTTTTCTGTTCGGCTATCCCTTTCGGCCGCCGTAAATCGCATCTTTTATCCCCTGCAGTTGCGTTCCGACCGCGTCTTTCAAGCGTTTACCTGCGATCGACCGCGACTCTCACACTATTTCCGGCGACCTGCCGGCCGTTTTCAGTCTGTTACCTGCGATCCAACCACGGCTATAAGCCTGTTTGGGATGGTCCGACTGCAGTTGTTAACCTTTTTTTTGCGTCCCGCCTGCAGCTTTCGGCCATTTTCCCGCAACCTGCGGGCGCATTTCGGTGTTTTTCCTGCGTCCCGCCTGCGGTTTTCGGCCATTTTCCCGCAACCCGCCGGCGCCTTTCGGCGTTTTTCCTGCGTCCCGCCTGCGGCTTTCGGCCATTTTCCCGCAACCCGCCGACACCTTTCGGCGTTTTGCCTGCGTCCCACCTACGGCTTTCGGCCATTTTCCCACAACCTGTCGGCGACTTTCTGCGTTTTTCCTGCGTCCCGACTGCGTTTTCCATCCAAAATCCCGCAACCCGACTGCGACTGTTGAGCTGTTTTCCGCGATCCGACCACCCATATTTGCCAAAAACCCGCGGTCTGTTTTCTGCATTTTTCCCTGTTTTGAACCCAGCACTTTGCTGCACCATTTTCTGCACCAGCACAACCATCTGTCCACCTGCAGCCACACTTCCTTACAACCTTTTTCTGCAGTTTTATTTCTGTTCCATTTACATAATAGTTTTTTTTAATTTTCAACATTTTAAATTGAAAAAAGAAAATTGTGCATTTCAAAGGTTAATTTCTGTCTTGTTATTGCTAGTTAGAAAGTTGCCCACCCTAGTGGCACTTTTTACTTGGGTTCATCATCATCTCACACGCACACACTCTGTCACCTAATTCAAGTGAGCCTTAAAAAGTACTTAACACAACCAACATTCTAACCCCACTTGGGGAACACATAAGAATTTTTGTAGTTAGGTAGGATCGGGGGGATAGGCATCCAAATAACACCCCTCGGTTGCTTACACTTGAGACATAGCTATTGTCCATTAGGGAACCAAAATCCCCTAGTATTTTTTGGCACGGTCACAACCAGTTTATCAGAGGGCCTCTCCCCTAGGAGGGTTGAAGTCGCCAGACTGGTTCCGGAGGCCTGAGTGGAATACCGCAATCCATTAAGTAACCGAAGGATACCTTTCGCAGTTCTCGGGGTATCCCTGTATGGGGGTACTGCGGTAAAAGGACCAAGCGGCAGATTCACCTTTTCTGGACGTGTCATGAACGGAGTATCTTAGTTGCCTTTCTTCTAGGATTGACTACCCGATGTCCCTCCCGGTAGGGGGATATCTTTAGCCACTTGGCTCTCCTATCCATGTTGTCTGAATTGGATTTCATCACCTTGCAGAGGATATGTCTAGTTGAGTCAGAATACTATTTAGTTAGGTGTTTGCATGCTCCCTTACCTCCTTTTGGTCTAGTGAGCCCACTATTTTTATTTCTAGGAAACCTGTTGCTTGTTGGTATTCTGACCATTTCTGTTGATACTCCACTTATTGTAGCACAGCTGTTACAGTAAGTGTTTTGAGTTGGTTGTTGGCCTGAGTGCCATATTTTTTGAGCTCTCCTTCTGCACACTCGGTTGCATTAGGGTTTTTGAGCTATTTTTCACTCAACACAACCCCCAGATATTTGACACCATCTGTCACAATTGAGTCCCCGAGACATTCTCGGCGCCTCAGGGGCGATCCCCCACAGCACGGTTCACTTGACACCACCCGTCATAGACTTAGATCTTCATCACTTGATACCACTCATCATAGATCTCGAGCTTTGTCACTTGACTCCACTCGTCAACGGCATAGAACTCCGTCACCCGATCTAGACGCCCCCTATTTTACCTCTGATTCTGAGGCAGAGTCCGAGAACCCCATTTACACTGCACCAACCAGCCCCATGGCTGGCGTGACTTCCACCCCTTTCTTTGTAGGGACCATTGGTGGAGCATCCACCACTACGCCAGCTACTACACCTCCTTTGGGTGTGCCCTCGATGGGGCCCCCCTCTACCATTCTGATCACTGTACCCATTCCAGCAGCTAGCATTCTGTTAGCCACTCCATCAGTGACTCACACTACACTTGACGGTGCAGGACCGTCCCATACCACTTTCGTTCCTCCACTTGGGGGCAACATCCCAAACTTTGCCCCTCCACTTGGGGGCATTGGCCCCAACATGGTCACACCCACTAGTATGTCACATCCTTCTACTAGTTTTCCATTCATGGCTAGCCTCAACCTTCCTGACCTAGCCAGACTGACTAACGATCCCATCAGACACGACCCTACGTGGCCTCACATGCCCACCAAGCTCCCCTCTGACATCCCTAAGTTTGAGGGAAAGGCAGGTGAGGACCCCAGAACCATATCATGTCCTTCCATCTATGGTGTTCCTCCAACTCCATAGTGGACGACAGTGTCCGCCTCTGTCTGTTACAGCGCACCTTCACTGGCTCTGCAGCTAAGTGGTATATCGAGCAGCCCCATGGGACCCATGCCACCTTTACTTCCCTTGCCTCGACCTTCCTGCAGTTCTTTCAGTTACCTGTCCGCTATGACGCGGGAGTTGAGATCCTATTGTCTTGCAGACAGAACACGACCACCCACATCACTGACCACATTCATGAGTGGCGTCGACGCCGCAGCCTCTGCAAGATCAAGTTAGACGACCGTATCTTCTTATATTGGTTCCTAAAATCCCTCCTTCCTGTCATTGCCAAGGATGTGGCATCCGAACGACCCCAGTCTGAAGAAGAGGCCATCCTCAAAGCCCAGCAATTTGGCCTCATATACGTCCAGTCGGGTTATCTCTATACCATCATACCTGACGCCCCTCACGGCGATTCCTCCCAGCACGATGCACCAGGGGCATCCCATGCCGCAGAAGGCATCATCGACCGTATTGCCTCCCATCCCCAACCATTTTCATAGCACGTCCTAGCCATGGCCCTGACCTTTCACGAGCTACATCACATTCCGGTGCGACCAATTCGTATGCTCCCATGGCACATCACCACCATTCCCATGGACACTCATGTCCACCTCAGTGCTTTGGGCACGCATCCCCGACCTATGCCCCCCCGGTCGCACCACAACCGTATTACCATCCCCAGGCTACACCAGCTCCTGTGACCTCTCAAGCCCAACCTGCTTATTACCCACCTCAGGCAGCCCCTGCGGCCAACCCACAACCTGCTCCGCAGACATATCAACAACCCCCATAAGGTTCAGCACCTGCACAGCCTCCACCTACGTATTATCCACCGCAGCCTGCTCCCGCACCTGCATAACCCCAGAACCCACCTGCTGCCCAAGGGCAAGTATACGCCCAACAAAATCAGTAGCAAAACCAAAACAACCAACGCCAACAGGGCCAGCAAAACCGTGGCAAAGGCCATAACCATGGGAACAACCCTCCTCCAGACCAAGGTGGTCAACCTCCCAATCCCCCAGACAACAATAATGCGGCACCTGCCAACCAAAACCCTGATCGGCCACCCAAGCAGGCCAAAAACCCCAACTTGCGAACTAACCATCCTTATTCTATTTGCGGGGTCTATGGCCACTACACACATGCTTCCCACATTTGGAACGAGCTCGACAACTCTGGGTTGATGATGCCCATCGCCAAGGGCATGCAGCTCCTCAAGCGTCGACCAACCCCCCACCCCCTCAGCAGCCACCTTTGGTACTGCAAAACCCCTTACCAACCCAAGGCGTAGTGAACACTCATCCGTTGGCTCCCCCTCAAGGCAACCCGCCACCACAACAACAGATCACTTATGCCGCTCCTGACCAACTCATGTTCGACTTAGGTACTCAACACTTGTTGATGATGTCATCCACTAATGTCAACCTCCAAACCCGTCGGAACCAGTATGGCTCCACCTCTGAAGCCCCTCCCTCCGACAAAAACACCAATGCTCATCCCACCGATCAGACGTTACGTATACCTCCGGCTCCCCTCAGTGGCGCTTCCAAAGCACCTCGTTTCCCACTTCGTCGAATCAACAATAACCCAAATGCTCGCACTGCGTCAAATTACAACATTGTAGATGACTTAGCCCAATCTCCCGCAACCATGTCTGCGTTGGAAGTCTTAAAAAACTGTCCTTCGCAGCGAAAGACTTTGCTCTCCGCCATTGGTGCTATTGACCCAAACAATTCACAACTGATGGCATTCGATTTGGACCAATCCGAACCACGCCTGCCTTCCACTTTATCGTTCCAAGTTTCTGTTTCCGTTCGGAATCTTGTCATCCATCAGTGCATTATCGATGAAGGTGCCTCTACATCCGTTATGTCCACATTCGTTTGGCAGAAGTTGGGATCCCCTACTCTCCAGCAGTCCACTACTGCATTACGAGCCTAAGACGGCCGTTCGGCTCAACCCCAAGGCCTATTAGCTAACGTCCCCATCAGGATGGCTGGTAAAACCGTTCTCATTGACATAGAGGTCATCAATGCCCAACTCGATTATAACCTCTTACTTGGCCGCAACTACATGTATGCCATGAAGGCGGTTGCCTCCTCCGTTTTTCGTACCATGATGTTCCCCCATGACGGACGCGTGGTCAAGGTCGACCAACTCACCTACTACGATCCAAATGCCCCCGCTGCACCCGAAAATGTTCTCCCCATGGTTGAACAACCTGTTACTGGTGCCGGTACCTCATTTTTTCCCTCCTTGGGACCTAGAGTTTACTCAGATCCGCCGATGACATCCACCTTCCAATCCATTCCTCCCCCGTCATCTGCACCTGAAGTATCTAACTTATGTACCCTTTCCCATAATACACAAACACCTAACAATCAACCGCTCTTGTTGCCCAAACCACCATTGGTACCTAGCCACATTGGTGTTACACCCAT
Organism: Larix kaempferi; assembly: GCA_027924585.1. Classification (NCBI taxonomy): domain Eukaryota; kingdom Viridiplantae; phylum Streptophyta; class Pinopsida; order Pinales; family Pinaceae; genus Larix; species Larix kaempferi. The sequence continues at coordinate 14,639,894 of BSBM01000257.1, read as the reverse complement.
CCACACAATCCCCTTCCTAGTCCCTCCCTCGAGAGTAGTAAGTGCCCCGGTTATGGATACCCTTAGCCTCCTTGGGTTAACCTTGGGATTACCCGTGTGGTATCTTTCGCCTCCTGTTCCCCCACCGACACCAAACGTCGTCCTACAACCGGTGCAATCCATGGCTACTACTAGTCAACCACCTCCCGGTGTCACTACCCCTTCGTCCTCTACGAATCCCCCCCCTCTTATCAAGCACATTGGGGGCAGAGGCCCACAACCATACACTGCTGTACCTCCTCCCAAGACAGTTAAACCCCCTCCCGTTCCCCACACTTTGTACAAAATTTAAGATCAGTTCTTTCCTGATAGGGGCATTCTGCATGTCGATGATACTCACTGAGACATGTGAAAAACAAACCAAGTCGATTAGGTCGAACACCGCCACCACGACCACGACTCTGGTATCCTCCGCGCCTATTGTAGTCGTCATATCGCCGATCATACCGACGATCATTATACCTTGGGTATTTGTCGTTCCTGTTTTGATTGTACCGGTTATTTCTTCTATCATTTCTCTCAAACCTGTCGCTTCCTATATTTCTATCATGATGCTGCTCAATAGAGTTTGTCTGGTATACTGCATGGTAATTTTGTCGATTTTTCAAGTTCAGATGACATTCTCCAATCGCATGTGTATTGACTTCACAAATTTGACACCATTTTTCCTTCTTGTTTTTCAGATTGTATGGACAATCATTTGTGGTGTGCGAGTCATACTCTTTACACAGATCGCAAAAGCAACTGGATTGGATGAGTTTAACTTCTTGTCGCCGATCCTCAATTCGACAAGAGTCTTTGGTATGTCCTGAAGTTTGACATGTTGTACACCACAATTCTGGCCCTTTCAAAGTTATATTTCTGATAGCTTGCTCCATACTTTCAAGGTGTTCTTCGACGTGTCTATCCATGGAAACTAGAGGGTATTCGTCACCCATTTCAATCTCTAGTGCAACTTTTAATGCCTCTGCATAAGTATTAACACTTTGTCGACGGACATGTATTCTGATTTTATTTATGAGACCAGAAATAAACCATCTGATTAGAATCTTTTTTTCGATCTCATCGTCTAATTTGCTCAGGAGGTCTTTGCACCTCTTGTCATACTCCTTGACAGTTTTTGTCGGCTTCTAGATTGTCGTCTTCATTCGTTCGGCCGCCAGGTATGTCGCATCTTCGATCATGAAAAAGGCCAAAAAGCTTTGTTTAATTTGTGCCTTGGTTGCATTTGGTGACTTTGCTATATACCCCATATACCATGTCAGTGCTCTTTTTCTCAGCGAACCAACAAACTGAGCAACCTGTCTTTCTTCGCTGGTGATTTGATTGGTTGTCCATATCGCTTCGCACACAAACCAGTGTCTTATCGAGTCTTCATCACCTTCATAGAATGGAAGGTGTGTTGTTGAGTGCGACATGTCTACTGGTGTATTATTTTTAGAATTTGATGGTGGTGTAGGTGGATTATTTTCACAACTAGAACTTGGTGCTTCGTTAGCTTGAATTATTTGTCTATCCGAGTTGGGTTCTCGTTCTTCAGAACCAATAACTAGAACTTCTTTTGTTTCGTCGGGTATGTCTTCTTCTACCACTTCTGTCGAAATCCAATTAAAGTTCTGTTCGAATGGTATTTTGCTGAATCTCAGACTTCCCAATGTACTCAACGAGTCACTCAAATTTGGTATTGGTAGGGGGGGTGCTTCTTCATGATCTGAGCACACTAGATGAAAACTTCTATTTGAAAATTCAGGTTGAAATGACACCCAATTTCCTTCTTCCGGACGATGAATCAATAATCTATTGATATCATTTCCTTCTTCACTTCGACGACTCCAAATTCCCGACTGACCAGCATGGAGTCCAAGGTTTTCCTCGACAATTTCTTGCACCCGAACACTTTGTGTTAACTGAAATGGAGAAGGAGGTGTTACCGTTTCAGGTATCTGAACTTGGAGAGCTCTACCACGCTCTATCCATAAGTCTTCATCCATCGGCGACAGGCCTTCTTCGACGCCCTGATCATCGCGGGCCCAGCATGACTCTGGCAGATTCCCTTCGGTGTCTATCACGACATTTGATCCTTGCATTCTCCGCAGCGCAATTGCCTGTTCCTGCAGCTCTTCACGCCGCTACCTCCTCTTTTCTCTTTCAATTTTCTGGCTATTTGGGGTGCTTTTATGACTCAAAAGTCTTTCTTTGTCAAATTTCCGTCCACTACTGGCCATGTCGTTTTTCATCAAACTAGGTACATCAGAACATGCTTCGTCACCCCCCCAATGCCGGCCCAAAGTTTTCTATATCACTGGGGAAGTACAGACCATCATTTTTTCAAGAAGAATTCCCATTCGCACTCCTTTACAAATCTTTCCCACTTACGTTCTTTCTCCTTCCAATTAGAGTTTGGAAGGGGCGGGAGCAGCAACGGTCGTGTCTCAACAATATGTGCAACACCTTTGTCGATCAAAAATTTGAACAATAAGGTTGGCAGAGAACACAGAAATTGATCAGCTAATTCGGTGAAGAACTTTCGTCTTACTTCGTCAACAGAGACGTGGTCTTCAATCGCCTGATCTTCACAGAAATCGTTTGCAATCTTTTCACACCACTCCGACAGATTCGTGCGTCCTCCATTGATCAACTTCGACAACAGCTTCCTCTCTGCTTCATCAACTGGTCTTTTCATCCAAAAGCTTCTTCAAGGCGGTCGGCACGGACTCTACAAATCTCTCATGGGTCTCGGAGAAGAATCGATCTCTCGCTTGGCTTATCATTAGCTTGTTCCGTCACACATAGTTCTATAGATAATTCGCGATTTTTTTCTCCCACCAATCTCTAATCTCATGTTCTGAAATCATAGGTCATGCTGCTCTTTTGTCAATGCATCAACCGGCAACGGAACCAGATGTTGTAGTCCCAAGGTTCATGTGGTTACCATAGATACATTACATGATATAAGAAAGCATACACAATGATACAGATACAAGAGACGAGACGGATAGAGAGAACACAAGCCTTTATATTAACCAGCAAGAGCAGAATACAGTCATAGAACCAATCTAACCAGTACATCGGCTCAACAGCCTGTATATATATATCTTGACAATATAGTTATATAACCGTATGTCGGTCTAACCGACCGACCCGACCTATACTAGTCGACGCGACATGTTGACATATGCTTCAGAGTGGTCGGACGGAGGGCCTAGTCGACAGGCTGACCTAGGCCCCTCCAACAGTACCTAAAGCATAATGAAGATCATATCGGCATCTACAAATTTAATGGTTGCTAACAATATCACATAGATTACTGGTAGCTATAAAGTAAATCAATAGTGATGACATCAAGGTGTGGCTATAAAGTCAATTATATGCATGATATAAAATATCTATAAACTTGTGAATTGCTTAATAAAAATTCAATTAGAGATTTTGATTCACACTTCAACATAGAACTTTGGTTGAGTGGTTTCAATCTACATCACTTGCTCGCTATAAGGATTCTCTTAAAGTAAAATGATGATGATGATTACAAGGGCTCTCTCCTCCCTTTATATAGAGTACGTGAGGGAGGCTAACATAAAACAAAAACATAAGTCCATACATGTAACCAACTAGGCAAACCTCACATGGAGCAATCTACAATACAAGGATGTACATGTGTCAAACTAGGGTTTATTCAACCCCTAAAGTGAAACAAATTCCATGCATGATCCTTCTTAGGCTCAACATCCCTCCTTCAAGATGAAGCGCTCTCCAACAATTTCAGTCCATACATGTAACCAACTAGGCAAACCTCACATGGAGCACTTTATAATACAAGGATGTACATGTGTCATCCCTAAAGTGAAACAAATTACAAGCATGATCCTTCTTAGGCTCACATCCTTGCTTCAAAATAAAGCACTCTCCAACAATTTGTTAGTCAAACACTCTCTCTTCCACAATGGTCTATTATCCAAGTTTCTTCATGCAAGATGCTCCTCTAACTGTGTGTCGCATGTTAGTTTTTGTACCTAGGAAGTGTTCCCTAGGTGACTTTTTCCTAAGTCACTTAAGTGGGGAAAAGTGACCCTTGCATTAAATGACTTATGAAAAGCATTTAATTTGACTTTAGAACATAAAGTCACTTTTTAATAAATTTAAGTGGGTGAGTAAAATTAATATTTATGAGAATTAAATAGGAGCATTTAATCTCCTCCATTCATTTCATCTAATCTCATCCATTGTATTTGCAGAACCCTAGGGTTAGAACAAAAATGCAAGGGAGGTAAGTGAACTTCATTCTTGAGAAGAGAGTGAGTTGAAGACAAGAGAAAAAGAGAGTTGGAGGAGGCACGCATTTCAAGACAGCCACTAGTTACAGTGGGCACTAAAATCGAGGCACAAGTTCAGCATTGATGAGAGGCACAGATTTCGAGGAGAACTCAGCAATCCGTACAGCGTGATTCTGGGCACGAGTTTCGAGGTTGTCTGTCAAAACCCAAAATTTCCGAAAAATTTAAAATTTTTAAAATAGCATGTAATATGATTAAATGCAGTCATTTAACTGTTTTGATTAGATTAAATGAACATAAATGTGTCTGAAGTATCTGTTATTGTACTTAGATTTTAATATGAGTTTTATTTATAGTTACTGATTGTTTTCTGTTCTGCAACCTCAAGGGGGGAAATTGCCATAGCAAATTGGGCTTACTTAGCTTCCGAGCTAATGCATCAAATTGTCTTTCTCTTACAGATATACAGGTAATGTGCGGGTTGCTACATTTAAATCTTTAAAGTATTATAAATCAGTTAGATGTACCAATTCGTTCCGTAAAAAGTCTAACCATGCTAACCAGATTATCAAGTGTTTAAAGGTAGCTTTCCTGTGATCTTCTTATAATCGTACTTATAGAGACTTAGAAATGACTAATTAATATGATAGCTATGTTTATGGAGAATCAATGAATTAAACAACTCTGTGGAATAATTGTTCTTTGATGATATTACTGTATTGCAAATATGCTTCATAATTAGCACTGTAAAACTACAACGGGGTGACCATACCCAAATCAGTTTTTACTCATCCATAATTATTGTATCAAGCCAAGTTTTTTTTTATGTCAGAATATATTTTTGATTCACAATTTCCATTATGCGGGACCTAAAATTATCCATATATATACTTAGCTTGTTTCTAGCATTTACAATGTATCCTGTCAGTTACAGGTCTCTTTTTGACCTCTCAAGGTTTGTTTGGATTGAAAGACTATTCCTATTTCTATGATTGTCAAAGGATTAAGAACTATGAGTTATCTTGATTAAACTCATTGAGCCTTAATGATAACAAGAGACCACTTGTTATAACCAGCAATCTGTGTCAATTAAGTGATTGTTATTACATTGTATCAACAGATGAAATGTACTAGAGTAATCCTAATCATAATTTGCGAGTTAGGTAACTTAAATCCTACAGTCATAGTTACCTAAAGAAGAAAATTGCAAGTCCTGTACCATCTGTGCAAGCTTTAGCAATTGGTATTATTGTAGTAAAATTGTAAACCACTATACCCAACATCGCTACCCTTATCTTAGAGACTTAGAAGAGATTCCATATCTGTTGTCTCTTCCCATGAGGCTAGGGTATGTGGAAAATTAGTATCAAGGTATTGTGAACCACTTGTAGCTTAATATTACACCCTTGCTCTTATAATTTTTATAATGCAAATCAATTTCCTCTATGTATAGAGTGCTTCAACACTAAATTTGGTCGATATCAATATTGCATGGTTTAAAAGAATGAACATTTTCATTAAAATAATAAGCAAGGTTCATGGTATTATCCTAATGTTATGAATGTTAAAAGGATAACAAGTGAACTATGGTTTTGCAACCAATATAGATAACCATGCGATAATTCTATTTACCCAAGCTATGATATTTAAATGGCAATAATGATGGAAATTTCATTGGAGTCTTGGACACTATTGACAATTGCATGATTATTGATTGTAGGGAAAAGTGTTATTGTTCACATATGCGAAGTTCGAAGGTATTGTTTTAACATGGATAAATTGGCAAGTTTAAACTATGGTTCGTCACCATATTGGAATATCCCTGCTATGATTTTAATTGAATAACAAATCATTGGGAATCTTGTTGTAAAACTTTAGAACCTCGACCCACTTGCATGAAATTATTTGGGAGCTACGTGGTGGCTTCAGGACCAAGTGTTGGTGATATATAACGTTGACTTAACCCTAGCTGGGCACTTCTCCCTCGCCTTCGGGCTCGGTCGCTCTGTGAACCCTCCTATCCCAGTTTTGCTGAGGTTCAGGTGGTAGCAGCTCCCATGCTGCTACAGTTCTTTGTGCTAGTCCCTTGTATCGTTCGGGAGTCTTGATACCTTGCTGTTGGCAATCTATAAGTTTAATAAGCACCTAGGGTTTACATTTGCTACCAACACCGACCCTGTCATGGCGTGACTACATTTCTTGGTTTGGTTCTGTCGAAACTTCCATGATGGAGGATACCCTTTTGCTTCTGCCAGCTCGTGGTATTAGATGATGAAGGGAGGGTTTACACTTACTTTGCTCACGGCTATCAGACTATCTACTGTGTTTGCAGCCTCCTTCAACGCTAGTAAAAATTACTATATTTCTCCTTCGTATCTTAGTTAAAAGAATTTATTTTTAAAATAACAATTGATACTGATACTATTCTATCGTTTGCAAGTTCTGGCTCCATTCGCAATGTGGATGACTCAAGCTTCGGCAGTTGGTTGCTTAACTTGGTAAGCCTAGTTTTCACCGTGGCGTTTCCTCCTTGCTGGTTGTTAGGATGGTTAGGGTTTGGACTTGGGATGAGTAACTCTGTAGTTACATCCGTTCTGATTTGTCTTTTAACTGTTTGTTAACGAGTTCTTGGACATGTTTTAACCCTGTATTATAAAGGGTTGTTATGGCTTCAGTCGAGAATGTAAATAATAGTCTTATTTTTGTATTAAAGGGTTTCTGTAACTGAAATACTGTGTATATAATTAGATAGATGATAAGAAATGTGAGCCTGCCTGTAGATGAGGTTCGGCCTCGTGGTTTTTGTTTTAGTTCTGTTCTCTTATAACGTACAGGGTTTCACTATGTTTTGTTACAAATTTTTCCTGTGTAATTAAGCTTTGTTTTTATGACTTATTACCAGCCCTCCTGTATATTTGAGCTGGTGTGTGGCGTGTGTTTCAAACTCAAAGCTTTTAAAAACTCCTATAATGTGTACTTGTGCTGCGGTCGTAGAGTAAATCGTTGTTTCCAGATCTTGGTATTTAATGTACTTGAAAAACTGGAATGATAGGGTTTAATTTGAACTCTACAGTTGTGACATGGTTTAGTTGTTCTTATGTCATTACGATTTTGCCTCTGCTATTATTTGAAAGTAAAAAGGAAAATGATAACACTATGCTGTTTGAGCTCGATAAATGAGCTAAAATACTGTTCTGTTATTTCGATTATGATTCTGTTGGTACAAGAAAGTTTTAAGGAAGGATAATACTATAATGCTTAAGCTCGATATCGAGCTAGCTATGGTTCTGTTTATTCTATTGTTTCTAAAACAATAACTAGTGTATTGAACTGTTAATGAATTTCTTGTGATGATTTTCCGTTAGGGTTTATGCACAAATGTTTTGTTTGAAAGGTAATGACTGGATAAATTTTTAGCTAGGGTTTGTGTATTAAATTATTTATTTACTAGATTATGACTGGTTATCTTGGACTAGGGTTTGTACCCTGATAAAAAAGACCCTATCAGTGACTACAAAATCTCCTATAAGGACTATCGACCGTGATAAAGTTAATGTAATTCTTATGGTTGTATTTATTGTTGTCTCCTATGACTGTTTATTAAAATTTGTTTACACAGAGAACATATAGTTTATACGTAACCCTTACCTATCTATTCAGCCATTATAATTAAACTAGGATTATAATTACAATAATAACTAGTGCTTTAAATATTACTATTATGTGGAAGACATTAAAAATACCTTGTCAGTAATGTAATAATGATACTAAGGAATGCTGAAAACACAGTAATTCTCATCAGATCTACTACTGATATTCAGAGATGCTAACTTTTACTAAACTAATCTATTCAGACATATAGATGATAAACACAACATACATAATAAACATAAAGAAATAAATAGCAGAACCTATTTCTGTGGACAACAACAGCAATGGGAGGCTGTTCCTCCCTACCAACTCCTGGAGAGTGCTCAAACAGCACTTCTCAGGACCCCCGAGCTTGCTCTGGTCTCCCTGGCTGGAATTAGGTGCAGCAAAGTAATTCTCTCAGCCCAAACAGCTATAATGGAACCAAGTTACTGCAGCATTCCTCTCAAACAACTTCCTTACTGTATATTTCCCTCTTCCTCAATGGGACTCCTGAATAACATTCACCTGAATGTATTCTCCCTCCAGAACAATTCGAACCCCCAGCTCAGTTCATTGAGTACTATTTAAAAGATTGCCTAGGTCTTTGTTGGGTTAACTGTCATTAATCAGCCACCTGCTCTGATTCCACTTCCTTGGGGAATCATGACCCCAAATATAGGGAAGTTGCCACCTGCAACTTAGGAAGTGTTTGAGGATGCTGCCACTTGTCATTATCCTTTCCACCTAGTTCCATCCACCAGTTTGACCAGTAACCTCTTTTTAACAGCTCTCCCATGCTGTTGTCTCCATAATTTATTTATTAATAATAAAATATACTGAATTACATTCTATTTCTAGTGACTCTGCTGAGTCATCAATTCCTACTTAGCATTAAATTTAACATAATGTCTCAGGAATATAATAAAACAATTACATAATTTTTACAAAATTGGGGTATGTGACATACACACCCCCTTAAAATGTAACATCGTCCTCGATGTTACTTATTCCTCATCCTCAGCCACCTTCTGGAACAGATTTGGGTATGCTTCCCGCATCTTACTTTCCAGTTCTCAGGTAGCTTCTTCAGGACTAAGGTGCTTCCATTGAACCTTCAGCTGTCCAATTGTGCGGTTCCGCAGAGTAATTTCCCTCCTCCCGAGGATACAATCCGGTTCCACCAAAACTTCCCCTTCTGGTTCTACCGGTACAACGTTCCAATCAATCACATGAGTAGCATCATGAACGTACTTTTTTTAGAACATAAATATGAAAAACATTGTGCACTTTTAAATTAGGTGGTAATGCTAGTTGATAAGCAACTTGACCAATTCTAGATAAAATTTCAAACAGACCACAGTAACGTGGCGCTAATTTTGCACAACTCCCCAATCTTAGGGAGCTCTTCTTTGGTCTTACCTTTATGAACACATGTTCACCCACCTGGAACTCTTTAGGAGTTCTTTTCAAATTTGCTTGACTCTTTTGCCGATCCTGGGCAATCTTCAAATTTTCCTGCACTTGTTTCACAATCTGTTCCATTTCTTTTAATAATTCAGGACCTAACACTAATCTATCTACTGGATTATTCCAAGAGATAGGAGTGTTACATTTACGTCCATACAGAATTTCAAAATGACTGAACTTAGCTGACGATTGATAGTTGTTATTGTATGCAAATTCTGCTAAATGTAAATAATCCTCCCACTTACCTGGTTGATCCTTAACATACATTCTTAGCATATCTTCTAATACCTGATTAACTCTTTCAGTTTTTTCGTCCGTCTGAGGATGGAAGGAAGTACTGAAATTTAATGTTGTGTTTAATCCCTTAAACAAAGATCTCCAGAAATTCCCTGTGAATTTAGGATCTCTGTCTGAAATAATAACATTTGGGATACCATGTAACCGAAAAATCTGTTTCAGAAAAATATCAGCTATGTTTGCAGCCTTGTAAGTGGTTTTAACAGGAATAAAATGTGTTGATTTACTTAATTTATCTACTACCACCATAATTGAATCATTCTGATTTTGATTTCTGGGTAATCCAGTAATGAAATCTAAGCTGATTATTTCCCACTTCCAGCTAGGAACAGGCAAAGGTTGCAGTAACCCAGCTGGATGTCGATGTTCTGTTTTCACTTGTTGGCAGTCCAAGCATCTAGCTATATACTCAGCTGCTTCAGATTTCATATTAAGCCAAAAATAATCTTTTCTCAACATGGTGACAATCTTTTGGTAGCCTGGATGCCCTGAGTAAGGGGTTTTATGAACTTCATCCAGAATTAAAAATTTAACTTTAGATACATTAGGAACATACAGTCTGTCCTTAAACAATAAAAATCCATCTTTTTTTAGGCTATAACCCTTTATTAAACTTTCGGTAGGTTCTTCTTTAGCTGTAGCTTGTAACTTTTGATAAATTTCATCAGATTTTATCCCTTCAGACAACTGTTCATTTAAATCAGAGGTATAAGTGCTGCTAGCTGATATAAAATTCAGCCTTGCATTTCTGCTCAAAGCATCAGCCACCTTATTTTCCTTTCCTTTTATGTGCTGAATTTCGAAATCGTATTCACTTAAGAAGGCCAACCATCTTGCTTGCATTGCATTTAAGTTAGGCTGATCTAAAAGGTATTTTAGACCCTTATTATTAGTCATTAAGGTAAACTTTCTACCTATTAAGTGGTGTCGCCACATCTTTAAGGCATGAATAACAGCAGCTAGTTCTAAGTCATAAGTGGCATAATTCTTTTCATGAATCTTCAGCTTCCTGTACTCATAGGCAATAACATGCCCATCCTAAGTCAGCACTCCGCCTAGACCGTCATTACAAGCATCGGTGCAAACCACGAAATCCTTATTAGGATCCGCTATTCTTAGAATAGGCGCAGTTGTTAATAAAGTCTTTAATTTCTTAAAGCTTTCTTCACACTTCAAGTTCCAATCAAACTTCTTGCCTTTCTTTTGCAAGGAAGTGATTGGGTTGGCTATTTTTGAAAAGCCTTCAATGAATCTCCGGTAATAACCGGTAATCACCATGAAGGATCTAACATCTGTTACGTCTTTTGGTACTGGCCATTCTTCGATTGCCCGGATCTTCTCAGGATCAACTGAAATCCCTTCCTTAGTCACTACGTGACCTAAGTACTAGATTTCATCCTTGAAGAAATCACACTTACTGAACTTCGCAAAGAGCTGCTGTTCTCGCAGTTCTTGTAAGACTATCCGTAAATGTTCTTTATGTTCCTCTTCGTTTTTAGAATAAATTAAAATGTGATCGATGAATACGACAACAAATTTGTCCAAGTATTTATGCATTATGTTATTCATTAGACACATAAAGACGGCTGGGGCATTAGTAAGCCCAAATGGCATTACGACAAATTCGTAATGTCCATACCTTGTTCTAAAAGTTGTCTTGAATATGTCTTCTTCTTTAATTCTCACCTGATGATAGCCTGATCTCAAGTCTATCTTAGAGAACACCGTAGCTCCACGTAGCTGATCAAACAGATCATCTATGCGAGGCAACGGATATCTGTTTTTAATTGTCATCTTGTTTAGTTGACGGTAATCTATGCAAAGTCGCATAGTTCCGTCCTTCTTTTTAACAAAGATTACTGGTGCTCCCCAAGGGGACACACTGGATCGAATGTAATTCTTGTCTATTAACTCCTTTAACTGTGTTTTTAATTCGTTAAGCTCCAGAATATTTATACGATACGGAGCCTTTGAACTGGGTACAGCACCTGGTACCAGCTCAATTGTAAAATCCAATTCTCTCTTGGGAGGTAATCCTGGAATTTCCTCCGAAAAAACATCAGTAAATTCATTTACTACAGGAATATCCTCAACTTTTATCTTGTTTATTTCAGACTTAACTGCCTCATCTGTAATAGTTACAGCATAGGCTTTGCACCCTTTTCTGACTGCTCTTTTAAGTTGTAAAGCAGAAATCTACCTGACTACAGTTTTCCTAGGAATACCCTTAACCGTTACAGGCTGTTCGTTATTATTTACACACGTAAAAGTTTTATCAAAACAGTTTAAAACTACCTTATGTTGTTCTAACCAGTCCATACCAATAAGTATGTCATATGAGCCAAGTGGCAAAACATTTAATTTAACAGCAGTTTTAAAATCATTCATATCTAGAGCACATTCCTTAACATAACAGTTCACCTTCCTTTTTGCCCCAGTGGCTAGTTGTACTAACCAAGAGTTATCAAACCTTTCAACAGTCAAATTACACTTTTCTACTATCTGTGGTGAAATATAACTAAGGCTAGCACCTGGATCTATTAAAATAGTTACAGGGGTTTTGTTAACCATACCTCCTACTTCCACCATGGAAGTTTGATAGTCAGCTTGGCGATTCTCCAATGCTGCATTGATTCGGGGCATAGTCCCTGCAAAGTCTCCAACAGTCATTTCATCTTGTATAGTATGAATATTGTTGTTTGGTTTCTTCCGATTTGGGCAAACTGAAGCATAGTGTGGGCCATTGCACTCCCAGCACTTAACAGGCTCCTTTCGTTCAAAATTCTTTGTGTAATTTCCATGATTGTTAGAAGCCTCCTTGTTGCCCTTGAAGTTGTTAGAATGATTAGCAACTCCATTTTTGCTTCCCTGGAAGCTTTTACCATTAAAATGGTTTCCGTTCTTGTTATTCTTGAAATTTTTCTGGGGTACAAACTCCTTTTTCCTGTACTCAAGCTGATTACTGTTCTTTTTAGCCTTTCAGTTGGCTATCCCTTCTTTCTTTTTATTCTGTTCAAAACAGAAATTAGCTTTTCGCATAGCTTCTTCCAGAGTTTTGGGGTTATCATATTCGATTATGTCCTTTATATGATATGGCAGGCAGCTAAGAAACTGTTGTACTTTAGGTTTCTCTTCAACAAAATACAGCACATATCTTAACAGACTTAAGAACTTACTGTTTAAGTCCTTCATCATCATAGATCCTAGCTTTAACTCATAAAATTCCTTGGCCCTTTCTTCATAGTATTGTTCGGATAGAAATTTCTTTTTGAAGTACCTTTTAAAGGTACTCCAATTGACCTCTTTTTCTTTGATCCCCTTGGCCCTTTTCAAGTCTTGCCACCATATGTCCGCCTTTCCCGAAAGGTTATAGATGGTCATTCTTGCCTTCAGCTGATTTGAATAGTTGTATATCTGAAAATATTTTCTCATCCCGGATAACCAGGATTCTGCCTCTTCTCCTGTTTCAGATTCTCCATTGAAAGTTGGGGGTTTTATTTTCTTGAACTCCCCAGAAATCTCTTCATAAGGCCTGAACTTCTTCTTTCTGTTATACAACTCAGCCTCACTACTGTCACTAGTAGTGTGATAGCTTGGTTGTCCCCTTCTTCCATTAGAGGATGAACTGCTATCTAATTTAACTAGTTTCACCCTTTTAGACCCTTTTTGATGACTAGCTTCTTCAGATTCAGCTCTTTTGCTTCTTCCTTCAGTCTGAAATTTTTCTATCAAAATTTGATTTAACTGCTCTTGAGTTTTCAGAATCCTTTCATTATCCTTCTTGACTGTTTCTATCTCAGTCTTTAAACCCTGTATAGTCTGCATCAGCTCCGAGGAGTGAGCAATTACCTCCTCTATCACAGGTTCTCTGGACATCTGTCTTGTCTCAGTGTTTGGAGATTCCTCCTCAGCATATTCTCCTAGCTTCTCCATACCTGTCTGTTAGATTCAGAAAAGGAAATTTTCTGCTCTTTTACATGAAACAAAAATACAAAGTTAGTACATAATTTTTTATTTTTTTTTCTTTTATGGTTCTGTGGAAACTAGTTGGGCCACATCAGGACCTAGTATTTGAACCATGCTCTGATACCACATGTCAAAACCCAAAATTTCCGAAAAATTTAAATTTTTTAAAATAGCATGTAATATGATTAAATGCAGTCATTTAACTGTTTTGATTAGATTAAATGAACATAAATGTGTCTGAAGTATCTGTTATTGTACTTAGATTTTAATATGAGTTTTATTTACAGTTGCTGATTGTTTTCTGTTCTGCAACCTCAAGGGGGGAAATTGCCATAGCAGACTGGGCTTACTTAGCTTCCAAGCTAATGCATCAAATTGTCTTTCTCTTACAAATATACAGGTAATGTGCGGGTCACTACATTTAAATATTTAAAGTATTATAAATCAGTTAGCTGTACCAATTTGTTCCGTAAAAAGTCTAACCATGCTAACCAAATTATCAAGTGTTTAAAGGTAGCTTTCCTGTGATCTTCTTATAATTGTACTTATAGAGAGTTAGAAATGACTAATTAATATGATAGCTATGTTTCTGGAGAATCAATGAATTAAACAACTCTGTGGAATAATTCTTCTTTGATGATATTACTGTATTGCAAATATGCTTCATAATTAGCACTGTAAAACTACAACGGGGTGACCATACCCAAATCAGTTTTTACTCATCCATAATTATTGTATCAAGCCAAGGTTTTTTTTTTATGTCAGAATATATTTTTGATTCACAATTTCCATTATGCGGGACCTGAAATTATCCATATATATACTTAGCTTGTTTCTAGCATTTACAATGTATCCTGTCAGTTACAGGTCTCTTTTTGACCTCTCAGGGTTTGTTTGGATTGAAAGACTATTCCTATTTCTATGATTGTCAAAGGATTAAGAACTATGAGTTACCTTGATTAAACTCATTGAGCCTTAATGATAACAAGAGACCACTTGTTATAACCAGAAATCTGTATCGATTAAGTGATTGTTATTACATTGTATCAACAGATGAAATGTACTAGAGTAATCCTAATCATAATTTGCGAGTTAGGTAACTTAAGAACTACAGTCATAGTTACCTAAAGAAGAAAATTGCAAGTCCTGTACCATCTGTGCAAGCTTTAGCAATTGGTATTATTGTAGTAAAATTGTAAACCACTATACCCAACATCGCTACCCTTATCTTAGAGACTTAGAAGAGATGCCATATCTGTTGTCTCTTCCCATGAGGCTAGGGTATGTGGAAAATTAGTAATAAGGTATTGTGAACCACTTGTAGCTTAATATTACACCCTTGCTCTTATAATTTTTATAATGCAAATCAATTTCCTCTATGTATAGAGTGCTTCAACACTAAATTTGGTCGATATCAATATTGCATGGTTTAAAATAATGTAAGGCAACATTTTCATTAAAATAATAAGCAAGGTTCATGGTATTATCCTAATGTTATGAATGTTAAAAGGATAACAAGTGAACTATGGTTTTGCAACCAATATAGATAACCATGTGATAATTCTGTTTACCCAAGCTATGATATTTAAATGGCAATAATGATGGAAATTTCATTGGAGTCTTGGACACTATTGACAATTGCATGATTATTGATTGTAGGGCAAAGTGTTATTGTTCACATATGCGAAGTTCGAAGGTATTGTTTTAACATGGAGAAATTGGCAAGTTTAAACTATGGTTCGTCACCATATTGGAATATTCCTGCTATGATTTTAATTGAATAACAAATCATTGGGAATCTTGTTGTAAAACTTTAGAACCTCGACCCACTTGCATGAAATTATTTGGGAGCTACGTGGTGGCTTCAGGACCAAGTATTGGTGATATATAACGTTGACTTAACCCTAGCTGGGCACTTCTCCCTCGCCTTCGGGCTCGGTCGCTCTGTGAACCCTCCTATCCCAGTTTTGCTGAGGTTCAGGTGGTAGCAGCTCCCATGCTGCTACAGTTCTTTGTGCTAGTCCCTTGTATCATTCGGGAGTCTTGAGACCTTGTTGTTGGCAATCTATAAGTTTAATAAGCACCTAGGGTTTACATTTGCTACCAACACCGACCCTGTCATGGCGTGACTACATTTCTTGGTTTGGTTCTGTCGAAACTTCCATGATGGAGGATACCCTTTTGCTTCTGCCAGCTCGTGGTATTAGATGACGAAGGGAGGGTTTACACTTACTTTTGTCACGGCTATCAGACTATCTACTGTGTTTGCAGCCTCCTTCAACGCTGGTAAAAATTACTGTATTTCTCCTTCGTATCTTAGTTAAAAGAATTTGTTTTTAAAATAACAATTGATACTGATACTATTCTATCGTTTGCAGGCTCTGGCTCCATTCGCAATGTGGATGACTCAAGCTTCGGCAGTTGGTTGCTTAACCTGGTAAGCCTGGTTTTCACCGTGGCGTTTCCTCCTTGCTGGTTGTTAGGATGGTTAGGGTTTGGATTTGGGATGAGTAACTCTGTAGTTACATCCGTTCTGATTTGTCTTTTAACTGCTTGTTAACGAGTTCCTGGACATGTTTTAACCCTGTATTATAAAGGGTTGTTATGGCTTCAGTCGAGAATGTAAATAATAGTCTTATTTTTGTATTAAAGGATTTCTGTAACTGAAATACTGTGTATATAATTAGATAGATGATAAGAAAAGTTAGCCTGCCTGTAGATGAGGTTCGGCCTTGTGGTTTTTGTTTTAGTTCCGTTCTCTTATAACGTATAGGGTTTCAATATGTTTTGTTATAAATTTTTCCTGTGTAATTAAGCTTTGTTTTTATGACTTATTACCAGCCCTCCTGTATATTTGAGCTGGTGTGTGGCGTGTGTTTCAAACTCAAAGCTTTTAAAAATGCCTATAATGTGTACTTGTGCTGCGGCCGTAGAGGAAATCGTTGTTTCCAGATCTTGGTATTTAATGTACTTGAAAAACTGGAATGATAGGGTTTAATTTGAACTCTACAGTTGTGGCATGGTTTAGTTGTTCTTATGTCATTACGATTTTGCCTCTACTATTATTTGAAAGTAAAAAGGAAAATGATAACACTATGTTGTTTGAGCTCGATAAATGAGCTAAAATACTGTTCTGTTATTTCGATTATGATTCTGTTGGTACAAGAAAGTTTTAAGGAAGGATAATACTATAATGCTTAAGCTCGATATCGAGCTAGCTATGGTTCTGTTTATTCTATTGTTTCTAAAACAATAACTAGTGTATTGAACTGTTAATGAATTTCTTGTGATGATTTTCCGTTAGGGTTTATGCACAAATGTTTTGTTTGAAAGGTAATGACTGGATAAATTTTTAGCTAGGATTTGTGTATTAAATTATTTATTTACTAGATTAAGACTGGTTATCTTGGACTAGGGTTTGTACCCTGATAAAAAAGATCCTATCAGTGACTACAAAATCTCCTATAAGGACTATCGACCGTGATAAACTTAATGTAATTCTTATGGTTGTATTTACTGTTGTCTCCTATGACTGTTTATTAAAATTTGTTTACACAGAGAACATATAGTTTATACGTAACCCTTACCTATCTATTCAGCCATTATAATTAAACTAGGATTATAATTACAATAATAACTAGTGCTTTAAATATTACTATTATGTGGAAGACATTAAAAATACCTTGTCAGTAATGTAATAATGATACTAAGGAATGCTGAAAACACAGTAACTCTCATCAGATCTACTACTGATATTCAGAGATGCTAACTTTTACTAAACTAATCTATTCAGACATATAGATGATAAACACAACATACATTCATTTCTACTTAATAAACATAAAGAAATAAATAGCAGAACCTGTTTCTGTGGACAACAACAGCAATGGGAGGCTGTTCCTCCCTACCAACTCCTGGAGAGTGCCCAAACAGCACTTCTCAGGACCCCCAAGCTTGCTCTGGTCTCCCTGGCTGGAACTAGGTGCAGCAAAGTAATTCTCTCAGCCCAAACAGCTATAATGGAACCAAGTTACTGTAGCATTCCTCTCAAACAACTTCCTTACTGTATATTTCCCTCTTCCTCAATGGGACTCCTGAATAACATTCACCTGAATGTATTCTCCCTCCAGAACAATTCGAACCCCCAGCTCAGTTCATTGAGTACTATTTAAAAGATTGCCTAGGTCTTTGTTGGGTTAACTGTCATTAATCAGCCACCTGCTCTGATTCCACTTTCTTGGGGAATCATGATCCCAAATATAGGGAAGTTGCCACCTGCAACTTAGGAAGTGTTTGAGGATGCTGCCACTTGTCACTTGCCTGTCCACCTAGTTCCATCCACCAGTTTGACCAGTAACCTCTTTTTAACAGCTCTCCCATGTTGTTGTCTCCATAATTTATTTATTAATAATAAAATATACTGAATTACATTCCATTTCTAGTGACTCTGCTGAGTCATCAATTCCTACTTAGCATTAAATTTAACATAATTTTTACAAAATTGGGGTATGTGACATTGTCTCTTGGCACATATTTCGAGAAAAGTTCCTGGCACATTTCTCAAGACAGCAGCATTAATTTCTGACATGAATTTCAAGGGCGTACCACTGCATTTATTACACAGTCCGTACAACATGTGGTTCAAGGCAGTTCTAGGCAAATTTCTTGAGTTTTTAGGCACTCATTTCGAGGACTGTACTTCATCATTAATTGTTGTATTGTATAGCAGTTTGGGCACAATTTTTGAGACAAGTTAGGCACAGTTTTCGAGGGCAGAACTAGGCTTTTATTTTGTCACAAATTTCGAGAAGGAGTTTGCACTGAAATTGAGGCAGCAGCTGCACTGAAATCGAGGCAATCAGCTAGGTGTATTTTTTGGTTGAGATAAGTTATATTTTTGACTAAAAATTACTACTCTGAATTTTTCTCATAAGAAATAATAAATCTCTCTCTCTCTGACTGGTTTTCCCTGTGGGGGTTTTTCCAGGGCTATTGGCCAAAAATCTGAGTCTAAAATATTTTATGGCGTGCATGTTAAATTAGCTTTCTGCCTGTTAAAGTGTATTTACAGCGTGTTTAATTGTCTGCATTTTTTATAAGTAGTTTCCAGCCAATGCAAAACCGGCTTGGGAATGAAAAACACTGAAAATTTGACATAAACCAGCAAGCTAAATTTACACACAAAATTTTACATGGTATCAAAGCTTGGGGGCAGAAAACATTAAAATTTGCAGACACGCAGAAATTTTCAGATTTGAGTATTTTCTTTTGTTGGTGAACAACACCTTGTTGGGTTGATAGTAGAGATGGCTACAGGACTTAGGTTGGAGGATAGGCTGGATGGGACAGAAAAATTTGTTCCATGGAAGGGTAGGATTTTGCTGATATTAGAGGAGAATGAACTGTGGGAGGAGGTGGTTAGAAACACTACAGCAAACCCTGTTCAGATTCACGTTGCTACAGATGCAGCAACATTATCAGCCTTCAACAAGAAGGACTGTAAAGATAGAAGAATAATCCTTGATGCAATTAAAGACCATATTATCCCTCACATTTCTGGTAAAGCTAGGGCACATTTGATGTGGAGTGCTTTAACCAGCTTATACGAGAGTGCCAATGAGAACCGGAAGATGGTCCTCAAGGAAAAACTGAAGAGTATAAAGATGAATGGCGGAGAGGGATTGACAGCTTATCTTACCAGGATATATGTAGTTAGAGATGAGCTAGCAGCAGTTGGGGAGGTGGTCACTGCTACTGAGCTTGTGCGTATAGCAGTGAATGGGGATTCCAAGCCCTGAGGTGCATTTGTGTAGGCTATAGTGGGCAGAGAGAACTTACCTTCATGGGAGAGACTGTGGGATGAATTTGTGCAGGAGGAGACCAGGAGAGGTCTCCTACAGGGAAGTTCTTCATAGGGTAGGGAAGATGATGAGAATGTGGCTTTGACAGCTAAGGGGAAAAAGAAGAAGAAGGGTCCCAAGAAGAGTGGGGCCAAGCAGCAGCAGCAGGGTGGGTAGAAGAAGGACTGGAGTAAAATCAAGTGTTATGGTTGTCAAACATTTGGGAACTATGCTTCATAGTGTCCAAGCAGGAGGAAGAAGAGACAGCAGACTACAGCTTCAGTGGAGGTTGATGACTTTGGAGACATATTTTAACATTTTTCTCTGTGTGTTGGACAGATTGAGAGAGAGAGAGCCTCTTTAGTTACCAGTACTAATGTGGATATGGAGATGGAGTATTCCTTATTGAGAGGCCATCAGATGAGTGCATCCACCACTGGCACTTGGTATATTGACAGCGAAGCCTCAAGCCACATGACAGGTGCTCGATAGATGTTCTCCGAGATTTCATAGACACGTACAGATGTGGAGGTTGTACTAGGCGATGACACCATTGTTAGAGTAGTCGATCGGGGGACCATTACATTTCAGAGGGAGTCTATGAGTCCCATGATTCTGAGGTATGTGTTATTTGTCCCTGGGTTGAAGAAGAACCTTGTATCAGTTTACACCATTGAGGAAAGGGGTCTTGGGGTTTGTTTCTTGGATGGACGAGTGCAGGTATTCCCCTAGACTACAGGATTATCTACCTTCATGGACATTGGGGTTAGATGTGGAAATCTGTACAAGCTCTTGTTTCAGCCACAGCACGCTCTAGCACACAGCAACAGCAGTGAGCTTTGTGAGCTATGGCATCGGAGGATGGCCCACTTACATCACCCAGCTCTGAGATTGTTGAGGAGCATGGTTAAAGTTTTACCTGAGTTCAGCACTGAGCAGAGTGATGTGTGCAGGGGGTGTGCTTTGGGAAAGTACACCAAGACTGCTTTTCCAAGCAGTGACACCAGAGCAACAAGAGTACTTGAATTGATCCATTCTGATATTTGTGGTCCTATATCATCAGTCTCTTTGACTGGATTTGAGTACTATATCACTTTCATTGATGACTACTCCAGGAATACCTGGATCTACTTCTTAAGGAGCAAGAAGTCACCCTTAGTATTGAGTGTCTTCCAAGGGTTCAAAGCCCTTGTGGAGAAGCAGACAGGGAGGAAGATTCGTATGTTGAGATCGGACAATGAGGTTGAGTATACCTCCAAGGAGTTCGATGGATTTTTCACATAGGAGGGTATACAGAGACAGCTAACAGTTCCCTACACTCCTAAGCGGAATGGAGTAACAGAGAGGAAGAATAGGTCGATTGTGGGAGCAGCGAGAGCGATGCTCCATGACCAGAGTTTATTGTTCTTTCTATGGGCAGAGGCATGCAACACTGCAGTTTATCTACAGAACAGGAGTCCTCATCAGGCTTTGGGGAGGAAGACTCCTGAGGAGATGTACACAGGCAAGAATCCTGAGGTGAGCCATTTTCGCATATTTGGTTCTTTGACATACTCTCACGTCCCTTCTGAGAAGAGGATGAAGATTGATCCCACTGCAAAGAGAGACATCTTTGTGGGATATGATGAGACTTCAAAGGCTTACCGGATTTACCTTCCTGGCCAGAAGAAGGTTGTTGTTAGGCGGGAGGTGAAGTTTGATGAGGAGAGAACCTTCAGGAAGTCCAGAGAGATAGAGCAGAGGGAGCCACCGGATTCCACACCTCAGTGTTGAAAGTATCAATTAACTGAGAGGGGGGGTGAATCAGTTAATTACTGAGCTTAAACAATTTTTAAAAATATTTTCCTTGATATCTTATAGCAGTCAGGGTGTTATCAGAACCTTTACATTCATTCTTTTAACAGCGTAAAGTTCATTGCTGTAGATTCAATATATATGCATAGTATAATCCTTCAATCACACAAATATACACATAGACACAGATTTTTCATGAGGAAACCCATAAAGGGAAAAACCTCTTCTTCTTAGGATGTCGGGAAAGCTTCAACTTCTGTACATCATTTTTATCTTTGAGCTTCTACTCAAATGAGGCTACAACCTTCGAATTACAAGCACCCACTTGTAAAAGAGCACCAACTCTTGTTCTTCAACACCCACTGAAATATGAGGACAACAATCCTCCCTAGCACCTCCCTTCCACCCTAGAAAGAATTTTTCAGTCGATTATATCACACTAGTTCAGATAAATCAATACATACTCTTTTCATTTTTTGTTATGTGCTGCTACAGCTTGGGTTTTTGGGCATTCTATTTTTCATTAAATCGAGCCACACATTTTTCTTCTGAATTGTTAAGAATTTTTTCATTCAATTATATCACACTGATTCAGGTATATCAGTACATACCCTTTTCATTATTTTTTTGTGTTGTTGCAGCTCGAGTTTCTGGGCATTTTGTTCTTCATTAAATCGAGCCATACATTTCTGTTCTGAAATGTTTTCTTCGAATCACAACTTCATCAGCAACCACTCCTCTTCATCCTCTCAATTCTCACTCCGATTTTGTTCTCATCAATTTTTATTTACAGATGCTGAAGTTATATGCCTCAGTCTCTTTAACTTCCAGATATACCAATTCTAAAACTAAAACTGTCTCTTTAACTCCCAATTCGAAAATTGAACTGTCTCTTTGTCTTCCAAAATTTACACGTTGTAACTGACTAATTAATAAATAAATAAATTTTTGTGAGTCGCAGATTGTCTGAGTCACGGCTATTTGAGTCACGGTCATTTGATTCTCAGCCGTCTGAGTCACGGTCGTCTGAGTCGCAGCCGTCTGAGTCACAACTTGTCTGAGTAGCAGTTATCTGAGTCACAGCTGTCTGAGTTGCAGCCGTCTGAGTCATAGCTTGTCTGAGTTGCAGCTATATGAGTCACAGCCATCTGAGTCACACGCCTTGTCTGTTTTCCAACCATCAATGACAACTAAATCAAAGTGCCAACAATTTTCCCCTTTGGCATTGATGGAAACCTACAATTTATGATGTTGCAAGTGTAATCACCGACTGCTTGTTATCTGCAGCTACCTAAACTTCTCCCCCCTTGACATCAATGTCAAAGAAAACATGACAATACATCTCCCCCTATCAATATTAACTCAGAAATCAGCAAAGAAAACATTCTGGAACCATCTCAGAATTACATCAGATATGCAATAAGCAAAACTCCCCCTGCCAAAGTGAACAAGTTAGTTGGAACAAGATATGACACCCAACTTCTGGCGTAGATATTCAAACTGGATTTTGGATAAGGGTTTAGTAAAGATATCAGCAATCTGTTCTTTAGAAGGAATGAAATGTAATTGGACAACTCTGTTTGTAACCTGCTCCCTTAAAAAATGATACTAGATTGGAATGTGTTTGGTCTTGGAATGAAGAACGGGGTTCTTTGACACACTAATGGCACTTGTGTTATCACAGTGAATAGGAATAGGTTCAGAATATTTCACCTCCAAATCAGCAAGAGTTTGTATCATCCATAATACCTGTGTACAGCATGTTGCAGCAGTTATGTATTCAGCCTCAGTAGATAGAGAGATAGAACCTTGCTTTTAACTCATCCATGTTACTAATGAATCGCCTAAGAAGAATGCACCTCCACTAGTGCTCTTTCTTTCATCCAAACAGTTTTCCCAGTCAGCATTTGAATATGCAATCAACTGAAAGTTTTGATTCCTAGGATACCAAAGACCATAAGTCATTGTGCCTTTCAAGTATTTGAAAATTCTCTTCACAACTACCAAGTGACTTTGTTTGGGAGCAAACTGAAATCTTCCTACCATTCCAACAGCATGCATAATATCAGGACGAGTTGCAGTAATGTACAGAAGACTGCCTATCATTGACCTATATGTTCTTTGATCAACATCTAGTGAAATATCATCTTTGCTAAGCTTGCAGCCAACAATGATATGGGTACTAACAGGTGAAGAATCCTCCATCTGAAATGTGTTCAACATCTCTTGTAGATATTTCTTTTGAGAGATAAATAGTCCTTCAGAACTCTGAGTAATTTGAATACCAAGAAAATATGACAGTTCTCCAATCATGGACATTTCAAACTCAGATTGCATAGCATTAGCAAACCATTGAACGGAAGAAGCATTAGTACATCCAAAAATGATATCGTCAACATAAACCAAAACAACTAATAAGTCATCACCTTTTGTTTTGATATACAGATTACTATCAACATTTCCTTTCTTGAATCCTTTCCCTTGTAAATATTTATCTAATCTATAGTACCAAGCTCTTGGCGCTTGTTTCAACCCATATATAGCTTTCTTCAATTTGCAGACATGATCAGGATTGTCTATTAGAGAGAATCCTTCAGGTTGTTCCATATAAACTTCTTCTTCTAAATCTCCATTAAGAAATGCTGACTTGACATCCATCTGATAAATTTTGAACTTCTTGTGACAGACATAAGCAAAAAATATTCTGACAGCTTCCATTCTTGCCACAGGTGCAAAGGTTTCATTAAAATCTTGTCCTTCAGCTTGAGCATATCCTTTACAGACTAATCTAGCTTTATTCCTGACAATTTGTCCTTGGTCATTCATTTTATTCTTAAACACCCATTTGGACCCAATCACATTCTTGTCTGTTGGCCTAGGAACAAGTTCCCAAGTATTATTATTTTCAATCTTATCAAGCTCTTCATTCATAGCTTTTATCCAATCTCCATCTTCATTGGCTTCATTAAAATTCTTGGATTCTATGACAGATAAAAAAGCAATGTGAGACTGTTCTGAATTCTTAAGTAACTTACTTCTTGTCTGAACACCTTCATTCTTGTTGCCAATAATTTGGCTTTCAGGATGATTCTTTTGAATAATTCTTGAAGAAGGATTTACTGGTTGTTGCTATGTACCTGTACTTTCATTTTCTGACTCAGAGTCTTCCTTTTATGATTCTTGGACCTGTTCTTCTTCATCTTCAGCTGCATCTTCTGTATCAACATTGTTTATCTGAATATCTCTTACAGGCATACCTTCATCAATCTTAATGTCAATGTTGTCAACCATTTTACGTGACCTCTTATTGTAACATCTGTATCCTTTACTATTTGTAGCATACTCCATAAAGATACCTTCATCAACCCTATCATCATATTTGCCAAGATGTTCATCATTGTTTTTGATATAACATTTACTTCCAAAAACTCTAAAATGCTTGATTGAAGCAGGTCTCCCAAACCACAATTCATACGGAGTTTTATCACTATTAGGCCTTAAGTAAGCCTTATTAAGAACATGAACAGCTGTGTGAATTGCTTCTACCCAGAATGTCTGAGAAATATTTCTTTCATTCATCATTGACCTTGCCATCTGCTGAACTGATCTATTATGTCTCTCAACTACTCCATTTTGTTGTGGAGTGCCTGAAATTGTATATTCTCTTTTGATTCCTTGTTCATCACAGAATTCTTTGAAGTCCCTTGAACAAAACTCTCCTCCTCTATCAAATCTTACTGCGTTTAATCTTTTTCCTGTTTGATTCTCAGTCAAAGCTTTAAATACTTTGAATTTTTCAAATGCTTCAGATTTTTCTTTCAAAAAAGCAACCCATGTTAGTCTAGAGTAATCATCAATAACCAACATAAAATAGTTTTTTTTACCTGTTCCTTCCTTTCTTGATGGTCCACATAAATCCATATGTACTAATTGAAGAGGTTTATCTGTTGATGTGAAGCTCTTAGATTTAAAATGAGTTCGAGTCAATCTTCCCATTTGACAAGGTTTACATACAGCATCATATGGTTTTGAAATCTTAGGAAAATATTTTACAGCTTCATTGTTCCTAAGTTTGATTAAATGATCAAAACTCAAATGTCCAAGTCTTCTATGCCATAACCAACTCTCATCATACTTTCTTAGATGACACTCTTCCTTATCTCCTTTCAAAACATAGACATTATTTTATGTTATTATACCTTTGGCAACCAATTGTCCTGAAGATACAGATTTTATTTTGCATTCTTTAGAATTGAATACAACTTCACATCCTCTATCACATACCTGACTGACACTAAGAAGATTATACTTCAATCCATCCACAAATAATACATCTTCAGCTTTTCCTTTACTAGTTAGATGTACCAATCCTTTGCCTTTGATTTTCCCTGGAGCATCATTTCCAAAAGTTACATCTCCTGATTTGTGTTCACTCAGAGATAGAAATTTACCTTTATCTCCAGTCATATGCTTGGAACAACCACTGTCAATATACCAAGGGTCCTTTTGTCTTTGAGCAAAAAGCACTAATCCACACTGGTTGTTTTCTTTCTTCTTCCATACTTTATCCTTTTTAACATAAAAAACTATTCTTGAATCTGATTCATAATTCTTTAAACGACAGTCTATGGCCTTGTGTCCAAAATTATGACAAATATAGCATTCTGGTTGATTGTACAAAGACTCAAAAGAATTTATATTTCTAGCATAATCTCTTCTTCTTGCTGGAAAAGGTGTAGTATGATACTCTTGTTTTCTCATTGACTGTTTCTCTTTATGTTGCGGCACTTGATTATTGTTAAACATTCTTCGTTGTATGTTTCTAAAGTGAAAAAACACAATTTGCAACTTTATGACCAAAATCAGAACAACAATAACAGTATCCATTGAAAAAAATTTGATACCTGAATCTTGATTGTCTTCTTGGAATAGATGGCCATGTCATTTTGTTCTTTAATTCTTTTTCATGTCTTCTTGACTACAGACTAGTAGCTATATCATCTTTTCCACTCATTAGATTAACTTTACTTTTGTCTTTATTTTCTTCAGTTTTGATGAAACTTGCTGACTTTGTATATTCTGATTGATTATTGTTCTGAAAGTTAATTACCTTACTTGTTTCTTTGTTTTCTAACAAATTGCTACTCCCTTCTTCATAACCTAAACCATTCTTGATCAAAGGAGATCTTTGTTTATTCAGAATGTTATTTAGTTCTTTTGCTGCTTTAATAATTGGCAAGTTTTGATGATAGAGAGATTGAAATTTTTCCAATTCTTTTCTGAATTTTACAACTTCTTCCTCTTATGCTTCACATCTCATCTTTTTCTGTGATAATTGTTCTTTTAAAACATCATTTATTTTCTATGTTTCTTCTAGTTCTATCTTTAACAAGCTACAGTTTGTACTCGGTTCTTTAGCATTCTTTTCATACTCCACTAACAACTGTTTTTGTTTCCTCTTCTTTAATCTGAGTCTGTCAATTTCTTCCAAAGCACTAATCAACTCACCTTCCATATCAACAAAAACATCTTCATCATTCGCTTCCATCATCTTCAAGATCTTCTATGGCCATAAGCACAAACTCATTCATTTTATCTTCACAAGATGACTCACTGTCTGAAACTTCTGAGAGGTCAACATCATTTGCACATAAACTTTTCTTTTTGTAGTTATTATTTTTATTGTATCTTTTAAATGTATGTTTCTCTTCATCAATAGAATTCTGACCTTTTTCTTTATAAAGACATTTAGATGCAAAGTGCCCTACCTTACCACAATTGAAACATTTAAAAGGCAACTTCCATTTCTATTTTCCTAATCCATTTTTCAGTCTTCTTACAAATTTTGCCTCAATCTCTTCCATTTCAGATTCTATCTGTTTGTCTACTTTAAAAGATGCTTCTCTAACGGTAACTTTATCTTTACCGATTCTCATTTCATAAGCAGTTAAAGTTCCTAGAAGTTGATCAATAGATAAAGTTTTCAGATCACTCATTTCTTCTATTGCAAAGACTTTTGGATTGAACTTATCAGGTAGAGATCTCAAAATATTTTGAACTAGAGGAGCTTCTCCAATCTTCTCACCAAGACCCTTCATGGCATTCACAAGCTCTTCAACTCTCAAAAAATATTTACTAACAGACTCATCCTCATTCATCTTTAGCTGTTCAAATTTTAGTCTATAAGTTTGAATTTTGGCATCTTTTACTTTTTCATTTCCTGCATAGCTACTAATGAGTTTATCCCACATTTCTTTGGCAGATTCAAGATGCATTACCTTTACAAATTCAGATTCAGAAAGACCACTCAGAATGGCATTCATTGCCTTTGCATTAAAACTAAACTCTAGCTTATCATCTTTGGAAGCTAGTACAATAGGTTTTGTATATCCAGTTTCTACCACTTCCCAAACATCAGCACCTAAAGACATTAGGTATGTTCTCATTCTAACCTTCCAAAAGGAAAAATTTGTTCCATCAAACAGAGGAACTTTATTGGTTGAACCATCATGACTTTCCATGTTTAAGCTTATCAGATCTTCCTTAAACTAAAGGGTCTAGCTCTAATACCAATTGTTGAAAGTATCAATTAACTGAGAGGGGGGGTGAATCATTTAATTACTGAGCTTAAACAATTTTTAAAACTCTTTTCCTTGATATCTTATAGCAGTCAGGGTGTTATCAGAACCTTTACATTCATTCTTTTCACAGCAGAAAGTTCATTGCAATAGATTCAATAAATAGGCACAGTATAATCATTCAATCACACAAATATACACATAGACACAAATTTTTCATGAGGAAACCCATAAAGGGAAAAAACTCTTCTTCTTAGGATGTCAGGAAAGCTTCAACTTCTGTACATCATTTTTATCTTTGAGCTTCTACTCAAATGAGGCTACAACTTTCGAATTACAAGCACCCACTTGTAAAAGAGCACCAACTCTTCTTCTTCAGCACCCACTGAAATATGAGGACAACAATCCTCCCTAGCACCTCCCTTCCACCCTAGCAAGAATTTTTCAGTCGATTATATCACACTGGTTCAGATAAATCAGTACATACTCTTTTCATTTTTTATTCTGTGTTGCTACAGCTTGGGTTTCTGGGCATTCTATTTTTCATTAAATCGAGCCACACATTTTTCTTCTGAATTGTTAAGAACTTTTTCAGTCAATTATATCACACTGATTCAGACATATCAGTACATACCCTTTTCATTTTTGTTATGTGCTACTACAGCTTGAGTTTTTGTGCATTTTGTTCTTCATTAAATCGAGCCATACATTTCTGTTCTGAAATGTTTTCTTCGAATCACAGCTTCATCAGCAACCACTCCTCTTCATCCTCTCAATTCTCACTCTGATTTTGTTCTCATCAATTGTTTTTTATAGATGTTGAAGTTATATGGCTCAGTCTCTTTAACTTCCAGATATACCAATTCTAAAACTGAAACTGTCTCTTTAACTCCCAATTCGAAAATTGAACTGTCTCTTTGTCTTCCAGAATTTACACACTGTAACTGACTAATTAATAAATAAATAAATGTTTATGAGTCGCGGCCTGTCTGAGTCATGGCTGTTTGAGTCACGGTCGTCTGAGTCTTAGCCGTCTGAATCACGGTCGTCTGAGTCGCAACCGTCTGAGTTGCAGCCGTCTGAGTCGCAGCTTATCTGAGTCGCAGCTATCTGAGTCATAGCCGTCTGAGTCGCAGCCATCTGAGTCACAGCTTGTCTGAGTCGCAGCTATCTGAGTCACAGCCGTCTGAGTCACACGCCTTGTCTGCTTTCCAACCATCAATGACAACTGAATCAAATTGCCAACAAGTGACTCAGGATTCTTCGATACAAATCTCAGGTCCACAGGTTTCCGGAGTGACTGGATCACAGGGTACAGGCACAGCTTCTATAGGTTCAGTGGTTCAGGTGACAGGTACTTCAAGGACTGGTTCAGGTTACAGGTTCTTCAGGGACTGGTTCATCAGTCACTGGTCCTTGGGGTGTTGGACCTTCTGCTTCTGGGAGTTCTTCAGATAAGGATAGACCAGTATGGGAGGAGCCTTCAAGGAAGAGGAAGCCTAAATGCCATCAGGAGACCTTGGAGGAGGCAGAGGCATTTGGTAGACCCCAGGAGGAGATCAGGACAGTAGTGATGCCAGATAGATTAGGTATGGCTCTTGTTGCGAGTCTTCGTGATTCAGAGCCTTCCACATTTGAGGAGGCTTCTCAGCATCAGGTTTGGAGAGATGCCATGATGGAAGAGTACCATTCCATCATGAAGAATGATGCTTGGGAGATAGTGCCGAGACCAGCGGGGAAGTCTGTTGTGACTTCCAAGTGGATCTACAAGGTGAAGCATGTTGCGGATGGCAGTGTGGAGAAGTACAAGGCTCAATTTGTGGCATGGGGGTTTTCACAGGTTGAGGGAGTTGATTATGATGAGACCTTTGCGCCATTTGCTCGGTATTCTTCCATCAGAGCAGTGATTTCTATAGCGAGATGGTTTGGAAGATCCACCAAATGGATGTGAAGACCGCATTTCTCAATGGTCTTCTGCAGGGGGAGGTGTACTTAGAGCAGCCACAGGGATTCGAGATTCATGGGAGAGATTCTCATGTGTGCAGGCTGAGGAGAGCCTTGTATGGACTAAAGCAAGCTCCTAGAGCTTGGTACTCCAGGATCGATGCGTACTTCACTTCGATGGGTTTTCAAAAGAGTGAGGCTGATCCCAACCTTTACTACATTGTGGTTGGTGGAGATCCTCTCATTCTTTTGTTATATGTTGATGACTTGTTTATCACTGGAGAGGAGCATCTCATTGCACATTGCAAGAGAGACCTTGCTACTGAGTACAAGATGACTGACATTGGATTGATGCATTATTATCTGGAGATGGAGGTTTGGCAAGAGTCTGGACATATTTTCCTGGGACAGGGGAAGTATGTAGTTGATATTCTGAGGAGATTTCGGATGGAGGATTGCAGGCCAATGTCTACACCTATGATCATCAACTGGAAGAAACTTCATGCTTCTAAGGGTAATTTGGTGGATCCTACACTTTACCATCAGCTCATTGGGTCGTTGATGTATCTGGTCAACACCAGGCCAAACTTGTGTTTTGCGGTGAACACTATTAGCCAGTTCATGGTGGAGCCTAGGAGTGTACATTGGATTGTCGCAAAACATGTGTTGAGATATCTTGTAGGTACAGTGGATTATGGTTTGGATTACAGGGGTTCGAGTGGAGTCAGTTTGGTCGGTTTCACAGATTCAGACTGGGCAGGCAGTGTGAGGGATCGAAAGAGCACTTCCGGTTGTTGTTTCAGTTTGGGCTCGGCAGCAGTGTCGTGGTTCAGTCGGAAATAGAAGTCCGTTGCATTGAGTTCCGACGAGGTTGAGTATATGGCATCCAGTCAGGCTACTTGCGAGGCACTGTGGCTTCGTAAGTTATTGGTAGATTTGTTTGATCGGGAGCTTAGGCCCACGGTGATCTACTGTGACAATCAGAGTTGCATTCAGCTCTTTGAGAATCCAGTGTTCCATGACAGGTCAAAGCATATTGAGATTAGGTACCATTTCATATGTGACTACATTCAGAGAGGAGCAGTAGAGTTGCAGTACATATCCACTGATGAGCAGGTAAAAGATATCCTAACGAAATCTTTAGGGAGGGGCAAGTTTGTCTTCTTCAGAGACAAGTTGGGAGTGGTGCAGAACACCTTCCTCGGTAAGAGGGAGTGTTAGTTTTTGTACCTAGAAAGTGTTCCCTAGGTGACTTTTTTCCTAAGTCACTTAAGTGGGGAAAAGTGACCCTTGCATTAAATGACTTATGAAAAGCATTTAATTTGACTTTAGAACATAAATTCACTTTTTAATAAATTTAAGTGAGTGAGTGAAATTAATATTTATGAGAATTAAATAGGAGCATTTAATCTCATCCATTGATTTCATCTAATCTCATCCATTGGATTTGGAGAACCCTAGGGTTAGAACAAAAAGGAAAGGGAGGCAAGTGAACTTCATTCTTGTGAAGAGAGTGAGCTGAAGAAAAGAGAAAAGGGAGAGTTGGAGGAGGCACGCATTTCGAGGCAGCCATTAGTTACAGTGGGCACTGAAATCGAGGCACAAGTTCAGCATTGATGAGAGGCACAAATTTCGAGGAGAACTCAGCAATCCATACAACATGATTCTAGGCATGAGCTTCGAGGTTGTCTCTTGGCACATATTTCGAGAAAAGTTCCTAGCACATTTCCCGAGACAGTAGCATTAATTTCTGGCATGAATTTCGAGGCCGTACCACTGCATTTATTACACAGTCCGTACAGCACGCAGTTAGAGGCATTTTTGGCACAGGCACACATTTTGAGGACTTCAGCATTAATTGTTGTACTGTACAGCTGTCAACACCCAAAATTTCCAAAAATTTTAAAATTTTTAAAATAGCATGTAATATTAATAAATGCATTCATTTAACTGTTTGATTAGCTTAAGTGATCATAATTGTGTTTGAAAGGTCTTTTATTGTACTTAAATTTTGATATGAGTTTCTTTACCGTTGCTGATTGTTTTTCTGTTTTTCAACCACAAGGGGGAATTGCCATAACAGACTGGGCTTACTTAGCTTCCGCGCTAATGCAACAGGTTTCTTTCTCTTACAGATATACAGGTAATGTTCGGGTCGTTGCAATTAAATATTTAAAGTATTATCAAACAAAATGCCATACCAAATCATTCAGTAAAAGTATAAGCATGCTAGCCAGGTTATCCAGTGTTTAAAGGTAGCACTCTGCCTATGACCTCCTCAAGATCTTACTGATAGAGAATTAAAATTTACTAGAGAATATGATAGCTATTTTTCTTGATAACAAATGAATTAAATAACTCTATGGAGTATTTGTCCTTTGATGATATTACTGTATTGCAAAAATTCTTCATAACTAGCACTGTGGAATACAACTGGGTGACCCTACTCAGATCAATTTTTACTCATCCATGATTATTGTATCAAGCCAAGTTTTAAGTTAGAATATATTTTTGATTTACAATTTCCATTATACAGGATCTGGAATTATCAATATATATACTTAGCTTATTTCTAGCATTTACAAGTTATTCTGTCAGTTACGTGCCTCCTCTTAACATTTCAGGATTTGTATGGATTGAAAAGCTACTCCTATTTCGAAGATTGACAAAGGACTAAAAACTATAAGCTATCTTGAGTAAACTCATTGAGCCTTAAGGATAACAAGAGAGGTTGTTATTATATTGTAACATCAAGTGAAATGGACTAGAGTAACGTAAATCTAAAACTGTGGGTTATGTATCTTGAGTGCTACAAGTAAGAGTTATATAAAAGAAAATAATATGACAAGTCTTTCCTCATCTGTGCAAGCTATAGCCAATGGCACTTTAGTAGTAGAATTGCAAGCAACTATTCTTAACATCACTCCATTCTCTTATAGATTTAAAAGAAATGATATCTCCCTGGTTTGTTCACATGAGACTAAAGGATGTGGCAATCTAGTGATGAACTACTTGTATCTTATCATTGTTCCCATGTTCTCGTAACTCTTATAATTAGAAGTCAAATTCTCTATGTTTCAACACTTCAAGACTTAATCCTTGAATGCTATCTACATACATGGATTTAATAATCATAAAACAAAGTTCTTAATGTTGCTTTGCAGGGTTCAAAAGTTTGATCCTAACGTGAAATATATGGCAGGTTTAAATTATGGTATCGCAACCATGATGGAATATCCATACTATGATTTTGATGTACCCACGCTATGATTTTATTTGAAAAACAAACAATTGGAAATCATGTCGTAAGAATTTAGAACCTCGACCCACTTGTATGAAATAATTTGGATGCTACGTGGTCGTTTCAGAGCCAAGTGTTGATGATTATAAAGTCGTTGACTAAACCCTAGCTCGCCATTTCTCCCTCGCCTTCGGGCTCGGTCGCTCTGTGAACCCTCCTGGTCCAAACTATGCTAAGGCACTGTTGGTAGCAGCTTCCATGCTGCTTCACTCCTTCGGGCTTGTCAACTGCATTGAGTGGGGGTTTTTATACGTTGTTGTTGGCGACCATACAGTTGTTGAAAACCTAGGGTTCTTCCTTTGCTATCAATACTGACCTTGTCACGGCGTGACCATAACTCTCGGCTTGGTTCTGTTAAGGTTTCCATTGTGGAAGATATCCTTTGCTTCTGCCAGTTTGTTCATTTCGGTGACAAGGAAGGGTTTACACTTCCTCTGTTCGTGAATAACAGGCTGTTTATGGTGACCGAAATTCTTTTTAACTCGCTGGTAAGTTATAAATTTCTCCTTCGTTATTTCAGTTAAAAGAAATAGTTTAGCCAAAATTATATCAAATTTTAACCAAGCTGTTCATTCATTGCAGGTTCGGGCTATCCTTTAAGGCGTAGATGGCACAAGCATTCAGCAGTTGGTTTTCTTTTTAACCTGGTAAGCCTGGTTTCCACCATGGCTTTTCCTCCTTGTTGGTTAGTTAGAACAACTAGGATTTTGGTTTGAGTGAAAGACTCTGTGCTTACAGCAGCTCTGCTCAGTCTTTTAATTGTGTACTAAGTGAAATCCTACGGGTTTAACCCTATGTTGTAATAGAATGTTACGGCTTCGGTTCATTTTTGTAATTAATAGTTTTACTTTCGTGTGGATGGATTTCTGTAGAAAAAATACCGTGTATAAATATAGATAGATGGTAAGAATCGTGAGCCTGCCTGCAGATGAGGTTACAACCTCAATAATTTTGTTTTGTTGCTAAACTCTTAAATTATTCAGGGTTTTCACCCAGGGTTTTGACAATACGACTTATTATAACTTTTTCCTGTATCTTCGGGCTCGTTTAGCGTGTAATTTGTTTTGGCTTTGTCCAGAAACAAATGAAACTAGTTGTATAACCACTTATATTTATGATACGACCGTAAGTGGAAACATTGTCTTAACTATCAGCATTACTTTTACTTGTACATACTGGTTTGTTAGGGTTCTACCCGAATTTGGCAGTTGAGGTTTAGTTTAAATGCTTGTTCTATTATTGCGATTATGACTGTGTTGGAAATTTGAGAGCCAAGTGAAATATGTTAATATCATGTTTAAGCTCGACAATGAGCTAGAATACTGTTCTGCTATTTCTTTGGTTTTAAAACAATATCTAGGTTATTTAACAATGTTACATTCCTTGTGATAAATTTTCGGTTAGGGTTTTGCACATTGATTTAGTTGTTATGTTAAGACTTGTTAAATTTTAATTAGGGTTTGTACCCTCATCGGGGTATCCTATCTGTGAGTACGATTCTCCTGTAATGATTGTTGACCATGATATAAATACTGTAATTTCTATTGTTATGAATTTACTATTGTTCCCCATGATTATTAGTTAATTTTGTATACACAGTAGCATAATTACTTTGTACGTAAACCTTACCTATCTGTTCTTTAATTGTAGTTACTAGGTTATAATTGTAAAAATAAATTACCACTTAAGTATTACTATTATAATGAATACAGTAGATACCTGATTAGTAATAATTACTTCTTACTAGGGATGCTGAAAAACACAGTAACTCTACCAATTTAACTACTGCTATTCTGAAATACTAACTTTTCTAATTAATTACTCCTCAGACATATTGAAAATAAACACAACATACATCCTTTCATACTTAAATAAACATACGGAAAGAGATGGCAGAACCTGTTTAAACTGTGGACAACAACAGCAATGGGAGGCAGTTCCTCCCTACCAACTCCTGGAGAGTGCTCAGACAACAACTTCTTAGGACCCCCGAGCTTGCTCTGGTCTCCCTGGCTGGAACTAGGTGCAGCAAGTAAATTCTCTCAGCCCAAACAGCTAAAATGGAACCAAGTTACTGCAGCATTCCTCTCAAACAACTTCCTTACTGTATTTCCCTCTTCCTCAATGGATTTCCTGAATAACATTCACCTAAATGTATTCTCTCTGGAAAAATTCGAACCCCCAGCTCTGTTCATTGAGTTCTTTTTAAAATATTGCCTAGGTCTTTGTTGGGTTAACTGTCATTAATGAGCCACCTGCTCTGATTCCACTTTCTTGGGGAATCATGGCCCCAAATATAGAGAAGTTGCCACCTGCAACTTAGGAAGTGTTTGAGGATGCTGCCACTTGTCTTTTGCATTTCCACCTAGTTCCATCCACCAGTTTGACCAGTAACCTCTTTTTAACAGCTCTCCCATGCTGTTGTCTCCATAATTTATTTATTAATAATAAAATATTATGAATTACACTCCATTTCTAGTGACTCTACTGAGTCATCAATTCCTACTTAGCATTAAATTTAACATAATGTCTCAGGAATATAATAAAACAATTACATAATTTT
Source organism: Larix kaempferi (assembly GCA_027924585.1). Lineage (NCBI taxonomy): Eukaryota > Viridiplantae > Streptophyta > Pinopsida > Pinales > Pinaceae > Larix > Larix kaempferi. The sequence goes on along the minus strand of BSBM01000257.1, from coordinate 14,604,198 downwards.
TACAAAATTGGGGTATGTGACAACAGCAGTTTGGGCATAGTTTTCGAGATGGGTTGGGCATAGTTTTGGAGGGCAGAACTGGTTGTTATTTTGGCACAAAGTTCAAGGAGTTTGCACTGAAATCGAGGCAGCAACTGCACAGAAATCGAGGCATTCAGCTGGGTGTATTTTCTGGTTGAGATCAGTTGTATTTTTTATTGAAAATTATTGCTCTGAATTTTTCTCGAAAGAAACAATAAATCTCTCTCTCCCTCTGATTGGTTTTCCCCGTGGAGGTTTTTCCAGGGCTATTGGCCAAAAATATGAGTCTGAAATATTTTATGGCGTGTAAGTTAAATTAGCTTTCTGCCTGTTAAAGTGTATTTACAGCGTGTTTAATTGTCTGCATTTTTTATAAGTAGTTTCCAGCCAATGCAAAACCGGCTTGGGAATGAAGAACACTGAAAAAATTGACATAAATCAGCAAGTTTAATTTACACAGAAAATTTTACATCACATGTCCCCTCATGTGCACAATGCTACTCATGTGTGTCAATGTGGTCATAAAGTTTCTGTTGAGCATTGGTTGTCATTGATGACACCCATTAATGACAAAGGAGTGACAAATGTTGATGGCATGGCCAGCAAGACATGGTATGGGCATTGGAGCACTAGTTTGGGCAAATGACCCATTCTGTGGTCATTTGTGGCTTGATAAGGCAATGAAACCCTTGAACATGGTGATAATGCCTAAGAAGGTTTTTACACATACATATGGTGGTATGATATCTCTTGGAGCTTTTATATTCTTCATGATGCTCTCACATCATTATGATTATGAAGACATGATGGAACCTTTTATGAAGAGCCTTTACTTGGTCATGGAGGCCACAAGTTTGTTGAAGAAGTCTTGGTTGACATAATGAAGCCCTTGAAGGGTGTGTGGAGCTCTTTGCACTTGAACGAAGCTCATGCTTGATAACCTTTGTGGTAGTGATGGTGTCTTTGACGTGGTCTTTCTTCAAGCAAGTAACATTCCAACTAGAAGATGTTGATGTGGCACTTACGGTGTCTTAGCATGGCTTACTTGTTTGATATGCTGCTTATTTATGGTGGATTAACTTGGATTAAATGTGAAGTAATAAAGCAAGGTAACATTTCCAGCTTGAAGGCTTTTTGTTCTTAAGGGTGCAATATTGCTTATGAAACTCTCTACTCTCTAATGCCTAAAGGGCCCTTAAAATGGCACTATGATTGTTTGAGTAAGGCCCTTACTAGCCAAGCTATTGATGTGGATGGGTTATTTACTATTTTGAATAAAAAGAAACCCTCATTTAGAGATGTCGGCCCAGCAAAACAAAAATATATAAAAAGAAATACAAAATAAGACAAGTCGGCTCAGTAAAATTAAAAATAAACCAGTATAAATATACTTGATTTTTTCCTTCAAAAATGTAACAAAAAATTGTGTTCTCTCTAAGGAAATTCGGACTGTCTTCTCTGTGGAGGACTATCCTCTCTATGAAAATTTAGATTATCTTCTCTGTGGAAAAACAGACTGTCATACTGGGTTGTCTGCAAATTTCGGGCTCTCTTCTCTTAGCATAGTTCAGGCTACTTCAGATTTCCAATCTCTTCTCTCGGCATTTAACTCACTTGTTTGATGATGGTCATTCAGTAATATGCTAGTGTCTACAACAGAAAGAAGAGATGCCTGAGGAAGATTCCGGAGCAGCAGTAAAACTAATTGCTTCTCTTTTTCTGGTTTAGATTAAGGTAGTTGATGAAGACATGATAAAGACATGATTTCTGGGCAGCAGAAAGGAATGATTTGGTTGCAGCAGGAGCAGAAATAGAACTTCATTTATCTTTTACTTATGTTTGATTATGACAGTTGTTTGTTTTGGGGCAGCTGTATGAGTATGGATATGGATTGTATGAACAGTTGAAGACATGATATCAATATGAAGATGAACTTACAGATAGAATACTCATGATGACATAGATGTGTGATGAAGGCATGATAAATACTGTTGTGTGGATGAATGATATGCTGATTGACAAATGGATTTGTGAACAAGCTGAGGTGATGATGACATGGACAGAATTTCAATGTATGATGTATGAACAACATGATAATGGCAAGACAGAGATATTAGATGACTATGATGATGTGTATGTAATAAATGTATGTTTACTTACAAGCTGGGTCTTGTACTGAAACGTACTTGCAAATACAAGCAGGGTCTTGTATCATTTTCTTAGTAGGATCTAAGAAAAACTAGGCAGGGTCCTAGATAAAGAGTTGGTGCTCTTTTATTTCAGTTGGTGTTGAATTGCCTCACGGTTGTAGCCGTTGAACCAAATACAAAAGATTACAAAACTATATCATGTGTCTCTTGTGCAATGTGTTGATGATGATGTGTTTTTAATTGATGAATGACATGTGCTTAGTTGATATAGTTTATTGATGAATATGGTATTGAAGTGAGTAAGAAATAATGATTTAAGATTTATTGATATGAGATAGAGATTGATGTTGAAATTTGGATTAAGTGTAGGCTCGTTGATTCACCCCCCCCCCTCTCAGTGAGCCATTGTGTCTAACAGTTCCAACACTCCTCAAAACATATGTTTCTAGGTCCATCACCAACCTCCATGAAGTATGCTCCTCAATCCAAGCATATTCAATTTAAATGTCCAACCTCCAATGTGTATATCACATGGTCCCAAGCTCCCTTAAAAGAGCAACTGACTCCTCCATTGCGAGCACCCACTAAGTTAATCATCATGCCAATCAAGGTAACAACCTCCTAGGTAAAGATGCCATGCCAACACTCTAACCAAGGTCAAGCATCCACCTAAAATGAGCCATACATATGTACATATAGCATAAAAGGAGCTACGAGACATAGCACTCTAGCAAGGTGAAAACATTTTTGGAGAATCCCCAAAAAGCTAATATCGACAACCTTGGATGTTAGAGGAGGTACCACAAGGGGTTCATAATTCCTCCCCCGACATAGTGTAGCCAATCCCTCTCACCCTACACCATTCTTCAAAGGACATCTTGAGGCACCACAAGGGGTTCATAATTCCTCTCCCAAGATAGTGTAGCCAATCCCTCTCACCCTACGAGGACATCTTTTGACTAAGCCTAATGACTCCACCACATTAACATTAACATGTTGTCTTCTCCTAGATAAGATACCATATGATAAGTGTATTAATATCCAGCTAATGACCAAAAGTAGGTCAACCGGACTGCTCAATACATATGTGACAAAACAAAGTGGCACTGTCAAATGCCACTCCTATAAAAGCAAGAAACAAAGCCAATCTCACAGAGAGAAAGAGTAGACAATAAAATTAAAAATAGAAATGGAAGGGAACCCAAAAAGGTAACCCTAGAAAGTGAAATACATAATACTCTAGAACTGCTTAGGAAATGCTCTAGGCACTCATTATTGTTGTCAGAGGTAATTTAGTCGTATTGACCAATTTTGGTCATTAATGGACAATGGACATTATTATCATATCATTTCATTGCATTGCACAAAGTATAGTCAGCACACAAAAGAAAAATGGAAATTCTGTATTAAGAGTACAGTGATTGACTCATGATTGGTTGACCTACACGAAATCTGATCCATTGTGTTGTGGGCATAGTCATTGCAGTGGAATGTCAACATGTTCATTCTAGTTTGAAAATTAGTCTTTGGTATGATAGAAGCTTCAAAATGTTTTTGGATGCTCCTTGGGAAAACAAAGACACCTGTTTCCAAATAAGCTTAGTGATTCGTGTGTACATGATTGTGAATTCACAGAAGGTTAAAAAATATGATCCATCCATGATTTACATATTCCTTTACCTGTTGAAGAGATAAACTTCAAAAATATAGGTCCAGAACTTCAGCTATATATGACACAACTAAGATGCACAAAACCAACAATGCATATATAATACATGGTGAAGAAGCGACAAATACAATGATGGTATATAACCTGACAAATATGTATTGATTTAAACCAACACTGCAGGTACATGACATGGCAAGGCTTCACAGAAAACAACCTAGGTAGGTAGCAGGCTTCAAATTTGAAGCCTTCACGGCCCTTCAGAGGCCATTTTACACGTCATAGAAGACCACCTCAAATTTTACCATGCAAAAAAAATTTAATTTCATGGTAATCCCTTCAATAATTAAATTAACCATTACTATTTAAAATTTCAACAGAAGGGCAGCTTCAAATTTCACCCATCGACAGTTTTCAGTGGGAAATTGGGAATGCGGCTACTAGCTAGGTGACTTGGGAGTGGGACTTGTTAATCGATGGATCATGGACCATTGGGCCTCTGATAATATCATTGACTAGCTTACGTGGACGGGCTTACAATGTGCAACCCATGGCTTGAACGCTTCTAAGTTCTCGTGTTAGTGGCGACGACTTACATGTTTAACACATTTAATGGAAGCAACAACTTTATTAAATATGGTTTGTGGCTCATACGTGTTGCTGGCAGTGGGATTACCAAGTTACCAGTTATCACATACCAATTCATGACTTCTAACTCCGTGAGTTAATTGAGTATTCAATGTATAATATATTATCTTAATGTGCCCCGAATTTGGCATTTCAAACAAACTCCACAATCCAGAAAATTCTTGTAATGTTGCAGGCTGTCGCTCCCTCCCGTGGCCCCTTCCCACACCCCTATGTTTTCTTTGTTGTATCAAGTTAATCCTATCGTCTACGGCTCCCGGCCTCACACCCTGTGTTTTCTTTGTTGTATCAAGTCAATCCTACGGCTCCCGAGTCCCACCTTGTGTTTTCTTTGTTGTATCAAGTCAATCCTACGGCTCCCGAGTCCCACCTTGTGTTTTCTTTGTTGTATCAAGTCAATGCTTGAATTCCATGCTTCCATGGATCTGACCATCAATCAATAATATTATAGGAATACAAATAAGCTTTTGCTTATACCCATGTTGCACCGTGGTTGAGCTACTTCCAAGTTCCACCTACCCTATCACCTCCAGTCCTCTAGGAGAGTTTGCAGAGTGAAGCTACCAATGTCAACCTGCCATAAACATATATAAATAAATTTGTTTAAATTGAGGAGCTCAACTTCAAGACTAACTGGATTGCTGACATCCTATGAATTTATAGGTATGTACATCATTTTATCCATTCATGATCCCATCAATTATTTAATTTTTTTTTATTTGATTAAAATTCTATAACTTCAAAGTTCAAACACAATATTATTATTTGATTGAAATTTTGTAACTTCAAATGGGCCTTGAAGGCTTCAAATTTGAAGCCTGGACCAGAGAGTGGGTTTGTCACAAATCTACGTCAGAGGTTGTTCAGAACAACATTTATCGATTCCCAACCGTAGCAACAACAACAATTGCTTCTTTCTTCATATGTTCTTTGTACACGCATATGATTCCATGTACTCCTTTCCTTGCCCTATTTTCCATTGTCGCCCAATCGAAGCTCTTGAGAATTTAGCCGCCCTTTAACTTTCTTGAAATGGAGAGGACAAGGAAGACAATTGTTTTCACTCTGAAACCAAGTGCTTCCCCGCGCAGCTTCCACTCACCACAGTTGCAGCCCTATGGGAAACATGTGTGTCCACTGCGCCCCCCAGCTTTACCAAAAAGCCTGGGGATTTGGGGAAGTTCCCACTCTGCCAGCCTCCATGCATCTAGTTAATGAGTCAGATCAAGAATCCAGACTTTGTATCTAAAACTGTATTGCATGAGCCATTTTCCCCAATTGCTCAGTCGTCGACTTAACACTCTCGTACACGGTTTAATATTCTTGGGATTTATTAATATGAAAACCATCGATGCTACTACACTTACAATCCCAACTAGCTATCGAATTTCAATATGATTGAGAATATGCAACAACATCTAGTGAAGGACAATGCTGAAAGCTGGCAATTTTCTTAGAACATGCCCAATGCCCACTCCTGCGTTCGACTGTACGAACTGGGACAAAAATGTTTTGTAATCTTGATTTTTAGAACGACAATGCTACTTTACCTTTTGATTTTGTTGCCCTCATCGGTTGGTCTTGAATAGAACAGGAACTTCAACCATCTATGCGTCTCCTCTCTACTTGGTCTGCCTATGTTTTACTTATGCTTCACAACCCATCCTTTACTCTATCATACCACAGAGTTATTATGTATAACGAGATCTAGGGGGGGGGTATAGAGAAGAAGCAGCCATGGTCCTTAATCAGCTATTTAGAACAAAATTTGCCTGGAGTCCGATAGTTCTCTGTGCTCAAACCATAACATAGCATTCAACATGTAAGGTGCGCTTAAACTTATTCTATCACAAGTACGTGTGGCATTCATAGTGTTGAATGAAAAATTAAAACATATATTGTTGTCATTGGCATTCAATTCTATTGTAGGGTACACAATTAGAGTGACAAAGAAACTTGTTGGTTTTCAATCCAATCCAACAACTCTGTTGAACTATTCTCTCTGATAGACTTGCGTGAAGGAGGATTATAAATGGCATAGGCAACGCAGATGTTTGATAGAGGTGCATGAAAGTGAATTATGGTCCTCAATTCAACGAAGTAAAAAAAATTTACCATTCATATTCTTTCCCTTCACCTTTTTTACTGCCTTTCTGCATACATCTCTATGGCTCACTAATTTAGCAGCAGATACAGACCAGACTCAACGTCCAATGTTAAGCATTGGCTTCTAAAACAATTTCTTCCTTTTTTGGCTTACATGATCATTTTTTCCATTGTTAAGTAGGCTAGATTTTATGTAAGCTGGAATTTATATTAGTTTGAAGAACCATCGCTAGTGATTTACAAAGATTGAACTTTTCCAAGAATAAGCATCGTGTTGCTTTTAGAAGAGTTGAACACAATTTTTCATTGAGCTTGTATTGTTCGAAGCAGCCTAGGAACCCATTTTAAGAGGTATTAAATATTATTATACTGGTTAAAAGTTGGATTGGAATTGGGATAGCAAGCTAATTGTAGCTGCACTGATGCAGAAAAAAATATCTATAAAATTAGTTATGGCAATTCACACTGAACATCTGGAAAATGGATTTTCCGTGTGTCTTTTAAGTTATGTTTCACTAATAAATTCCTCATGTTCAGGCAGATCATGAAAGAGTAAAATAGTATTAATTTTGGCTGTAAGGATGAAAGTTGGATTGGAATGGGGTTAGCAAGTTAACTGTATTATTATATTGGTTAAAAGTTTAAGAGGCAAGATCAATTTGGGAAACTACTGAGACGAAAAAGGTGGCATAGTGGCTTAGAGACTGAGCCGCTGGTTGGGGCGAAATATGGTTGTGTTATATGACATAAAGTGCTGCCATATCCACTGCAAAATAAAGCCTCTTGACTTTACTACTTCCGTAAACAATGAAATTTTGATGTACTAGTACATTTTCAAATTAAAAGAATGACTTATTTTTACATGTCAACATTGAAGGGTTCAATATATCATAGCCCTTCAAAGTGAAATGGGACCCCACCCTTCAAATTTGATCCCTGGTAGGTAGTAGGGACATCAGAAAAGTATCCTTAAAAAAGATCTTAAGGATCGGTTTGACCTATTTATTTCTCTTCCTTGAGCAGTATAACTGCAGCCTACTATGTCCAGATCCATGATATATCGCGAGGAATACAAGGTTCAACGTCAAAAATTGTGAAAATAGGAGCGTGTGAGAAAGAGAAGATCCAAAAAGTACAAGCATTCAGCAACCGGTATTCAAGATATTTCCACATTTTTAAATGCGGTTTAATTTGGTTCCTTGATACCCAATACCAACTGTTTTCATTTTTCAAATTGCGTGAATCCTTGGGATAATATAAATCCAAAGTATCAAATGTTGAACTTCAACGCATACCATAAAACCAAATAGCTTGATGAGGATTAGACATTCCATAAAACCAAGCTTGCATCTTTAAAGAACAATTAGCTTTAAACTTCCCGACAAATGAACTGACAAATATTGATTGTTGTCCTATTGCCTTAACTGGCTTTGAGAGAGAAAATCAGATTTTATAAAAATTAAGCTCTACGCCTCAAAGAGACCCTGCCTGGTAAGACAAAACGCAACATGGATGTAACTGCAGAGGTCACAGAGTTGTAGACTATAGAGAACCGGTGTTCTTGCAATGCCCAAAAACTACTAACACAAACACATAAGCACTGGGACATGGCTAACAATATCCTCATTCGGATAAACAAAAAGCAAATGCCCCGTAAAATAAAATCTGCCAGTCAAGAAACTCTCCTAAAGTTTTTTGCAATAAATGATACAAGATCAGAGATATTTAATAGTGGACATAAAAGTGCACGCCAATACTTGCTGAACAGCCACATCTTTTCCCAATCATTCATCAACAATCTATAGCTTCTACACTTCCATTCCACATCTGTATTTTCAGAAGCACAAATGTGAATCTCCACTGCTTATTGAAAATATCTTAATAAGAGCAGTCCAATCAAGATGTTGCCTTTGGACCATGAATTGCTCAACCCTGTCCAAATATTATTGCATACTAAAAATAAAACATTTCAATTGAAGCAATTAACCTGGCACACATCAGATGAAATTAGTAAACATGGGTCAAGGTTAAACCTAATATACAGTAATTTCCAAATCAAAAAAACCCTTCTAAGACGAGACCTATATTTAAAGCCAGAAATAACAGCAGATAAGATAAGATAGTTTTAAAGCCAGAAATAACAGCAGGTAAGATAAGATAGTTTTATTACTGTCCAACATACTGAAAAGAAAACATTTCAATTGAAGCAACTAACCTGGCACACATCAGATGAAATCAGTAAACATGGGTCAAGGTTAAACCTAATATACAATAATTTCCAAATCAAAAATACATTCGGGGACGAGACCTATATTTAGAGCCGGAAATAATAGCAGATAAGATAAGCTGGTTTTATTAATGTCCAACATACTAGAAAGAAAACATTTCAATTGAAGCAATTAACCTGGCACAATCAGATGAAAAATTAGTAAACTTGGGTCAAGGTTAAACCTAATATACAGTAATTTCGAAATAAAAAATACCTTCTACAATGAGTCCTATATTTAGAGCCAGAAATAACAGCAGATAAGATAAGATAGTTTTATTGATGTCCAACAAATGACCACAAAAGTATGTCAATGAGACTCCTGAGTACAATAATGCCAATACACAGTGAGCACAGAAAGCAGCTCCTAAATAAATCAAGATGCAGAAGTAAAATGAAGTGGATCATCTCTGCTAAAACTCTAACTATGTAATGTTCCCAAATTTTGCTTTGGACTAAGTAAGATTTTGGCCTAAGTCACTTAGTCAATTTTCATGAGAAATTGTCTAGGGGGTGGCAAAGGTTGATAATTTGCCTAAGTATATTTTGTCCCAAGGTTAAAATTGAAGATTAATGGGACAAGGTGGCCACATGAAAGGGGAAAATTCTCAATTATAATTTCTAAGGAAAAATATTAAATTGAGAATTATTGGCCAATTTATGCACAAGTTTATTCTTCTAAGGTTGATCCAAAATTGAGATAAAATAATTATTAATTGTTGATAATGTGGGTCAAAGAAGGCCTGGGTTGGCAGGTGCGGGTGGAGTCATTTATGACTCTGAGGGGAACAAGCAGAAAGAGTATGCATGGGGAATTGGTAGAAAGTCGAACAATGGTACGGAGTGGTTAGCCTTAATCAAAGGGCTAGGTCTAGCAAGGGAAATTGGCATTCAGGAAATGGTGGTTATTGGTGATTCGCTAATGGTTATAAGAGAAGCGAGGAATATAACAAAGAATCGCAAGAATCCATCTGCTAAGATGCACTATCTCCTCAAGTGTATTGTTAATGATTTTAAAGCAATCAATTTCCTCCATGTGCTGAGAGCATATAATCAGCAGGCGGATATAATGGCCAATAAAGGAGCAGGTTTAAATTGCAGTGTCCTGATGTTTGATCAAAAGGTCTATGATAGAAACTGGATCCCCTAATTCAGAGTTCCTAGCTACAAGAAATGTTGGTCCTAGAAATCCTTGGAGTAACGAGGAGACTATTCTAATAGCTGGAGTTTGCATTCATTTTGTTCTTCCTATAGTCCCATTTCTGAATTCAATTTTTGGTTGGGGTGCATTTAAGGTAAGCACTCAAATCGCAGATCATCTTTGGATCTTCACGCATGCTCAAAATTAATTATAAGGGGACAGCTTCAGGTTTAAGACAGATGGAATACATGCACCAAACCCATTTGGCGGATTGTTGGGCCTGGGTTATTTCTAATAAGCTTGTTTGGAGCAACATTCGCATCAATTCCGGTAGCTCTGTTGGTTGGTGTCTAAAGGAGAGGCGTCTGCGAAAGAAACTCTATGTAATGGGAGACTTCAACGCTTGGTCTTCAACCATGGGTTGTACTTCGGCTCATGCCAATTGCTTGAGGTGCAGGAAACCCTTATGGAAGCAAGAGGGAATCCAAAGCTTGGAAAACCCAGAGAAGAACGACAGTCAGGCTATTGTGCAGGATGAAGAATTCCAAGTAAGCTCATTCGTTCATGCTTCATGCCAATATGATTTTCTAGGAATGGAAAAGAATATGGCCTATCCATCGGAGAAAGATGACTATGGAAGTTTCGGTTTTCCTTAGAGGAGTGATAGCAATCCCATTTCAATTGAGGTAATAAATTACCTTAAGGGTATGGAAGATCAAATTCGTCTGTTAAGGAATGAGAATTTAGAGATGAAGAGGGCTATCACATGCCTCTTATCTCTTGCCCAAGCTACGCACTCAGAGGTCAAAAATAGCAGCAGCAAATTAGTGGGGAGGGTCACCAGTCTGGAGGAAGCCATTGGTATCATTTTTCCTTGCGATGTCAATAAGGATTCAAAAATGGATGATGTCAATAGAAATATCATAGAAGTGGGTAGGAATATTGACACACTAAAAGATGAATTGGTCAACTCGGATCTGCAAACAAGTAAAGGCTCGACGAAGGGAAGAAATGAAGAACCTTTGGCTGGCACTCTCCAAAAGGAAAAAGGAATCTCGTCGTCAGTTCTAGTCTTTTGGTCTATGGGTTTTCTTTTTGTTTTCTGGTTTATGTAATGGTCTCCTTCCGACGAAAATTACTCATATCATTCAGCTTTGTTTTTTGGATAGTGGATCAAGATTTAGGGAAGTCCAATGCAGGAATCTTTTTGTGCTATTACAACACAGAGCTCTTTCTGGACAGCAAGATAAACTACTTTTCTCAGCAATGTTTTGCTTCTATCTCCTTCTTCTTGGACAGTTTGTAAGGAGATATAGTCTCCATAGATTAGGAAAGTTTCATGATAGTTATAAGCTAGCAAAGGATGAACAAGGAGTTATGGATGGAGTTATTCTTTGGGAACAATCCTTCCTCAGAACTTTGTAATCTCTGTCTTTTTTATATAATCAAAAGCACCTTAACCGTTTTTGTTAAAAAAAATGTGGGTCAAAGAAGGCGCCCAAGGAGTTGGTTGATGAAGATAAGGTTGTGGACAAAATTGCATTAATGCTAAGTAGAGAAAGTGGAGACACTTCATTACTGATTTAGTGGGGTCCTTAAATTGGGGGATCGACTTGAAGAGCGCATGGGGCAACTAATGGGGCATTTATGACCCAGGATAGTTGGCTAGGGACCTTGTTCACACCCTCACAAGAGGAATTTTGAATTGGACCTCTTGAGCATTAATTATTTATGGGCGTGTGGTTTTGGAGTGCGTGGTTTTTGGCCAAACCTGGTATTTGACCCTTGTATTGGAGAGTGGTGCATTAAATGAATGGAGAAAATGGTCAAGGTGGTTAGTGTTGAAATATTGTAACTTCTAAGAATATTATATTTGTACTTTATTATTCCAGAGATGTTTCATTCCTTCGTGAAGACCTTATTGTATATCCGGAGATGTTTATTCCTCCGTCGGAATGTGGTAACTTGGGTTATTAGACTTCCCTAGTGGGGTCGGCCCAAAGTCAGTTGAAATGGGGTGTTTAACCCAATGGTTAAAGTTGGGGCCGACCTAGTTAATGTAAAAGTCAAGTCGGAGTTGTGTATAAATAGAAGAGGTGTGTTCCTCATTTAACACACATTGCACTCACTTGTGAATAGCGCATAGGTGAGGGAGAGATCTGCTATGGAGGAGAAGGAGCTCATGTCTAGGGTTTACATCTTTGTATTTGCTGGTCATCTATATTGAGGAAGCTTTGCTGGGTTTTCTACCCCATGAGGGTTTCCCAGGATAAATCTGTGTCTCTTGTGTTTATGTTGTGCTTGTTGTTCTTTCAGTGATCCTGTATATGCTATTATTGTGAAATGGAATGTAATGCTGATATTTTATGTCTTAGCATATGGAATCTTAACAGTTAGAGGGCACATTCATGAAGAGAGTGGAGCAATTATGAACCACTAACTAACCAGTGCACGGTTTTGGAATGTTCCATGGTATTTGTCCCTAGTATTGGCAAAAGTGGATGAACTAGTTTTGTCCATGGTTTTGGAACGTAGTATTGGAGACCTCTCAAGCTTAAAAGGAGCAGTAAGGTGCACTAGCAGGGGTTAGCTTGTGGATTATTTAGATTTCTATTGAGTTGCTTAGGCTACTCGCTGCTTGGGTGATGCTCCCCTCACATACCAGGAGGGTGATGGGCCCCTCAATCACTGTGTAACCAGTTGGAGAGGCTAGCCAATTCGATTGGTGAGGAGTTGGACACCTTGTTCAGCTCATTGTGGATTATTTTGCAGGCATTCCTATGCCATTCTCAGCTTCCATCATTTCCAGAAATTTCTGTTCATGTTTTATGTACATTCAGTTATCCAATTGCAGGGGTTTTGCAGCAAGGATTGATTGTAATTGAGTAATGATCATTGTAATGCTCTTTATGAGCCATGGCACCTGTACATGATGTCTGCACATGTAATTGCAGACCTACAGAATAATAATTTCAGAGATCTGTACCTTCTTCTGCAAATTTTCTCTCTCTTCAATCTTCTCTTTTTTCCCTATGCTTGAAACATTGTTAAATTCGACTAGTCTTGAGTAATACTGCAATAACTTCACTTCTGTAAGTCCAAATCGAGTCACGTAAGTTGCTGCAGGTAGGTGGGACAGTATAGGGCCCATCCCTAGCTTCAGATCAGAAATTAGTGGGCCTTAGGTGCCGTTTGAGTCAAGTTGGAAATTGACTAGCTGAGTTGTCCCGAAATTGCAATCTTCTTCCAAAGCCTCCCAAATTGCAAAATAACCTTCCAAACTCTGAACCAAGTGTCTCCTACTGCAAATAGGACCGTAACAGAGTCTAGATACATCCGGTGAAGCACCAGGAGCCGTTGGGTTTCCACAGAAGTCCCGAAAACCATACGGTCTTAGGACCATCCCGGGCGTGACGTACCCAGAGAATGTGCCCACTACTGAATGTATGGACTCCAAACCTCTCTGATATAAGTTTTGTAGACCTGTAGGTGTCTACTATAGATTGTACTAAGGTGTCTAAGCCCAATCCATGTTACAGATCTGAACTTTGAAACCCTCTAGTGCCATTCCATGCAAGCTATCGAAGTAAATCCTTCTGATCCAACCCTTTCTGAGTCCTTCTGGGTTCTGAAACCTGTTCCATTACGTCAGGAGGTCTATTTCCAATAGGGAACACCTTTTGATTCACTCAAAAAGGTTTCCGGATGCCTAAGTTATAACCATTTTACTGAACTAGTGTGTTTTCAGTTACAAGTTACGGCCTAGTCTTCAAAAATTTGCAGTTGATTCCAAAAGAGGAGTGAGTATCTCTGAAAATTTCAGATTGGGGATACTACAAAGTTACAAACTAATTTCCTCGAAAAATAATCTCATAGTAGACAAATTTTACCAAATTTTCCTGCCATTGCCTCTTGCTACACCCAGTAAGGATTTTGATCCCAAGGCTAAAACTAAAGCTATAATAAATAAATCAAATTCTTCTAATTATAAAGGAAAGTTTAAGGGTTGGGGACAAAACATATACACAGGGAATTGCACAACCTAAATGCTTTGATTCCACACACACATAACTGTTGGCAATCTGCTGTGGATGAAAGGACCCACATCGAGTATATACTAACAAGGTCCACAACATTGGCATGCAAACTTTTAGTCTACTGTTGAGGGGTTTTCGCAGTCCAACATATGTGAGGATCAGCCAATGCAATGAATGCTAAGTGGACTATTAAAAAAAACATGAAAATTGGTCAGCTGCGACTCTACTCATGGGATATGGGTCATAGCTTAACTACTTACACTACACAGATAATCCCAAAATAATGATATACTCTAGTCTACTAGTTCTTTTTAATTATGTGAGCATTTTGATCATTTAGGATGGTAAACATACATCTCCTACCTGCACCTCCTGCGCTGTATACCCAAGGCACTAGTAAAAGATCAACTCACAATGCCACTGCAAGCCCCCCATAGGAGATGATACAGGCGATGGCAATAGTAGCTAGGTTGTCCTTTATTAATTGTAAATTGTTTTTTCTATTTCAAACTAAACCAGTAATTTAGAAACAATAGGATACTCATAAAAGACAACTTTTCCTCGCACATTTCATTCATGAAAACAAAGATTCAACACACACAAAAATAAGGAATTAACTGATGGAAAAAATTTAGAATTCACTCTTTAATATTTTACTACTTTCTGAATCGGAAATGTACATCACCTTACATTCAGTAAAAGCAATACATTGACATTCAAGATTAAAAGAGTCCTTGCAATCTTCACAGTAACAAGAATTCTAAAATAGGCCTAGACAGACCTATACACGTAGCAGTGGTAGCTCAAGATTCTCAGTTAGAATACTCAGGAGGGGCACCTAATTCATTTCTTACAAAAGCGACTCACAATCAAACAAATCCCTTCTGCTTACAACTTCCTCATTGCCATATATTAGAGCGACTTAACATACCTACAATGCCCATTGTTACAAATTGCCCCAAAGGAGAAAAACTAGATGGGTAAGGACGGAACACATATAAAAGACAGACGACTGACTCAATTAATTAAGAAACACTAGCAAAGAGATGCAGGTTTTAGCAGATGCTTGTATCACTAGAAATTATATGTATAGGTACCATTTCCACGAGAACTCGCTCCTGAAACTCTATGGAAAGGAAAATGGCTTCTAGAACAGATGTTGTTCCAATTCTCTGCTGAGAAACGGCCAAGAAACAAGCAGTTTCTCCCACAAAATGGTCATTTCTTGGTCGTTTCTCAATCATTTATTGGGCTTTTGCTTCCCAAGGTGGAGTTTTAAAAACCCTGACATAAAATTTACAAAAAAAAAACAAATCTAAACCCTTGGAAAAATAAAACAGGGAGTATGCTCACCCATCCTTCACTCTGAATTCAATTACAAGTCCCGTGGATCTTGTTTTATGTTATAGCTTATCACTATGTACTTGTAACTTACACTTTTTCCAAATTTTGGATGTAATCCATAAAACAGTGTGCACCGCAATATTATAATAAAACCCTTGTTCTAGAATCTATTCTGATATGAATGCAAACTGTTTTACTTTGATTGAGGCATTGAGCCAAATTACAATGTGAATTGATATTCTGTTATAATGTGAACCCAATTTGACTTACAACTTTGATGCATTGTATCTTTCAAGCATTGAAATGGATCCACTAAATCATTTCTTATATGCATAATATGGAGGGAGAATGGTGCTGTTTCTTATACCCCAAAGTTCAAACCTTCTGACCCTGTTTCTCATTCCATTGTCACTGCTTGTTTCTCTTTTATAGTAACATATATGGAAGCCGAATGAGGTACAAGATTAAACCAAACTAAAATCCCAATTGGACTAGAATTAGAGACCCATTTCAGTGGAGCTCCTCTTATATCTTTAACCTTATTTTGCAGCTAACCCTTAATTTGATTAACTATCCCATGAACCTGTTTTATCCCTTAAATCTAGGCATTTAGTTGGTGGCAAAGTATGTGGCACGTAATGTTTAGCCCATAATCTGAAAATAGTGGACATGGCAAATAACTGGTTCAAACCTCCCAGTTGACCCAGCACACTTTGCTAACAATCCTACTATCCAATGACGACAGAAAACCCATACTGTCTTTACAACTCTGCTTTCAATTTACTCAATGTTGTTTAAAACCAACGAAAAATTTCTTACATGTGCAAGCACAAAAATGTACAGAAGATGTTGTGTATTCATCAGAGATCATAAATACAGGACTAAACTTCTTCTCTTTCTGACATCAAAATTATTGAGGTAATGTTTAGCCCATAATCTGAAAATAGTGGACATGGCAAATAACTGGTTCAAACCTCCCAGTTGACCCAGCAGACTTTGCTAACAATCCTACTATACAATGACGACAGAAAACCCATACTGTCTTTACAACTCTGCTTTCAATTTACTCAATGTTGTTTAAAACCAACGAAAAATTTCTTACATGTGCAAGCACAAAAATGTACAGAAGATGTTGTATATTCATCAGAGATCATATGTAATGTCCCCATTTTGACCCCCTTTGTATTAAACCGTAAATGATGTAAATATTGTAATTTAATCATGGTGAGGAGCTCAAGGCCAAGGCCCCACCATTGATCCAGCGTTTCATGAATCGGCAATTAAAAATAGATGCCCATGGTTCTTGTGCGAGATGGGCCCAACGTAAATAAGACACCATGTAAATACGAATTTTAATGGAAAAACCCACAACCGGCTATGCAATGCAACAAAAGAGATGGGGCATGACTCTACAAGGAAAAGGGAGGAAAATTATTCAAACCTTGAGCCAATGATATTAATCCATGTGTCAATGGGGAAACCCATAAACCACCAACTACCCATTTTGTCTCATGTACCCAATCATTTAATTTTTCCAAGAAATTGGTTAAAGTAGTTAATGCCTTGGGAATGAAAGAGTATGGGCAAGCCATTTTCGTGCATGGGCAAGCCATCAACTTGAAAAAACGTGTTTTGTCTCCTTGGGCAAGAAACCACCCACGAAATGGTGCCCAAAGCCATTCTGTACAGGCAGCCTTTGATCATTCACGCAGGGGGAGTTAGCTGGGGTCTTCCATTTACGTTTTTCATCTAAATACTGCATTTTTCCATGCCTGGGAATCGTTTTTGCAGTATATAACAGTTGGGAGAGGGAGGGCCACGTTTTGAGGACTGTAGGGAGGTCGTTTTTGCCCCTGAATGTCCAGGGACGTTTTTCTAAAAACGGATTTGGCTTCCTGGGTTGTTCACCAACTTCCCATTTCGTTTTTGTGGGTTCTGCTGTTATGTGCATCCTTGTTCTTGGTTTGAGCCTGTGAGCTGAAGTGTTGGAGTGGTAGTGGATAGAAGTGGCTTGATAAACCTAGTGGGGGAGACAACCTCTCAAAAAGATCAAGAGGGCTTTGGTTACTCTTCTATGCATACCCTGAGAGCACTGGATAGGGAAGGTATGGCTTGAGGGACTGCACAGCAGTGAAAAGAATACTTCCTTGTGCTGGGTGTGTAGGTATTGTGGGTGCCAAGCTAGATAGATCTTGCAAGGTTATCCCTGGCTCTGTGCTGGAGCTCACTAGCTTAGCAACTCTTCCTTTCCATCTCCTAGTAGCCTGATAAACCCAATTATAGATTGGCTTGGCTCATCTTGGTGTATGCTTGGCTATGTGTGAGTCTGCTGTTCCCTGGTTCCTTGTAGAGATCATGCCCAGCTCGGGGGTGGCAGTGGTGCTGAGAGATTGAGGAGCACACTGGCCTATGGTTGGGTGGAACGTTGCAGTTGCATAGCCAGTTGCTTGGGACTGCCTTATTGAGATAAGTACTCTCCTGTGTTAAATTTGCAATGTATGTGGTTGTATTAAGCGAATTTACTTCTGCTGTGTATTAAAATGATTATGCATGTCCATATGATCTTGTATATTTCTGCACAGATCTTTATTTCATGGCTGTCACAGAATCTTGAATGTGTTTTAGAGATCAACAGCATTTATTTGATTACCGTCGTTTGTCCATAGCATGAACAGATACAGTTCTTTGCACCTATGATTTTAATTAAAACGTTTTGGGGCTAATTGCCCGGATTGAGCAATATGATCCTCTCTCTCACGCTCGTATGATAGAGGGGACATTACATCATAAATACAGGACTAAACTTCTTCTCTTTCTGACATCAAGATTATTGAGGTCTAAACGAAACTAGTTCTGTAAACATGCAGGCCTTTAAGCAAAAGATATTAGCATGTAGCACTTGTCTAATAGAGTATTCTACAAAGGATCAAATCTATCTTATTTTCTGAATTAATAGCAAAAATAATCAAACTATCCACAATCCACAATCTAAAACATAAAGGCCTCATTTTTCATTTTCCTTCCTAAAACTTTTGAGTTGGTAAATTGCATATATGATATGAGGCAGCATGTTTTTCTCATCATTTATTACCTATTGCGTTTGTAAAAATACAAACCTTTTTTTCCAATTTCAAAGTAAATATGCAGAAGGTCTAGTAAGAAAACGGCGCATGTATTAAATTCAACCAACGTAATTATACCACTATCAAGTATCATATGTCTGCCTGTTCTGTAGGACTCGGAACTGCACGACTTCAAGACTAGAGACAAATATTTGTTTGGATTGGACTAGGTGATAAAGACTTTACTAACATGGTCCCCTAACAGCAAATGCGACCTCTCCTGTTTAATATAGTGCTTTTAAATCTAATATTGTTTTTAAAAAATACGACATACATTATGTCATAAATCAATATACATGTACTTCACTATCACTTATCATGTGTCTACCAGTACTGTAGGACTCGGGACTGCATTTCCTTCATTGATGACTTCTCTCGCAAAATTTGGATTTACTTTATAAAGAGCAAGGATAAGGTCTTTAGAAAGTTTCAAGAGTTCAAAGCTCTAGTGGAGAACCAAACAGGGAAAATCAAAGTTTTGAGAACGAACAATGCGGGTGTGTATACCTCCAATGATTTCAAGGATTTCTAGAAGGATGCGGCAATCAAGACGGAGTTCACTATTCCGTACATCCCACAACAAAACGGGATTACAGAGCAGAAGAATCAATTCTTCAAAGGAGCTACTGAGGCCTTCATACATGGCGAGGATTTGTCAATGTTTCTTTGGGTAGAAGCAAGCAACACAAAGTCTACATCCAGAATAGGTGTCCTAATAGGATTATGGAGGACAAGACACCAAAGGAGGCATTCATTGATGAAAAGCCATAGGTTAGCCATTTCTGCATCTTTGGTTGTCTAGTTTATATCCATATACTAGTCGAGAAGAGGACCAAGTTAGAGCCCTCCAATAGGAAGGGTTTGTTTGTTGGTTACAATGAGACTTCAAAGGCCTACAAGATCTATATTCTAGGGGATAGAAAGAAAAATGTAAGCAAGGATGTAAAATTTGAGAAAGACTTTGCACCAGGAAGTCTCATGAGTCTATTCTAGTGATAGAGGATGAGCAAGAAGTTCCAAAGGTTGAACTAGGGTCACCAACGACTTCCATTTCGGGGTAGTAGCCTTCAAGTACAACGGAGCCACCAACTCCTACCAGTTCTGTCAGGAGACCTCAATGGTTTACTCAGACATTGAGGGATGCTCATGAGCATGTTGAGGCTCCTAGGAGCACATTCAAGGAGAGAAGACCTCCAAAAAAGTTTTCAAACTACATGGTGTTGATGAGGGGCATCATAGATTCCGCAACTTCTAGTTTTTAGCAAGTAGTTGACCAACAAGTTCGGAGGAATGCTATGGTGGAGGAGTACACCTCCATCATGAAGAATGATGTATGGGACAATGTGCCTAGACAGAAGGAGAAATCACTAGTGACTTCCAAGTGGCTCTACAAGATCAAGCATGCAGCAAATGACAACATAGAGAATTGCAAAACAAGGTTTGTGGCAAGAGGGTTCTCCCAGAAAGGGGGAGTGGACTACAAGGAGACTTTTCCTCTTGGCATCAAGTACACTTCCATTAGAGCATTGATATTTTTAATTTCCATTATGGGATGGAGGATACATCAAATGGATGTAAAGACAACTTTCCTCAATCAAATAATTAAGGAAGAAGTGTACATAGAGAAGCCTCGGTGCTTTGAGATTTGTGGGAAGGAGTCCCATGTTTGAAAGTTGAAAAAGGCCTTGTATGGACTCAATCAAGCACCGAGAGTGTGATGTTCCAAGATCAATGGATACTTACTAAGTATGGGCATCACTAAAAGTGCAGCAAATCCCAACTTATATCTCATATTTGTTGAGGTTGATCTGCTTATTTTGGTGTTGTATGTAGATGACTTATTTCTTACAGGTTCAAAGAGGCTCATTGCAGGGTGCAAGGCAGATATAGCAACTAAGTTCAAAATGAAGGACATTGGCCTGATGCATTACTTCCTGGAATTGGAGGTTTGGCAGAGACCAGGGGAAATTTTCTTTGGGCAGGGTATGTATGTAGTAAAGATCCTGAAGAGATATCAGATGGAGGTCAACAAACCTATGGCCATGCCTATGATCACTAATTTGAAGAAGGTAACAACTTCATATTCAGATTTGGTGGATCCCATGTTGTACAGGCAATTGATAGGCTCCTCGATGTATATGGTCAAGTCTAGGTTAGATATATGTTTTGCAATGAACACCTTGAGTCAGTTCATGCTGGAGTCAAGGCAAAGGCAAAACATGTGCTCAAATACTTGAGGCGCACAATGGAGTATGGACTGAGATATCTTGGAGATGTTGAGGTAAAGTTGCAAGGATATACAGACTCAGATTGGGTAGATAAGATAAGATAATTTTATTAATGTCCAACAAATGACCACAAAAGTAGGTCAATGGGGCTATGTGATACCACGATGTCAATATGAAGTGGTAGCGCTAAGGTAGATCCTATAAAAAGCAAGTAGGAATCTAACCTAAGAAACAAAAAGAGCCAACCCCAAAGATGGAGAGCCGATCCAAAAGAGAAATGTACAAAGAGAGTGGATCTAGAATTTGTGATACAAAAGTGGTAAATCTATCATGGCACACTGGAAGCATCTCACCCAACATCCAAGGCCACATGAACGAAACTCAAAATAGTACTTTGTCTAGAGGAAGAGCTAGAGTTGGAACTAGAAGAGGAGCTATAATGGGTAATGTGTAGCTGCCTACAGTGGGGGGCCTACTTTTGTGACCTAGATGAAATCGTCCGATGTATCATGTAGGAAGGAAGGCCAGTAACATGGGGTAGGAGCTAAGGGTTCCATCCCAAATAGTTAATGAGATAAGATAAGATAATTTTATTGATGTTCAACGAATGACCACTAAAGTAGGTCAAAGGGGCTGCTGGGTACAATGATGTCAATACAAAGTGGGAGTGCAAAAGCGACTCCTATAAAAATATAATGTAGGAAGTATAAATACAAACCTCCTAAAAATTGTGTGGGTGCAATCTCCAGACTCCAGAGCGGGAGGTCTCTCTACGAAACGAAATGGGAGAGGGGAGAAAGTATTTGTCTAAGACAGGAAATGAAGGCATCCAAATCCCCATCATCAAACAAAAGAGTGGGATGAGGGGAGCCTAGGGAGTAGGGGAAGGAGGGGGAAGAAGGATAAGAGGGAGAAGTCAACCCGAAGGATCGAGGTAATAGAGAACTGATGGATATAGGGGAGGAGGTCTTGTTTGGCCAGGTCATAGTCAACCACATCAGCAAACCCCTCCCCTGTTTCCCCCCCAACCCCAACTGTGAGAAAAACACATGAACCTGCTGGAATTCAGAAAGCAAGTGAGGCCCCATTTAGGATCAGTAGCTCATGAGACTCGCCAAGGAGGAAAGATGCATACAGTAAGCTATAAGGGGTCCCAAGCCATCATCCTGGATCCTGTGGAGGTCCACAAAATCTGGATCAGGTAAAGAGCATCCTCAAACCTGTTGTGAAATGGTATCTGACGTGCTCTGCTGTGGGCATTGAAGTCCTATAAGAGTACAGAATCAGAATACCTAGTCCTGACCTCCAAACATAGGGTAAGTTGAGTACAGGTAGTTCAATTAAATATAATCAAAACTAAAAAGAAATACACACGTAATGTCCACGCATACATGAAAATAAATTTGTAAAAAGAAAATCAATATATACATAACTATGCATTACATAGAGACTCGAAAGAAATCATCGATATCATTCATTAACATTGTGATTGAACAATCATGAAAAAATTGTGCCCAATGCACGTTAAACTTAGACCTACAGTTGCATGCAATTCTGGATAGGCCTAAGATATCTGTTATGACAGACAGAGGGGAAGTCTGTAGCCGTGTATTTAAAGTTTGTGTTGTACAAGATTTAAAAAAGAACTCGTTTAGGCCTAAAATCAGGGGCTTTCGAGTATAAGAGAGACGATTATATTTTCAGGAACGCCATATTTTCCCAGGATCGAACGACTTTAAATGGAAAACTTAAAAGATTTCTATGGTTTTGAAGAAAAATATTCCAAAGCTTCATAGTTTGTAAAAAATGTTCAAATTTAGAAAATTAAAACCGTGTTTTAACTGTCACAGAGCAAATAATCTTCAGGAACGCTATATTTTCCAAATCGGAGGATTTTGAATGGAAAACTTTGAACATTTCGAATATTCCCAAGCTTGTGCAGGCTTGTGCACGAAACTATTCAAAAATTTCGAGTATTTTGTCTGAAACGATCAAATTGAGCAATTTAAAACGTGTTTTAACAATCACATAGCAAATAATCTTCAGGAACGCTATATTTCCGAAAATTGTAGGATTTCGAAGGAAAAGCTTTGAAAACTTAAAACAAATTGTCAGAAACGCTCAAATTTAGTTAATTTCACCGTGTTTTGACCGTCAAAGAACAAATAATCTTCAGAAACGGTATACTCTCCGTAAACTGAACGATTTTGAAGGTAAAACTTCAAAATTTTCAAATATTTTCCGTGGTTTTGAAAGAAAAGTTTCGAAAACTTCATATATTTTGTCAGAGACGCTCCAGTTTAGCAAATTTCACCATGTTTGGACCTTCGAAAACTTCAAATACGTAGTCACAAACGCTCAAAGTAAGCAATATTTTTCACCGTGTTTTGACCGTCACAGAAAAAATAATATTATGAAACGCTATATTTTCCGAAAATTTAGCAATTGATCGATTTTGAAGGAGGTTCTAACATTCCAAATATTTTCCATGAAACTGAAGGAAAAAGTTTCGAAAACTTCAAATATCTAGTCAGGAACGCTGAAATCGAGCAAATTTCACCGTGTTCGCAGAACGAATTAAATTTCAGAAGCGCTTTATTCCAAACATTGGGCCGTAGTGAGAGAAGCAATTCGGGCATTCCAAATCTTAGAAAACATTAAATATAAAAATGATGCTCTAAATCTAAGAAGCGGGTGCTCGTATCTACCTTCAAACTTTGTAAACGCGTCGCTTCGACTTGCGTTCACCCGTCCTCTCAGAGATTGAGAGAGGGTAGCCAAAGGATTATATACACGTCATTAATTAGCGGACGTCAAATTTAACTTAAAATTCATTTAGAAAATACTTTCCACATGCTATTGGTTTGCGGGATAGGGTGCTACAGTTATTTAAAAATTGGTTTGCGGGATAGGGTGCTACAGTTATTTAAAAATTGGTTTGCGGGATAAGATGCTGTAATTATTATTTAAATATTGTTACTATTTTTGTCGGAATCGATGATTATATAATTGGCCATTGGCAATTATGATGAGACCAACGTCATTTAGCTCGAGAATTCTTCTATCCTTCCTTTTAGGATATGAGGGATGCATATAAATATTCTTTTTCGGAGGTTGAAATTGTGTTTTAAAGGACAACTTCTTCCTTCACGATATGAGGGATGCATATAAATATTCATTCTTGGAGTTTGAATTAAAGGATTAATGAATAATGTTTGTTTTTTAAATGTAATTATTATTGAAATAGAAGAATCGCATATTGTGGTTGTGTTAAATGGTAAGTTGGTATTATTAGTTGGTAGATATTAGGAAAATATTTGATTTGGTGTATAGAATTAGAATTAATTTTTGGAATAGATTAGAAGAGTTAAAAGTCTCTTTTAAGTTAAGAGTTGTTGCAATAAGTTGTATGAGAAGGTTATTCTCATGTTAAGAAATTTGAGGGTTAGTTTGAAGAAATTAATTGTAATATACAAGTCAAGCAAGGTTTTTCCCTATTCCCTACTTTTTTTTAGTATTACATTAACAAGCTAGAAGGTTGTTTGGAAGATGCATGTTGTGTCAACATGACTTTGCCCGGTATAGTCATCATCCTTCCTCGTTACATTGGCGATATTGTTCTTATGGTGAGAAGTCCTTCAAATCTCAACAAGCAACTATAAATTCTTAAGGATTTTTGCTCTAGTATGGGTATTGACTATTAACATTGACAAAACAAAGGTTATAATAATTAAATCTCAAAAGATCATTTAGTCTAATTTCATGTATGAAAACAACAACTTGGAGGAAGTGACTTCATACAAATATTTCGAAATCAATCTTCACAAGCTTGATTGGAAATATAGCATTGAGAAATAGATTAATGGAGGGTGGAAAGCTTATTATGGACTTGAAAACAATTGTAAATCAGCACACCTTCGGCTTTGGGATAAGAAGAAACTCTTCTTTGAGACTCTCATCACTCCTGTTATATTATATGGATGTGAATTTTGGGGTTGCATCATCTCTAGATAATCATGGAGAAGAATAGAGCAAATCCAAAAGTGTTTTATAACATATTATATAAAAATTAAAGAAATATAACATATCCTATCCTCCTCATAGAAGCAAGTCTTTGCCCCATTGAGAGCATGGCTATGACTAGGTATCTAAAGTACAAGAACAAGAGAAACAACATGGGAGATAAGAGAGGCTTCCTAAGATTGCTTCCTACTCTTGTCAAACAACCTGTAGCTTAAGCAAGGTTGGCATAAATATGTCATGTCCTCGCTAAATCATTGGGGAGTCGAGGAAGAGGCCACTCTACAGAATAGTGATCATCTTAAAAGTATTCTTACATCTAATTTTAAGGAGAAGTTGTGGTGCGACAAAGAATTAGTGGATAAGAGAAAATGAAGATATTATAAGGAGGTGATTAGATGATTAAAAGTATCTCTCTATTTTAACTAGCATAAAGAAGAAAATCAACATTGCTAAAATAAGAACAAACTCTCACAAGCTCCATAGTGAAACAGGGCGTTGGACAATTCCTAAAACGTCATAAGATGAAAGAATTTGTCATCTTTGTAATACTATTTCTCATGGATTGTCCTGCATACACCCACATTAGAGCACAATTTCAAAATATTTGCTACAATATTGACCTTTCTAAACGTTTAACTCATCATAACTATGGTGATCTAAGACTTCTTCTCTTAAAGCTTTTCGAGCACAAAAATAAAGTTCTAAAGAAAAGTAAGTGATTTCTTACATTTTTTAAGGTCAAATAGACCAAAGTTGGTCTTAGTGGACGTTAATCATCATCATCACCATTTACAAAAAAATTATCACAAAAATAAAGACAAACTCATATGAGTTTTTGGAGTGAAATTGGAAGGTGGACAAAACCTAAAATGTCATGGGAAGAAAGAATTTGTAAAGTTTGCAACTCTAACCAAGTAGAAAATGAAAAACATTTTCTTCTGGAATGCAAAACCTATATATAGATTAGATCTCATTCTCAAAATATCTGTAACGCTACTAATATTTATAATATGTTAACTTGTGAAAACCAAAATAAGTTCAATAATCTTATTTGCAATTTTTTAGAACTTGGTAATGACATAATAAAACACAATAATTAACTTTTCATTATTAAGATATGATACGCCACTGTTGGTCTCAATGGATGATAATATCATCATCATCGTTATTTTGTGTGGCGTCTATGGAGCAAAACTTTGTCTATATGTATGATGTGCGAAGCATGGGTAGAATTCACACAACTCCAAAAGCAACATGAACTACATTCTAACCTCATAGAGTTAGGTAAAACAAATGAATAATTTTCCATGGAAAATTCACTCATTTTTAAAAAATAATGTCTAATTGGCCATGAATGAGTTGTCAATCAAAGCACTTAATGGATGGTATGTTTTACGTAGTATGGGTTTGTCAAAAACTTGGAGAATAATCAGCACCGCAAGTTTGGCTCCAAGAACGTTTGAATTGCTCCAAGAAACCGTTAAACCCCAAGCAGGAAGGAACTGAGACCTTCACACAGAGAGATTTCGACCCAGCAGGGTTTATTCAGGAAAACGCAGGGCTCTGTGCAAAAACTTTATTGATTAGGGAAAGGTGAGCGATGGTGGATTGAGCGAGCTCCAAGAACTTCTAGAAACCTCCAAAAGAGGATCAGCGGGTTCTGAAAGGGAGAGATAGGTTTGTTCCCACGCAGTCAGGCTCTCCACGATTGAAGGCCACCCCAGGGATTCTGACCCAAGCAGAGATGGTGGATGGAGGGGGCCCCGAGGCCCTCCCTCCCTTGCCTAAAATTGCTGCTTTCCAGAAGCTAGTGGCAGCCTGTGGAAAACAAAATCCAAGTGAGCAACAGCAGAAATTCGTTAAAAGAATGGCTAGCATACCTATTGTCGATCTACCAACAGAAGAACCATGTAGATCAGCTCTGAATCTGGCAGAAAGAGGGCTCATAGGGAAATTCACTGGTCTCTGGCCATCCCCTAAAGCAGTGGATAACTGGGTGCAAAGAAACTGGAGAACATTGACCCAAGACAACATCAGCAATCACCTAGTGGGTAAGGGTTTCTTTGTTTTTGTTTTTGCCAATGTAGAAGACAGAAACTTAATATTTAGGAATGGGCCTTATTTTATGGGTCCCCAGGGTCTATACTTGAATAAATGGACATCAGATTTTGATCCAACGCAAGACGTGCCCTCGGCTGTCCCAGTCTGGGTCCGCTTGACTCATCTACCCCTGCACTGCTGGAATCCAAAATCGCTGGAAGCAATAGGGAATAAGCTGGGAAATTACATTGACAGGGCAGAGAGGAAGGATCAGTACACTTGTGCCGGAATCTGTGTGGAGGTGGATTTGGAATTAGGGTTGCCTGAAGCAATAAAACTCACAGTGGCAGACTGGACATACATTCAAGAATTAGATTACGAGCAGTTACCATTCAAATGTCGATTTTGCCATGGGTATGGACATTTTTCCAAGCACTGCAAAAAGAATGGAGAGGAGGAGATAGAGAATGTAAAAGGAAATCAATGGACCCCAGCTCATAAACCAATAGCAGCAAGACAAGTCAGCAGACCAAAAGGAAAAGGAAAGTCTACAAAAAATGAAGGCCAATCCTCTAGACAATCACAAGGTGAAGGGAACTCAGGACCACCAAGGATTGAGGCATCCAAAAATCCATTCGAAAGCCTTAGAATTCCAGAGGAATCACTAGTATCAATAGTAGAAGAGGTTGAACATCCCACCTCAATTGTTGAAGACAAATCCCATGAAGAAACCGCAGCTCAACAGGATGGATCTCCTATTGGAGTTATGAGCCCTCTCTCATATGCTGAAATGATAAGAAAGAAGTCTCTGGAGCCCTCAGGCTCTTCGGAAGATGAGACCTTTGAGAGACCATCGAAAAGAGTAGGGAGAAAATTTCACCGTGAGACAAGGGCAAAAGAAACGGAGAGGCAAAAAATGAAAGGCAGCCAATCAACAATTGAGATGTCAATTGGCAGAAATACCAGAAACAGACCTCCCAAGGGAGGAGTTGCACCCTCATCAGCCAGTAAGTAATGTGTTTCGTCTCTTGGAACTGTCGAGGACCGAGGAACTCATTAAAAGTAGAAGCAGTAAAAAATTTGATGAAAATCAAGTCTCCTGAAATCCTCATGCTCCAAGAGACAAAAATTGAAGGGGAAGCTCTTCTCCTCCTCAGTAAGATGAATTGGAAAAAGAATGTTGGGAGAGCAGTCAGTGCTAGGGGTTCCTCCGGAGGGTTGGCTACCTTGTGGACGGAGGATATTTTCCATCTCGAAAGTTCCCATGAGACCAAGCATTGGATATACACCAACCTCAAACACAAGGTGAATAAATTTTCCTTTACACTTGTCAATTTATATGTCCCTGTTCATTATGCTGACAAGAGAGAATGTTGGCACACTCTGTCTGCCTTCCTAGAGTCAAGATCCCCACGGAACATAATCCTTGCTGGTGACCTCAATCTTGTTTTTGAATCAAAGGAAAAACGTGGTGGCAACAATAGTAGAGATCAGAACCTTCCGTTGGTCGAAGATATCCTTCAACACTCGGATTTATTAGATATTAAACCGAAAAAAGGTCTATATACTTGGACCAATAATCGCGTTGGGGATCATCATATATCTGCCCGACTGGACAAATTCATAATCCAGAGCTCCTTTTTGCTGGAAAAAGGGATTATTTCCTCAAAAATTTTACCAAAATTGACTTCGGATCATAAGCCTATCTTGTTGCAATTTGAGGAGGGAAAAAACCTGGGACCTATCCCCTTTCGGTTTAATCCCTTATGGGCTGACAGAGATGGGTTTGAGGAAATTGTCCACAATGCCTGGAAAGCTCCTGTTCAAGGTTCGCCCAGCTTTGTTTGGGAGCAGAAAATTAAAGCTACCAAAATGGCTTTAAAATCTTGGATAAAAAAGCCTACTGTCACTCCCACGAGTTGTAGAAAACAGAGTTTAAATCAGCTTGTAGAATTGCAACTTAAAATGGAGTCCAAAGAAGTAACTCATTCTGACCTGCATAAGGAACTAGTGGCCCAGAGTCTTTCTCTTCAATCTTTCAAGCAAGAGGAAGACATTGGAGACTAAAATCGAGAAGCCTTTGGATGAAGTCGGGAGATAAAAACACACCTTTCTTTCATAAACAATACAAAGCAAGACTCTCTCGTAATCACTTAGATGAAATCATTGCTTCGGATGGGACGGTCCACAAAGAAATAGCTCAGTTAGAAGAAGTAGCAACTTCTCATTTTCAGGAACTCTTTACTGAAAAAGGAAATGACACGGAGGACGAATTTCCTGAATTCCTCAATAATATCCCAAAATTGGTAGGGCAGAATGATAATGATGGCCTCTTGAAGCCCTTCATGGAAGTTGAAGTTAGCAATGTTATTTGGACAACGGAGCCGGACAAAGCCCCGGGCCCTGATGGCTTTTCCATACATTTTTACCGAATTTGTTGGAATTTAATCAAGGTGGATCTACTCCGTATGATTAGGGGCTTCCACCAAAAAGCCAAGGTTGGAAGCAGCATCAACTCTACATTTTTGACTTTAATCCCTAAAGAATCAAATCCTGGAACCTTCAACAGGTTTAGGCCTATCTCATTGTGCAATGCATCCTATAAAATTCTCTCCAAGCTCATTGCAAATAGAATCAAGCCATTGTTGGGTAACCTCATCTCCTCCAGTCAGGGTGGGTTCGTGAAAGGTCGAAACATTTTGGATAATGTGACCATAGTGCAGGAAACTATCCACTCTAGCAATCAACGGAAAGAAGAAGGGATGATTATCAAGCTTGACATGGCTAATGCCTTTGACCGGGTAAGGCATTCCTTCTTGTTTCAAGTTCTTCTAGCATTTGGATTTAGTATTGATTTTGTACGGATGATCAAAGCTTGTATAGGTAGGCCTTGGATAGCGCCATTAGTGAATGGTAGACCTGCCAATTACTTCCAATGTACTCGAGGAATAAGGCAGGGTTTCCCTCTATCCCCATTCTTATACATTCTGATGGTAGATTCCCTCAGTAGAAAGTTGAATGCTGAAAAGGTTGCAGGAACCATTCCAAGTATAAGAGTTACGAAATATCTAGATCCCATTAATCACTCCTTATTCGCAGATGACTCACTACTCCTAGGAGGAGCTTCTGTCAAAATTGCTAGGGTCTTCAATGATGTAATTCAAAGTTTCTGCAGCGTGTCTGGAGCTCTTCTCAATAAGCGAAAATGTGTAGTGTATGGTTGGAATGCGAATCATGCTACCATTCAACGTATAGCTCATTACTTAGGCTTTATAGGCCATGCAGATTGGGATTCTCTTAAATATCTGGGCCTGCCACTAACTTTGGTCACTACCAAGGCCAGTCATTGGCTTGAAGTAATAAGCAAAATAAAAACCAAAATTACAGCCTGGGGAGGACAGTGGCTTACTAAAGCTGGGAAATTAATTCTCATAAAATCTGTTATCTCTTCTCTGCCTCTCTATCAATCTACATTCCTTCTGGCTCCAAAATTGATTGCTCTGCAGGTGGCTAATCTCATAAGAACCTTCTTGTGGCAAGGTGGTAATGGGAATCATAAAAAATTCCATTTAGTGGGTTGGGATGTAGTAAAAAAACCTTTTGTTGAAGGAGGTCTGAATGTCAGAGATCCAGGGCTTGCGAATCTCGCTCTAGGAGGAAAGATTCTGTGGAATATTTTTTCCACTCCCAACCACCCGGTCAACCAAGTGCTAATAAAAAAATACCTGCACAAGGTGTCTGAATCCATCATGGATAAAGCAGTAGCCATAAAAGGCACAACGATGTGGAGATTATGTATCCACGGATGGGAATTTTTTAAAAATGATCTCTATCGAATACCAGGAAATGGGAATCGAACTTCTATTTGGAATGATAAAATTATGGGCCGTCCTCCTCTCAGCCAGAACTCAAAATTCCACGATCTACATGTGTGGCTCAATCAGCGTGGCAGTATTAAGTTATCAGATATCTCAATTTGGGATCAATCTGTCAATTGGAAAGAATGGAACATCCCCAAAGCACCGGATGGGATGTTAGAGCAAGTAAATTCGCTTTTGATAGCTCTCAACGGCTTAGCTCCGATTCATATTAGCTACAAAGATAAATGGGGCTGGGGCAGGACAGGAGAATACACAACCGGATTTGGTTTTAAAGCTCTCCAAACGAAGCATCCTCAGCCACAATCAAACGCTATTTGGCAGCATGTTTGGACTTCATTTGGTATCCCCAAAATAAAAAATTTCAACTGGGTTCTTCTGCACAATAGAATCCTGACAGGAGAGAACTTGGTAAAACGTGTAATATTAGTACCCCACAGATGTGCACTTTGCCATACAGCTGAGGAAACAATCGACCATGTGTTTATCGACTGTCCATTTATGCAGGAAGTGTGGCAGCTTGCATTGCATGGACTCTTGGTTCATACTCCAGCTCATTGCACTGTTGTTTTCTTATTTTCCACATGGACAGAACGTTATCCCCGAAAGATTAAAAGTAAAACCTTATGGTCCAAGATATGGTAGGAAGTCCCAAAATATCTCTGCTGGGAAGTCTGGTTAGCCAGAAATGAAGCCATCTTCCAAAACAAAGTGAGTACCCCAGCAATTGTTGTGGCAAAAGATAAGGCTTTGCTATTGGAAACAGTAGAGAATTATCCCTTTAAGCAAAATCATAAGCTTCTTCCTGCAGAGATCAGTTGGATCGGAGAACCAAAGAAGTGTCCTAGGAACAAGATTTATGTTCGACCTATTAGAAATCCTGAGTGGAGGCTACGATACAACGCTTTTGAATTATGTCAATGGTGGAAGAATCAAAGGAAAGACACTATCTTTTTTGACGGAGCATCTAAAGGAAATGCAGGGAGAGCTGGCGCAGGAGGGGTATTCTATGCTGCCGATGGTCTTTTAAAAGGAAGTTTCAGTTGGGGGATAGGTCAGGGTACTAACAATCAGGATGAACTATTAGGACTCCTTAAAGTATGTCAGATAGCCCATGGAAGTGAAGAGCAGGATATTCAAATATTTGGAGATTCATAAATTATTATTAAACTTTTAAACACTGATGGACATTTCAATAATGCGGCGTTAAATAAGACTCTGCAACGAGTTCGGCAAGTGCTGCAACAATTTAACTCTACCTCTTACTACCACATTCTCCGTAGTCTAAATCAGGAAGCTGATTATAGGGCCAATGTAGGCTGCCTTTTAGCACCTACAGAATTGATTCATAATGATGGTAATCCTATCCGGTCTCCCATTCCATAAGATGGCAGCTCCATCTTGGCATTTGTAAGAATTGGACCATCTCTGAAAATTGAGTTTTTTTATATTGTTTGATGGGTTGTTTAGGCGTAAGCCCAACCATATATCCTTCTAATAAAAAATTTAACCGTTCTTGTGAAAAAAAAAATCAAAGCACTTAATACATTGAAGATATATTGTGCCTTAACTCGATGGAATGGATTAGTTATTGTATTTGAGAACTTGTGAAAGTCCCTGTGATACTGTGTTTTTTAAGGTTTATTTGTACATTGATTGAGTTGTGATTGCTTTGTGTTTTGGATAGAGAAAGTAAGGCAAGATATTTGCTTGTGTTACCTATTTCCTTGTTCTAGTTGTGATCACTAAGTTTGAAGTCAATCATTGTGTGTTTACCCAACAACTATTCAGGTTTTGAGATTGAAAAGTTTCATATCACATTATGACCCTCTATGAAATGCGAGTTTATCACTAGATGGAAAATTCTTCGTAAATAAATCATTGAAACATATATTAGAATATAGATAGTGTGTTGGGTAATTTGATTTTGATGTCTTATTTTGTGTAGTCTTAATGGCTACATTTTTGTTACCTAATGTGTATTTTTAAATAAAAACAATTTATATATTTACAAGAAAATGTCCAAAGAAACGGCCCTTTTGCGATCCAAATAACTTTCTATGTATTATGTCACACCACAATTATGCGTAACTCCAATTAAGCAATTACAAGGTTGCTACACAAAATCATATCTTGATGTAATCAATTTATAAAATTAGGACATGTGTCCTAAGCAAAAGGCTTACTAAGAAACATATATCACTACTTCTCTTTTTTCCTACATTTCTCCTTACTCCATTTAATATCGCCATTGAATTGTTAGTGTTACCATCAATTGCTTCTTTGTATATGCTAGGAACATCAAAACTAAATTTGAAGAATTTGATTCATGTTCCAAGGGACTTTTATTATTGGAAATGGATAGGAGGTAAGTCACCTCTTCAAAGTAATAGATTCGTTGACTAAATCCTTTTCCAAATTTGAGGAATTTGATTCATGTTCCAAGGGCCTTTTATTCTTGGAAATGGATAGAAGGTAAGTCACCTCTTCAAAGTAATATATTCATTTTTATTGCTCTAAGGCATTAAAGTAGTTGTAATTGTTGAAGGCTTATTTGGCTTTACCTAATAACATTCCATGAAAATGACTTCTTAGTTTTTCTTATAGAACACTTTGTATTTGGTGGAAGTTACCATGTGACTATGTTCAAATCTAAAGTTATAATAAAAATATTTTTTTATTGAATCTAATTTAAATTGTAAATTTTTAACATAGTATTTTTAAAAAAATCATTAAATATAGGTAATATCACAATATAAATAGTAAAAATACCTTCATTAAATATAAGTAAAACCTAACACAACATAAATAGTAAAAATACATTAGTCGAAAAATAAATCTATCCATAGAATTGTCAATAATTATTACAATTTTCAATAAATAACTTGAGTTTTCCAAAGAAAAATGAGACAATCTAATTCATATTATAACCATGATTAAAATTATGTGCATGAATTAAAGTGAAATTGCCACAAGTCCTAAATAATCAAACACCTTTATAAATTTAAGAAATGAATAATACAATAAAATGAGTCTCACATAAATCAATAACAACAGATCTCCGTGACTCGGCGGCGGTTCTTGGAGCGAAGCATTCTGCTGCAGCTTGGGCGGCCAGGGCTTGGCCCAGCCGCCCATCCTTTCCCTGTACTCTCGGCAGGCTATGGAATGGAGACGCAGATCACGGTGGAGGCGTCTGGGGATAAAATAGGAGGGTTCGATTCCTACAGACGGTATTCTGAACGATTTTGAAATTTTCTTTTAAAAATACCGCCATGGCCGGAGCGGCTAGGAGGTCGAGCCTTCCCACACATCTCCCCCGTTGCAGCGGTCTTATTTTCTGCTCTTTCAGGCGCCACGAGTTCCTCTTTGCTCCATCATTTCTGATCCGTGAATAAATGAGTTGGAGGGAGCGGTGAGGGGCGAGGGTTCTTGGAGCGAGATTTTTGCAGTAGCTTGGGCGGCCAGGGCTTGGCCCAGCCGCCCCTCCTTTCCCTGTAGATTGTTGTTTCTTTGCAGGATGATGGACGGCGTGCGGTGGAAGCATCGAGGGTCTGGCCGTTTTCTTCATCAGTAGTTGCTGGCTGAGTTCGCCGGTTTGGGAGATCCAGAGTTTGTTGCTTGTCCACAGACTTGGATCTGCTGTTTCTTCTGCTGAGGGTTTCGGTTTGAAGACGTCTTGCTTTCTTGGTGGCCGGCGGGGGTTCTGTCTCAGGTTCGTGTGGCTTTGCCATTGATCTTGAAACGGTGGCTCTTCAGGATCCAGTATTGATGGTCACCTGCTGCTCAAGATCTTTTTCTTGTGGCAACGTTTGGGTTTCTCTTTGCTGTTCAAGATTCATCTTCTTGTGGCGAAGTTTTATTGGGTTTATCTTTTTTTTGATTCAGCTCTTTATAAGCTGTTGTATCTGCTTATATGGGACAGAAATATGTGAAAATGTAGGGATCCTTGTGATTCTACTACATCTGCAGAATGTAATTTTAATCATCTTTTTGAAATAAAATTACTGACTTTTTCCCAGGAAAAAAAAAAAATACAATAAAATATTACTGATAAAATATAGTATCATAACCCCAATATTACTAAGAATTTTTAGAATGGCAAAGTATTAAACTTATAAATCATATTATGAACTTTAAAAATACTCCTATTCGATGACCGATGCTCACAACTTTTATGATAAATCTTATTTATCATGCTAAAAACATTATTAAAAAGTCAACAACAATAAACTTACAAATCATGTTATTAACTCTAAAATATTCATCCCCGCAACTTTTCCTGTAAGGTGTTATGCTATTCCGCAATGTAATTCAAAACATTCCTTATGTGCATACCCCTCCAAAATTATTTAATAAGTCAAAGGTAAGAATTGGAATAAATGATATAGATAAATGACGATTCAATCCAGTAGGTCACTTTCTTCATTTAAAACCCTGATAAAGATAACGAAGAATAATATCCGAAATCATCCATTTCGTTATGGATTCTTATCATCAACTACACGATAGAATAAAGTAGCGGTGCTTTGATCTTCGTAGCGGCCCCACACTCCACACATCCCAAGGAATAGAGATATGATTGGCGTGATTAATAATAATGGGAGCACATTGCAATTTGCATGTGTCGTCGTACTCCTTTGGTTAAAATATGTGTCACTTTATCGCATACATAAGGACAAATTTTAACATTCCAATTGGACAGAAATTTTAGTTGTTGTTCAATGAATTTCGGCGCAGCGGAGTGCGTGCCTTTCTTAAAAAAATGGAGAAAACATAATTTCAAATATAAAATGCTTTCATCAATTCCACACGAGTGATGACACGACGATGGAAAATTAAATAATGTCTTCATATGTAACAAGAGTTATATGGTGGTATGTCTATGCTCTTTTTGAGTGTTTATGAATGGTGTACAAAATTCTTTTGTAAAGAAAGTGTTTATGAATGGTGTACAAAATTCTTTTGTAAAGAAAGTATTTATGTCATAGTGTAACGGTTGGGTGGGATAATGTTTTTCAGTTTATTTGAATTTAAATTTGGTTAATCCTTGATTTCAATAAAGAATAATAGGGTTAATATTTTTTAGTTGAAAAAAAAAATTATTTATGAATTGTGATTGTTGTCGTTGCTTCAAGTTTATATTTTTTAATTGGATTATTATGTTTAGTGTGTTTATAATTTTATGATATTTATGATATTGTTAATTGGGAGGGACAATGTTTCTCAGCCTATCAGCCTATTTGAGTTCAAATCTGGTCAACCCTTGATTCCAATGAAGAATAACAGGGTTAGCATTTTTTAGTTGAAAAAAAAAAAGAAAGTATGTATGAATTGTGATTGTTGTTGTTACTTCGAGTTTATATTTTTTAATTGGATTATTATGTTTAGTGTGTTTATAATTTTATGATATCTATGATATTATTAATTTATTGTTAAAAATATTAAAGAATAATTTAAAATGATTCCATGATTTTATTTTTAAAAAAGAAATTATTTATTTTATATGAAGAGCATTCTAAAATTCTAAATATCTTAAAATCTTAATGAATGTTAAAATTGAATGTCTTAAAATCTAAGTGAGTATTCACAATATCAATATTAAAATAATTTTGATTATTAAAATTCTCAATTTTCAAGGTTGGCGGGTGCGAGGGGATCATTTTGGATCTTTATGGACAAGAAGAACTGTACTACGAATGTGTTCTAGGGAAAACCACAAACAATCAAGCGGAAGCTACTGCTCTTTATCAAGGCCTCCTACAAGCTCGTCTCCTTAGATTAGATTGTCTCATAGTGATTGGAGACTCATAAATTAAAATCAAATTGGTTCACAGTGTCACCCCACCCAAGGACATCGCTCTCGTCGGATGGATAGACATGATCAATTATGAGATCAAGAACTTCAACTCCATCAGTTTCTTCCATGTTCTTCGTCATCAAAAACAAAAGGTGGATGAAATGGAAAATAATGCCACCCGGAGCAATGAAGGGTCTCTTGTTAAAAATGGGGCCATATCACTAAGTCATATCCCATGATCCAACTATGCATAAAATATCCAATTGTCCTCAATTAAATTCAAATAAATCGGCATGTACAAAATAGATAAGAGGTAGAGATCACAATTGAGCTCACAAAATCATGAGTGTTGAAGCTTTAACTCTTGATTTTATTGTAATAATTCCAATCCAGAACATTCATTATGTCTTTGGGGGTTATTCTCAATTAAACACTGGAAACAAGGTGGTCATCGGGATCAAGGTAAGCTCCACAATTTTAGGATTCATTAAACACAATTATGAACATATAACAAGTGAAAATTCTCTCCTCAATCCGCAAGTGACGTTCCACCAGTCAAAATTCATCTCAAATTGCGATATCTGGTCATATGTTTGGCATCCTAAGGGTTGTACGCATTTGAACAAAACTAAAAATGGGATGAATCTGTCATTGGAATACCCTGTTCTGGATAAAGTGCACCTGAATAGCGTTGAATTTTCTTGTCCCTCTAACTACCAAGCTCAATATTGGCATGAGGACAGGTAGTGGGATAAAAGAATCAACCAAAGGAAAGGCCGCCAAACCAAAGACAATAGGGAGGACGCCTTACAGAGAAAGCAAATTCAAAGGAGAATTATAGTTCTGAAGTCGTGATCAAATTTCATTCAGGAGAAGACGAGCTCTGTGTGTCTTATCTTGTCAAAATTTGCAGTAGGTGTACCATTGCTATTGTGAATTTGCAGGGGTTTTGAGGCGTCATCATAAACTACAAAATTGAGTCCCCAAATTGTATAAAAAATGTGCATGAAATAGCATAATTGAGGAAGATAATGAGGAGGCATGAAGATCAGTTAAATAACAATAACTCAATTATTTAGTCTCTCTCTTGTCATATTCAAAACATGGGAATGCAAAATGCAAAAACAACAGAATTTTTCGATGCTCATCGTCAACACTTAGTAGTTCTGGAAGAAGAAGAGGATATCCTTCGCAACTAACAATGGGACCCACAATTCCACCTCTCTGACCTCATATGTACAAAGCACGATGGAAAGAGTCCATGGCCTTCCTAAGAGGAAGAAATTATACAGCAATCGCAAGAGAACGTGGAAATAATCCGAATTTCTCAGTCCTAAGAAGGCAGTTGACACTAAACTAGCAAGTATCTTATATGTTTTGTAAAAGCATTTTGGTCCTAGGATTCTTTTGTAGATTATGTATCAGTAGAATTTTTTGTTTTAGCAAGACTGGAGAGGAATGTAATATCCTTATAGATGCTCTTCAAAAACAATTGGATAAATCGACAGATGATATCGGCATGTAAAATCTTTTAGACTCTGCATGGCATATGATTTTGTTAATACAATATAACCATTTATGTGGAAAAAAAAGATCTCAATCTCCTAAAAGTGCAATACCCAAAAAATTAAAGCACTCTAAATCTTAAAACATGTTATTAAAATTCAATCTAACACCTATTGTATTATTAAAGCCCTTTTATGTTAACTTACTCGGAAGTCCATTTCATAGAGTATGTGATCATACATAAGGTTTCTAGTCAGAAGGCCTACATTGGGATACTTAAGTTTACAAAGAATCCAAGAATAAAAAAAATAGCCCATTCACAAAATCCAGGAAAAATAAATGAAACCATAGTTCTTAAACCCTTCCACCCCTTGTACAAACACACCAACATGCCCAAAATAGTCATAACATGTCACTGAAATGGACACAACGTGCCACGCACACAACTAGAAGAATTATCATCATGATCAGATATCCAATTTTTCCAAAGACTAGTCCAGAGACACCGAAATGCAAGAGAAGGAAAAAGGGTTTGAAATAGAGGGTCAGTCCAACAATGCAATTATAATCCCATGAGGCTTGCACAACAACTTCCAGTGATGTTTCAAACTGTAGGCACAATTGAATTGCCTAATTACTAAAACAATTCACAACAAAAACTACAAAATATAAAGATGTTTGACAAAAATTATGAACATCGGCACAGGAAACTACTACTACATTGTTGCATTCCAATTTAGCAAACAACTATTTATGCAAACTTTGAAAGGACACTGGAGGAGCAATATTCTTACCTCAATCATGCCACCTCACCTGTGGCTACTTGTTTGTGCAACCCAATTTTTGGTCCTCCCCGCGCCTGCAATGCAAACTCTGGCCCTCTCCACACTGCACCCATTGCATCCCTCACCCAGAGCACAATAACACTCCACAATGAGAGAACAACAATAATCCACCCCACCAATCCAGAACCATGGAATACAAACCATTACTTGCATTAACTCCTCTATGGCATGAAAATTGATTTCTTGCATTAACCTCTCGCCGACAAAACTCCCTCCTAGTCTTCGATCGAACCACGATCGAACACCAACCCACATTGCATTGCAAGCCTACTAAAACGACAGACCGCTCAAAGAGCCGAACACCCCAACCAACTTGCGATAACGCATCGCCAAACACATAGACTGCGCACACCTGACTACAAGTGAGATCGTCACCTGTAAACATCCACGTGGACACCATTAAAACAACACTCTACATCATTAAACTGCATTTCCTCATCGACAAAACACCATGTCAGCTTCCCACTGAAAACCAGCTCTCTTCGCAGATGGAACTCGCCAAAACAACAAAGCATCTATTAACGCGAATGAGCCCATAAATATGCATCAACCCACCGTAGAAAACCCCTGCACACCTGG
Organism: Larix kaempferi; assembly: GCA_027924585.1. NCBI lineage: Eukaryota > Viridiplantae > Streptophyta > Pinopsida > Pinales > Pinaceae > Larix > Larix kaempferi. The sequence goes on along the minus strand of BSBM01000257.1, from coordinate 14,564,798 downwards.
ACGATAGCGAAACTGCCAATTAGCACCATTAAGTTGGACTCCCACACCTGCACAAACATCGATTCGTCCTCGCATGGAGCACCTACGTCATTGTGTCAGCATAACCCCACACCAAACACCGAAGTTGATGCCAACTCACTCCCCATGAATCCATTATTTAAAAATATTCCACAGGAAAATAAAATAAAAATTAGACTATAGTTCAATCCATACTCCATGCACAGTCTGCACTCTATACCAACACCCTAATCCGCCCAAAATAGAATTGAGATGTCACGAACATAATAATTAATTTATTGCATTTTTAATAAAAATAAATCTATTACACTTGATAATATTTTTATATTTATTTACATACATATATATAAAGTTGAGATTATTTTTTCCAGTAGTTATAATTTATAAAAACTAAATAAGATTATAAAAAAAAAAATAAAGTCAATATTTATCATCATCTTATTGCCATATATCACTTTTTCATTGTACACTTTCTTAATAATAAATGAATATAATAGGTTATACTTTACAAAACCTCCATGTAAAAATACTTTATGAATTATAGAATTAAAAACAAAATGATAGAACTATGTATGTTTGCAGACCTGTTTAGAAGCTTATTTTGTTGCTTATGATCAGCCTCTCACTCCTTTGACAAGTGTTGAAATGCTTTGCATCATTTGGATCTAGATCTTTACTTTTGGAATCCCCTTCCATTCACCTTTAAATCTGCTCCAAATTTCAATTATGTTTTGGGATCTATTTTGGAGGTATCAAACTCCCTTACCTTTGATCATTTGATGTTGTATGGCTGTATGGCTTGGCTTAGGGACCTCTTAGGGTGAAGATCCAACCTTCTTTACTCCTTTTTGATCCTTCCTTTGCTTATCTTTTTGGTTTAAAAGATCTACATCTTTTTGTTTTCAATTTGCAACTCCTTAAACTAGTTTGTAAAATCCATGTTTTGGACCTGTTTTGGAGGCCTTGTTTGTGCATTTGCAGACTTCATTAAAGATTCTTTTGCTTCCTAAAGATCAGCAGGTTACTTGTTTGAAGAGTGTAGAAAATATTTACACAATTTGGATCACATCTTTTCAATTGGAATCCACTTCCAAAACAGTTTTAAAATTATGCAAATTGTTATCTCTTTTCAAATCTCCTTCAAAGTTGTAATGGATCTACTTAATTAAAGATATCTTTGAAGTTAGATCCCTGTCTTGATACATTTAAGACTGATCCTTACTTGCATTAGTGTCTCCTTTACATGTTTGCAACCAAACTACCTTCCAAACATATTAATCAATTTTGCAATCATACACTAGTTGGTGGAGATCTCTTTAGATTTTGGATCTGTTTGTTGACTTGATTTGTATTACATTTACACACTTGTTTAAGGCCTTATTTGCAGCTTGAGATGAGCCTTCTACTCCTCTTGAAAAGTTAGGAAATTTTTACACCATTTGGATCAAAATCTTTACAATTGGAATTCACTTCCAAACACCTTTAAAAATTGCTCCAAATTGTAATCAATTTTCAATCTTTTTTTTCAATTGGTAGTAGATCTACTTGCTTACAACCACATGTGATGATAGATCCCTGTTTTTATATATTTAGGGACTGATCTTAAACTCACATTAGTGTCTCTTTTACATGGCTGCAAGTCTTCCAAACACATTTAAGAATTGTTCATTAAAAGCATCTTAAAGGACATTTAATATTTCATACCTTTAAGCACATGCTGATTGGAAGCTTTAAACCAAAGGATAACCATACACATTTTGAAGAACCATACACATTTGAAGAACCTTCCACACACATTTGCATTCGAAAAGCACTTGGAACATCACATGTTGAGATAGTTTGTGAATAATTTCTTTCCAAAAAACAGAAATAAACTTTAATTTAGTTACATTTTGTTTTGGAGTTGGAATTTTTTCATACTTTGCATGCACAATTAGAGAGAGTTGCACCTTTAGAGTTCGGTTTTCTTGAGATATATTGTGTATGAGGCATCGTATATTCTTCACTCGCACCTTATGGTGATCTTGTGAATGAGAAAGTGTATCTCACTTGTAATAGTTTAGGAGTTGATTTTTTCAAAGCATCTTATATCGAGCCACCGTATCCTCTTCACTCGCACCTTATGGCGATCTTGTGAATGAGAAAGTGGATCTCACTTGTAATAGAGTAGATTTCAATTTTTGCATACAGTTTTTTGAGCCACCGTATCCTCTTCATTTGGGCCTTATGGTGATCTTGTGAATGAGAAAATGGATCTCACTTGTAACAGTTTAGAATTTAATTCATAAGCTTTCCAAAGGGCTCTGCATATCCTCTTCACTTGGGCCTTCATGGGATCTTGTGAATGAGAAACAGGGATCCCCCATGTAATAGAATTAGATTCATTTTCTCTTGAGATATCTGTTTGGGTTACATTGGTCGTTAACATCAATTATTATCCATATTTCAACAAAACTGTGCATGAACATACAAAATCTACCAGAAACTTTGCATGTCTGAAAGAAACTCATGAACCTCTAACTCTTCATTAATTTAGAATATTCATCGAATTAAAAGGTAGAGTAGTGAGCATATTGCATTGTTTGGTTCATATTTTTCAAGTCAAAACACCACCAGTTTCACTTCCACTCCTGAAACTAAGCAAACTACCCTTAAAATTGGCGCTTAATCTAAAATTGACAAACTTTTCATTTTCATATCACCAACAAATTTAGGTTAGTGCCCTGGATTAGGTTTGGAGAGTTAACACTCCTAGGCTGCAAAAATTTGAAACTAGCATTGATTAAAGAGAGTAAATCCATTAGTAGCAAAAAACGCTTGTCGGGAAAGCGCTTCTGAAACATGCGTCAAGCATGAGGTCAATCTGGATAAGTAAGGGTGGTTCCCCCTTCTTGCTTATTTAGTGGGACATGAGCTTATCGAGGGGATTCTATGTTCAGTGACAAGTCCTCGGGGGTGACATCACTATTTCTAGAGTTCTTGGTTATGAGAGTTGTCCTCGACTTACAACTGTTCCACCCGACCGTCGATTGTGAAGTGGTAACTTTAGTGGCTATTCCTAGGATATCACATAGGCTATTGTGAGTGGTAAACACTTTCAATACCTGAGACAGACTTTGGAACTTTTACTCCTTAGGAGGGTGATTGGTTAGGAACCAACGCTTGCACCCCTAGCGATTAAAGTTTATTGTAACTATTTCTCGTACCTTCGCTGCTAGCAATTGTCTGAGGCCTAACATCCCTCAACAACTACTAATTTCGGAAGGCCCTCTAATCCAGCTTTTCACTAAGATTTGTCTCTTTAGAAAAGTAGTTTGCTTGCTTGGATCTATAGGCCTTTTTACTGTGTGGACACTTTTTATTTTGTTGAGTCTAGACTGCCTTAGGATTGTTTGATTAAGAATATCATTTTAAACACATCCTTTTATCAACTTTTTAGAAGTGGCTACTCTCCCGATCCACCATTCACGGTGGCAGCAAGGTGATTCACCAGAAATTGAAGGCCCTGCTACATTGCAGAGATAGATACAAAAACCACATCCTAATGACTTGGAAACATAACTGATTTTAAATACAATTAATATTACTCGAGAAGAACAACATCAAACAAACCCTGAACATTCATTATCACATCATGAACTGAATACAGACATAGTTGATGATCTTACTCTAGTTGAAATTAAAACATTGAAAAATCACACAAATGCTCATGTAATTCCACCTTTGATGAGTCTTTCAGAACCAGTTGTACTTACTATCCATGAGTCACTGGGTGATATCAAACCTCTTTTTGAAAGTTTGAATGACATGCAAAATTCAACAAGTGACCCTATGGCTTCATTAGGAGCACAAGGGACTACATCACGGCAACATCAACCAGTTGTTGGAGGTAGCAATACTTCCAATTTGACCTCTACATCAATCCCAATAGTTAGTATACATGTTAGTAGCACAAGTTGTAACATCCCGATATTTTCACAAAAATTTAAAATTTTTAAATCGTCATTAAATGCTAATATTTGTAAAATGCGGAAATAATAATATTTAATAAAGCAGTAATTAATAAATTGCGACATTTGGTAGGAACAATTTAACTGTTGTGTCTTTTTGTCTTCTGATGGTGTTTCATGTCGGCGATACATCATGAATCCAATTAATGATTATGTCCTTTATTTATATGCTGGAATGATTGAAAATTGTGATGCATTTGGAAAACAGAATTCTTCTAGACCAGTACTGACAGTTTAATTTTTTCTGGATGATGATGAAAGGAGTCCCACGAGGTGCCCCGAGGCTTACTTAGCTATTCAGCTAAAGCATTGTACTCGTCCTTCATGCGCAGATCCGTAGGTAAGAGATAGCGATAAAATTCAGTGCGTTTAATAACCGTGATATAAATACAAACTGCCTATGATTTCGACGCTATAGGTATGGTTTCCTTCCAATTTGTAAGATAAATTTGACTAGCTCAGAAACTACAGATATCATCAATCTCAGCGTGTGATTGGTATGAATGTTTTCATTAAGCATTTATGACTTCACTGGTTGTCATTCCATGAATGATTTGCGACTGTTAAAACAACTCCTTTATAATTTGACTGTGACAAAATCCAAGACCAGGACACATGGTCCTAAGCATACCATAGAGCGAGTTAATAAGGTGATTCTAAGTTCTCTATTACCTGGGCAATTATAATAGTGATGCATTATGCATTAATATCCTACCATGTAAGGTATGCGATGGTTCTATAGGACAACTATACACCAAAGTTGTATTCATATAACTTATGATATGAACGAAGCTTTAAGAGCTTTATAATGAACCTTGTGGATTTATGCAATGGCAAAGCGGGATAAACTATATGGTGAACTTTATAATAAACTTTATATTAAGTTGGGGCGGAGTCCATCCATACCCTAGGATTGAACGCGACCTAGGTGGATATTCTTATGCTATGAGTGGGCTCAAAATTGATTAAATGGAACATATAAGACCTTTAACATATGCTACCAGTGAATGTTATACCTTGATATAATTTATAAAGTCGATGCAATTAAACGTTGATCCATATGGTTGGCAAGTGGAATGATGGCACTGCATAAAGCCTACGTACGAAATTCAAGGGTGTAGTAAATGATTGGATTTGCAATTTAATTCGCCTGGCCACCGTGTTATGGGTAATGTTACATGCACGTTGTGAAGAGTCTCCAGCATGTGAGAAGGTTCGTCGACGTTGAGTTGTAATGGGCCACCTGCCCTGGTGTCAACAGAGTTGGCAACCTCGTGGCTTGGGAGGTAGATGAGTGATTTAATACTACTTATACCACCCTCCAACATGGCTTAATGAAATTAGATCTCCGCTGTTGATTGTTGTGCATTGGGATTGTGATGAACCCTATCGTAACTTATGGGATCTTGTAACATTTTCTTGGTCATTGTTTCTATGGTAGGGTTTGGGAGGTGAGGCCAACCGGCCGAGAGGCACTTAGGGTTTTGATGTTTTTCTAGCCTTCCTCAAGCTCGATCCTGAGACCGGCAGCAATCCTCAAACTGTAGGTGAATGCTAACAATGGAGGCCGAGTCTGAAGTTGAAAGGTGTGGCAATCCATAGGTTGGATGAGTGTGTCTGTTGTGACATTTTAGTAACTTGCAAGTCTGGGGTTTTGATCGGGTTGTAAGTTTCAAATGTATCACACAGTGTGGCCTTCGAGATGGGTGCTTCTCCTTCACAGTGGATGGATGCTGGCTTCGTCAAGCCTCTATCATGACTCAGGTACATTAAAGTTTCAAAATATTTTAAGGTTTTCTTTGTTGCATGCACTGTATTTCAAGATTGATATTTAACTCAGTGTATGGTTGTTTGGCAGGTAGCTTTCGGCAAACAACAGGGTGTCGGGAAAGTTGACGGGAGAAGTAATATAGTGAACCCACCGGTAAGCTTCGGTGGTATCCCTCCCTCGGTCCTCCTGGAATCGGACTTGATGAGCAGGGTGTTGGTAGCATGCCTTCTCGGCAGTGGCTTTTGTCTCGCCTGCAGCACTGGGAACGTTACTGTTTAAGTTTTGTTTGATAGTGTAGATGATGTAAAGGTTTCTTAAAATGTATGGCCGGCCTTTCCTTGGCTCGGTGAGCTTGATAGGGTTGAACCCTCGTGGTTGCAAAGAGTTTCACAGCATAAAACGTTTGATGTCTATTGTTTGGCACTCCTAAGTCGATGGAAAAACAAGTTTGAAGCTACAGGGGAAAGAAACGTTGACTGTAGTTTTGTTTCAGCATTAGCTGTATAGTATAAACTTGAACTGGGTTATGGATTGGAACCTTCAATAAACAGTGCGGCAATCTGTAGGATGCTGCCATCGTAAATTTAAATGGAAATGTTTACTGTTAGGGTTTAATGCTTACGTTTGGTGATTTGAACTCTCGTTTTGAATCTGTATCTGAAAGCATGTTTAAGATGTTTAGGGTTTCATGTCTACGTATGGTGTTTTCGAACTTCTCATTCTTGAACTTTGATCCAAGGAACGAAAGGCATGTTTGAGTTGTTTAATTAAATAGTGGCTATAAGACGATAATAAAAAGGTGTTGGTTTTGTTTGAATACAACTATGATAATGTTAACCCTAGCCTATCGATGATAATGAAATATGTTGGGTTGTATTTGATGTTTACAAAGCTAGAATAATAGATCTTGATTCTACAGTTAGGTCATCTATGATGATGAAATATTTGATTTTGGCAGCTGTTAAATGTTTGTGAATAGTAGTATGACGAGAATAGGTTAACCCTGGTTTGGGTGTAAAGATACTGTATTTTGCTCTGTCAATTCAGTAATGCTATTCTTTTCTTTACTTTTAAGAACATGCTAATGTGCGAAGTGAATTCTTCCATATGCAGTTAATAATACAGAATCAAAGAATTTACAGTGCATTCATCAATTAGTTTAACTTGCCTATTAGTATAACAGTTTGTCTACTTTTACTTTATCTCCTTGTATTTGTCCAATTGGGACGTCTGGAGAAAATGAAAGAACAATGCAGTACTTTTTTTTTTGCATAAAAGAATAATACAGTGATGGCAATAATTTCTATAAAGATCAGACAGACTCAAACAACAAATAAAATAATAAGTATGTGGTTAAACAGAAAGCATGATATTGTTTTCTTTTGAAGAAATAATTGAAGACTAGTAAACCCTAGTTGTTAACACAATGTTCACCTTCAGAAGTCAGAAAAGAACCTACTGTTATAACTAGTTTCTGGTATGTTGTTCAGCATACAGATTTGAACAGTAAAACAATGCATGCAGAGATCTAATCTACGGCTTCTAAAATATAAGATACATGGGGAACATAAGTATGGGTATAAGTGGTCTCTTGGGATTATATATTTAGATGCATGCTAGGTTTCACTTTTAATTGAACAGATTTAATGCTACCTCTCTGTATTGGAGTACGATGCAGCTTCACGCATGGGGAAAAATGCAGAGGAGTCATTTTATCAGTTCAGCAAATTTAAATTAATTAGGATCTAACATTTTACTGCTACTGATCATTAATAACATTACTAATCCATTTTTTGAGATCATTCATGTGATTTGAAAAAAACACAAAAGAATAGAACCTAAGTGTGATGGGAGGAACAAATCACTCAAGAAGCCTGTTCCACCCAACCTGCTCCCAAGTAGCCAAGATGTCTGCCTTAGGACCCCCGAGCCTATCCACTGGTCCACCAGGAGGAAGAAGGTTCTGAAGCTTAGGATCTCTACTTGTAGCAACAAGAAAATTTATCCATCCTTACAGGCTTAGTAAGCAATTGGACCAGCACCAACACCTCTGGTCTGTCCTTCTCATAACATTTGCAGACTTATACTTGCACTCTCCATAGCCTCATTATTCCAATCTCTCAGCCATCATCGGATGCTCTGAGGAAATGTTTCTGCAGAAAACATTGTAAGAGCTCCCTGCTCAATTCGAATTGCCTTTTATAGGCTACCTAAGTCTTTTTGTAATTACTGGTCATTAGTGAGCTACCTTCTCACCTCCCTCCACCTGGAGGGGGAAATGCCACAAAATTAGGGGTAGTTGTCCCATAACAACAGCTAATGGTAGAGTGCAAATGCTGCCATCTATCACAGTCCTTCCAGCAGCTTCCATTCCTCCTAGTGGGCCAGTGGACACTCTTGTAACAACTTTCTTGAGTGTTTGTCTCCCATTTTTATTTATTAAATAATAAAAATGAGTCATTACATTCATCTTTGACCTAATTGGTCATAATTACAAAACTTGTAATTATAATTTAACACAAATTATTTTGCAAAAAGGATAATAGTAGAAAATAATTATTCTCAAAAATTGGGTAGGTGACACAAGTTCAACCAGCACTTCAGTGCCAGTTGGTACAGTTTCGGGTTCCAATCCCAGAAGTACATCCACTTCGTCTGCAGGAATCCCTACTGAAGGGTATGCCTTACCAAACATTGGTTTTCCATATGGTTCAGCTAATCAAGGTCAACACACACAAGGAGTAAACCAAAATCCTCTTGGTATGCCTAACACTTGTCCAAATTCTACTTCTGGGGGAAACCCTTCACCATGGAATGGTAATATTCCTGGCGGAAGCAATGAACCATGGAACATTTATGCCAATTGGGGATATGCTCCTCATATTAGTGGAAATGCCCCAGGGGGTTATCCTCCAACTTATCCTAGCTCAATGCCTAGCGGCAATCCACCTATCAACCCCATTCCACAATGGAGTGGGGAGGTTTCAGGGAGTATCCAATCTTCTTGGGGCCCACCTTCGCAAGGATGAAATCAACCTTGGAATGCTTATCTAAGCCAAGGAAACAATCAATGGTTTGGTCAGATTCCGGAAAGTAACCAATCTTTTTGGGGCTTACCTCCACAAGGGGGAAATCCTTCCATCCATCTTGTTCCACCATGGAATGGACAACATTCAGGAAGTAACCAATATTTTTGGATGCCATCTCCGCAAGGAGGCAATCAACCTTGGAACGCTTACCCAAACCAAGGAAACATTCAATGGAGTGGTCCAGTTCCAACTAGTAACCAATCTAATTGGGGCCCACCCCCGCAAGGGGGAAATACACCCATGAATCCCAACCAACAACGGAGTGGTAATGTTCCACCAAGTAACCAATATCAATGGAACATACCCCCGCAAGGGGGAAATCCACCCATGAATCCCAACCAGCCATGGAGTGGTAATGTTCCACCAAGTAACCAGTCTCAATGGAACATACCCCCACAAGGGGGAAATCCACCCATGAATCCCAACCATCCAGGGAGTGGTAATGTTCCACCAAATAACCAACCTTATTGGAACATACCTCCGCAAGGGGGCAATCCATACATGCAGCCTAATTCACAATGGACTGGGCAACATCCAGGCAATAACCAATCCTTTTGGAGGCAACCTCTGCAAGGAGGTAACCCCTCTTGGAATTCTTTTCAAGCCCAAGGACCACATCAATGGAGTGGCCAAGTTCTAGAAAGTAACCAATCTTTTTTGGGCCTAACCCCGCTAGGGGGCAATCCAACTATTAACCCCATTCCACAATGGAGTGGTCAGGTTCTAGAAAGTAACCAATCTTTTTGGAAACAACCTGCAAGACCTGCGTTTGATCCAGCTTAGCTGCCACATGAACCTCATGCCAATGGTATGATGGATTCCGTCAACCATCTTGAACAGATTATCCCACATTCGGGACAAGTTTCTATTCAGAATTCGCAGCCCATAGTTGGCCAGGCAATGCAGGAACCTGCTAATCCTTCCAACACTTCTGAAATCTTCACAATCTCATCGATACACCTTAGAGGAAAGAAGAAGAAGAAGTATAAGGGTAAGCAAAGTGTTAATCCTTCCCATAATTCGGAAATCCTTATAGTCGAGTCCAAAGACCTTAGGGAAAAGAAGAAGAAATACAAGAGTAAGCAAAATACTAACTCTGGGAACAAAGATGTACCAACTATGCTTCAATGCGGTGGGAAACAACAACCCACTATTTTGACACCGGTACCCCCGCCAAGGGGAAACCATCCAACCCCCCCCGAAAGGGGACAATGATCCCAATGCCAATGTCTTCATGTGTGATCATGAGATGAACATTCAAACAAGACTCGATTCTTATGATGTATCTCCTAGTACATCGGATCAATGGGAATCACAACCAAGTGGTTATCTCTACATTGAGAAACCAGCCATAGACTTAGTACCATACCCCCCCAAAGGTGTTCTACATAGAACAATGCATAATCCTAACACGCGAGTTGCTCATAATGGTAATGTTCTTGAGGACCTAGCTCAAGTACCATGTGCCATGTCGGCCTTGGAGGTATTGTAATATCATTTTGCACAAAGAAAGGAACTATTGTCTACCATTGATGTTGTTGATCCATCCGATGAGACTTTGATCACATCAGACATATACCATTCAATATGTAGGATCCTTTCCGAAGTTGCTTTTCAGATTAAAGTAATGACTCATGGTAAGAACATCTGTCTAACCATAGTGGATGAAGGGACCTCAGCTTGTGTAATTTCATTTAAATCTTGGCAAGCATTTGGATCACCCCTATCTGTTATAGAAGTTTCAAACCAATCTACTCAAATAGCTTCGGCAGATTCAGATCAAAATCTTCCCTTAATGGAGGAATATGATTCGGTTACCTGGCCCATTTGGGCTGTGAGATCTCCTAGCTCACATGACTTCTTGGATTACATTTTATCATCAAATGAAGATACCCCTAAAGTTGTAAACATTTGGTTGAACCCACCTAAGGACATGTTTTGTGGGGCCACTGGGAGCATAATTGGATTAAATCTACCCAAGTATAGGAGCATGATCTGCATGTTCCTCAATCTGATCTGGTATATTTGGAAGCTTGCATATAGGTTTAGGCCATCCCTTTGTGAAGATGCATTTGAACCTTTTACAACCCAAACTTGCCATAGGGTCAAACCTGTTGGAAATTGGTGGGTCATCCCTTCATATATGTATTTTCCACCATTCCGACAGAAGATCCTACCGAACATGGGACACCCTAGTCAACACCCCATTACCATTTTGGTGCCCATGCTGAGTTATTCTCATAAGACCAGGAGCCCTATTAGTCCCATCATGACTTGGAGTTTGAGACCACATATTTCTCTTTCATTCATTTCTGACCATATCCTGATGGACTCCCAATTTTTTGTCATTTTACATAAGCTTGCGTTAAAATATACACTTGAAAATCCGTGCAAATTGCTTCGTTGCTTATTGCTTATGTTGTTTATGTCGCTTATTTTCCTTTGCAGTCATCTTCTGTTACAAGATGCCTATAAACCATTGCTTTTGTATATTCGACCCATACCCATGGAGGAAACATCTGTAAGAGTGTACATAACTAGCTCAGCCCTTGTTTGCAATACGGATCTTTGCCTTGGCTTGACCCATGCCCTTGACATTTAGGCACATGCCCTTGAGACACTCGTTTCCTCTAATGTATCATAGCATGATTTATTCTTTTTTCAAGCTAATAAATGAAAAAGGTTAAAAAAAATTGGAAAACACAAAAATCCAAAAAGGAAGAGACTTGAATCACTTCATATTATAAACTTCGAAGAAAACGACAACAGTCAGTCCTTGTTGCCCTTAAACATGACACATAATATTGTATCCACTGTCAATACACCATCTGCATTTTCCTTAGGAAACCATACCAGTATTTTGAACAGATCTCCATCGATGGGTTATCCTTCCCGTCGCCAATGGAGCTTTCGTTAATGCACCTAGCATTAGTGGATTTCATTAAAGTCGTGTTGTTGCTGCAACATCCCCCCCTGATTTTTTGAAAATATTGGGGCCCCCTCCTTTTTTGCTTTTGAGAGGAAGTTTGCCTAAGAATATCTGAACATCATAGTCTTTCTTACTTAGCTTTTCCCCTGAAGAAAGGTCTTTTACTTGCCTTACTCGTTGAGTTCATTTTCTTTTTTGCCTAAGTAAAACTCAAGATCCTAAGCCAAAACGGCGGAAGAAAAGGACCAAGTCAAGCCACGGCGGAAGACTCATCGTAATTTTCCAAAAAAGAAAAACCTTTGACCAAGTGAGCCCGCGGCGGAAGCAATTCACCAATTTTCTCCGCAACAGCGGGAGAATTCGCCCAACTCTCCCGCAAGCGATCGGAATTTTACGAATAAGTCATCTTTGTGGGAGGACTCGTCTATCTTTCCTGAAATAGCGAAGGTCTTCAAGTAACTCTTCCGCAAAAGTGGACAAACTCACTTAAGTTGGCCGATGCGTAGCGTCACGCTTTCCTTTCGCGGATAAGTTCGGACAATTCTCCCGCAACGGTGGGAAAACTCGACCTTTCTTTCCGCAACGGTGGGCAAACTCAGCCTTTCTTTCCACAGGAGACAGAGACCTTAACCGATTCTTTCCGATTTTTTGCGGTCGCATTTATTAGGAAAAGGTCAATTTGACCCATCCGTACGCTGCTTTAACCCCGTTTTAATGGCTTTCTACCACCCTAATAATGGCTCGCACATACCATTTTTATTTATATAGGGCATGAATCCCGTTGGGTTTTCATTATTTCCATTGGTCAAGAGTGCTCATTTCGTTCCCATCCAAGTTTGCAAGCACCTGCTGCAGGCTCACCAATTCTGCCAAGGTATCAACGCCTACCTACCATCGTATTTCAACAAGTAAGTACCCTGTCAAGCCTCATATACTAGATTGTGTGGTTAAGGTAAATGTTATGTGCATGGTTCTATTATTTTGTCCTTATCCGCGTCAAGTTGTGTAGTTTGACTACGGCCGAAGCAACCCATACCTTTTTTTTCTTCGTTCAAACGCACCAAAGTCTTGCTCGTATGAACATGGACACCCCGGGACCCTGGGCACCCATTAAGCTGTCAGTTTTGTAAATCTCCAAACTAACCCGTCGACCCTTCTATGAAGAGCGTCTGTATTCTTACCCAACTGTGAAAGTTTACACTATTTTAACGCAGTATTCAGAATCGCTTTGCGCTTACGGTTTGTCATTTGAAAATGCATGTCCTTTATTTTCATAAGTGCAATATAGCGCCCTACTGAAACATTTTAGTTTTTCACAGGGATTATGAAATAGCATATATCGATGTTTAAACTAGAAAAGAAGAGCCATTTAAAGTTTGCAAATCAGTAGTGAAACGAATTTGAAGCTTTCAGTCGGCATTTTAGGCCTCAATAATATGAGTAGAATGATAATCGCTAACATCGCGTCGTATGCCTACAGGATTTTTCAAAAATGGCTAAAGGTGGCAAGAGAAAGTCAAAGGCAACTGACGAAAGCACAAGAGTAGAAACTACATTCCAGGATACCAAGTGCACCACAGGCGTGGCTCCAGAAGTAAACTGGGGAGACGTATACCGTATGATAAGAGATCAAGACTTCCCTAAAGCTCTTCTTGAGGAAGAATATTTATATCAGAACATCAGAAACTCTTGTATATCCAAGGCGGCCACACGTCCAGAGCTTTTCCCATGCTCGGAAGTAATTGAATGGATTTTGCAGCATGCGAACACCAAGATAAGAGTTATAGCGGATAGTAAAGGAAAAGCTTTTGCCTCATTTCACCCATCCTATATCTCAACGGCTTACAAGTTGCCCAAAGCCCAGCAGCGGCTTGATGATGCATGGTTGGAAGAGATCCAGATGGATAATCTAGAGATGGCTAGGAAGCTGTTAATTTCAGGCAAAAAAATCAGAAAAAAGGATAGTGAGGAGTACGAGGTTCAGAATCTGAGGCCCCCTTTTAGACTGATCGCTCTCATGTTGAGCAGAATCTTCGGAAGACCCGATGGGACGATGTTCATGCTGCAATAGGTTCCCATCATCCATTACGTAGCTTTCAAAGGGATAATTTTCAACAGGGCTGATATTCTCTCAGACAGCCTCACATCAGCTATAATGGCTGCCCAAGAAGCATTAGTGTAGAAGAAGGCAGAATGTTATATGGCATCTTACTTGATAGATTGTATTGTGGTGAAATGCCCCTTTCCCAAGTTGGGATGCATGTGGAACTCGATAGATGACTCAGTGTTCATCGCCTACAAAATCTTTTGGGCTCAGAATTACAAAAGGCATTATAAACTCATTTGTGAGGAGTTCATCATGCCCCTACATGAATTAATGTTTAACGAATAACCCAACTGCCAATCTGAGAATGCTATGGAAGTTTTGGAGAAATATGGTGATTTCTATTTTTCGTCAGAAGGTACCTACATAAGAATGTACGGAGGCTCCAAAACCTCGTATATCCTACCTAGGTATGCTACGGATTATATAGTCCACAAGGAGGCAGTGAGATAGGTTTTCATTGATGGAATTGGTAGTACCTTGTATAAGGCCAAGAAGGCTACTTTCCCGCCTTTACCTTTCTATGTTGGGGCCTACAAGTTCTCAGGAATTGCAGTTGTAGAAGATTTTGTCGCAGAGTTGAAAAGCTTTCATTTTGGGGAAAATATTTTTCACAGAAATGATAGACAAGGCAAAGCTGCACAACATTGAAAAGAAATCTCCACTCCCTTTGAATATGCTAACTATTATGATCAAGAGGAGGAAGTATATAGAGGGGTTAGCAATATGACTGAGCTACGGATTTGTCAACTTGGCAAAGGAGGAGCCAGCTCGAGCTCTAATGTTGTGGAGAAAATAGATCAGGAGAGAGAAAAGGGTACCTTGGGGACTGCTGAGACTCTCTCGAAAGAAGAACAAGGGCTCCAGGAACAAGCCAAGAAAAAGCAGGAGAAAACTAAGAAAAGAATCAACAAGGAAACAGAGGATACACTTCGAGAAGAAGAGACTTTAAGAGCCCAAGCAGCTGAAGCTGAAACAAAGAGGATTCAAGAAGAAGAGAGGATCAGATTGGAAATAAATGCGAAGCAGGAAGAAGATGACACACTAAGAAGGGAGCAGGAGGAAGAGGCACAAAGAAAAGAAGAAGAAGAAAAGAAATCCAAAGAGGATAATGACCCCAAAATCCCAAGCACACAAGACATGGATATGAATACCCCCATAAGAAACCTTCCATTCGTCCTGTTTACACCATCCAAGAATAGCAAGGTGTCCTAATGGGATAAGTTCACTTATAACAAAACGAGGAAATCCATTGTTAAAGAAACGGTGACTAGGATGAAGAGGCCTTTTCAACAAGATATCGTCACCAGGCATGAAACCACAGTCATGCAAGGTACTGAACATGACCCCCAACTCATGGCATCTATTTCTGTGTCCGTTGTTCTAGCAACTGGCGACAATGTCAAAATACTAGGGGATAAATTGAGTCTAGAGAAAGAGAGAGCCTATCAGTTGTAGGAGGCATTAGGCAAAGAGCAAAATTATACAAATTTGATGATCGAAAAGAATGAAGCTCTCACATCCCAAAAGGAAGAATTAAATGAAACGCTTCAACAGCTGGAAGCTGATAGGAGAGCTTTGGCAATGCAAGTAAGGGTGTTAGAGGCAGAAAAGGGAGAACTTGAAGATAAAAACCTGAAGCTTGAATCGGAGAAGTTTGACAATGTTCAGCAGATCGACGACCTGAAGGAACACATGGAAAAGTTGCAAGAAGGCAACGAATTGTTGGAACGGTAATTAGAACTGGCAAACAACAAAATGGGAGACATTAGCCGCTTCCACGAGCAAGCCTGTGAAATACTAAGAAGGACCTACGGCTTCCAAGAACTCCTATCAGAGGAAATATACAAACTAAAGGCAATAATGGCCAAGGTTAAGGAAATTAATGTCGAAGCCACTAGGGTCAGGAGGAAGCATACACGTATCAGTGGAGAGATTAAGAAACACATTGAGTGGAGAGAAGGGAAATCAGGATTCTCGGAAACTCTTCCCCTTAAGTCTGTTGTCGAGTACAGAGCATATGTGCGCACCTTGGATTATTCTAAAGATTGCGGAATAAAGTTAGCCACCATAAACCTAGCTACTTATGAGTGGTGTAAGAATTTGTATTCTAAAATACGAGCCACACAGGAAAGTTGTCAGATGGCCATGCCCCAGAGGATAGAAGAATTCCCAGATAGAGCACAACGTTTATCTGACCTGAATGAGGGGCTCAACGCAGAAAGCGAATATGTGCAGAAGCTGGACATCTTGACTTCAGAAGACCTGCACCAATTTATCAGCCAGGCTGCTATTCATAAACACTTCCTAGAAGAAAGTCTCCAAGCCACTATGGTAGAAATGATTATCCTAGCAGAAGAGCTTGCCAAGCAAGAAGTGTCTCTCGAATTTATGATTCCCCTGGTTGGAATCAATATTGTAAAGGAAGCGAATCAATGGGGAAATTACATAGTAGAGGTAGACAGGGCATTGGCATCCAACCAAGCTTCGACCTCAGAGAGTGTTCCAGTTGCTGCAGTAGCTTTAGTTTTAGAAGAAACACCAGCGGTGTCAGAAGCGCCCAAGTCAACCAAGGAGCCAGCTCAGGGATAGCTCACATTCGCTAACGTCTGACTAATGAAAGCCAGCATGCCTCTTTGGTTTCTATTTTATGCGTATACCTTTGAATTATTAAAATGACTTATGGGTTTTAAACCCCGTTCCTTTTTGTAAAGTTAATTGGGATATTTCTCCTTTTTTTTAATATCAGCACTACAAGACAAATTAGAGGAATATAAACAGTTAGGGTATAGGTGGCAGCTCCTAGCACATTTTGTAAAGCTATATATAGCTGATTAGAAGGGAATAGAAGGGAATTTTGGCAAGTGAAAGGACTTTTCTATCTTGTATGTGAACTATTTCTGCTACATGAATAAAAAAATCATTTTGGCATGTGGAAGCCTGCACAACACTTTGCTTGGGATCATGTTGGATAATTGTTGAACTATTTCTGCATATTTCATACATTTCCTGTGAGATCTTTCCTGGCTATTGTGAATTAATTCTCTACTATGAATGGTTTAATTTCCTTTGCAAAATTTTTGTGTTAAATGGGTAATAGAATGTTTGTCTCTATCAGAGCTATCTTTGGATAATTTTTATTTTCTGCTGTAAATGCTTCTTTCCAACTTAACAGTTATCTGTGAAGTTCTTGGGTGCATTTCCAGTTTATTCCTCATTCTTTAAATTTGCTCCTTATAAGGATAGGTAAATTTAGATTTAATTAGCTTAGAATAGATTTGTTTGACGCATGCATTTAATTTAGGGCACATGCATATCATCTTAAACATAAAAATATAAACGGTGGATCGAGCTGCAACTGGTGCAAAATAAACAAATATTTAAACCTTACATGGTAGCCGGAACCGTTAAACAGACGGATTCCCTACACCAAATGGTGGGCGATCTAATTGGGATCGCTTACTGGGGAGAATCCCTTGCTAATTGATGCTGCGATATTCGAGGCATCAATAATTTTTGGTGCTAGAAGAGGGCCAACAGTGCATGGCTAGTAGAAGAGACCCTTTTATAAGAAATTTTTCCACTGAAAACCCATCTGAAACAGTTATCCCGGACATTCCATATCTGGAATCAAGAAATCAAGAAAATCCTAATTCTGAGACAGAATAGCAAGAAACATTGTATGCTGTCCCTTTTGAGGAAGTAAATCGCTTCAGGAGACAAACTCGCTCCTATGTTAGAAGTCTTGGAGGACTAACCACAGTTCCTCTGTTACCCAGAATCAGAGCTCCTCGAAAAAATCCTCAGTGTACAAGGGATTTCGTTCTCGTTCAAAGTCTAGAAGAATTATTAGATTTATCTCTAGAAGAAATCACTGAACCTTTTGACGAAGTTAGACCCGAGACTCCCATGAATCCAGAACAGCAGCACACTCCAAGACATACTCCTCACAACTCACCACCGCATAAACCACCACGTTCTCCACCTAGAGTCATGGTCGTACCCGCATGGAGAGCAAGAGGAGCATTAAATTTAGTTGAACCATTCCATGATTTGCCCAAAAACCCAGAAAAGGTTTTACCTAAGTATGACCCTGGCAAAGGAATTTCTGCTCAAGACCACCTCAAAAGTTTTTATTTAGCCTTGAATATTCTTAATGTAGAATACAAAGACGTGGTTTGTCGCCTCTTTCCTTATACTTTCGAACCCAAAGTATCTTCCTGGTATTTTAGTTTGCAAGCTAGTTCGATAACAAGTTGGGAAGATTTTGAGAAATGTTTTCTTAAAAACTATGGCAATCAGAAAACTGTAGCTACTCTTATGAAAGAATTGTTGTCTATGAGAATGGAAAAGAATGAGAAAGTTCAAGAGTTTAACCAAAGGTTCACAACATTGTTAAATAATTTTAGTGATGCAACAAAGCCTGCTGAGGAATGCTTAGTAGAATATTATACAACAACTCTTAAATCCCCGCTAGCAATGTTCGTCAAGAGAACGAAACAAACTACCTTGACAGAAAATTTTGAAGAAGCCAAGAAAGTAGAAGAGGAGGTTGACAACATCGCCAAACATGCTCTCGATATAGAGGCCAAGCCAGCAGTTGTTAAGAAACCTTTTCTGTTAACTAGGGATAAAGAAGAACCCGCAGCAGATTTAGAAAATGTCATAAAAATGATGTAGAAACTCTCCAATAAAATAGTGGATCTAGAAAAGGATAAGGCAACGAGTTCTTCAAGGCCACCTTTCAAGCCTTTCTATAAAATGAAAGAAGAAAATGGACAGTCAACCCCACCAGTAAAAAATTCTGCTGTACTAAATTTAAATGAAATAAGCATGGACCACTTCTGCACTTTCCATCAAGAACAACACTCGGAGAAAAGCTGTCCACAGTGGATCAATTCGATGAGTTTAGTAATGAACCAAATGTTAGATGCACAAATGCCCGAACAGACGAACCCCCAACAAGAACCAATTCTTGAGAGTGAAGAACCTGCTCCCGACACTACAATGATCCTTTGGGATTGGACTCCTACCCAAGAGACATCCTGTGAAGATTTCGTAGATGAAGTGCAAACATCATCTATCAACATCACTACCAGAAGTAAAGGCCCAGTGATCGATCCAACAATAGAAGCACCTAAAGCAAGATCTAATAAAATACTGAAGCGGCACATAACTGTCATTCCTCCCCAACCCAAGACAAACCCGGTAGTTGCTCCTACGGTGACTAAAGAACCAAACTCGGAAATAATCAAACAGCCGCGAGTTTCTTCAAACAAAACAAAAAATCAATCGAAGATTTCAAAGGAATGTGACATGAGCTATGATATAATCGAGGATATTAAGAAAACAAAATCAAACGTTTCCATTTTTTATATGTGTAGCTTACTGCAACAGAGGAAGAGATTAATGGAAGCCTTTGATCCACAAACGAGTTCCTCAATAGAAAACATTGACGAGAACCCAGAAATTAATGAAGCAAGTATTGGCGAAAAATTGAAATCTCAAACTCTTCCTTTTCTCTTAACCTTTGAGATTTTTAATCACAATGTGCATAATTGGTTGGTAGACTCAGGTGCTAGTTTGAATGTCATGCCTTTGTCAGTTTGCAAAAGAATTAATAGACAGCCAATCCCATCCCCATCTCAAATCATTCAATTAGATAGAACTGCTGTCAAGGTTATTGGTGAACTGAAAGATGTACTTATTAGGTTTTCATCCGATCCTAGAGTATGTCAATTCATTGATATAATGGTGGTCGATATCCCTGAGGCATATGGTTTAATTTTGAGTAGGGACTGGTTTGCGAAACTGAATGGCTATTTTGCAACGGATTGGTCTCATTTGTGGCTGCCCCATCAAAATAGGCAAAATCAAATCAAGATATTAAGAGAGCCACACATGAAACAAAATGTTACTTAGCTAGAAGAAAAGAACGAAGCTGTAGCTTTTTCGTCTTCAGTTTTAGGGAATTACTTCTTGGAAATCGAACCTGGGAATTACCAATCGAAAGAGGTTAGCCATATTTCAGACAAACAGTCCGATCTCCTTCAGTTTTCACGGGCTGATGATATTGATTGTAACATAGTAGATTTAGTTACTAATTTAGACAGTAATGAAACTAACTTAGTTAAAGAAGAGAATATTTTCTGGACTCTTTACTTTGATGGATCCAAGACTCAGGAAGGATCCGGAGCCGGTTGCATTTTAATTGATCCTGATGGAAACAAACATTTTTTATCATGTAGATTAGAATTTGAGTGTACTAATAATACCGCAGAATATGAAGCTCTCATTCATGGGTTGAAGAAAGCCATTGGTCTTAATGTCATGTTTTTGAAAGTCTTTGGCGATTCTGAAATTGTTGTTAGGAAAATAAGAAATACGATTCATTGTCTCTCACCACACTTAAAGGGTTATCAAGCTGAGATTTGGGATCTAATTTCATGTTTTGATGCTTTCAATATTAATTATGTTCCTAGATTGAAGAATGCTGTAGCTGATTTGTTAGCAACCTCTGCTTCCAGATTAGTCCCCACTAATAACAAATGTTTTATTGAATTAATTTTCAGGCCATCTGTTCCAGATAACATCACAAATCTCGGGGTATTTGATGATGATGATCAGATCATTGATTTCTTAACAAATGAAGATGTCTTCCAAGAGGCTATAATAGATGAAGCGCATCATGATTTAGATTTACAAAATAAATATACTGAGAGAGGAAACTTCATGCCCAAAGGCGTAAGAACTCTTGAAGCATTATTTGATTTGCAAAGCAAGTTCAGGAAACCTGTGAATGCCAAAACCCACAGCTTGTCCATGCAGCATGAGTTAATAAATCTGGGCACGGAAGCTGAACCGAAATATATTAATCTTGGTAAGTGCTGCACGTCGGGCGAGAGAAGTAGATTCATAAAATTGTTCCAGCATTATAAAGATATGTTTGCTTGGACCTACGACGATCTAAAAACATACGATACCCGCATCATTCAACACATAATACCAATGAAGGAAGGTGTCAAACCTTTTTAGCAATGGTTAAGAAGGATGCATCCGACACTCGAGCCTCTAACACAGAAAGAGTTTAAAAAAATTGTTGGATGCCAAGATTATTTTTAAAGTTCGACATTCTGAATGGGTGGCTAATATAGTTCCCATACGAAAGAAATCGGGAGAAATCAGACTATGTGTAGATTTCTGGAACTTAAACAGAGCTTCCGATAAAGACAATAATCCTGTGCCCCCAATGGAATAAATCTTGTAGATGGTGTCAGGATCATAACTTTTCTCTTTACTAGATGGTTTTTCTGGTTACAACCAAGTGCTAGTAGTGGAAGAGGACCGACTCAAAACCATTTTTCATACAAAGTGGGGAACCTTCGCATATCGAAGAATGCCTTTTGGCTTAATCAATGCAGGAGTTACCTTTCAGCGAGCCATGGATATTTCTTTCCGAGGATTGGGTGGTCAATGTGTTGTAGTATACTTGGATGATGTAACAGTTTTCTCAAAGAAAAGGGAAGACAATGTTTTCCACCTAAATCAAATCTTTGATTGCTGCAGGAAGTATGGTATTTCTTTAAACCCTAAGAAAAGTGTTTTCGTTGTTCTTAAGGGGAAACTTTTGGGTCATATCATTTCAAAGGAGGGAATCTCGATAGACCAAGAGAGAGTACAAGCTATCAACAAGATTCCCATGCCTCACATCAAAAGGTCTATGCAATCATTCATGGGCACCATAAATTTTGTCCGAAGGTTCGTACTAGAATTCGCTCATATCGTTAAACCTTTGCAACAAATGGTCAAGCAGAGTGCACAATTTAAGTGGACAGGCTTGGAAAATGTTGCATTCAAAGAAATCAAAGCTGCTATAGCCAAGGCACCTTCTTTAAGAAGTCCAGATTTCGACAAAGATTTCATAATGTATACTTTTGCTTCTGATAACTCTCTCGCAGCTGTGCTTACTCAAAAGGCAGAATCAGGAGATGAAGACCCAATCTCTTTTATGAGCACTGGTCTGCAGAGTGTTGAACTGAACTACCCCATGGTAGATAAGCAAGCATACGCAGTTTTCAAAGCGGTAAAACAGTTCAGGCCATATATTCTAAAAAATAGAACTAAAGTCATAGTCCCTCATCCTTCTGTTAGATCTCTTTTCGTTCAGAAAGAATTGGGAGAAAGAAGAGGAAACTGGGTCAGTGCTCTTCAAGAGTATGACTTAGAATTTAAACCAGCCACTATTATAAAAGGTCAAGGTCTGTGCAAATTGCTTACTGAAAGCCCAACTAATGAAGAGATATATTGGAGGAATGAAGCCAAATTGAACATGATTGATGTATGTCCAATTTTTACAACGTCGGAGTCTTGGTACAGGGACCTAGTGCATTATCTACAGTCGGGTTACTTGCCAGAGCACTGGAATCCGAAGCAAAGAAGAGCTCTCTATCTCAAATCAGCAGCATACCAAATCATTGAAGAAGTCCTCTTTAGGAAGAAATACGATGGCGTTTTCCTCAGATGCTTGGAGAAAGAAGATGCGAGCAAAGTGGTCAAAGAATTACATGATGGCCCTGCTGGAGGACACTACTCTGGAGATACTACAGCTCACAAAATTCTTAGAGCTGGATACTATTGGCCCATTCTTTTCAGGGATGCCCACGCCTATGCTAGAAATTGTGACGTATGCCAAAGAAGCGCCGGAAAGTTACCAAAGGCAGCCGGACCCTTGCAGCCAGTTATTATCTATGAACCATTCGAGCAATGGGGTATAGACATTATCGGTGAAATCAACCCCAATTCCTCGCTCCAACACCATTATATTCTAACGACTATAGATTATTTTACAAGATGGGTTGAATCTATCCCGCTGCATAAAGTTAATGAAGATGCAGTCATCAACTTCCTAGAGGAACACATCGTAACCAGGTTTGGGGTTCCAATTTCCCTAGTCTTTGATAATGCACCTTATTTTTCGTCAATAAAAATTAATGAATTCATGTATGAGAAAGGAATTAAACTGCATTATTCAGCTAATTACTATCCCCAAGGGAATGGATTAGCTGAGTCTACCAATAAAAATCTCATCCGGATTCTTAAGAAAACTGTGATTGAAAACCAGAGAAGCTGGCACATAGCCCTCCCGAATGCTCTATGGGTAGATAGGGTCACTCCCAATAATGCCTTAGGCGTTTCTCCTTTCACTCTGGTCTATGGTAAGGAAGCCATTCTCCTTCCGAATATTTTACTCCCATCCTTACAGTTGTCCCAAGCTTCCCAAGGTTCTAGCAGTCAAGCCCTCCAATCATAAATCGACACCCTGCTGAAACTTGAAGAATCACGACAAAAGGCCAAAGACCAATTCCACCATCACCAAGACATAGTCAAAAGATGGTTTGATAAGAAAAAAATCTGGTAAGAGGAATTTCGAAGTAGGTGACTTAGTTCTGAAATGGGACCACCAGCATGATGGTAGGGGAATGCACACGAAATTTCAACACTTATGGGTTAGACCTTACCAAATTTCCTAAAAGCTTGGCCCGTCGACCTATAAATTGAAAGACCTACAAGGGGAGGAAGCAAATCTTCCTTTCAATGGCCTCGCCTTGAAACAATACTTCGCATGAGTTCTGGGCGGGCTCTTGTACATAAATAAAACACTATCTTTTATGTTTTGGTTTGTTTCTTTTCTTTTGTTTTATTTTAATTGCTTTGTTTATCCTTTAGTTTGCTAGTTAGCTCGATTTGTTTTGTTTGTTTGTCTTTTTTATTAAGTCCTTTGTTTAAATAAATCCAAGCTCAATTGTGGTGTAGCTGAATGAATGAGACTCCAGAAAAACTCAGAAAGATGGTCATAAAGAAGCTCACTGATAAAGGGAATACATATTTGTAGCTTTGCTTTCACTGATTCGTTTCCTAGAATGCAGCGATACTCTTTTCTATTTGGTCAGAATAACCCCTTTCAAATAGCTAAGATCTAGCATTTCCTTCTGACTATCTTAGGGCCCCATTCACTCTAACATTAATAGTTGTCTCAAGAATTTAACTATGGCAGACCCATGGAGAGGAAGCATGTCTCACATATATATGGGATTTAAAATGATCCCATGCTGCAAGTAGAGCCAAAAGGCATATGTCAAAGAGTCTGGTTTCCAGAAATTCTCGCCTCAATTAAAGCATGGCTGAGAAAATAAAAGAAACTTGTAAATCAAGGAAGCTGAAGGAAGCTGTTCAAATAAACCAGCCCAACAAGGTTCTTCTCCGTCCGTGAAGCATGAAATCGAATAAATATTCTGCTCACACAAAAGGACATTTTGGATTGAAGAAATTATATCACAATTTTGAAAGCAGGAGAAACTTATTTATGGAAGACTCAAAGTGGCTAAAAGTCACGAATTAAAGAAACATCCAAAAGGATGTAAAAAGCATGGGAATGAGGAACAAACGAATATGCCTGTGAGATATTGTCACAATCCTGTGAAGTCCTATACTAGTAAGCTTCTCGAAGACAGAATTTTAAAATAAACCCCACACTTTGGCCCTTAGAGAATTTTAAAGAAATCTGAGTCAAATCTGTCTTTCCCTTTATCACCATTTTGATAAGAGTGATCACTTCATTCTTCGAAGCTGAACTATGGAGACATTTGGTTGCACATGTATTCAGCACTCTGTAAGTTTCCTGACCTTGAGATGAGTCTGTTTCGGAGATCTGTGTTCGTCGGGGAATCACCATTTGTTGTTGCTGCAACATCCCCCCCTAGATTTTTTTAATATATTGGGGCCCCCTCCTTTTTTGCTTTTGAGAGGAAGTTTGCTTAAGTATATCTGAACATCATAGTCTTTCTTACTTAGCTTTTCCCCTAAAGAAAGGTCTTTTACTTGCCTTACTCATTGAGTTCATTTTCTTTTTTGCCTAAGTAAAACTCAAGATCCTGAGCCGAAACGACGGAAGTTCTAAGCTAACTTTTCTGCAACGGCGGAAGGGTTGGTCCAAAATTTCCGAAATGATGGAAGAAAAGGACCAAGTCAAGCCGTGGTGGAAGACTCATCTTAAGTTTCTGAAAAAGCAAAACCTTTGACCAAGTGAGCCCGCAGCGGAAGCAATTCACCAATTTTCTCCGCAACAGCGGGAGAATTTGCCCAACTCTCCCGCAAGCGATCAGAATTTTATGAATAAGTCATCTTTGCGGGAGGACTCGTCTATCTTTCCCGAAATAGCGAAGGTCTTCAAGTAACTCTTCCGCAAAAGCGAACAAACTCACTTAAGTTGGCCGATTCGTAGCGTCACGCTTTCCTTTCGCGAAAAAGTTTGGACAATTCTCCCTCAACGGCGGGCAAACTCAACCTTTCTTTCTGCAACGACAGGCAAACCCGACCTTTCTTTCCGCAAGAGACGGAGACCTTAACCGAGTCTTTCCGATTTTTGGCGGTCGCATTTATTATGAAAAGGTCGATTTGAGCCATCCGTACGCTGCTTTAACCCCGTTTTAATGGCTTGATACCACCCTAATAATGGCTCACACGTACCATTTTTATTTATATAGGGCATGAACCTTGCTGGGTTTTCATTATCTCCATTGGTCAAGAGCGCTCATTCCATTCCCATCCAAGTTTGCAAGCACCTGCTGCAGGCTAACCGATTCCGCCAAGGTATCAACGCCTACCTACCATCGTATTTCAACAAGTAAGTACCCTGTCAAGCCTTATATACTAGATTGTGTGGTTAAGGTAAATGTTATGTGCATGGTTCTATTCTTTTATCCTTATCTGCGTCAAGTTGTGTAGTTTGACTACGGCCGAAGCAACCCATACCTTTTTTTTCTTCGTTCAAACGCACCAAATTCTTGCTCGTATGAACATGGACACCCCGGGACCCTGGGCACCCATTAAGCCATCAGTTTTGTAAATCTCCAAACTAACCCGTCCACCCTTCTATGAAGAGCGTCGGTATTCTTACCCAACTATGAAAGTTTACGCTGTTTTAACGTAGTATTTAGAATCGCTTTGCGCTTACGGTTTGTCATTTTAAAATGCATGTCCTTTATTTTCATAAGTGCAATATAGCGCCCTACTGAAACATTTTAGTTTTGCACAAGGATTATGAAATAGCATATATAGATGTTTAAACTAGAAAAGAAGAGCCATTTAAAGTTTGCAAATCAGTAGTGAAACGAATTTGAAGCTTTCAGTCGGCATTTTAGGCCTCAATAATATGAGTAGAATGATAATCGCTAACATCACGTCGTATGCCTACAGGATTTTTCAAAAATGGCTAAAGGTGGCAAGAGAAAGTCAAAGGCAACTGACGAAAGCACAAGAGTAGAAACTACATTCCAGGATACCAAGTGCACCACAGGCGTGGCTCCAGAAGTAAACTGGGG
Organism: Larix kaempferi; assembly: GCA_027924585.1. Lineage (NCBI taxonomy): Eukaryota > Viridiplantae > Streptophyta > Pinopsida > Pinales > Pinaceae > Larix > Larix kaempferi. Next base: position 14,538,497 of record BSBM01000257.1, on the reverse strand, counting down.
AGACGTATACCGTATGATAAGAGATCAGGACTTCCCTAAAGCTCTTCCTGAGGAAGAATATTTATATCAGAACATCAAAAACTCTTGTATATCCAAGGCGGCCACACGTCCAGAGCTTTTCCAATGCTCGGAAGTAATTGGATGGATTTTGCAGCATGCGAACACTGAGATAAGAGTTATAGCGGACAGTAAAGGAAAATCTTTTACCTCATTTCACCCATCCTATATCTCAACGGCTTACAAGTTGCTCAAATCCCAGCAGCATCTTGATGATGCATAGTTGGAAGAGATCCAGATGGATAATCTAGATATGGCTAGGAAGCTGTTAATTTCGGGCAAACAAATCAGAAAGAAAAAAAAAAAAAAAAAAGGATAGTGAGGAGTACGAGGTTCATAATCTGAGGCCCCCTTTCAGACTGATCGCTCTTATGTTGAGCAGAAACTTCGGAAGAACCGAGAGGACGATGTTCATGTTGCAATGGGTTCCCATCATCTATTATGTAGCTTTCAAAGGGACAATTTTCAACTGGGTTGATATTCTCTCAGACAACCTGACATCAGCTATAATGGCTGCCCGAGAAGCGTTAGTGGAGAGGAAGGCCGAATGTTATATGGCATCTTACTTGATAGATTGTATTGTGGAGAAATGCCCCTTTCCCAAGTTGGGATGCATATGGAACTCAGCGGATGGCTCAGTGTTCATTGCCTACAAAATCTTTTGGGCTCAGAATTACAAAAGGCATTACAAACTCATTTGTGAGGAGTTCATCATGCCCCTATATGAATTAATGTTTAACGAAGAACCCAATTGCCTATCTGAGAACGCTATGGAAGTTTTGGAGAAATATGGTGATTTCTATTTTTCGCCAAAAGGTACCTACATAAGAATGTACGGAGGCTCCAAAACCCCGTATATCCTACCTAGGTATGCTAGAGATTATATAGTCCACAAGGAGGTAGTGAGACAGGTTTTCATTGATGGTATTGGTAGTACCTTGTATAAGGCCAAGAAGGCTACTTTCCCGCCTTTACCTTTCTATGTTGGGGCCTACAAGTTCTTAGGAATTGCAAATGTAGAAGATTTTGTCGCAGAGTTGAAAAGCTTTCATTTTGGGGAAAAGATTTTTCACAGAAATGATCGACAAGGCAAAGTTGCACAACATTGCAAAGAAATCTCCACTCCCTTTGAATATGCTAACTATTATGATCAAGAGGAGGAAGTATATAGAGGGGTTAGAAATACGACTGAGCTACGGATTTTTCAACTTAGAAAAGGAGGAGCCAGCTCGAGCTCTAATGTTGTGGAGAAAATAGATCAGCAGCGAGAAAAGGTTACCTTGGGGACTGTTGAGACTCTCTCGAAAGAAGAACAAAGACTCCAGGAACAAGCCAAGAAAAAGCAGGAGGAAGCTAAGAAAAGAATCAACAAGGAAAAAGAGGATAAACTCCGAGAAGAAGAGACTTTAAGAGCCCAAACAGTTGAAGTTGAAACAAAGAGGATTCAAGAAGAAGAGAGGATTAGATTGGAAAGAAATGTGAAGCAGGAAGAAGATGACACACTAAGAAGGGAGCAGGAGGAAGAGGCACAAAGAAAAAAAGAAGAAGAAAAGAAATCCAAAGAGGATGCTGACCCCAAAAGACCAAGCACACAAGACATGGATATGAATTCCTCCATAAGAAAGCTTCCACTCGTCCCGTTTACACCATCCAAGAATAGCAAGGTGGCCCAATGGGATAAGTTCACTTATATCAAATGGAGGAAATCCATTGTTAAAGAAACGGTGACTAGGATGAAGAGGCCTTTTCAACCAGATATCGTCACCAGGCATGAAACCACAGTCATGCAAGGTACCGAACATGACCCCCAACTCATGGCATCTATTTTTGTGTTCGTTGTTCTAGCAACCGCCGACAATGTCAACATACTAGGGGATAAATTGAGTCTAGAGAAAGAGAGAGCCCGTTAGTTGCAGGAGGCATTAGTCAAAGAGCAAAATTATACAAATTTGATGATCGAAAAGAATGATGCTCTCACATCCCAAAAGGAAGAATTAAATGAAACGCTTCAACAGCTAGAAGCTGATAGGAGAGCTTTGGCAATGCAAGTAAGGGTGTTAGAGGCAGAAAAGGGAGAACTTGAAGATAAAAACCTGAAGCTTGAATCGGAGAAGCTTGACAATGTTCAACAGATCGATGACCTGAAGGAACACATGGAAAAGTTGCAAGAAGGAAACGAATTGTTGGAACGGCAATTGGAACTTGAAAACTACAAAATGGGAGACATTAGCCCCTTCCACGAGAAAGCCTGTGAAATACTAAGAATGACCTACGACTTCCAAGAACTCCTATCAGAGGAAATATACAAACTAAAGGCAATAGTGGCCAAGGTTAAGGAAATTAATGTCGAAGCCACTAGGGTCAGGAGGAAGCATACATGTATCAGTGGAGAGATTAAGAAACACATTGAGTGGAGAGAAGGGAAATCAGGATTCTCGACAACTCTTCCCCTTAAGTCTGTTATCGAGTATAGAGTAGATGTGCGCACTTTGGATTATTCTAAAGATTGCGGAGTAAAGTTGGACACCGTAACCCTAGCTACTTATGAGTGGTGTAAGAATTTGTATTCTAAAATACGAGCTGCATAGGAAAGTTGTCAGATGGCCATGCCCCAGAGGATAGAAGAATTCCTAGATAGAGCACAGCGTTTATCTGACCTGAATGAGGGGCTCAATGTAGAAACAGAATATGTGCAGAAGCTGGACATATTGACTTCAGAAGACCTGCACCAATTTATCAGCCAGGCTGTTATTCATAAACACTACCTAGAATAAAGTCTCCAAGCCACTATGGCAGAAATGATTATCCTAGCAAAAGAGCTTGCCAAGCAAGAAGTGTCTCTCGGATTTATGATTCCCCTGATTGGAATCAATATTGTAAAGGAAGCAAATTAGTGGGGAAATTACATAGCAGAGGTAGGCAGGGCACTGGCAGCCAACCAAGCTTTGACCTCAGAGAGTGTTCCAGTTGCTGCAGTAGCTTTAGTTTTAGAAGAAACACCAATGGTCTCAGAAGCGCCCAAGTCAACCAAGGAGCCAGCTCAGGGATAGCTCACATTCGCTAATGTCTAACTAATGAAAGCCAGCATGCCTCTTTGGTTTCTATTTTATGCGTATACCTTTGAATTATTAAAATGACTTGTGGGTTTTAAACCCCGTTCCTTTTTGTAAAGTTAATTGGGATATTTCTCCTTTTTTGTAATATTAGCACTACAAGACAAATTAGAGGAATATAAACAGTTAGGATATAGGTGGCAGCTCCTAGCACATTTTGTAAAGCTATATATAGCTTATTAGAAGGAAATAGAAGGGACTTTTGGCAGGTGAAAGGAATTTTCTATCTTGTATGTGAACTATTTCTGCTACATGAATAAAAAATCGTTTTGGCCTGTGGAAGCCTGCACAACACTTTGCTTGGGATCATGTTGGATAATTGTTGAACTATTTATGCATCTTTCATACAGTTCCTGTGAGATATTTCCTGGCTATTGTGAATTAATTCTCTGTTATGAATGGTTTCATTTCCTTTGCAAAATTTATGTGTTAAATGGGTAATAGAATGTTTGTCTCTATCAGAGCTATCTTTGATAATCTTTATTTTCTGTTGTAAATGCTTATTTCCAACTTAATAGCTATCTGTGATGTTCTTGGGTGCATTTCCAGTTTATTTCTCATTCTTTAAATTTGCTCCTTATAAGGATAGGTTAATTTAGATTTAATTAGCTTAGAATAGATTTGTTTGACGCATGCATATAATTTAGGGCACATGCATATCATCTTAAACATAAAAATATAAACGGTGGATCGGGCCGCAACCGGTGCAAAATAAACAAATATTTAAACCTTACACGGTAGCCGGAACCGTTAACTGGTCGGATTCCCTACACCAAACGGTGGGCGATCTAATTGGGATCGCTTACTGGGGAGAATCCCTTGCTGATTGATGTTGCAATATTTGAGGCATCAACAGGTCGGTTACTCAAAGTCATATGTTGCCAAGTGTCCATTATGCGTCGTGTTATGTGTTCAAGGGAAGTTCAAACCGAGTCGGCCATTCCTCAAATATTCCTGACCAATCATGTCGAGTAGAAGTTGCATACTTACCATACCAATATCCATTGCACCAAATACCTATATGGATGGATCCAGTCCAATCAACCTCCCACACCTTATTAATTTTTTATTTATTTAGATCGTTTTTCCTTCCATAGTTTTAATTTGGGACTTTGCTCCATGAGAAGGGTATTAGCTTGGTCCTGGAAGATTCAAACCATTATACAGGTCGTTGGCCCAATCAAGCTCCCTCTTCTTGTTTATTTAGCTCGTTTTTCCTTCCAGAGTTTTAATTTGGGACTTTGCTCCATGAGAAGGGTATTAGCTTGGTTTTGGAAGGTCAAACCATTATACAGGTCGTCAGTCCAATCAAGCTCCCTCACCTTGTTTTTTTAGCTCATTTTTCCTTCCATAGTTTTAATTTGGGACTTTACTCCGTGAGAAGGGTATTAACTTGGTTATGGAAGGTTAAAACTATTATACAGGTCATTAGAACACTCTTTCTGAGGTTTTGTTGTATTATTCCCAAGGATTCTCAAGGTTTTACACGATATCTCCTATGAACAAAAGAGGGGGAGAAAGACTACTTATACAGTTAAATTCCAAATGTAATTCAGGTAAAAAGTTGTCTTTAGCCAAGATTCAACTTGGATTGTAGGCAATTCTTCGCAGACAAAGAGCCACCATTAATTTATGTACAGGTGAAGGTTATCTTATTTGAGTTTATTTGTAAATTCGGTTATTTTTCAATTAATGTTTTCCCTTATGAACAATTTAGAATTAACCCCTGCACGTGCTTGCTCTTTACAGATAAAAGACATCAAGGGATATACTTAAAATTATCGCAACCAGAGGGTAATATTTTGGTTTCCCATTCAAGTGTGTTTGGATTAATAATGACTATAGTATAGTTTAAATAGGTTTCTAACTAATTGTTTTCTGTAGATACAAAATGGAGAAGAAGCGAGTAAGGTCCGACAATAAATATAATCACTGGGGGAGACAAAGGATTTCGTAAAGCAGTTTTATTCCTCTTCCCTACAACATGTACCATTGGCATCTATGGCTCTACGACAGTCTTGAAAAGAAACGACATTCTCATGTCAGATAACACCCTATCACAAGTTAGATTCTTCCCTCGGCTAAGGTTAAATAACATTATGAAGGAACCCCCCTTTTTGAGTTACCTTTGTCTGAGAGAAGAAATTTTATGTTGCTCGACATTGGGGTTTTTGACCTCTTCGAAAACAACTTCTCTGATGTTTAAGTGGTGAAGAGAAAACCCGGTCTTTATAATTCATACCCGAATGTTAATATAATAGTATCTACTGTATATTGATGTATGGATCCTTCATTAATCTGTTGAGCTCTTATAATTGTAAAATGGTTGTAATGGAATGATCTAGTTTTCCTTAAAATTTGTGTAACATATATTATTATATGATTGTTGTCTCTTAGTTTTATTTTTTGAATGATGCATCATATTTTGGGATGACCCTTGATGTCACTCGACCATTGTTTTACTTTTAATATACCCTTAGGGTTTGAAGTTCACAATTCCACTAAGAGTTAAATAGTAATTCCGTCAAGAATGTTCATTTACGAGATGGACAGTCTATCCCTATGTATTTCTCCTTTTTTTGGTTAAATCTTAATGTTTGCACAGGACACAAAGACATTGTGTGATTATGATCCCTAATAGTCATTTCACGTTGAGTCGATTGTTTATGAAATAAAATTATAATATTATAATAGTTTCTTTATGCAATTTCTACTCACACCTAGGGCATTTATATGATATTTGTGCACTGTAAGATTACTTGAATGTTAAAATGTTGACAGTTTAGGACCAACAGGTTAATTCCTGCCATATCGATCATTGTTTCCTTCAACAAATAATATGGAGCCTAGGAAGAAAAGTTCAAGTACTTATGTTTGAATCTTTATATATTTATACGCATGAATTCTTTAAGATTGTATTCTTGGCAGAGAAACTCTCTAATTCTCGATTTAGACTCGGGATATCTCTCTCTTCACCTATTATCCAATGTTAAAAATAACTAAAATTTAAACATTTTCCTATCCATAAAAATTATCTGCCTATGTTATTCTTGTGTTTACATTTCCTATATCTAAGGAAAGAAAAGGGTAATCCTTCCTACTCAGAATTTAATCTAGATATTTATTGTAATAAAAAATTCCCTATATTCTTATACAAGAATTTAAACATCATTCTGAGAAGAAAAGAAAGAAAACATTTGGTTGAAAATTAGAACATAATTTATATCTTATAAACACATAAATGAAGGCTTTTCATTAGCATACACAATTAGCTATTACAACAGAGAACATAATCTGAAATGCAACCTGGAAACAATCGATGGCCAAATAGAATGTATTAGTACTCTTATTCTTCATTGAAATACAACATCCAAAGCTTTAAAATTTCCATTTGACAGTCGAGTTAGGATCAAATTGACTTATGTTTTCCCATCAATCCACTTCAATCGTAGGGATTTTGCTGCAAATTCAAATGTTGTTGCTAGTGTTGCATTTTCTTTCTAATGCATTGACCCACAGTTCGAACCCCAGCCAAATCGGGAAGCATAAGTGCCAATGTCCAAGCCAAGCCATACGACCAGCTAGCAAGAATATATTTGTCGAACCCTACCCACTTAAAGTGTGTTATGTGCGCGTTCTTGTCCCAAAGATACCAATGTTTCCATACTTGGAAGCTCTTTGAAGAGCACACACCATCGCTCAACCACTCTAGACAGAACTGATCAACCCACATATCATAAACAAAATTGTGATTCATGGGGAATTCAATAGCAAAGGAGGCCACATGTGGGTTTCTAACAGGAATGAGGGCATGGGAAAGAGTTTTAGCAGTAAAGGAGGCTACACGTGGGGTTCGGGATAGTAGGAAAGGATAGTAGATACCAACAAGCCCATGCGCATGAGAGAGGAAAACAAAAGAGGGCCTCCCCTTGGAAAAACAGTGTTATAAACTCCGACATACGCAAATCATTGGAGATGGCATGTGTCAAGCATGCAACGAATGGTCACTTGCGGCGACAGTTGTAGGTTTAGGTGTTTTAGGCTTGCACTGAACTCACCAAGTGATGAACACGTGATTATAAATGGGCTTCCTCCTCTTGGTAGTGCGTCAAACTATGATGACATGAGATTATAAGGAAGGGCGAGCTTTAATCATATATTTTTAATTATTTTCACTTCCTACAAATTTATACAAAGAAAAACCAACATAGGAAAACCATATAAATAACACATTTTGTGTGCAGTCTTGAACAATTCTTATTATCCCTGCACGCACTTACTGCACCTTGGTAAGCAATTTTGAAAATATGAACGTGTCACTTCACTTGGTATTGGTATTGGTAGATGCATTTAATGCACCTTGGTAATCGATTTTGTAATCGATTTCAGGTATGACTGCCCTCTTTTTTTACGAGAACGAGAAAACACTATACCATGAAACCAAGCTCATTGTTTTGTAATGATTACAGATTACTTCTTTTTAAAATCAGTTATTTTTTCAAAGAATTTGTATCAAGGCACGTTGTGATGTGTATGCTATGAATTGTAATGGGTTTACTGCAATACAATCAAATCCCAAGTTCAAGTTTATTTATTTAAATAAAGTACCATAAATAGGTGGCTTTAATAGGTGGAGCCTGGAGGCTTTTGTACTATGAATTGCCCGACCTGGAGTAGTGTTGCTTAGCATTACCTCTACAACTCACTTTATTCCACGTGCTCCTCCGTGTGAACAGGACTTGTCAAATCCATTTTATGGGTGTGAACATGACTTGTCAAATCCATTTTATGGATGTCGAATATCAATGCAATAATATCCTAATTAAAAATTATGTACCCAAACAATTAATGGTTGCAGTGCTATGTGTCAACAAACAACAGGATAAAAAAGCTTCTTCCGTCAAGAATGTTCATTTACGAGATGGACAGTCCATCCCTATGTATTTCTCCTTTTTTTGGTTAAATCTTAATGTTTGCACAGGACACAGAGACATTGTGTGATTATGATCCCTAATAGTCATTTCACGTTGAGTCGATTGTTTATGAAATAAAATTATAATATTATAATAGTTTCTTTATGCAATTTCTACTCACACCTAGGGCATTTATATGATATTTGTGCACTGTAAGATTACTTGAATGTTAAAATGTTGACGGTTTAGGACCAACAGGTTAATTCCTGCCATATCGATCATTGTTTCCTTCAACAAATAATATGGAGCCTAGGAAGAAAAGTTCAAGTACTTATGTTTGAATCTTTATATATTTATACGCATGAATTCTTTAAGATTGTATTCTTGGCAGAGAAACTCTCTAATTCTCGATTTAGACTCGGGATATCTCTCTCTTCACCTATTATCCAATGGTTAAAAATAACTAAAATTTAAACATTTTCCTATCCATAAAAATTATCTGCCTATGTTATTCTTGTGTTTACATTTCCTATATCTAAGGAAAGAAAAGGGTAAGCCTTCCTACTCAGAATTTAATCTAGATATTTATTGTAATAAAAAATTCCCTATATTCTTATACAAGAATTTAAACATCATTCTGAGAAGAAAAGAAAGAAAACATTTGGTTGAAAATTAGAACATAATTTATATCTTATAAACACATAAATGAAGGCTTTTCATTAGCATACACAATTAGCTATTACAACAGAGAACATAATCTGAAATGCAACCTGGAAACAATCGATGGCCAAATAGAATGTATTAGTACTCTTATTCTTCATTGAAATACAACATCCAAAGCTTTAAAATTTCCATTTGACAGTCGAGTTAGGATCAAATTGACTTATGTTTTCCCATCAATCCACTTCAATCGTAGGGATTTTGCTGCAAATTCAAATGTTGTTGCTAGTGTTGCATTTTCTTACTAATGCATTGACCCACAGTTCGAACCCCAGCCAAATCAGGAAGCATAAGTGCCAATGTCCAAGCCAAGCCATACGACCAGCTAGCAAGAATATATTTGTCGAACCCTACCCACTTAAAGTGTGTTATGTGCGCGTTCTTGTCCCAAATATACCAATGTTTCCATACTTGGAAGCTCTTTGAAGAGCACACACCATCGCTCAACCACTCTAGACAGAACTGATCAACCCACATATCATAAACAAAATTGTGATTCATGGGGAATTCAACAGCAAAGGAGGCCACATGTGGGTTTCTAACAGGAATGAGGGCATGGGAAAGATTTTTAGCAGTAAAGGAGGCTACACGTGGGGTTCGGGATAGTAGGAAAGGATAGTAGATACCAACAAGCCCATGCGCACGAGAGAGGAAAACAAAAGAGGGCCTCCCCTTGGAAAAACAGTGTTATAAACTCCGACATACGCAAATCATTGGAGATGGCATGTGTCAAGCATGCAACGAATGGTCACTTGCGGCGACAGTTGTAGGTTTAGGTGTTTTAGGCTTGCACCGAACTCACCAAGTGATGAACACGTGATTATAAATGGGCTTCCTCCTCTTGGTAGTGCATCAAACTATGATGACATGAGATTATAAGGAAGGGCGAGCTTTAATCATATATTTTTAATTATTTTCACTTCCTACAAATTTATACAAAGAAAAACCAACATAGGAAAACCATATAAATAACACATTTTGTGTGCAGTCTTGAACAATTCTTATTATCCCTACACGCACTTACTGCACCTTGGTAAGCAATTTTGAAAATATGAACATGTCACTTCACTTGGTATTGGTATTGGTAGATGCATTTAATGCACCTTGGTAATCGATTTCAGGTATGCCTGCCCTCTTTTTTTACGAGAACGAGAAAACACTATACCATGAAACCAAGCTCATTGTTTTGTAATGATTACAGATTACTTCTTTTTAAAATCAGTTATTTTTTCAAAGAATTTGTATCAAGGCACGTTGTGATGTGTATGCTATGAATTGTAATGGGTTTACTGCAATACAATCAAATCCCAAGTTCGAGTTTATTTATTTAAAGAAAGTACCATAAATAGGTGGAGCCTAGAGGCTTTTGTACTATGAATTGCCCGACCTAGAGTAGTGTTGCTTAGCATTACCTCTACAACTCACTTTATTCCACGTGCTCCTCCGTGTGAACAGGACTTGTCAAATCCATTTTATGGGTGTGAACATGACTTGTCAAATCCATTTTATGGATGTCGAATATCAACGCAATAATATCCTAATTAAAAATTATGTACCCAAACAATTAATGGTTGCAGTGCTATGTGTCAACAAACAACAGGATAAAAAAGCTTCTTCCGTCAAGAATGTTCATTTACGAGATGGACAGTCCATCCCTATGTATTTCTCCTTTTTTTGGTTAAATCTTAATGTTTGCACAAGACACAGAGACATTGTGTGATTATGATCCCTAATAGTCATTTCACGTTGAGTCGATTGTTTATGAAATAAAATTATAATATTATAATAGTTTCTTTATGCAATTTCTACTCACACCTAGGGCGTTTATATGATATTTGTGCACTGTAAGATTACTTGAATGTTAAAATGTTGACGGTTTAGGACCAACAGGTTAATTCCTGCCATATCGATCATTGTTTCCTTCAACAAATAATATGGAGCCTAGGAAGAAAAGTTCAAGTACTTATGTTTGAATCTTTATATATTTATACGCATGAATTCTTTAAGATTGTATTCTTGGCAGAGAAACTCTCTAATTCTCGATTTAGACTCGGGATATCTCTCTCTTCACCTATTATCCAATGGTTAAAAATAACTAAAATTTAAACATTTTCCTATCCATAAAAATTATCTGCCTATGTTATTCTTGTGTTTACATTTCCTATATCTAAGGAAAGAAAAGGGTAAGCCTTCCTACTCAGAATTTAATCTAGATATTTATTGTAATAAAAAATTCCCTATATTCTTATACAAGAATTTAAACATCATTCTGAGAAGAAAAGAAAGAAAACATTTGGTTGAAAATTAGAACATAATTTATATCTTATAAACACATAAATGAAGGCTTTTCATTAGCATACACAATTAGCTATTACAACAGAGAACATAATCTGAAATGCAACCTGGAAACAATCGATGGCCAAATAGAATGTATTAGTACTCTTATTCTTCATTGAAATACAACATCCAAAGCTTTAAAATTTCCATTTGACAGTCGAGTTAGGATCAAATTGACTTATGTTTTCCCATCAATCCACTTCAATCGTAGGGATTTTGCTGCAAATTCAAATGTTGTTGCTAGTGTTGCATTTTCTTTCTAATGCATTGACCCACAGTTCGAACCCCAGCCAAATCGGGAAGCATAAGTGCCAATGTCCAAGCCAAGCCATACGACCAGCTAGCAAGAATATATTTGTCGAACCCTACCCACTTAAAGTGTGTTATGTGCGCGTTCTTGTCCCAAAGATACCAATGTTTCCATACTTGGAAGCTCTTTGAAGAGCACACACCATCGCTCAACCACTCTAGACAGAACTGATCAACCCACATATCATAAACAAAATTGTGATTCATGGGGAATTCAATAGCAAAGGAGGCCACATGTGGGTTTCTAACAGGAATGAGGGCATGGGAAAGAGTTTTAGCAGTAAAGGAGGCTACACGTGGGGTTCGGGATAGTAGGAAAGGATAGTATATACCAACAAGCCCATGCGCACGAGAGAGGAAAACAAAAGAGGGCCTCCCCTTGGAAAAACAGTGTTATAAAATCTGACATGCGCAAATCATTGGAGATTGCATGTGTCAAGCATGCAACGAATGGTCACTTGCGGCAACAGTTGTAGGTTTAGGTGTTTTAGGCTTGCACTGAACTCACCAAGTGATGAACACGTGATTATAAATTGGCTTCCTCCTCTTGGTAGTGCGTCAAACTATGATGACATGAGATTATAAGGAAGGGCGAGCTTTAATCATATATTTTTAATTATTTTCACTTCCTACAAATTTATACAAAGAAAAACCAACATAGGAAAACCATATAAATAACACATTTTGTGTGCAGTCTTGAACAATTCTTATTATCCCTGCACGCACTTACTGCACCTTGGTAAGCAATTTTGAAAATATGAACATGTCACTTCACTTGGTATTGGTATTGGTAGATGCATTTAATGCACCTTGGTAATCGATTTCAGGTATGCCTGCCCTCTTTTTTTACGAGAACGAGAAAACACTATACCATGAAACCAAGCTCATTGTTTTGTAATGATTACAGATTACTTCTTTTTAAAATCAGTTATTTTTTCAAAGAATTTGTATCAAGGCACGTTGTGATGTGTATGCTATGAATTGTAATGGGTTTACTGCAATACAATCAAATCCCAAGTTCGAGTTTATTTATTTAAAGAAAGTACCATAAATAGGTGGCTTTAATAGGTGGAGCCTGGAGGCTTTTGTACTATGAATTGCCCGACCTGGAGTAGTGTTGCTTAGCATTACCTCTACAACTCACTTTATTCCACGTGCTCCTCCGTGTGAACAGGACTTGTCAAATCCATTTTATGGGTGTGAACATGACTTGTCAAATCCATTTTATGGATGTCGAATATCAACGCAATAATATCCTAATTAAAAATTATGTACCCAAACAATTAATGGTTGCAGTGCTATGTGTCAACAAACAACAGGATAAAAAAGCTTCTTCCGTCAAGAATGTTCATTTACGAGATGGACAGTCCATCCCTATGTATTTCTCCTTTTTATGGTTAAATCTTAATGTTTGCACAGGACACAGAGACATTGTGTGATTATGATCCCTAATAGTCATTTCACGTTGAGTCGATTGTTTATGAAATAAAATTATAATATTATAATAGTTTCTTTATGCAATTTCTACTCACACCTAGGGTGTTTATATGATATTTGTGCACTGTAAGATTACTTGAATGTTAAAATGTTGACGGTTTAGGACCAACAGGTTAATTCCTGCCATATCGATCATTGTTTCCTTCAACAAATAATATGGAGCCTAGGAAGAAAAGTTCAAGTACTTATGTTTGAATCTTTATATATTTATACGCATGAATTCTTTAAGATTGTATTCTTGGCAGAGAAACTCTCTAATTCTCGATTTAGACTCGAGATATCTCTCTCTTCACCTATTATCCAATGGTTAAAAATAACTAAAATTTAAACATTTTCCTATCCATAAAAATTATCTGCCTATGTTATTCTTGTGTTTACATTTCCTATATCTAAGGAAAGAAAAGGGTAAGCCTTCCTACTCAGAATTTAATCTAGATATTTATTGTAATAAAAAATTCCCTATATTCTTATACAAGAATTTAAACATCATTCTGAGAAGAAAAGAAAGAAAACATTTGGTTGAAAATTAGAACATAATTTATATCTTATAAACACATAAATGAAGGCTTTTCATTAGCATACACAATTAGCTATTACAACAGAGAACATAATCTGAAATGCAACCTGGAAACAATCGATGGCCAAATAGAATGTATTAGTACTCTTATTCTTCATTGAAATACAACATCCAAAGCTTTGAAATTTCCATTTGACAGTCGAGTTAGGATCAAATTGACTTATATTTTCCCATCAATCCACTTCAATCGTAGGGATTTTGCTGCAAATTCAAATGTTGTTGCTAGTGTTGCATTTTCTTTCTAATGCATTGACCCACAGTTCGAACCCCAGCCAAATCGGGAAGCATAAGTGCCAATGTCCAAGCCAAGCCATACGACCAGCTAGCAAGAATATATTTGTCGAACCCTACCCACTTAAAGTGTGTTATGTGCGCGTTCTTGTCCCAAAGATACCAATGTTTCCATACTTGGAAGCTCTTTGAAGAGCACACACCATCGCTCAACCACTCTAGACAGAACTGATCAACCCACATATCATAAACAAAATTGTGATTCATGGGGAATTCAATAGCAAAGGAGGCCACATGTGGGTTTCTAACAGGAATGAGGGCATGGGAAAGAGTTTTAGCAGTAAAGGAGGCTACACGTGGGGTTCGGGATAGTAGGAAAGGATAGTAGATACCAACAAGCCCATGCGCACGAGAGAGGAAAACAAAAGAGGGCCTCCCCTTGGAAAAACAGTGTTATAAACTCCGACATACGCAAATCATTGGAGATGGCATGTGTCAAGCATGCAACGAATGGTCACTTGCGGCGACAGTTGTAGGTTTAGGTGTTTTAGGCTTGCACTGAACTCACCAAGTGATGAACACGTGATTATAAATGGGCTTCCTCCTCTTGGTAGTGCGTCAAACTATGATGACATGAGATTATAAGGAAGGGCGAGCTTTAATCATATATTTTTAATTATTTTCACTTCCTACAAATTTATACAAAGAAAAACCAACATAGGAAAACCATATAAATAACACATTTTGTGTGCAGTCTTGAACAATTCTTATTATCCCTGCACGCACTTACTGCACCTTGGTAAGCAATTTTGAAAATATGAACATGTCACTTCACTTGGTATTGGTATTGGTAGATGCATTTAATGCACCTTGGTAATCGATTTTGTAATCGATTTCAGGTATGCCTGCCCTCTTTTTTTACGAGAACGGGAAAACACTATACCATGAAACCAAGCTCATTGTTTTGTAATGATTACAGATTACTTCTTTTTAAAATCAGTTATTTTTTCAAAGAATTTGTATCAAGGCACGTTGTGATGTGTATGCTATGAATTGTAATGGGTTTACTGCAATACAATCAAATCCCAAGTTCGAGTTTATTTATTTAAAGAAAGTACCATAAATAGGTGGAGCCTGGAGGCTTTTGTACTATGAATTGCCCGACCTGGAGTAGTGTTGCTTAGCATTACCTCTACAACTCACTTTATTCCACGTGCTCCTCCGTGTGAACAGGACTTGTCAAATCCATTTTATGGGTGTGAACATGACTTGTCAAATCCATTTTATGGATGTCGAATATCAACGCAATAATATCCTAATTAAAAATTATGTACCCAAACAATTAATGGTTGCAGTGCTATGTGTCAACAAACAACAGGATAAAAAAACTTCTTCCACGCACTCCTTTGTGTAAACATGACTTGTCAAATCCATTTTATGGATGTCAACTATCATCACAATAGGGGAGAGATGCCATAAATGACACACCCAACCAATTGGGGCCCACATCTCCACGTGGCGGGGTCCAATTGGCATACGACATCCTTCCACCTGGACCCGCCACGTCTCCCCCCATGGAACTATTATAAAGAATCACTTTTGGGATTTTTAGGCCCTTTTCCACGCCTGTTTCATAACCCTCTCCATGCTCTGTGTTATTTTGAGTGGGGCTAATGGGTGATTTCCCAGCCCATCGGGTTGTGGTGCACCCTCGGCTCTGTGCCTGTCCACTCCTACTATCTATTAATGGCCACGTCGTTGTTTTATGATGTTCCCATGAGCTCTAGTGATTGCTTTAGCGGGTTTCTTGTGACGACCCGGTGTTATGGTGGTTGTTCTCCCGGTTTTAGTTGGGTGACCTTATGCAGTGGATATGGTGGTAGTTCTAAAGCGTGTTGCAAGCTCAGTTTCTAGTTTGTATTTACCTTGTGGAGCTAGTATGGCTCGTGTTTGTTCCAACCCTCCTCCGACGAGCGACCACTGCTGGTGGCGAGCAGGGAAAGTGACCAAATGTAAGAATCTATCCCTTCCTCTGCATCTTTGTGTGGTTTCGTTTTTTCCTACATCTAATTGGATGTGGGTTCTTGTGTAGGTTACAGTGTGGCAGCTCAAGTGGAGGTGCTTCGCACTTGAACGATATTCGGCTTCGCTCCCCCTCCTGGTAGGGATCCATTCCTACCAACTTCACTTTCCTGTGTTTGTTAACAAACTCATTTGGATGTCTTGGAACGTTGTTTCGGGTTGTTGATGGTTTTTGCTGCATTTTTGGTCAAGGTGTTCTTGCTCGGTTATGTTGATGAGTTCTATGCTCAATTTATGAGTGTTGTAAGGGTTCTATCACGTTTTGGTTGGTGGGTTCTCTGCACATTTTATGGGTGCTAGAAGGGTTCTATCAAGTTTTTGTTAATGGGTTCTCTACACATTTTATGGGTGTTGTAAGGGTTCTGTAAGGGTTGGGGTCTCTGCACATTCGATTGTAATGTTGAGTTATAAGGGTTTATGATGGGTTCTCTACATATCGTAATGTAATGTTTCTGTCATGAATTGAAATGGTTTTGGTTTCAAATTGAATGGTGTTCTTGTGTGAATTCCCTGGTTCAACGTATGAGTTTCATGGCATATTCATTATGTGAATTTCACTGTGTATTCAGGGTGCGAATTTCTAATTTCGATATGTCAATCTGATGGCGTATAAATAAATTGAAACAATATGCTAGGGTTTTCGGATGAGTTTTATGAGGTAGTCGTGGCTTAGTGGGCATATCCAATTTAATTGAATCATATGCATGTGATTTGTGAGTATTTTTTGTATTGTGGCTTAGGGTTTTGCATGTTGAATCTGAATGTGTTTGGAATTCTTCCATGGTGTAAATTTCATGGCTCGGGGTTTGACATTCTGGATCTAAATATGTTTGGCATATTCACGGTGTGAATTTCATGGCATTTACATGTTGTGAATATGATGGCTCGATTATGTTGTTTTCATGGCTAATAAATAAATTATCATGATTTTCTCTAGGGATTTGGATGGGTTTTTTCTGTATGGCCTATGGTTTACTAAATAAATTATCATGGTTTTCTCTAGGGTTTTGGATTAGTTTTTTATGTATGGATTAGGGGTTGGCATTTTGAATCTGAATCTACTTGGCATTCAATTTATAGGTCCAAGTGTTATGCTAGACTTTTATAACTTGGTTTCATGGTCCAATTGTTATGCTAGGGTTTTATAACCTGGTTTCAAGGTCCAAGTGTTATGCTAGGGTTTTAGGGTCCAAACTTGCACCTAAATTATGTGTTTTCTATTATGTCATAGGTTACCTTGTCTAATGTCTAGGACCCAAAGAAATGGTTTCTTGAAAGTAAGAATAGAGTAGACCTCCCGAAGAATCAAGTAGCATATTATAAGGCAACTATGGGTAATCCAACTGAGCTTGAAGCATGTGCATATGAATTGGAGAGCGAATTAAATGTTGTGTTGAGAATTTTGTATGGCATAGCTCAGAGCTTGCAACATTTCTATTGTGAGCTTGTTAATGTCTATAACGAAAGCCATCAATGGACAATTGATCAACAAAACTTACAAATTCAATCTGAGTCACTCAAAAGATGTCAATTTGAGATGTAACTCATAACACATGCAGAGACTCCAACTAAGAAAATTGAATCAATTGAAATTTTGGTTGGAAAATTGGAAAAAAAATGAAAAGTTAAAGTGAAACCTCACCTTACTTAGGATTCTAGTGGAGTAGCATGTGTTACTTTTATTAATGAAATTGTTGAAATTTTAGAATTGAATCTTGCTTGAGTACTTATAAATAGGAAGAGATGTGAAAGAAAGGGATTGTTGCTTCTTTCATTGTTTTCTAAAACTTATTTCTAGGACTTTAATTAGAAGATAAATCAATTTGGCCAAGCTTTTTTTAGAGGAAGACTTTGAGTTTGATGTTGTGAGCGTATGGAATTTATTTTGTTACTTTGTTGAGCATTGAAATTGTAGTAAGAACGTTTCTTTACAATGTTGATTATTCCCATGTCTAAATAGTGCATTCCTGCTTATGCTTTTATCTCAAATGTGTCTAGAGAAGTAAGTATGGGATTGTAATTAGTTGTTTTTTTCCTAGTCTACATACATTTATATTTATATTTATGTTTTGTGATGTCCTTCTATGATTTTTTTTTCTTGCTAAAGCTAGTAGCTATATGTTTGGTGATGTGCTTACATCTCCAATTACTCTCTCTTAGCTAGAAAGCCTTAGAATATAGTTACGATTTGCATATAGTATAAAATCACAATTGAGACTTGAGATTAGAGAGAATGTCGTTGTTGAAGAGGGCATTTCACCCTATCAAGTTCACTGCAAATCAAATCCTACTCATAATATATTTAATATAAATATTTCTTCCATCTAATTCCCATCTTTGAATAGAAGTGTGGGTTGAACTTTGTAGGGCTCATCCTAGTTCTGATCTGCCTGATAGTGTTCATTAGATTCCATATCTTCAATGTCACCCATCGGCCCCAATCAAAATAACATAGAGCATGGAGAGGGTTCTGAAACAGGCGTGGAAAAGGTCCTGAAAAATCCCAAAAGTGTTGCTTTATAATCGTTGCATGGGGGAAGACTTTGTGTATTTCATGAGGGTTTAGTCATGTCCATCATAACAACTGGGTTTTAAGGTAGAACTGATTTTGCTAAGAATGTGTTAAGGTAGCACTCTTTCTAGGATTCCAAACGTGCCTTTTCATTTAGGGGATATGAATCTTTCTCTTCTCTCAACAGTGTTTTGAGGTAGCACTGTTTTGAGGTAGCCTGATTTTGGAAGTGTTCAGGTCCTGAACTTACAACTCTATAATGAAGAAAATGAATAAAATAACTCTATAATGCATTTCGAAGTGCAAGCTTATCAAGATATTTCCAATGAGGCATCACATAAGCATTAAATTTAACATCTAAATTTGGTATTAAGAAACCAATCTTATATTCTTTGCTATAAAGCAAGGACCTAATGATATGTCCATGCTCAATAAAAAGGAAAATAACAATCTGAAAAACCATGAGCTTATGCAACATTTAGGAGCATTTAATACTAATACCCTTCAAAGGTTGAAGAATATCTATCTTGAGAGTTGCCCATTGTTCACTGTACCTAGATCTTCGTCAATGATTATCTATTCACTATCATTGTCTTTGTTCCCTCTTCACTGTCCATGGAATCCCTCTCCTCTATCCATGTGAATCTAAATGCATGCTTCACAGACCATAGCTAAATAGAAACCACTAGCAGAATTATCAAAAAAGGAATGTGTTCCTCCATGAATATGGAAGGGTATTACACCATACACTGTTCAAATGTTCGTCCATGAATATTTTAAAGCATATATTATTAGCTAAATAACAACCTCTAGCAGCCTTATCAAAAAAATATTTTGTACTTCTTGGAAGGATATTAATGATAATGCATAAACCTTTTCAAAACTTTTCGTGCCCTTAACAAAACTTTTCCTTCCCTTATGGTTAGGCATAAACCTTTTCTACCCTTATGCTCTAGGAGGCTAATTTTCCTCATTTCCCAAGCTTGTTGAGCCTCCTACATTTGGATGAGCCCAGTTGTTTGAGGTTCCTATATTTTCCTGAGCCCAATTGTTTGAGGTGCCTACATTTGCTTGATTAGGTTGGGTTGAGCGTCCCACAATTCCTTGATGCCATGTTGTTGCTTGCAACCAAGGAGGAATTGAAACCTCATAGCCCTGGCTTTTGCCCAATACATTTGGGCTATTTGGAGGTGTTGGAAAAACCCATCTCGGATTGGCATTTGAAGTGGTTGTGAGAAAAGGGAGAGGTGGACCTGGTGGATGATGCTGGGGTCTAGGTGGACAAGTTGGAGGAAACCGAGGGACCTATATGTTTATAAGGTCTTAGAAGAGATTTGTATTATCCGCAATTTGATCGAATGAGGCCATCCTCCTCGTCTTGATCTCCTCCACAATTGTGTCCACCTCCTCGCTTCCCACATTCTCCTTTTGTTTTATTCGTTGGACCTTTCTTTGTTCACTTTCGTGCCTGGATAGTTTCTTATGGTATTCTTTTTCATGCCTTTGCTGCTCTATTTTCATGCTTTCATGATTCTACTTGAACAATCTTTGATGCCCTCCCGTCCTTTGCAAGTTCCTTCTTCTTCAGTTTCATTTCTTGCATCTCATTTTTCTTTAGTTCAGATTGTTGGCGGATATTTCTACCCTATAGTCAGGAAACTAAACTATCAACTTGGTTGGGGTGACAGGTAAGTGCATTTATGTCATTACAGAGGTGTTTACAAAAGAAATAGATTACAGATTTAGAGAACATACCTTTTACTGGAGTCTGATCCAAGCCTTGACCCAGTCTTGTGTCCAGCTCCCAAATCTACTTTCTTTCAGCAAACCTGCAACAACAATACCTTCCTCAAACACTTTGGGCAACATATAAATCATAAAAATAAACAAAGATTATGTTTAATATCCAGTATTGACCAAAATAAATCCAACCCATAATGCCCTTTTACAACACCTTTAGATTGGAACAAGGAAACACTTCAACCTTTATTTGTCAAAATAGTATGCAGTACAAATATACCTGACAATGAAGCAGGCTCCTGCAACTAGATCCTGGGCTCTGGCTCTACTCTGGTCTGAATGTCTTCTGTAACAGTTTCTCCAATGTCTTAAAGTTTCTCCATTAACTCATCCTCTCATTCTTTAGTAATCATTTGCATTCATAATTTCTTCTAACCTTGCTCCTTTAGCCTTCTGGGAATTTATAGGTTTAAGGAAGCAGTTCAAGTCGATGAGGAGGTTGGGGAAGTTAAGAAACTGACTTCAACTAATCCTCTTCGATGGATTAATATATTTTTTAATCATTTTTAAGATATACGCGACTATTACACAGTGGAGTAGCGTATAGAGCGCTACCCTATTGTTTGATAAATAGCGCTCATTTAGTTTTAAATTCCGAGCGCTACTTTGATAAGAAGGAGTAGCGTATACATTGATATGGGCGCTACTATTATGCACTGGAGTCGCGTATGGGCGCTAGTCTCTTTAAGTAGAGTAGCGCTCATACCTCAAAATGATATTTTTGTATGTTTTCCAGTATGCTCAGGAAATAGGATGAGTTGTCATAACATCCAAGGTCAACATGCTCCTCCATCCAAGTTGTCCTTTTGTGTGATCAGCAGCTCAGGGTGATCACGGACGGAGAGGTGCAAGTTTGACCTATAACACAGATTCAACCATAAGTGTGATGTAGTCGTCTGATGTAAGTAGTTGTGAACTTCTGTTGAATTGAAGAAAATCTGTTGTTCCTTCCCTTGCCATTCTTCTCACTTTCTCCACTGGAAACCTTAGGAAATGTCCAAGCAGTGGGGAGCCACTTGGATGGTTTTCAGTATCAGCTGGGATTTCTACTTCGTTTGCACCGTATACATCCTATTATTCACCCCCTGCATTGTCTCCTTCTACACCAACTTCATCCACACAATAGTGGATAGCTTCATTGTTCAGGTGTGCTGGCAGTGAAGGCATGCCAAGGATTTCTTCATTGGTGCTTGTAACAACCTATTAGTTCATATTCATCATTGCATATTCTAACCACTTGGGCTGCGGTACCTGTCTTGGCAATGTCAACTCCTCTTCTATACTTTGTTGTGCTTCACGTCCTTCAAGCATAGCCGATCCAGTAGAATTAGTATGTAGATTCCTTGCATGTTCATTTTGAGTTTGGTGTATTCCAACTCCCGTGCTTGATTCAAGTGCTTCATCAACTGCATTAGTAGCATTTATATGACCACCATATTGAGTTTCATTGACATGTTCATTGTCATCACCCAATGGTTGTCCCTGTCCTTGCGAGCGAGATAATATGTTTTCCACAGTTGTTGTATCCTCTGCATCATCTACACCTTCGAATGCTCGGCTACAAGCCATGTCATTGATGAGAGAATCATAATCTAGTGGCCATATTCTAGTTCGCTTAAAGCCAACCTTGATATTTCATGGTGACAATGCCCTTTTAAAAGCATTACTTGCAAGTTTTGCCAATTCAGCCCTTTTTACCTCTATCTCAGGTTCTTGTCCATCCATGACTCTCTCTCAATCCTAAAGAAAATCTTAAACTGACCGAACATACTCACATCAAGTGGTTGTAACCTATGAGTGGTATGTGCTAGTAGAGTTAACAAGTCAACTCCCATCATGTTTGCCTCATGAACGGTTTGTAGAGCTATGTGGCTGCCATGGCCATAAAAAATCAGCAGGTGTCTATTTTCATGAGACCCACCACCCGGCACAGATGTGGCAAAATGGAAAATCCAATTCATGAATAGTTCTTTGGTCATCCATGCATTGGGATGAGCAACCGTGCATGCTCTTGGCTCAAAATTCTTGATGTAGTTATTCAGTTGGGTCTTCCCCTTGAATAAGTAGAATTCATGGATCGATGATCCAATTTCATTTACGCAAAACAAAATAGTAATCCACTCCATGCTCTTAGGCAAAATTTTGGGCACATTCTTCCTGCCTCTCTGGGCCACTACCCACATGCCACGGTTCTTGCATGCTTGTAATTATGTTTAATCACAGTTCCATATACGGGTTGGACCATATGAGTGTTTTTCATATGCGCACGATAGAGTGGCGTAGAACTTGGCCACAACTGTAGGCCTCAAATTCAGAGCTCTGTCTCTGTCGATGCCCTCCACTATTTGCAAGACAAGTTCTCGGTGTCTACCCTTAAAACCTACCCACCATGATTTCCCAGTAAACCCATATCTGAATGGATTTGGCCTTGACTGACATATTTGCTCCCCATTCGATTTAAGTTGTATAAACTCCATCCCATGGACCATTTCGGCCATCTCCTTACACCAAACAACCACTTCCTCTTCCTCTTGTTCAATCAAAACTGTAAGAGGCCCTCTCCTCTTTGTATGAGTTAGACCATTCATCCAATAATGCAAAGATAAGAGTGTCTAAGGGACATATCATTAGCTCTCTAAGGCTAATTACTTGATTTTCAGTGCAGCGGATACACCATAAAATTTAATTTCCATTTTTCCAAAATTAATTACAACACAAAATCCAATAATCAACAATAATTTAATATAAATTCATTAACACATCCAACATCTGATCTAAGGGATGGGAAGGCTTCTTAACATCATATAAAATCATCAAACATTCAATCCAATCCATATCAGAGATGATAACCACTTCTAAAGTCTAATTATTCTTAATCACAGTTAACTAGTAATTAAGGTGTTAATTGCAACGCTTAATGACACTTAGTGCACAAATACCGACACTTATCGCAAATCCAATTGTTTAAAAAATAACCATTGATAATCAGTCCTGGTGGCTTAATAACATCTAATTATGTGTAAATAAGGCCTAATTACCAAAATTATAATAATGAATCATGGTAATTACGAATGAGAGCCCACTAGACTAGTTAACTAGTTTTCCAATAAAAGCAGCTAGTCTTGCACAAAATCAACTTGTAACCATGCCATTAAACACAAGATCAATCCTAAATCCATTAACAACATAATTAATCATGCACCTACAACCAATTAAAGGTTTATTTGCATATCATTCCAATTGCATATAAGGTGATCTTTTTCATCAATTCTAATGAAAGTAGTTAACATTCACCGCAAGGAATTGAGTCTAAGTAACTGAACCAAAATGAAATGCATCCATAAGCAAAGGAACACACCTAATAATTATCCACCTACAACAAAATAACATGTTGGAAACAGAGCACATGGCTGTAGCATTCCGTTTTTACGAAAACAAAGATTTCAATCCACAACTAGTTATCAATTTTCACCACAATGTATCTAGTTTCCAATTTAACTTTCTGAATGCCAAATAAAGAGAAATGTATAACTATTGTATCCCATGGAAAGAATATCAACTATAACCTACATTCATATGGATGTAGCTTTCATCCCATATATATTCCATTAAATAATTCACAAAACTAGTTAATTCTACTCATCTGAATTGACTAGTAATTCTAAGAATCGCTAGAATAATTAAATCCACAACTCATAGAATCATTCAAATGCCATTCCAACTCCAAATAACATGTTTTATTAGTCATAACAGAGGTATATCTCATTCAAACATTTCATCAAACACTTCATATGCAAAGTCACAAATCTACTCAAACAATTCCATTGAAGGAGCTAGAAATTGGAAATTGATCTAGAATTTCGATGTACATTTCCCAAACACTATCAAGACGATTTACCCTCACATTATCACACAAATTTCAAGTTTATTTATCATAAATCAGAACAAAAAGAACACTCGGGCATTTTTACAAACACTTCATGTGCCAAGTCTCCAAACTACGCAAAACAATCCAATCGAAGAACTAGTTTTCGAATAAAAGGTAGAAGCATCAAAGAGAAGTGCCTTAAAACATTTCGAGGATATTGTGCCTTCAAAATACACATTATATAATGAACAGGGGCAGAAATATGATTTCCATAGCATAGGTACCAAAGAATCATTTCCTCAAACAATTTGTGCCCAAAATCCCAAAAACTAGTTTCCAATTCCTTCACAAAATTTACTTGCATAAATAGATTGAATTCCATGAGAGATTTATTCCACAATTAGCTCATACATTTCATGTGAATCCATAAATAAATCATATTAGAGCCAAATAAATTAAATAAACATGAGATAAAGCACTTATCTTTTCCAAATACGCAACCGGAATCCATCGTGCCACGTTCCACCCAGCCGTAGACACAATGCAAGCTAAAACTCACTTTGCAATGGTCACCCACAAGCCGGGACCATGATGCCACAATAAAGAGTGCACTCAACCACAAATTCTCTCAAGGAATCAGTCCAACCACAACCCAATGGAAAATGTGGCCTCTACTTCTACTCTAGGGCAATTCTAGTGGCTCCAGGACAACAGTCCAACCACAACCCAATGGCAAGTACCACTTCCAATCCAGGGAAATTCCAGTGGCTCCAGGACAACCTCAAATCCAAGGTAGTGGACCTCACCCCTACTTCCAAACCAAGATCTCCAGAGGCAATACACAACTATGTCCAATCTCAAATCCAATGGCAGTGGACCTCGCCCTTGCCTCCAATCCAGGATCTCCGGAGGCAATTTTAGGACATACACCAGTGGCTCCAGAGTAACTCAGCTTGGGCACAGGCTCCACAAGGGTGCAATGACAATCAAGGATCTCATACCAAGAGTAGCCAAAATCGAACCACAAGTGCCAAACACAATCACAAGAGAAAAAGCATGAACCAACACACAAGTGTGACTAGCCAACACCAACAAATCAAATTCCTTCATGAGCAATTTGAATTGAGAAAGAGAGATACATAGGGGATGAGTTACATTCCAAAATAGCAAAGAGGAGTTACACATCATGAGGCTACACCAAGAGACACACTAACCCAACTCAAGAGGGCGCACTAGGTGAGAGAGAGAGAGAGAGAGAGAGAGAGTGACTCCAATTTTAATAAAAACAATCCCGGAATAATAAAATCAAGGAGTAACACAACATAAGAGGGTGCATAAGTCAAGAGGGTCCACCATCATAGACATAAACACTTAGGACCACACTTTCCCACTTCCCCTTGCTCGTAACATCATGGTTCCTTATACTCTTTTATGTGGCATCAGTTGATCCGGTTGTTTTATTTTATTTTATTATTTTAAAATTTCAACATAATAAAAATAATAATAATGTGCAAACCATAGTCCATGCACCTTGTGCCACTATGTCCAACATAACAACAATAATAATATGTGTTGGGTCTAAAAAAGAGGGTAATACATGATCTGATTGCATTTACGCAAAACAAAATAGTAATCCAGTTGAAATTTTGGGCACATTCTTGCTGCCTCTCTTGGACACTACCCACATGCCACAGTTCTTCCCTGCTTGTAATCTTGTTTCATCACGGTTCCATATACGGGTTGGACCATAGGAGTGTTTTACATATGCACACGACGGAGTGTCGTAGAACTTGACCACAATTGTAGGCCTCAAATTCAGAGCTATGTCCCTGTCTAAGCATTTCGTTGTTCGCAAGACAAGTTCTGGGTGTCTACCCTTGAAACCTACCCACCATGATTTCCCAGGAAACCCATCTCTGAATGGATTTGGCCATGACTGGAGTATTTGCACCACATTCGATTTAAGTTGTATCAACTCCATCCCATGACCCATTTCGTCCATCTCCTTACACCAAACAACCACTTCCTCCTCCTTCTATTCAATCAACATTGTAAGAGGCCCTCTCCTCTTTGTATGAGTTAGAACATTCAGCGAATAATGAAAAGACGTAGGTCCAATCCCAAATTTCCTTGTAGCTGCCCTCACCGAAAACCCATTGAATTATGATCATTAATCGCTCAACATGACCTCTTTTGTCCAGCCCCTGATAGCATGATCTTCTTGCTTGAACCAACTCCATGCACTTTGGTTGCTGGTGTAGCGACATCGACTGGCTCTGCCTGGGGGTGGTTCTTAGCATCTATATTGGCATTTCCTTGAACTGTGTTTGATGGTTGACCAACAGCACTGCATTTGTATTGGCATTTTGGTCTATTTCTTCATCTAATCCAGTCCTTCGTAGTTGTGCACCCCTGGTCGATCGTCTTTGTGCCCTCCTTGCTCGCTCAACATGGTTCCCTCTTTCCATGATTGTATAAACTTGTATTACAGTGACAACCATCACTATCTATCTATTAGATGCATGTACAGTAAATCTATTAGATGCATGTACATTTGCATAAATCCGAGTTTATCCTTCAACAATAGAGCTAGTAGGGTTGTTTGTTAGTAGGGTTGTTTGCTAGTATCCAATATGTACATGATATTAGTTTTTGTATATATTCAAATCCATATAAATATGATTGTTTATAGACACTTGTTCCGCTCTTCCCTACAATACCTGGAAGCTCTTTATTTTCTTTGAGGAACAACAAGTAGCATTTTGTATTAGTTGTTTCTATGTTATACCTTTGTTATCAGTGTTATCTTTGTTGCTTTTATGCTATGTTATGTCTTTATTTTAGTGGTGTGCATAGCAGTCTATTGCTTTTGGTAGCCATAAGCACAAATATTTTTACTATGTAACTCTCCACTGAATCACTAGAGAGGTTTGTGTTGGCACTCTTGACTTAAGTCTAGCAAAACCAATAGCCTGGTCAGGTATAAGTCTAGCAATGAAGGACTTTTCAACTGAGTATAGAGGGTAGAAAGACTGGATATGCTTCCTCCTAGACTGGTTTTAGTGTGCACAGTTTTAAATCCACTATTTCTATATCATCATTGCATTAAGTTGTTGATATCAACCATAAATTTTTACTTGGAATTTAGAAAATGCCACCAAGAGTGAAAATGAATAGTTGGTGCGCTTAACCTGTTTCTTTGGAAACATTCATTCGGTAGGTTGTATTTCACTAGCTCACTTTAGAGTACTAAGAGGTTTCTATAGGATTGAGCACATGTTCACCATAGGTATTTGCATGTGATTTTCATGACTTCTTATGCAGCTTTGTTGCATTCACGAAATAGGTTTAGGGTGATTCTACTTCCTCAAATCAAGCCAATGGTGGAATTAGAGTTCCCAACAATGTAAACTCGAATACAAATCTATGTTTTGGGTTCAAAAATGTATTTTGTCACGGGTCTTTTGATCTATAGGACTAGGAATGTTAATGTGCATGGACAGTTTCCCGTATTAGGGAATCGGGAAGGGATTCAACATGAAAAAAATAACAGAAGGTTTATGAAAAAGAAACACAGTCAAGTAATTAAGTTTAGATATAGCATTAATTTAGTATACATGTGTGTTAATGTCCCTAGTATAGTAGAACTGTTTGATAATGTGCCTGGTGTTGTTTGATGTGTGTTGTGTGAGGCCTCTTCTTGGTGATCCCTTCAAGCGATTGTTGAGTGAGTAAAGTGAAAATGGTGGATATGGGTGGTTGATTTATAGAATTGTGAGTTGGTTTTGATTGGTTCTTTGAATTGGCATGGATTGAAGTCTTGTGTTTCTGAATGTGTGGTTGGGATCAAATGGAGTATGATATGATGGCTATGACTCTCATCCTTATGATCTTTGTGCTTTCCTAAATAATGATGGTTGATATTATGTGTGCATTGTTGATTTGATTGTGTTGGTTCATAGTTAATGCATTGCATGCTAAATGCAGGGTGTGTTGGTGAAAAATAGGTTGGTGATAAATGCAGCAGGTGAAGTTGAACATCTCATCTCCCTTTATTGTGCAGGTGTTATTCCATTTTGGGCTCATGGTAGCCTTTATGTTGGAACATATGTCTCTTTTGGTCATTCGTTGGGTTTTGATTATATGGTGTTGTTGTACTCTTTACATTGACTTTGGCAGGAGGTTTTAAGGTTTGCATGATCTTGTGTGTTAGATCACTACATGATGTGGCAGTGATAGGATATTGTTCAAGGCATATTGGTCTAGGATGTGATTGGGACAGGGTGTCTTGTGAGGCATATCTTTTAGACCTGCACAGTTTGTCTTAGAAAGTTAGATACTGGTCAGATGTGAGCCCAGTTATATTATTTCTACCTTTTGCAAAGGTTTTGGACATTTTATATAATTTAAATTACTATTTTATGTTATTTATTTAGATGTGTTGGATTCTATTAATGGGTGTTTGAGATGACCACAACCCTCACCACATTTGGTCCTTGCCCCACCCCACATATGGCGTCTCTCCCCTAATGCTTATTCAATAATATCATAAGTAAAAACTATATACCCAAACAATTAATGGTTGCAGTGTTACGTGTCAACAAACAATAGGGTAAAGAAAAGCACCTAGGACAAATTCCCTTTGGAAGAATCCAACTCGGCACAAAGATCGATCATGACGTGATTGAGAAAATCGAGGCCCTTAAAGTATTTCATGTTGTACTATATTTATTAATAAAGTGAAAAAAGAAAACAACAATCCACGTATGAGGTAAGCATTTTTTCCGATGTTTGGCTTGGCTTTTAATCCATATTGCTGGGCCTGGGACACATCAATTTCACGTGAATATAGGAGGAACTTCAATGTGGCTTCTTTTGTTGTGCCAGATCCTACCGACCACTCCCGCAACTCCATTTATGTGTATATAAATATATGCAGAACTTCTCTCCATACGCAAAGCAATCTTCAGAGTCTCAAATCAAATATACATTGTATCTCTTTTTGCGAGTTTTGAAATCTCAATATCTCTGTATTTGCGAGTTTTGTAATATCAATATCATGGCACAATCAATGCCTCGTTTCGGTTTCCTGTTCTTTGGTATGTGAAATGTGAATTCATAAGAAATTTTGGATTTTGTTTCAATTTGAAGTTTTTGAATGTCTTTGGTTGCATTTATTATGAACATTTTGCCAGCAATTCTGAAGTTAATTAGAGATTTTTTTGTTTTCTTACAAACTTGGTTGATATCCTGTATCCTTCCAGTGCGGGTCTTGCCACAGCCATACTAAAGAATATTGATGGTATGCTGTGTGTACTACAATCATTCATAAAAGTAAAAACACAAAAATACTAAGAGTATTTAATTATTTTCATTTCATGTAACTTTTTACTATGTATAAAGGAGTGACACGTCACCATTTGTATTATATTGTAATTCACACAATCATTTGTTTTTTTATATCCCTCGTTACCATCAGTAAGCTGCATACCAACATGGCCATCTATAAGCCGCGTTTATAAAAACGTCACTTTGGTCTAGATCATGGGGTTTTTGGGTTGCTAGTTGGTTTTTTTAATGACTTTAAACTAATTAATAATATGTACAAATATATAATTTGATAAAACATGTATTTTACAAATTTAAAAATGCAGCGAAGAAGAGGATGGAGGAGAATGTTCAGGGGCCGCAGTAGCGAATAAATTACGAATTCTTCATGAGATTGAGGGGCTGTAACTGCAGCTCCTTCAAGGGTCTCACTTTCTGTCATAACATCAACCAGGTCGATTTCAGTCAGGCATATGTCTATACGGCCACATGGCCTATCACAACGTAGATGAAGTGGATTACTCTCCTAATCCTTTCGAAGGTATACCCATCTTCTTTATGCCTTTAGTCACGCTGTCCCTGGCTCCATATTCTGACTGAAATAAGTCTGATTCTGGCAGGACAGCTACGGAATATCACTCTTTTCGGGAGGATATGGGGCCTGGAGGAAACCCGCTAACTCCACCACGACGGATGTAACAACATCGACGTTCCCCCTGTCGGCCAGACCACTAGCCCCGAAACCAGGGGGTTTTCTTACTCCCTATTTCCTTCACAGCCCCAGCCATGCTTAGGGTTTACCTTGCAATCTGACTCAACAATTGTCCACTCTGCTCCATAGGTGGAACCACAGCTCTCAGATTCTATCTGGCCTGAACCCCATTATAATCTTGGCTGTGAGCTTCTAGAAGGCGGTTGGCCCTTCTCTGATGGTATGGGTGTCAGTTCTCTACCTAAGGGGGGATTTGAGGACCTCACGGTACAGAACCCAGAGGGATTTATTGCTTATTTTATGAAACCCTCAGACTAACAAGTAAACCCCATCGATTAGGATTCGAACAAAGTTGCTAGTGGGAGTGGATCTGGCACCAAAAGCAGCCAAGGTTCATCGGGAGGCACAAGCCAGCGAAGGAGGTGAAACAAATGCTTAAAGACCTCAAAGGAACCCCTTAATTTGGTTTGTGGGGTAAATGTCTCTGTATCCCACTCATTGGATATGGTGGAAAAGACAATGATTGGAAGAGCAAGAGGAAAATACCCCAGTCTTGAAGGGCTGGAAATTTGGGTGAAAAAGAATTGGTCTGAGGTAATTGATTATATGATGGAGATAATGGTTCTGGCTCGCGGCTGGTTTTTTTCAAGTTCAAATGTAAGGAGGCGTGGGCCGCATTTTCCAGAACCATTGGAGCCTTGGCTCCACCCCTATACTCTTCAAAAGTTGGACACCCATGTTTGATGTCGAAAGCGAAAGGATGGATGACATCCCTATATGGGTAAGACTACTGGGGATTCCATGGGAATTTTGGAACTGAGACTCCTTCAAGGACATTGGAAATTCCCTAGGAGTTTTTATAGATGATGATATGTCCTACACTCACACCAGGAGGATGTTTGTAGCTCGTATCCTGGTCTCTCTAAACATCAGAATGGGCCTCCGCGAAGAACTAAACCTAATTTGGGGACAAGCTCGAAGACGAAAGATGTTGGACTATGAAGGCATTCATTTTCGATGCCACAGATGCCATGTTTACGGTCATATGGCAAAGAAATGTCACCGACAATTCCACAAGTTGACAGATCGACCAAAGAAGAGAATGGTGGTGCAAAGCGACCCTAGATCAGGGGAAGGGATTCCCAAGGTTGGTCGACTAGAGGAGGTCCACAGAACTGAGTAATATCCACAAAATTAGGTGGACAACAATCTCTCAGTGCTTGGGGATAGAAGAATATAACAACCTCACCCACTAGACCCCGCAACATTTCTAGATCCACAGGGATTGGTGGAACAACTTAAGCAATCGGTCGAGGTGGAAGCGTCGAACTCTCTGGGTAAGAAGTTGGATCTAACCCGCCATATTTCCTCTCTGGAATCTACTTTTTCTTCTTTAAATTTTGAACAGAATTTGTCTATGTTTCCTCCCCCTCTTCCTCTTCACCCTCTGACCCAAGCCCCCCCCATCTTAGCTCCAGACCATTGTAACCTATCCCCCCCATCCACCAAACCCTTGCTACCTCCCTCCACCATCCTCTACACTATCCTCAGATTGGGCACCCTCCTCTAGAACCATGCCCATATGTTTCCACTTAAGATACCGGGACATCCCTGAACCTTTTGAAACCTCCTCTCAACCTCTTGGTCTGGAGAAAAACCCTCAAGCTATTTTGAATGGGAAATGCAGAGGGGGACCTTCCCATCTTTCCTCAACACATCATCGTGCACTGAAGGATCTTGCTGATGGAAACCAAAAGTGTATTTTAGGGGCAATTAGAGCGATGAAATCCCCAGAGGGGGTTACCCAATGAAACTTTTATCCCTGAATTGCAGGAGTTTGGCAAGTTCCCCCAAAAAAATTTCCCTCAAGAGGCTAGTCACGGTGTATCAGCCTGATATCCTTTCGTTACAAGAAACCCTAGGTTCAGAAGAGGCGGTCACAAATCTTCTGAATGCTTCTATTAAGCATTTAGATTTCTTTGCTCAAGACGCAAGAGGATTCTTAGGAGGTTTAGCAGTCGGTTTGAACCCAAAAAACGTAAAGTTTAGAAATTCTTGGGGTTTCACTTCAGGCATCGGTTTGGAAGTCTACTATGTCGACTTAGAAAAAACCTTAACAGTCCTCAACATCTACGACCCTTATGAAAATAGGGTTCCCTTCTGGGACTCTTTGTGCATAAAATCTTTTCTCAAGTCTGACAACATCATTCCAGGAGGTGACTTGAACTTCACACTGGTTACACATGAAATATAGGGTCCCAAAGCAAGAATAGATCCTCTTACAACTTACTTTGAGTAAAAATTCCAGGAAGGTCAGCTCATTGATTTTGATCGTATAAAGCTAAAACCCACATGGACCAATAGGCGAACGGGAGAAAGCATAATTGCAAAGAGGCTTGATCGTTTCTTAATTGCAGAAAATCTCCTGGATCAAAATTTGAGAATTAGGAAGTGGGTGGATTCGAGGGGTGAATTGGATCATCACCCAATCTGTCTTGAAATCTTGAATGAGGCTCGAAAACCACCCAATCCTTTTAAATTATGTTATGCTTGGCTAAAAGAGGAGGAGGTTGTTCAAATTATTCAATCAAACTAGAGGCCATATATCCCAGAAGATGGTGTTCACGCAGCCCTACATTTTGCTCAAAATCTCTCTCAGGTCAAGAAGAAAGTTCAAGAATGGGCCTTACTCAAAAAAGTAAGGGATGGGGAGGAAATCAAACTCGTCGAATCAGATATAAGGAACATTCAGAAGTTAGGAGGTGGGGGTTTTCTCTCTTAATAGGCCTCTCCCATCTTCAATTTCAACTGAATGAAAAAAGCATATTAAGGCCTGAGGAAGAATTAGGAAGTTCCCCTTGTTCATGCCCGTAATATTCTGCATACCTTTGATCTGCAAGAGAAACTACAATAGGTTGGGCTCTGGGGTATTGTTGTAGGTTAGGGTTCTTAGGCCTTATTTCTCATTGTGGAGACACCAGGGAAACTTTTATATACTTTAGCTGGCCACAGACTGGGTGGTTCTGAGCTCGAAAGGAAGGCTATGCAAAATAATTCACTGCTTAGTTGGCCTTGCTTAACCTTGGTAAGATCGTTGGCCATAGTTTTTAGGAGCTTGGTGACCTCTTCCAGACTTAAGGTGTCTTGACTAAAGGATGTCTCTGTCTCTTTCCGTATTCTTATTTTTGTATATTCTCTACTATCAGGGGTTTCTATCTTGGTTTCCAAAGATACCCCGGATGCTTTCATGTTTTCATGTAGATCTTCGATATCACTAAACAGGGTTTCTAGGTCATCTAAGTTTCTTTCTCTTAGTTGAAGAGAAAACTCAACATCAAAAGCAGCAGAATAAGCAAGCATCGTAGTAGCCTCTGAGGGTTTGACAATATATGGAATTCAATGATACAACATGAAAAACCGAGTAGTAAACTATGTAATGGTTTATCCATTGTTTCTCTTCAAAGCGTTGAACTCTTTCAGTATGTGTATGTTATCTTTCTTTATCCCCAACTTCATTGTGAACTTCTCAATGAATTGTACCCAATAGTTTATAGAATTATTGGGTAGGTTCCAGAACCATTTTCTAGCCTCTCCTTCTAGGAAATGTGCAAACATCCTAGAGAAAACATCATTAACCTCAACTAGGAAGTTATCAGTGTGATCCTGAAACACAGTGTGCTGATCTTTAGTTAAAATCCCATTTTCCCCATTGAAATTAGGAAGAACCTTAATATATCCATCTGATAGGTCTCCTAGTTGGTTTGTTGGAGGCATAACCAACAGCTTGAATCTGGCCAACAACCATGGATTAGGAGGGTTTGAACGCACCATATTAGGGTTTTGAGTTAGAATGTGATATTGACTGCAGTTATGTGTACTCAACAGAGGGGTATGAAGAATGAGGGCTTGTGGACCAAGATTTGTAGATATATGAGCTGATGCAAAAAAAATTGTGAAGACTGATGAACATGGAAAGGGATCTTTGTCTCATGGAGTGAAATTGTGGGCGTATAGGTCAACAAAATTTTCCAAAGGGGCTGATGGCAAAGGGTAAGGATATTCAAATTGCAAACATGAGACAATGCTTTCTGGACAATCCATATTTGAGGGAAGTTCAGTGTCTTCAATGACAAATTTGGGTGGAGTCTACAACTTTGGGTATCTTCCTACAACCTGATTATGTGTCCCTTTCTTCTTCTTCCAGACTTGATTAGGATCTACTAAGGAGGAAATGAGCTTCCCCTTAGCTTTGGACTGGGTTGCTATGGATCTAGGACCCGAATTTCAATAAATGGGCATGGTTCCCTAGTGGAGTTTGTATGGGGGGTGGACTCACCAATCAAAGGTTGTTTCTTAGACTTTCTCTTGTGCATAAGGATTTCTATTATTGAACTCTGAAAAGATAGCAAACACATTAGCAGTATGATTTCAATTCAACACATAAAACACTTAGCAAAATGAGGTGAAGGTAAATACTGCTTTCTTATGACCCTTTTCTTCTCTTACCAAAAAAAGGTGTCGGTTGTGATTCTTTAATATCAACAAGTCATCCCAGTAATGGCGCCAGATCGCCTTGTTGTCCCTCAGGTTGTACCCATACAACAAATAGTTTTTTCTCTTCCCAAGATGTGAGTGAAATATGTTAATGGAATGCAATAATGCTCTTGAAGGGTTAAAAGGCCAAGGAGGGCTATGCAGGATGCACCTTCCTATGCCACTTTATGCAATCAATCCATTACTTGGGATAATGAAGGGTTCCCTATATATGAGAGGTAATGTTTCCCATATTGTCACTCTAGGTGCCTATGAATCCTCTTTAAAACCTTAACTAGATTTACAATTGAGATTTGAGGTGCTCAAGATAGATCTCAACTGCTTAGAATGTATGTTGAGTGTTATTTTTAATGGGAGGAACGAACACATATTAAAGCATACATAACTCATAGAAAGAGTAACAAGAGCACCTTAATCATGACCAATTTCTTGAAAAGAAGGTGCAATATTTAAAATGCATTCAATCATCAAAGCATTGAAAGGACTTGTGTTAAATTGCATTAAAAAAACACAGAAAATCAAGTAGGCACAAAAAGTGTAGAACCACTGATTCAAGTAAAAAAATAAAGACATATCTACCACTAGAAAGAGCATTACACAACACATATAAGAAAACTTCAAGGGGGATCCATTGATCTCTTCCCTGAGCTTATTGTATTTTTCTAGGAAGAGGAAGTTCTCTGGTCTCATTTACAAAGAAGAAAGACATAATAAATAAAGAAATGGCCAATATTGTAGATTCCTATGTAACTTTCTCAAAATCTTCAGCAACCTGTAGGATGAAAAACAAATTAGCCTCATTTGTTTTTATTTTTCCAATGTCTTTATACCCCTTCTGCTCTACATGTTGACTACGCCCTTTTTTAAGAATCCTTTGGTTGTGTTGTTCTATTTAGGCGATGACTGGCCTTTGTTGAACTAGCCCGATATGTTATCTTCTTTATGGGCCCACATCTGGTGCATATAGGTATCATTTCATTTCTTCAACTTTCCCTATTTATCTTTATTTAGGGGTATGTGAAGACTCTCATGTTCATTGTGCCAACTACCCTTGTTGTGTGCTTTCACTTCTCTGTAAAGTCCTACAACATTTAGATAATTACCCATCGTTGTTGGGCTTCACTTCCACCACCTCTCAAGATTTTGTACGGTTTATCTAATTCGTACCAAGGAGTCCTGTGATAATTTTTTATCGGGAAAGTAACTGAACCTTCAAAATCAGGTAGTATTTGTGATGGTATCTCTAATTTTATGAGGAATCCAAGATACCTCGATAGTACACGTAACCCCCCAATGCAAACAATCAGGATCATTGCGGCCACAAATACATGTAATTTAATCTCCATTGTTCATGATGCAATCCCTTTGGTATACCAAATGTAACCCAACTATTACAAATGGCCCAGATCTTCTAGGAGAAGATGCATAATCTATCTTGGCAGTTGATGGTGAGCCTACCCATTTCCATTCCCATGCAACTCGACTAGTGTGAATGGTTGTTATCCATCCTTGCAAGAGCACTGGTTCAATCCGAATTGTCTATATTTTATGTTGCCTTCTAATCTTACGGTTGTAATTAGTTATGAGACCAATCCCCTCGAGCCTTCTTTTGAAGTCCTTCTAGAAAACTCTAATATCGATGCCTTGATCCCCACTCTGTTTTTGCCACTTGTCATCACGCTGATGCTTCCCATTTGGGCTTGCTCAAGAATGTCTTGTTTTCACCCCCAATTTAGGAGCTCCGATGACCACTTGGAGGTTTCCACTTGTCACTACAACGAGGCTTTCTAGTCAAGGATTCCTTATGAATACTTGATTTTCACCCTTGATTTATGAGCTCCAATGACCACTCAGATGACATCACTTGTCATCACAGTAAGGCTTCCCATTTGGGAGAGTCTTAGAAACATCTTGTTTTCACACTCGATTTTTGAGCTCCAATGACCACTCAGATGTTGCTACTTATCGCCATGATGGGGATTCCTAGTTGGGGTTCCTTATGGGTGCTCTATTTCGAACCTCGATCTATTAGCACCAACAACCATACAGATGATCCCTTAGGAAGGCCTTGTTTTCACCCCTAATTTTAGAGCTCTGATGACCGCTTGGATGCTTCCACTTGTTGCCATGACAAGGATTCCCAATTGAGGGTTCCTTACAGGAGCTTTATTTTCAACCCCTATTTATAAGTTTTGATGACCACTCAGATGACACCACTTGTCATCGTGGTGGGGTTTCTCATTGAGGATCCCTTAGGAACACCTTGTTTTCACCCCAGAGTTTGGAGCTCCGATGACTGCTCAGATGCTGCCACTTGTTGCCACTATGGGGCTTTCTAGTCGAGGCTCTGTTGTGGGAAAAATAGCCATAGGGGTGAATAGGCTTCCCACTTTGGGAAAATCCTTGAGGTTGCAACAAGGACCTAGTATTGTAAATTATAAGCTAGTATCCCAATCTCCAAATGTAAAAGATAACTATATAAAATAAATAAAAAGAAACTAGCATGTAATAAAAGGGACAAGTGCTAAGCAAAACAAAGTAACAAGAGTATGTTGAACCAAATATTGATTTCCCAATAGTCCAGCGAAATATAATGGTGTCACCTAGGAGGTGAGGGATTCAAAGGGAAGCCAACAATCTCCCTTAAGGAGGTCCTTTTTGTCGACACAATTGCAAGATACATGGCATAGAACAATAGAGAAACACTTGCTTCTTAGAGGAAGAAAGCAAGGGATCTTTTGCATGCCAACTTGAGGTAAGAGGTGGATTGAAAGATGAGCTCTCAATGCAATTCTTGCATAATAGATTTGCTCTCATTTTCTCCTAGAGAATGCATGCCATGGCTCCCTTTTATAGCCTAAGTGGAGACCAATAAACATCTAGATCCAAATGTGAACACCCTTGCTCTTGAACTAGTTATTCAAGTACATGAAGGGGGCTATGCTCCCAAGTATGTGAGAAGTTCAGTTCGAATTTTGGATCCAAGGGAGTCATTATGATCCTTAACTACATCGTGGAAATATGTGGTCCTGTTGTTGTTAAAATCGTGTGACCTTCAAAGGAAAATTTGCACGAGTACACCCTAGTCGTTGAACAATGAGGCACGCTAACTATTGCAGAGGTCCACTGTAAATAGTCGTGCGGTTATTCGTACAAATTGTCATTATCATTCTAAAGCTCAATTTATCTTGTGGATATAATGAGGATGTCTTTGGTGAGTTGCATGTTGTATGTTGATGACACCTTTCTGCAAGATTAGCCAAAATGTCGCATGTGTGCGAAATTAAAGCATTAATAAATGCCCCTTAATGTATGAGGTTCGAAGGTTATTTTAGAGCCAAAATGCATCATCGCTTCTTTCTCTCCGTGTTCTAATATGTTGTCAAGAAATTGTGGGTACTGACCATGGGGAAATTTTGTTGGTGATGACCGTTCAAGATGTAAAGAATGAATGGTGTTTTATACAAACGAGACATGCATACCTATGCTCCTGAAAATCTATCAACATATATTACAATAAGAGGAGGCCAAGGGATCAACTCTTGATACTGCTGCTACGAAGATGAAGGCGTCTTCGATCCTTGTATGAGTAAATGAGTCTTGGAAATGGTGTTATCGGTGCCGAAGAAGCAAAACTGTCGAGGACGAACATCCCACTGGGGTGGAGGACCTAAATAATGGCAAAGTTGATAGATGGAGAACTTCACTTTATCATATGTGTTGCTGCCATGAATCATAAATGTGAACAATATTACCATCATAATGTATGACTACCCCTGATGTGATAGACTTGTTGGCGTCGAGAATAGTGGAGACCACTAAGTTAGGGAGCACTAATGACTCTTTGTACTTAGTTCAAGGTGATCCATTATATTGATGAGAAGGGGCCCCAAGGTACAATTGTAACTACTGCGGGTCTCAGAATGGAGTGATATGGTGTCGATGAGAGTTGAAGCAACTAATAATATGAGGGTCTTTATATTGCAAGAACCAATATCATTTTGTAACCAATTGGGACACCGATAGACTTGACACGACTAGCTTGATAAGCGTGGAGCTCATGACTTCCCTTGATCGATGTAAACTAGGTCAGTGGTTGATGGTAGTATTCTTCAATTGTTGATACACAGTGTTACGTAGGGAAAACGACTATAGATGAAGGTCTTTATCATGCCACAATACTTATGGGGTAAGGTAAATGACAAAACATATAATATTGGGGTTAGGTAGACTCAAGTGCATCGATCAAAGGTGACCAAGGGGTGCTACCAAAAGAATATTGTAATGGGATTCCCATGGTTTTGGGTGGATCGGGGAACAAATTATATAGAATGAATATGGATGTGGTTCCCACGGTTTTGAGTGGGTGGGGAAACCAAAGATTTATATGGGTAGGATTCCCACGGTTTTGAGTGATTTGGTTTCAATAAAATGAGAAGACATGTGCTTTATGAATAAATGCCATGTAGAATGTTCCTGCGGGAATAACTGGATGGGATTAGTTTCTTCAGCGTGTGGGGCCCCATTATGGTCTTCTTAGGGGTTGATGATATGAATAGGAATGCAGATAGTATATTGCTCATGGAGGGGATGAGAGGTTATTTGTGAATCGTCATCGTAACATGCACCAAGAAATTTGAGGGATTAGATGAGCAGAATGCAAGGTGGTGATATGTGGTTACATCTTAACCTACTTGGTGATTGCTCGGATTCATCTAACTTTGGAGGGTTCGACATCATGGGTGCTAGAGTATGAATGGGTTGTAATGGTATGCACACCTATAGGGGAACATTCTCTTCTTGGAAACGACATTGATGGTGTGTCATTACTGAGAATTAAGACCCTATGGTTATCAGTGGGACTATTAGGTGAAAGCAAGGTAAATAGAGAAAGTATGTTTCCTGTATGGTCAATAAGTATGTTACATATAAATAAAATGCCAAACTGACATGTTTGAAGATTATTCAAAAACCCTAACTTCCAGAGGTCATATCTTCGAAACTATGGCGAATTAGCATCTGAAACTTCTACCACGGGTTCATCAATATATCTACTTCATCTCATGATAGGGACACTTTATGAATAGTCCTATAACATAAGATATACAAAAAATGCCACGATTACCTAAAACAAATTTCACAACAAAAAACCCAAATAGAAATCATATCAAGGTTTCATCTTCCACTAGAATTTCGGTCTTTTTCACTTCATCTACCCCTTAAATTAGGTCCTCTAATATTGTATGTGAGCTCTTTAATTTTTTATGAATATAAATGAAAAGTTCCATCTCTTATTTATAATCCTCAAGGGGGCTCAAACTTATTTCTGCAAAAACATTTCACTCTTCCTTAAAAAAATTGATTTACAATTTTTAGGGTGGTCTCAAGGGTTAATACCCCACTTCAAGGATCCATCATGGCACTTCACCAAACCTTCAAGATCACTCCATATCTTCTCAAAGGGTCCTTAGGTATTTTCCACATCGTCATACTTGGTGGACACATCATTATTTATTGCGGGGATCCTTGCCACTTCATGTGGTCCAATGGGCCAAAGTACCACAACTTTCGGGGTTATGTGGACCAGACATCATTATTTTGGGGATAATTCAAGCTTCACACCAACTTGATTCAGACCAACATTGAGGACTCTTTAGGGCCTACTCCACCATTGGTTATGTGACCCCAACCACATGGTCATGCAAACCCAACACCATTATTTCAGGGATTTCTTCACATTTCTTTCTAACATTGCTTCAAGTCAACTTTAGGGACTTCCTTAAACTTCTCATCATCATGGTTAGGTGACCCACCATCATGATCATGTGACCCACAATCATGGTTATGTGACCCATCATCATGGTCATGTGGACCCAACACCATTTCTTTAGAACATTCTTCATATTTCTATGGAACCTTAGGGACTTCTTTATACTCCACATCATCGTGGTCATTAACATCTTCTCTATGGGCTTTGCACCACTTGTGTACAACTCAAAGTGTCTTCCCGTGAGGGCCATGCATAACCACTATGCCATAAGGGGACCTCTTTGGAATTATATACATTGATGTCAATGCTTCTTCTTCAAGGGATACCTTAGGTGCTTCAAGGCTTCATCAAACATTACCCAAACAATCTTTCTTTATTACAACGAGATCATCATTATCACTTTGACATCAATGACATGGATCTCTTCACCTTCTTGAAATCAATGACACCCTGTTTGATATCACTGACAACTTCTTCCAACATTCTAGTCTTATGAAACCCATAGTCGTCAAATGACTACAAGGCATGTCCTAGGTTGCATGGGTTTGAAATGGAAATTAAAGCCAATACAACGTTTAAAATATTACAACAACTAAGCATCCATTTACTCATCATATGCTTGTATCTTCGCGCATGAACATACAACCACAAAGGCAAACCTGTCATGAGAAGATTCTCAAGGTC
Source organism: Larix kaempferi (assembly GCA_027924585.1). Classification (NCBI taxonomy): domain Eukaryota; kingdom Viridiplantae; phylum Streptophyta; class Pinopsida; order Pinales; family Pinaceae; genus Larix; species Larix kaempferi. The sequence continues at coordinate 14,497,433 of BSBM01000257.1, read as the reverse complement.
CATTACCAGAGTAATTTTTAGGGGCGAAATTTCGCCAATTGGCTATTTTTTGGGCCTTTTTTCAAAAAATAAATTCGTTATTTGGTCATTTTTAGTTTCTTATATCACCTATATTTACATAAAATATGTTTTTTTATCATAATATTCGCCAAAATTTACACTTTTCGGTAGTAAATTGTATGTTTCAAATTTAATATTCGCCTACTTATTTATAGATATTTTTTTTCAATCCAAAATAATCACCTAGAATACTACACTTAAGTATACTATTAGAATCCTTAAAAAATACCCTGTCCATTACTCCCTTGAGATTAGTTTATACAATCTTTCATCACATTTGCCTCTATTTCATTTTATTTAAGGTAGTATATCAAAAGAAAAACAACAACATAAGTTTTGAAAAGGGAGACATAAGAAAAAAATTATTCCTTTGTATCAGTAAATATTTGTTTTCAATTTTCCAACATATGTTACAAAAATAGAAAGAAAGCCACTTGTTTACTCCAAAAGAAAAACAATTTGCTTCTTAGTATTCTCTTTGGAGTGTGCAAATGCCTCTTCATAACAGAATCTAATGGGATCTCATTCTGACTTCTAGTTTAAGCATTATAACTTATTTTCCACTCCTTTGACGTATATTCCAATTAATATTATCTCATACTTTGTCCACTCATATATCTATGTTGTTGTTTACAAGTTGCAAATGTGCAATAGAAATATTGTGAGAACAGGAAGAAATCGTTGTTATTGTATTTTATCTTTGTGAGAATCAGTGCTTTAACATGTTCAGTGAGTATCACAGTTTAACAATATATCGCTTTTGAGGAATGAATTAATGGACACTGTGCCACCCATTTTCATATTACCTTTTGCTAGTCGAGAGAAGCTCATCCAAATGTGTCTTCTTTGGGTAAAAAGGAATGGTAAAGCATCCTTGTTACAACATTCCCCACAATTGATTGAGATTTATTATAATACTAAAATGATCAGCATGATTCATGGGAGAAGAATGGAGACTGTTACAACTTAGGATGACATGGTGGAATACTGAAAAGGACAGATATTGTTACAACTTAGGATGACACGGTAGAATACTGAAGATAAAAAAACATCGTAGCAAGAACAAAGGGGCCTTAACTACTACCAATAGGATTGTGGTTCATATGTGAAGGAAATGACATGTCAGGCTACCCACCATGGTTCAATTGCTCAATTCCCCAATGGTATGAATAAGTAGTTGAAACTTAGGACCAAATGCAAGTCTAGGGTGATTTTGATGGAAAGGTACCAACATTTCACAATAGTTTGCTACTTGAGGACCGTCTCAACCACACGAGCGAGCCAATTGTGGTTTCCAACCTCTTTGGAACAATTGTAATGCTTCCCTTCAATTGAGCACTTCCAAAACAAAACAAGACAAAAAAAATGGTCTCAATTGTTGTCACAAACAAGGATAAGACTACATTGGGAATGTAATGAAGGGATTTTGAATCATCCACAGTGGCATTATTTATAGAGGAAGGAAAATTAACAACACCAAAAAAAAACCTCTTAAATTAAAGAGATATTTTCCGCTATCTAGAAGAGATCCTTCAACCTCACTACAATCTCACAAGCACCTCCATTTTCTAGCTTACATACACAACCATGTTCCATTCAACCGTGCTAGAAACTTTGCATTTTGGCGCTCTAATAACTAATATCAAAACAAAATCTCTCCTTCTACTTCTAGACATATTACACCATAACTATGTGCAAATGCAAAATGGAATAGCAAAACCTTATAACCGGTCCTAATCCAAAGCAAATTTGCAGTTTGACCAGCCTTGATATCTTCACAGCATACAAGAATTCATTCAATGGGAAGATACTGCAAAATCATGGATTGAATTCCAACCTCGAACTGTTGAATCTCCATTCAAATAATCTTGTAGGAAGCATTCCTGGGATTTTTTTTGCATATGCACAACTTCAAGTTCTTATTTTGACTATGAATAGTTTAGACGGTAGCCTTCCTTGGTCTGTAGGAAAATGCATAGGTTTGTTCAATCTTTGCATAGGAGCAATAAGCTTACAGGAAGCATACCTCCAGAGATTGGCAATGTTAGTAGTCTCACATATTTTGAAGCCAATGAGAATTCTATCTCTGGAAATCTTGTTCCATAGTTCGGTGACTCTAGTAATCTCACTCTTCTTAGTTTGGCCTCGAACGGGTTTACTAGAAGTATACCTTATGAGCTTGGTTCACTCTCGAAGCTGCAAGAATTAATTGTCTAGTAATATAATTAGTGGAAACATTCCAAAGGCGCTCCTAAGTGTAAAAATATTAGTAAGCTTGACCTCATCTGTAACAGATTTAAGGGCGGTGCATTAAAAAAATGAACAAGGTGTGTAACTGTCGGAGAGTGGATCTGTTGCGATTTGAACTAGACACGTGGCAGGGTGACGTAGCATAAACCCATTAGATGCATAAGCAAGGAATCCTAGAACAATTGCATGCGAGATGATCTCGTAGAATGAATGCCTACGGCGTAATAGAGTCGAGATTATAATGTGGAAAAAATAAAAATACTTTACAACTTTTTCTTCCATAAAATTACTCATAATGCTAAACTAAAGTCAAGATTATAATGTGGAAAGACATGAGGCAATAATAAAGCTCAGATTATAGTATGGAGTAAAAAAAGGATAAACACTCTTGTATAATATAACTTTAAATTTAAATTAAATTCGCACTTTCTATGCTATTGTTGTCATCCTATTACATTAACAATCCTTTAAACTTGTGACATATTTGCGAGGTGAATTTCATTTTGATCTTTTTAGGCTAGGAAAAAATTATAGATTGTTAATGCAAGCTTGGTTGTTTGGTAAAACGAGGTGTTATTATTTTTCTCACTAATGTTCAAATTCCCTTGAAAGCACATTTGCCACTCGTTGACCAATGCATACACACGAGACAACAATTTATTTGGTCGGAACTAGGTGCAATCCTTGTATGACCTGATGAAAGTGGTGCTTGCTTGAGTTGATCATAAATGTCCATTACAAAAGTAATTACAACCTTTTGAATGAGGCCACAACCCCTCTTTCTTTTCAAGTAGGATATGCAAAGCATGTAAAATAGGTGCACATGAATCATTGTTCGTTTCAAATCATCCAAATTGCAACATCAAGATCCCAATTGTAAAGTTCAAGTGGGCAACAAGTTATGATTTGAGGAAGATTCCCAATCTGAAATAATAAACTTATATTGACGGGGTAGAATGTCATGTTTGTCAACAACAAAGGAGTTAATCCCAATGTAAGGTCCCAATTAGACCTCACAGTATTTGGAATAGGGAACCCATCCGGATTAAGGCCCGAAAACCATTATTTAAGTTTTGTTTTAGGTTGGGGGATATTGTGTAGGATGTAGTATGCTTCTATTCTAAATGCATAATACCCAAAAGAAATAATCCTAGCCAAGAGTTGTAAATAAAGGACTAGTAATTACTAAGTGCACGCATCTAAAGCTGTAAGTGTCTCAGAAAATAAGTTTCCTTAGCATAAGCAATAAATCTACGCATAAACATCAATCAGAAATTAAAGAGGATTAGTCCCATTTTCGTTCAGTTCAAATGTGATATCCCTTTTCAGGTGATCAGTCCAGGTGGATCCTTGATGTCACTTGGGACTAAATTATTTTATTTTAAAAAAAGTGACATTTTGATGGCATTAGGAATTTCATGGTATTTCCCATGGTATGGGGTCTCAAAAGAAGATAAAAGAGGAAGAACACATCCATTAGAGAATATGATTGATATAATATTGATTTCTTGTGACCATCTAGAAAATCTAGATTTTTTGTTTGGCTTTGGAAAAACCCATCCACCTTCCTTTGGTTTCGGTTGTGCAGTAACCACCCTAGCTAAACGATGTTCATCATTGACGTCTTACATCTACTCTGGAGAGGGACGAATTCATCGAGAGATCGAACCCATTGCAAGTGGGCACAACTATTGGAGAGAGGGTCGAATTGCATTACCAAAGAGGAGGTCAATTTCTTGAAGGACAAATACATCTATTAAGGTGAAGGTCGTGCCCATAAAGCCCGAGTCTTTCTAATGGAAGAGGAGCCGAATACCCTATATTGTCGTCGACAAATGAGAGGGGGTTGATCTTTCTCTTAAGGAACCGTAGCTGTGACTCACCCATTGAGAGGGCCGTGTCTTGTGGAAAGGAACATGACCCCTTTTTGCGAGGGTGTAAACTACAGGAAGAGTCGTGATTGCAGGGCGTGAATTTTGGAGGAAGTCATGACCTCCTTGTGAGGGTCGTAAGCTATAAAAATAGCCGCGATCATTAGACCGTGTTTTACTTGTGGAAAGGGCCGTAAGAAAAAGAGCCTTGGAGGAGTGGCCATAGGCAACCACGATTTTGGAGAAAATGAATACTTAAAGGAGAGAGTGAAGCTTGAAGGCGAAGTCCGTGGGGGAGGGTGGGACTTCAAGTGGTGTGGGGCATCATCCTTATTGAAGAGGAACTCTCGAACAACATCACCATCTATGAGCCGTGGCATATTTGACATTTTGTAGTTTGGTTGTAGCTATTATAACAGCTATAGAAATTGGTTGTTCCATCCATAATAAAATGTTGATGATGTTCCTACTATTTTGTGTAAACTTGGTTTGTTTTCAATTGTTTTACGAAATGTTTATTAGAATGCAAAATTGTTGAAGAAAGTTATAAATCAATGTAATGCAAATTGTTTGACAAAAACATTCAATCAACACAAATAAATAATAATTGCAACAAACATTGCAACATTTCTTGCCTATCATATTTGGGGACATCACATTGGTATCAGAGATGGTGGTCTTGCCAACCTGTGATTGCATGAGTTATTGATGGTGCAGGGTAAGGGTGGAATACCCCTCATGAGAGAAGATTCATCAGAAGAAGAAAGGGATATGGGTGATGGGCGAGATTCTCCAGAAGATAGGGTTACCAGAAACTAGATCAACTAGTCAAGGGACAAGAGCAGGAAAATCAAATACAAGAAGAATTGATTAGAGTGTTCAAGCAATTGTTGGAAGCACGAGGGAATCAATTTGATATAGGACATGTTGGATCTAGTAGATCACATGGAGGTGTCAGGGATCATATAGAGGGTAGCAATACCCACATTCCCACACAGGTTGCTCCACAGTTAGGGAGCAGGAGGACCCCTAGGTCATTATTTCCAAAATTCCTAGAGGAGCAACCTCGGGGAATATAGGAGCAACAGTTGACATGGACATGTTCCTCAAGGACTATCAGATGCTAGGACCAGAGGCCTAGGTAGTTGTCTCATTTTTCGATTACTACAACGCAGACATAGGGTACAGGCCTAGGAACATAGCACCTCAGTACCAACATAACTATGACTTGATGCAAAGGGTGGGGTGATTTTTTATCCCACTTTTGATGGTTCTACCCAAAGCACAATCGGAGCATAGGTAAATAAGTTGGACACTTAATTCCAACTTAACCCAATGACAGAGATAGAGGCGATTAAATTTGCCATAATGCACTTGGAGGGAGGAGCTCATGAGTGGTGGTACCATGGGCTAGTGACACTGAGGCATGCTAGTATCACATCTTACTCAGATTTCACCATGAGGTTGATAGACCAGTTCGAAAAAAAAATCTTGAGATCCACTTCAGAGAGTTATCCCAATGGAGACAAACGAGTACACCTACAACCTACATTACTGAGTTCCAAAGGATGGCAGTCACGGTGATCGATATTTATGAGTAGAGGTTGGTGGTGCTATTTACATAGGGGTTGACTAAGCCATTGAGGGGTTGGGTGAAGGACTTTAGGCCTAACACAATACAAGATGCTATTTTGAGGGCCCGCGACATGGAGTATGTTGTGTCCAAGAAGGCACTAGTAAAACCCTTGATTCAACAAAATGGTAAGCAGACAAACCCTCCCTAGAGGCCATGGATGGGGAAGGAAATAATGGATGAAGAGACTTGAGATATTTTAGGAGGAAGAAGCTTTCCTCTAACTACAAGGAAACTTGGGATCCAGGTAATAGATGCATAGGGAAGGGCAAGGTGCACTATATAGAGGTACTTCCCGACGATGAGAATAGTGGTGAGGATGAGACACTTAGCATATAGGGAGGTGACCAGGGATGGGAAGAGACACCACACCTTAAGGATGGTATCAAAAATAACCATCGCTACACTTTCAAGACTTCCCCGGTATTATACTTTTAGGATTAGTGGCATTTTGCAGGGGCAGAGAGTTACATCGTTGATTGATGGTGCGGCCACCCATAACTTCATAGATGCAGCACTTGTCTCTAGGAGACGCATTGCCATAGAGGAATTCGAGGGGTTTGACGTAGCAGTAGCAGATGGGTACAACATGACTTGTACTCATAGGGTTAGAGTACTAAGCATGATAATGGGAAACTGCACATTGACTGATGACTTCTACATAGTGGATTTGGCAGATACCAACATGGTATTGGGAGTCCAATGGTTGTATTTGCTTGGAGACTTTAAAATGAAATATCAAATCACGAGGATGGATTTCCTTAACAAAGGGGGACAGTGAGTTGTATTGAGAGGCATGGTGACAAGTGTTCCTAGGATCGTATCCAACAGGCGCATGGAGACCCTCTGTAGACAGCGAGACATAAGCATGCTCTGGGATAGAGATTTAGTTGACATATGGAGAGTGATGGACACAGTAGCACATACATGATACAAGAGGGCACATGAGGATATCGTAGTGTGTAGTAGTATCCAGTAGTACAAAGTGACACACAATGATGTCTAATGGAGTTATGGAGCATTTCCTCCAAGGATACCTCTTGACAGAGATCTCGAGCATACCCTTGAGTTCGATTTACCCAGGACCAGTGAGTGGATGGGTGGGCCTTAGAGAGTAGTAAATCCCTCGATGGTCTATTTGGGATATCATTAGATGAGGAGTAGGGAGCATGATGCTCACATGTATGCTTCCAGACTTCATTATGGGATTTGGTTCATTCCCTGGGGGTTGACCAATGCACTAGCTACTTCCCAATTGCATGTGCAGTGGCATATATATCTATTGTTGTTATACAACAAGATTTGGGAGGTACACTTGAGTCAATTGGATGAGACTAGTTTCCTTATGGCCATGATAAAGATCTTTCATTGGGACCATGGGATTGGTGCACAGACTGCACATGAGAGATTAGATCGGTTCGCAGGGATTGCAACCGACCGAGTAAGAGATGACATCATCTCCTATAGAGATTGCCCATGTGTAAACCCTGAGTCCTCACTGATAGGTTTAATAACTCCCAAATTGATGAATTTCATTAATCTAGTTTCTTATTTATACATTGGCCAAGGGTCTCTTGGGCTTCGGATTCCAAGAGATCCATTGGAGTCTCTATGACTCTTCATCTCCCATTTATTTTAAATGACCAAATATTTACGATATTTACACCGTTGTTGAAATCATAATCCCGGAGGATTAGATTTCCAACATTCCCCCCCTTAATCTGAAGGGGTGTTTGTAAGTCTGAGCATGTTTCTAAACTTTTCAAAGTTTTCTTGTCCAAGTGCTTTGGTGAAGATGTTTGCAATTTTCTCATTCGTGTAACAATGACGTAAATGAACTATCTTGGCCTCTACATGATGTTGAATCAAATGGTACTTTGTGTTGATATGTTTGGTTCGATCATGGAATTTGGGGTTCTTGGCCAACTTGATTGCAGAAGTGTTTTCAATCAAAAGTGGAGTGGAGTTCTCTTGTTTCTCCTGCAAATATTCAAGTATCTTCATAAGCCACACAATCTCTTTGGTTGCTTCTGTAGCAACTACATATTCTTCCTCTATTGTTGAATCTGCTAGAACTAACTGTTTGTGTGATCTCTAGGAGATAGTTGTTGATCCAAGACTCATAGTGTATCCAAAAGTGGACACTCATGTTTCTTTGTCGCCATCGAATTATGAATCATAGTACCCAATGATTTTGAATTCTTCCACCTTAGAGTACTTGAGTCCAAATTCTTGAGTCCCTTTCAAGCATCTTAGAACTCTTTTTGCAGCAAACTAGTGTCCTTCACAAGGTTTGTGCATGAACCATGAAAGAATGCTAACAACATAAGAAATATTTGGTCTGGTGGTGGTAAGGTAAATAAGGCTTCCTACAAGCTGTCGTTACTTGGTCACACCCTAGAATTCTTTTCCTTCACTTGATGTGAGCTTTAGCTTTTGTTCCATTGGAGTTGAGAGTGGGTTGCAGTCTGTCATACCAAATATGTTCAACAATTCTCCAATATACTTCTTCTGAGAGATAAATATATACTTAGGATGTTGAGTCACTTAAATTCCTAAGCAGTAGTGAAGATGTCCCAGATCACTCATTTCAAAGCCTTTGTTTAAATCTTTCTTTATGGTTGTTATATAACTTTCAATGTTCCCTGGCATCAAAAGGTCATCTACATACACTACAAGAAACACAACAGATCTTCCAACTTTATTTACAAACAATGTTGTGTCATCAAGTTTATAATGTTTGAAATTCAGCTTTAGAAGATGCTCAATTAGATTTTCATACCGTGCTCGAGGTGCTTGTTTCAGGCCATACAAGGACTTGACATGTTTGCATACCTTGTGTTCTTGTCCCTTCACAACAAAACCTTCTAGTCCAAACATGAAGACATTTTCTTTGAAGTCTCCATTCAAGAATGTTATCTTTACATCCATTTGATGAACTTTCCATCCATTTTGTGCAGTCAAGGAGAGTATAGCATGGATGGCGGCCCATTTTGATTTGGGGGAGAATGTTTCTTCATAGTGAATTCCTTCTTTATGTGCATAGCCTTTTGCCACGATACTTTATTTGTGCTTGTCAAGTGAGCCATCTGGTTTGTATTTTTTCTTGTATACCCACTTACTTCCAATTGGTTTGGTTCTGATTTGAGGGTCAACCAACTTCCAGGTCCCATTATTCATGAGTGCATATGTAATGTCCCTTGTTAGGAATTTTATTAAAATGGCAATTTTTCACTTTTTTTCCCTAGTTAGACCTTTGACTAGTTTTGATCTCTAGGTCCCAAATTTGCCCCAAATGATCCCAAATATTCTGAGAAGGTATATGAATGATATTAGAACATAAATATGTGTCTCAAGGATGTCTTTGGACCTTTGAAATACTTCTGCAAATTCTCTTTCAATTCTGGTCAATGTAGGTAACTTTACTAGTGATTTCCCTTTGACTAGTATTGTTCTCTAGGTCTCAAATTGACTCAAAATCCCTTCAAATATTCAAGGAAGGTGTATGAATGATATTAGTACTTGAATATTATGTTTAGGGATGACATATGGCCACCAAAATACCTCTGCAAACTCTCTTAAGATTCTGGACCAAGTATGCAATTTTACTAGTAATTTGGGTTTCAAATCCCCCTGGGGTAAGTACTGAAAATGGCTTCCCAAATGCCTCCAAAGCCACTCAAATTTATGAACAGAAATATGTAATGTGTTAAATATGTTATTAATTTCTCGTATGCACCATTAATGGTTTATTACAACTATTCTCACCCTCTCCTATTCAACTGCAAAAATCCCCAATTCGACCCTTAGGGAAATGGCACTATTTCACCTCCCAATACAACTAAACTGAGTAAAAATGCTTCAAATGCTCAAGTACAGTACATGAAACTTGTAGAATACATCCATGGAAGTATATTGATCACAAATATATCATAGAATCAACCATTCATTCAAAATCATCAGCATTACATTGATTCACGGCAAGGTAGTGGGGAAATGGCACCGTTCTTTCATTAAAATTGAGATTTATACATTTCTACTTGGAATTTCGACCTGAAACTTTCTGGAGATGAAGAACAAAGTATTTACTTCATATTATAAAATATATGGGGCATTATAATCTCCCCCAAAGAGTACAATAGCTCACCAAAAATGCCCTCCCTCAAGGATCAAGAATATGCCATCAAAACTAGAAATGGTTGAAGGAGTGAGCTACAATAGAAGAAACCATGAGCTTCCCTGTAGCTTACACCTGCAAATAAAGACTCCATTAAAGCTCCAAATGAAATATCTGAATGGCCTTTCCAATTACCAACTTGGATGGGAATCTTTCACCCTCGAAATTGGCTAAGGCAAGCAACTAGTCATCCACTAGCTCTCCCTCTTCACAAATGCAATTGCAAATTCTACAAATGATCAAAAGCCATTCTCATACTTCATTTCTACATTTTATAACCAACATTAGCCTTCTAAGGGTCGAAATCCTCTCAATAGATTCAATAGATTTCCATTTAGGAAATATCCACTTGTCTCCTAGTTCCAACCTTCCATCTTCTCCCAAATTTGATTTTGAGTCTCTTTGGCTTCTCCAACTCCCAAATTCGCCTTCCTTGAGCCTATTTTTGGGGCTTACATGTCATAGTGGTCAGATGTCAGAGGTTAGGTCTGCAATTTGTCATAGTTGTCATAGATGCTCCATCATTGGTGTCATAGGGGCTAGGGAATCTAGCCCAAGTGTCCACAAACTTCCACTTTGACTCTTTATCTTCCATGGAGGTTACCAATCCTTCCCAATTCGACCTAAGATGCTCAATGACATGTGTTATAACTTACCAACTCACCCAAGAGTGTTCACATTCCCATTAATTCGAATTTGCAAAAGAGAGATACCATGTATTATGAAAAATCAAGCTAGTGTGGGTCCCACATCCTCCATATGTCTCCAAAACCATTTGTCACCTAGGATTTCTCTTGAATTTCTTTATTCACTCTATTTATTAAATACTTGAACCCTTATAATGTCTAAACATCATTTATTATCCCCCTTATTCCAAATCCCAACGCTTCCACCCCAAACCTAGGAAACTAGTAATTTTCCTCCTTGGCAATTATTTGGCCCTTAACATCAATTTTACAAACTCTAATGAATATGACTAATGTGATAAGGCCATTGTGACCCAATTCCAAATTTGGGATATGACAGCATCATACTCATTTTGCATGGTTTATTTCCACTCATCACAAGTAGCAGCCTCTTCAAAGGAAGTTGCTTCAAAGTTAAAAGAAAAATTCAATTCACAATCAAATGAGACATCCATATCATCACCCGAGTTATATGCATTTCCTCCATCTTCTTATCTAGTTGGGCTTCTAATTCCCATCTTTCCAACTTCATATGAATGAACACTTTCAAGTGTCTTTGTGTCCCATTTCAGAATCTTCCTCCATGGCCCAGGTTGATTAGATGGTGGTGCTTCATTCTCTTAAAGGTTCAATCTTCCAATTCTCTCAATCACATCATCCAGTTGAGTCTCTTGTTCAGTTGAAGTGGCGGGAAATTCTTCTTCATGAGGGGGTGTTGGTGTTGCTTCAAAAGAAAATTCCATAGATTGATCTAAGATAGGGATCCCCCCCTTCAAGATGTGGAATTTCATTATCAAATTCATAATATGTCTTTAGATGGAAAAAATTCTCTAGACGATCAAGTTGTCTTTCAATAGACTGGTCATTTTTATTAGTTTCAAGAAAAATGACATCTCTGGAAACAACAAACTTCTTGTTTACCTCATCATAAAAACGATATGCCTTGGAGGTTTCTGAGTACCCCAAGAAAATGCATCTTTGACTTCTAGCACCAAGCTTGTTTCTTTGCTCCTTGGGTATTAAGGCATAACAGGTGGAACCAAAAATCTTGAGATGCCTAACCGAAGGAAGGTGTCCAAACCACATTTCATGTGGAGTCTTATCTTCAGGAGCATGATATGGAATTCTATTTCTCAAATATGTTGCACATATTACTACATCACCCCAAAACATTAGCTTCACATTCTTGAAAAACATCATTTAACGTGATGTATTCATTACGGTTCTATTCATCCTTTATGCTACGTCGTTTTGTTGGGGATTGTAGGGAACTGAAGCTTGATGTTTAATCCCATGTTTGCAAAGATAGTCTTCAAAAGCATTAGAAATATATTCTTTACCATTATCAAACCGAAATGTACCAATATGTGCTTGTGCTTGATTTTCTATCCATGCATGAAATTTCTTGAAAGTTTGAAATGCTTCAGATTTTGCCTTCAACAAGTATACCCAACACATTCTACTATAGTCATCAACAAATGTCATGAACTTATTACCATTTGCAGAAGGAATTGGCATGGGGCCACATAAGTTAAATTGCACTAGCTCTAACTTTCTACATGCTCTGAATTTAGACTCTTGAAATGGCTGCTTACTATGATTGCCTAGTATGCATGCATCACATTTGTTCTTTTGCTTAGGAATGGTGGGAAAACCAAATACACCATTCCTTCTTAATAAATGAAGACTATTATAAATCAGATTACCAAATCTAGCATGCCATAGTAAACTGGATGACATATTACCTTCTTCATGTTGAGATAGATAGGCAAAGTTTTGAACTCTTGCGGAAGAGCCCCTTAATTTCAACAACTGTCTATCTTCATAACCGGTCATGATGACCTTGTTGTCAGAGGACTTTCTTATCTCTACAATTCCATCGAGCATGTGGATGGAATGGCCTTGTTGTCGAATCTGCACTAAGGACAACAAGCTTCTTAGCAAATCTAGAAGATAGAGAACATTCTTTAACATAAAATCTGGGAATCTAGGCAACTTAAGCCTGCTTGAGGCAATTCCTTGTGGTTTGAGGCTAGATTTGTCTACAAAGTACACTATGCCATCTACAATGTCATTCATTTCTACAAAAAAATCTTTTCTAAAGGTCATATGAGATGTTGCACCATTATCAAGCAGCCAAAAATCTTTGTAAGATGAAAGAGAAGTTATTTCATTAATTCCAAGATTACAATACGCAACAATACAATGAGCAGAATTAGGGGCTTTACCAGCCTCTTGGATTTTATTTTTGTCTTCTTTATTCTAGTTATGTCTTCCTTTTATGGAATCCCAGGAATCCCAACACTGATCTGCTTCATGTCCAGTCTTACTGCAATGTTTGCACTTCAGATCCGATCTTTTACTTGAGTTGTTTATGCCTCCTCTGCCTGTGAAATTTCTTCTTCCTCTGCCTCTTTTGTTGCTGTCTCCCTTGGAAGGATATTTGGGCTTGTTCTTTGCTTTCTGAGCAAAGCAAAGAGATTCTCCAGTATGCTCACTTGTCTTCTTTCCAAATGCTTTCTCTCTATCTGCAATCTTCTCTACCAGGGTGTCAAAGGTGAGGTCTTTGAAATTATCACTTGCTTGCAAAGATTCAAGATAGTTGGAGTGAGTAGGATAAAGGGACTTTACAAATGCTACAAGTGGAAGGTTTGGTTTCATACCGGGGTCTTGAATCTTGTGCATGATTGCTCCAATCTCAGATGCAACCCACAGGATCATTAGCCTTTACATCCAAACTAGATAGCTTTAACATTAGTTGAATAACTTCCATTTCAAAGTGTGAGTCATACAAATCTTTTAATGTCTTTAAAGCTTCAAAGCAATATTTTGTAGGCAATATATGTTGGCTCACCTCTTCACTGACAGTAGCAAAGATCATGGCTAAGGCTTTATTGTCTCTGGTCTGCCAAATAGCAAGTTCTTTCTCCGATGTTGGAGGTTTTGGATATGAACTGATGAATGTGCCTTTGTCAGTGAGAATGGTTTTCCTTCACAAATGTCGTCCCGTAGATAGTTGTAGACGAATGTAGCCTTGATCTTCCTTGACCATTCTGGATAAGTGTCCTTGCTAGTGAGGGTAGCACTAACTATTGATGCTAGTGAATGCATCTTCTCCAGCTTGGACTTGAACCTGCAACTTTAAGTAGAATATATGGGAGAGAGGATATGAGGGTGCATATTTAAATTTATGCTCCCTTCTTTACAAAGTGCTTCTTATTACAATTTAATTCTGCAACTTCTTATTCTACAACACTCCCTATAATTCTATTACACATACTTTTGCAGCACTATTACATACAAGCTTATATTTCATTTACCCTCTATTCTAATTCAAATCTTCGTTGAAGATGAGATTACATTTACTCTTTACGCTTTACAATCATCTATACTCTAGCTCACATTTTCATAAAATACAATAATATATTCAAATTTGACTCAAAAGGTCTTCAAGCAAGGGCGCATCACACCAGAGAGCAATAGAGGTCTTCAAATGATTGAGATCAATACTCAAATTTGCAGCATATGGAGATCAAATCTCCTGACAGACGTCGAGAAACAACCTTGCAGCTCGAGAATAACAACCTTGAGAGAATCATGGGGGCTATGTGGGATTTCATGTGGCGGGTTATTCTCAATATTTGCATAAGTATGAGGCAGTGCCAATGGCGAAGCTATTCTTTAGGGATGTGCTTAGACCCCATGGGGTACTTGAACACATTGATAGTATTTGGGTGAGTAGATGTTCATATGCAATTTGGTGGGAGCTAATCGGATTAGTAGGAACATAGTCGATTCTTGCTACTTGGGTTCCACGAGGGGATTGCATATCGAGGGTTTGGCTTATTGGGACTCCGATGATTATCATCATAGCACAAAAACAATCAATGAAAGTTGCATTTGATGGATATCCTACTTGGTGGTGGGAACCAGGCATTCATAAGAGCGATAATTTGTACCAGATCGGAGAGATGATCGACAGAGTTGTGAAAATGATTGGTCCTTTATATTTTTGGGATGATAGATTTTCGATATGGAAGGAAAACTTTCCCTTTTCGATATTGGGGATTGAGTGTGGCAGTAGATTTGTAGGATGTGGCTTTATTTGGGTGCTTATGCAAACCATCATCTAGGGTGGTAGGCTCTGTACGTACATGTATTTTAGTTGGGATTTCCAGGTGAAGAGGATGCCAATAGGGCATGACAGTCAGATAATTATGATCAGAATGGAACAACATCAACACGGTGGACTCTTTTTGAGGTTAGCTCAGGACCTTGGGATTGCGGTATTGGACAATAGTGTAGTTGATATATAGGCGAGAGCTATTTTTTCTCTCATAAGGTTGGGTTCCTAGTAGAGCAGTTTCCCGAGGGTTTCATTGAGTTTCTACAATATCAGGGTGCTTTACTTATTGACAATATCTAGGAGGATTACTATGTCTTACGAGATCACGTACAAAGAGGACAATACTTCACTTCTTTCCGATTGATTTGGGACCCTAGTATCATTTCCAGTTTCCACCCTGTTTAGTCGATGGAGCGTCGGGTTGTAGTGGCATTACTTGAGGACAAGCAATATCGGGAAGGGAGGACTGTGATGTCCCTTTTTCAGGTGATCAATCCAGGTGGATACTTGATGTCACTCATGCCTAAATTATTTTATTTTTTAAAAAGTGACATTTTGATGGTATTGGGTGTTTCATGGTATTTCCCATTGTATGGGGTCTCAAAAGAAGGTAAAAGAGGAAGAACACATCCATTAGGGGATATGATTGATTGAATATTGATTTATTGTGACCGTTTGGAGGATCTAGAGTTTTTGTTTGGGTTTGGAAAAACCCATCCACCTTCGTTTGGTTTCGGTGGTGCAATATCCACCCTAGCTAAACCATGTTCATCATTGAAGTCTTTCATCTACCCTGGAGAGGGCCAAATTCATCTAGAGATCAAACCCATTGAAAGTGGGAACAACTATTAAAGAGAGGGGCGAACTGCATTACCGGAGATGAGGTTGATTTCTTGAAGGTCGAATGCATATGTTGAGGTGAAGGTTGTGCCCATAAAGATTGAGTCTTTCTGCTGGAAGAGGAACCGAATGCCTTATATGGCCATGGAAAAATGAGAGGGGGTCGATCTTTCTATTGAGGAACTGTATTCGTGACTCACCTGTTGAGAGGGTCTTGGCTCATGGAAAGGAACGTGACCCCTTTTTGCGAGGGCTGTAAACTACAGGAAGAGCTATGATTGCAGGACATGATTTATGGAGGAATTCATGACCTCCGTGTGAGGGTCGTAAGCTGTAAAAAAGTGTCGTGATCACATGGTCATGTTTTACTTATGGAGAGGGTTGTAAGTAGAAGAGCCTTGGAGGAGTAGGGCCACCAGGAAGCCATGGTTTTGGAGAAAACGAATACTTAAAGGAGAGAGCGAAGCTTGAAGGGGAAGTCCACGAGGGAGGGTGCGAATTCAAGTGGAGTGGGGCGTCATCATTATTGAAGAGGAACTCTCGAGCAACATCACCATCTAGAAGCTGTGGCATATTACCGATATCTGACATTTTCTAGTTTGGTTGTAGCTGCTATAACAACCATCCATAATAAAATGTCGATGATGTTCCTACTATCTTTTTGTGCACTTGGGTTGTTTTCAAATGTTTATTAGAATGAAAAATTGTTGAAGAAAGTTATAAATCAATGCAATGCAAACTATTTGACAAAAGCATTTAATTAACACACATAAACAACAATCGCAACATTTCTTACCTACCATATTTGGGGACATCACATAAAACCAATAATTATTGACCAAGCAAGTGATTTTAAGAACTGCGGAGATTAGAAAACATAATGAACAAGCACATAGTAGTCATACAGTAGTAAAGTATTTTCACATAACAATATAGCATGAACAACAAAATAAGTTAAAATCATTCATACACTGAAAGAGTCCAAGCACTTCCCATAATTCGTAAGCCTGGCTTGAGAGCTTCTTTAGATTAATTCCCTTCAATTTTTTTACAATAGATTCAAAACATCTCAAAGCTCCATAAAAAGTCCTTCTTCATTTCATTTTTCTCTAATTTATATCATTCCTTTGTCTATTAGGTTACCCTAACTTTTCAGATACCTTGAATATTCAAATACCAGCTAAATGTCATTTTACAAAATGAGGAATATCCACAAAATAAGACTTGCTCAATGGGATATTCAACTATGTACTTCACTTTGACACAATATTAACTTCAAAAGGAATCTAGGATGTCACTTTACAAAAGTTGTTAGGTGCGGGGTGGGACCCTTCTTGTCATGTGCGCCCTCCAAGTTCATACTGCTCTGACATGACCTCAAACTTGGGGTTCTTGAGAGTCTCAAATGTGACAACATGGTTGGGCACTTCATCAACAATTAGCATCAACCCCTTTTTAAGAGATATAGTGGAGGTTTTCAGCATATTGATATCTCTTGTTACTGTCGATATGTGTTGCATGAGTGCCTCTTTGGTCACTTCACTAAGTGCTTCTACTGCAATCTCCCTAGATTTGATGATATCTCTAATTTGATTTTTTATGACCTTTGTTGGTTGAGGTTGGTCTATGCTAGAGAGAGGAGGAAAACGACATCTCTGTATGACACTAGTGGCTGCTTGATATAAATTCTGGCATTCACCAATAGTATTAGATACACTTTGTTGCAATGTCGTTCCTACTTGTTTGCTGTATGTGATAGAAGCATGGTTATGGTGGAGCTCCCTTGGTCCCTCGGTGTCATTCTTGGTGGATATGTCATTGACTGAGATAAGTCTCACTACCTTGTACAGGCTCATTCAAACCCATTCATATAGCATCAATGATGCATTCATGTTATTTGTTTTGCTAAAGAAGCTCCTTTAACTGAGCATGCTATCCTTGCAATTCATTCAAAATATTGTACATTTGACCATGAGCTTCTACGAACTCCTTTTGCATTGAGAATGCACAAGACCTGAACTTTAGCAAATTCCTATTCTCCTGTCTCAGTTCAAACATTTCACTTTGAGGTCTCCTATCCTTTGCTTATAGGCATTAAGTTTTCTCATTATCTCCTCAACATTTACTTGATTCCCCAGGGAGAGGGATACATTTGTTGAAGCTGCAGTGACATGGTCTTAATCAATGTTAATAAATACAAGAATCTTTGTAGTAATTACTAGCAAAGGTCTCTTGGTGAGCTTAAGTCTTTTATTCTACTATTTAACAATATTCTTTCTCCTTTTTTCATTTATGAATGAATCTAGGGAATCAACAACTTCTTTCTTTTATGGAGTGAAATTTCCCAGGCCAAGCTCTTTTGGGGGGAAGTGCCCACCAATTATAGAAGCAGTCATGAGAGCCATATAAGAAGGACCTTCCCTTAGAATTATAGGTGTGTTCAACCCAACTTGGATTCTCTTTTTTCTTTTGCTTTCTTTTCATCTTCTGCGTCTTCCCTTCTTCTTTGTTCCTCAACTTCCTTCGACCTTCTTTCTTCAACAACCTTGAGCTCCACTTCCCTTTTATTTCCCTCTTCTTCAACTTTTTTAGAAAGTTCCTCGTGTTGTTGTTCACTGGTGCTTTCTTGAGGACCTCCATGTGTTGAGGATTTATGCCTTTTACCTCTTAATCGCTTTGAGATCCCATCAAGAATCTTGGCTCATTTGAATACTTCTTTGTTGGCCCAATAATTCATCAGTATAAGTCCTAATTAAACTTGCATGCTCAACAATGTTGTCCTTCTATTCTCTAAGAATCATTTCTCTCAAAACTTTATGTACCAAATTGGAATGCATCGATGGCTTGAGCTTGCTCCCTGGCCTCTTTGATATCCTTTAATCAATATCCTTCAATGGTCAAAGGTAATGGATGTCATGTACCCACCCATTTATCCAATGCAAGGCAGGGAACATGATGCCAAATTCAGGGCTTTCACATGATCTCAGCCCATTCGTTAGATTCATATAATTAAAATATGAGTGTGCAGATGTAAAACAAATCAATTATGCACAGTGGAATTAAAACAACATCCACACACAATTCATGCTCATCCAACATATCAAAATAATCATTAATTAAACATTGCAAAAGTAAATACATAGACATAAAAACACTTATCTTCATTTTGCAACTGCCCCAAGCAACTAGCTATGTCGCTGCAACGTTCCACCCAACCATAGGCTCTTCGACAACTTATACTGAGTCCGTCCGAAGGCCACCCCCGAGTTGGGCATGATTCTCACAAGGAAAGGGAACATTCCAGCTTGTTCACTGCCAATTACTCATTTCATCTCAGCCAAGCCAGTCCACAGCTGGGTTTATCAGGCTACATTTGAACCATGGATGCTTATTCTCAAGCTCAAGCCAAAGCAATGGATACCCAAATCCCATACCCCAACATTCTCATTTCTCACACCGCAAGCACAAACATTGGGCATAGATGCCATTTACAACAAGGGTATTTTACAAAACAGGGTCCATGGGTTTTTCCCAAATCGTGGCTCACTAAAACAGACTGTGGAAAGAGTAATTCGATTTCAACCCCAGGGAGTAAAACCGATTTCTCCCCACTGGTTATGATCCTTTCCAATGGCCTAAACGACCTCCAGGAAGACCCAAAAACATGTTGTTCTCTTCCCCACTGGTAATCAACACAAAAACGCCCCTTCCCAGGTAAAAGATGAACCCAGAAAAACCATGGAGGAAAACGCCCAGGCAGCTAGAGTTGCGTGAGGGAGCAAGACTGATGGTTGCATAATGGCTTAGAGAGCAATTTCGCGGCTCTTTTCTTGCCCAAGGAGACAAAACACGATTTTCCATGAAGGGTGGCTTGCCCATACCCGAATTTGTACAGCCATACCTCTCCATTCCCAAGGCATTAACTACCTCAACCAACTTTTGGGAGAAATCAATGGTTGGGTACAAAAGTCAACATGGGTAGTTGAGGGTTTGATGGGTTCTCTCATTGACACTTGGCTTGAATTGATTGGCTCAAGGGTTTGGATGTTTTCCCTCCCAAATCCTTGTGAAATCATGCCCCCATCTCTTTGTTGCATTGCATAGCTAGTTGTGGGTATCTTTATTAAAATGCATATTACATGATGTTGAAGTTCCAATGTGCCTGGCTAGCACGCAAACCATATGCATCAATAAATCGATGGCAGGGCCTTGGCCTTGAGATCCTCACCACGATTTCATAACAATATTACATCATTAAAATGTTAAAGTGATAGGGTCTAGATGGGGACGTGACAATGGAGGCAAGACAACCTTTTTCGCATTTGTCACCGCTGCTTCGATACCATTAATAAAATCCTGGTAGAATATCTTCTGTAAAGCCACTTTTTTCAGTTACGATGTGAGGCAGGATATGGGGAGGCTTAGTGCCACCATAAATGTGCAAATAGGTCCCTTTTTGAGTGACATACTAGTCTTCTAGTGTGGCCAGGGTACCATGGCCTTATCTAACATACATTTCATTGGTTCCCCATGGATGATCGTATACAATAGCATAAAAATTATTGGCATATTTTCACATAGTAGCTGGAGTACTTATGCTCCCATGATACTTTGCACTAAACATGAATTGGAGGATCCTTCTGGAGTCACTACCATCCCATTCCTGTGAAATTATTGCTAGCACACACCACATCCAAAAGGCAGGAGGACATGTAAAACTCAGAGTCTTTCCATGAGACTATGTCCCTTGCATTTATAATGACCTGTTTGATGTTTGCTGAAAGAATATCGCCCAACTGAAGGCAATGCCAAGTGTATTTACTTGTTTCAAGATAGGAACCCATGATTCCCTAAATTGTGTTGCATCTCTTTCACCATAGAGCCTAGCCAACAACATGATTGGCATTATGTAGGGAGGCATTAAGGACTCAAATGGGTATGATCCTATATCTATGGGTTTACATCTCTTGCTTCTTGACCGCCATTTCCTTAGGAAGGCATGACAATATAGGTCCACCATACTGATCCATTCCTCGGTTAGACACCCCATAGGTGTAGGGACTCATAGTAAGTGTCTTGCATCTCTTTTTTCATATGGCCTAACCAACACCATGGATTCTATTCTATAGGGAGGCCTTAATGACTCAGATGGGTATGAACTTGTCTCTTTAGGTCTAAACACCTTGCTTCTTGACCATCATTTCCTTAGGAAGGCATGACAATCTAGGTCCACTGAATTGATCCATTCCTCATTTCACACACTAGAGGTTTATAGAACTTATAATAAGTTTAAAGAGTGAAAGGATGGAAGGAGGAAATGGGTTTCTCTTTGGGATCCTTGATTAGCTTGTTGTCCATGTCAACTTTGGTGAGGAGCCAATAAATGATCTATAAGCAAGGGAAAAGGGTAGGCCTAGCTGATACTCGAAGCAATGCTGACTTCTTAATATTATGATATACCCCCCGATTCCTTTGGATCCTCGGGTGGGGTTGCTCGAAACGTTCATGCTAAAAATTTGATAGATTTCTCTCTGGTGGAGGGAGGGATTAGCATTTGTATTAATGTTGACATTCTTGTAGTTAGTTCGAACCACTATTTCCTCTTCTTTCTCGGATGAAGACAATGCATAGACCATCTTGTCTTTAGACTTGGTCCTTTTGTAAGCCATCTGTCCTTCCCGCAATTCATCATCATCAGATTCAAAAGTGACCATAGCTTTAGTACATTAGCAAACCACACAATTTATAAATTAAACGGAATGGGAAGGCAGTCCAGGTAGTAACTAGTCAAGCAGGTTGATTTCATGATCTTTGAAAATAATATTTGAAGGGAATAGAGTCAAGGAGCCTACTATGGGCCGATCATATTGAAGGAATATAATGGAGAAATGGGGGAGGAAGAGAAAATGTCTTGAATGGGGGGAAATGGGAGTTTTCGAGGTTCAATTGCTTGAGCAAGTGCATCCAATGGGTTTTGGGGATGGAGCTAGTTGTGCGAACTTAACTAAGGTTTTATGTATGATGCTACCCTAGGGTTTGGTATTAGATGGGATGAGCGGTTTCATTGAAGGGAGGAGGGTCCAACATTCAACCTTTAAATCAATAAGAGAAGCAAGGGGACCGATAGGAACATATTACTAACTTAATGCAAGGGTGGAATCTAAAATGTTAAACAAAAGGTAATCTTACTTAACCCAAATACAAAATTGACAGGTGGAAGTAGGGAGTACTTACCATTGGGTGCTCGAATTGAGGGAGCATGGAGGGGGAAATGTGGTTCTCCTTGCTTGGTTTACTTGGTCACCGTGCTTGGGTGCCTTGGGCGTTGTTAACAAGTATAAGAATGATTTGATTTGGTGAATAAATCATTTTTTAAAAACCAAAGATTTCAAATCATTATAAAATTCACTATTAGCTTTTTGAAATTTGATTGGGGATCAATGGCTTAATCCTCCGATGTATTGGAGGATTAGCCTCCTAAATTGTCAAAACACAAAAGGATTCAGTGGTTGGGAATACATCATCGGTGAGATAAACACTCAACCTATCGCTATGTTGGGGAAACACAAGCCCAATATGTGAAACATCGGTGACTCAAACCTCTAGCGAGTAAAAAAACATGCATTTGGGTGGGGCGATATCGACGATTCAATTGACTATTCTACCGAAACATCGGTGTCTTAAGGTTCTAGGCAGGAATCGGTGTCTTAAGGTTCTAGGCAGGAATCGGTGTCTTAAGGTTCTAGGCAGGTGATATGTTGAAAGGTTTGGGATCAAGTTGACCGTCATTTCAATGAGGAAGGGCCTTCAAGCACTAATATTTCGATGGGATAATGTCTTAATATGCCTACACTTCACTAGGTTAAGGCTCTAACTCACCACAATATCCCTGAATTAGTCCCTAGTTGGTTGACATTTCAGTGGGCTAATGCTCTAACTTGTTGTTGTTTCGATAAGCTAAGGCTCTAACTCGCCAATGCTTCATTGGGTTAAGACTCTAACTTGTCGTCATTTTAGTGAGACAAGGGACTGACTTACTGACATTTTGGCGAGTTAAAGTACTAACTCACCAACATTTTGGTGAGTTAAAGTACTAACTCGCCGACATTTTGGTGAGTTAGAGGATTAATCCTCCAATGTTTTCGTGAAGATAGAGTCGTCTTTTAAAAAGTGTTTTTTCTGCAAAAAAACTACATGTTTACCCCTTTGTCTTTTATACTCTCTCTATGGGTGGTTTTGAGGTGAAACAAATTGAAGGTTTTCATTAGTTCAAGGGCAATTCAAGTTTAGGAGATCAAGGTTAGCTTGCTCATGCATGTCCATATTATGATGAAAAGAAAATCAAGAGGAAATAGAGAAGCATCAGACATGGTCTTGACAAAGCATACTTCATTGATAATGTGGCTAGGTTGAAATTGTAGAGGGATTACTAAGAAAGAGGGCTCTTGGAGTAATGACATATGACTCAAGAAAATTCAAGTGGATCCCCAAGTCACATAACTTGTTATTAAGGGATCAATGGGACATTAAAGGGAGACCTTGGACCAATTTTATAGATTTATTTATATTCCTAATGTAGAATAGGAGGGGGACGGGTCATCGAGTATTTGAAACAAGGTTAAGCCTAAAGTTATTTGCAATAAAGAAATATGGAAAAACTCAATTACAATAAACTAACCTCTCTACCTTACTTTGGGTAACAATGTCAATCCTCCCCCTTTTATTTCGAAGATATACAATCATTCAAGAACTAAACAATAACCTAAGGAAATACATAAAGAGAGA
This sequence comes from Larix kaempferi, assembly GCA_027924585.1. Taxonomy (NCBI): domain Eukaryota; kingdom Viridiplantae; phylum Streptophyta; class Pinopsida; order Pinales; family Pinaceae; genus Larix; species Larix kaempferi. Next base: position 14,474,005 of record BSBM01000257.1, on the reverse strand, counting down.
TACATGCCAAGAGGAGAAGGGTATACTCATATTTGTAAATTCTACATAAAATTCAACTTGAGTAAAGATCTAGAAAATTGAGCAACTAGACATTGGAGAATCTAAATGGATCTAAAGGGTTGGTTACAATAACATTGCGTTCAGGTGTAGACTATGCATACGAAAATGAGACTTGATAGAGGCCTTCACAAAGGAAAAGGCTTACACAATAAAAGAATAAAGGCTATCAAACTTAATAAATGCCAGGTTTGGGTTAAGATTCTTATAGGAAACAAAGTAGATACACCCAAACTTATAGTTCTAGTGAAATAACATGTCACACCTTTTAAGGTGTGTTACTAAGATAGGAACTAACATACATTACAATAAAGTCCCCATGAATGTCCCTCCAGGGGGATGAACCAGCAACATGAATAAACCAATTGAAAACTCTAAACTATACCAGAGATGCAACATACCAGAGATGCAACATATAGACTAAGGATCATATTATATATCTCTAGATATTATAAACAAACTATGGCAAAATATGACATTCATTGAACAAACCACACAATTATAAGTTTATACTTAAACAAAGGGATATAAATTAAAATTATGACCCTTGATATTAGGTGGCATGGGTCATGATTGAACATTAAGTATGACCAAATATATCTCCTATGTATGTAGCTTTTTGCACAATGAATATGGCTTTTGTTTTTATTTACTAAAAAGGCACTAACATGGCTACAAACACCGACTTGGGGATATAATATAAATGACCATAAAACCTTGAGAATTTATATACAGTTTAATAACAATTTATTATTTTATACTTTAATTCAATGTGTGACAATGGGAAATATAAAAACAATGTGTGACAATGGGAAAAATAAAAACAACGTGAATGACTAAACACACTTTTCATAAGCACTTTCGGAAGCAAAACAAACACTAAACCTTTAAATAAAGCTTTTTATAAGTAATGCAAGAGGTCTATTCTCCAAGACAAACAAATGCAAATAGAACACATGAGAACAAAGGTGGACATTGCTTTGTTGATGATGCCCTCATAATGTTTCCCAATGCAATGTGAAGGTCTCTAATTGTGCCTTCGTTGAATCATATCATTGTTATATATAGAGAGGGTTAATGATCAAAATAGTTTTCATAAGTAGGAAGTGATTGAAGCAAAGATTCCAAGTCTTATACTGGTGTAACATCATAACCATGGCAAAAGACAAATGAAATCCTCACATGGTTATGAAGAAGAAACCCTTATTGATGGATTTGGATGAGTGAAGGCAAAAAAAATCATGAAAGTGAGAGAATGAATCCAATACAAGGATGTATGAATGGAAAACATAAGTGTTTCACTTAAATGGATTGTTTAGAGTATCGTGTATGTTTTCTTGCAGTTAAAATTCACTATAAACTCCCCTCAGAATGACAATAAAGTATTTCTTACAAGCAATTATTAAAGTTGCATCATGTAATTTTTTTTCCTGGACTTTCCTAGAAAAAAAAAAGCGTAATTTTATTTCATCTTGCGAGTACAAAATTACATTGGAAGTTGCATCATGTAATACAGTGCATTCAAATTTAATAAGAACAAACTTCACGACGTGTGATTACAACAATATTATGCAACACATGCAATGTGGCATAATTTCAATGATCAAAGGAAATATGTATGTCACTGTAGGGTTTTTCCTTTGATAAAAGGAGTGCACCATGTTGGAGCCCAAATTAGTTGCAAGGATATCAAAAATGTCAACTCAGGGTTAATATGTAAACTTAGGTGGTTACTAGTGCGATTAGAGGCCTCCAAGGGGTCAAATTGTGGATTTATGGGGGCAGAAAGTCAACAACTCAAGGAATGTGCATTTTGAGCTAAGCGATAATGCAAGGCCCTAAGATACAAAGAAAGGCACAATAATGCTAGTGGGTTTTAGGCTTGGTTGATGCGAGTATGCTATACAACATCATCATTGAGCAAGAATGTATGTAAAGAACTAATTTTTATTACTATGTTAATTATCATTCTAACCTTGATTTTGGATCATATTAATTAACTTACTTTAGTTTCTATCTTATCGATTTTGATAAGTTATTGCTTTCATCGTTGATAACCATAACCAAGACATTTGGCATTGGTGTGAAGTTTTTCTTTGTGTTGTTCCACATAATTGATATGAAAAAATTGCAACTTAGTCATGGCCAACTTAAATGATGGTCATCCAAGCTTATAATGTAAGACATCGATTACCAAGATTTAACATATCTAATATGTCTGTGAGTGAAACTATAAAATTTACGTGGCAACATTACACAAGAATAAAATTAAAATGGAAATCACATTGACAATGAAACCTGAAAGTGATAGTGGACCTTAATGGAGACTACTTGAGAATGAAATTCCAATGGAAACCACATAAATGGAATCCTACGAAAGACCACAATGAGATAAAACCTCATTGGATACCATGCTAGAATGAAATCCTTGTGGAATTCACAACAATAATATAACCTTTAAGTGAGATCACTCCAAAATGAAACTCTAGTGGAAATTACAACTACAATGGAACCCCAATGGACTACTTTAACACTTTACCAATATCATTCTTTAAAGGACATTACTAAGATAGACATCCATACAAGTAGGCCATGTCTATTTAGTAAGGCGAGCAAAGATGATTTGATGAGCTTTTATAATTAACCCCATATTAAAAGGAAGTGATCTACCAAGTACTTGAAGTCACTAAAACCATTATGAACATAATTGTAAACAAGGGAAATAGAAGCAAAGCTTCAAGTCCCTGCCAAGTCATAAAAGTCATAAGAATGATAAAAGTCTAAATCGTTTTTTAAATTTTATGTGATTACATTATGTGGCATATTGCACGTCAATTGTTGGCATACTGTCGGATGTATATGTCACGGCTTGCATGCATAGTAATCAGGTCGCACTTAGACTTCAACTGTCTAGCTAAGGTCTATACTTCAAGGGAACACCTATAATATTATTATAATCTTTTTTACCGTTAAATTTAGATAACAAAAACTCCATTGAATTGACAAGGGAATGCAAATTGCAACCAATTTTAATTGTGTGAATGTCCAGCTAAGGTCTATACTTCAAGGGAACACCTGTAATATTATTATAATTTTTTTATCGTTAAATTTATATAATAAAAACTCCATTGAATAGACAAGGGAATGCAAATTGCAACCAATTTTAACTGTGCGAATTCCAAAATAGAAACTATGCAAAAATTGTGGACATTTAGGCAATCAACAATTAAAATTCTTAATTTGATTCCAAAAAATGTAAGAGTGATTGAGAAGCGAGGGGAACCCAACAAATGTTGAGATGAAAGATTGGTTCGACATGCAAATTCAGGCTTTTCCGTGCCAAGGATGCAACAACCAAATTTACCTTCAAATCGCCAACCAAACAGTCTTCGCTTAAGTATGGCCAGGTAGTGGTTTTACGTTTTAACATGTTAAATGATAGATAGTGATTGTGTGAATAGAGGAAAATACATTAAAAGGCATAAAATGTTGGAAGGGTTTCCAGTGTTATCAATCTTCTTGCATTGTACAATTTGATCATAATTATCTTGCAACTTACGCTTCAAAATGATTTTGATAAAAACTGAGTGATACTAATAAAACGACGAATTTTGTTAGATACTTTGTTACGGTATTCCAACTTTAACCCGAAGTGGCAAGGACAAAGAGGAATCTGCAAATGCATTTATACACTAAGGTATAATTCTTGTTGCTTCTTGATATTGAGATTGCATTGCTAAACATGGGAATCTGCCCATTCTAGCCATTGTGTTAGATGACAATTCATTAATATAAAATTTCAACCACTTTAGCATGGTCTTGTCTGCAACAAAAATGAAATTACTTAACCAATGACATGTAGTCTAAAACTCCAAACAATGGAAATGTCATCTAAGAAAAAGTAACCATTTATTCACAGCTATTAGTACATGTTCAAGGCCTCCAAATACTTATGTTTTCTAATCTCGAAGAATATTTTCATAGAATATTTGTTATCATCAAACAGTGGAAATGCCATGTAAGAAAAAGTAACCATTTATTTGCAGCTATTAGTACCTGTCAAGGCCTCCAAATACTTATGTTTTCTAACCTCGAATAATATTTTCATAGAATATTTGTTATCATCAACCTTTGTAAAGCTTGATATATGACACTCAACTTCATCCCATTTCTTAGACTGAGCCTTATCTTCAAAATATTTCATATTGAAAAAGAAGCCCGACTCTTGCTAAAGCCTGAAGGTCACGTTCACAATACTCTACTAAATAATCTACAACCACATGTTTCATCAATTTTAAAGCGATCAGAAAAAAAGGCAAAGAAGGGTAGAATGTAGTACGTAATGATAAAGAAAGGAAACTATTATGAGAATTTTTTGGCTTATGTCCATGTGCTGCTCCGTCCTCGTTCCATTTTCTTGCTTGGAGTGTTAGATGTCGGAAGGAAAAAGCAGGATTTGGTACTATTCTATTAATAAGTTCCAATACAACTTCCAAACAGTGTTGGAATTTGGTTTTCATTCTACCCGTCGGATTAATTTTTTTTGACGTTTTGGGTTTTTATAGTACCCATCACAAAACGTTTTGTTTAAAATTTTACCCGTCAACAATGAAGTCTTTTTAAAAAAAAATCGTAATCAAAATCCATATTTTTAAATAGATACAAGCCTTTGTAAATCTAATCGTTATAAAATAGATACAAGCCTTTGTAAATCTAATCTGTCCATACCCTTGCTTTTTTTTACTTTGCCCTTGGTAAGGGTACAACTCCCCAATACTTCACAAAAGTAAAGGAGTTTATAGACACTGAAGATAAAAATACTAGGCTATTAAAAATAAAATAAAGGCACGAAATGCCTACCTAGTTCGGACTCCAGAGCTCATTGTAGCAGAACATTAGAGGGCTTCGCTTCTCAAGCAACTGCATGAGTCTAAACAACAAAAATCAAAATCTCAAGGAGCAGGTGGCTATGATGGAGACTGCAATTAAGGAATTACAAAATGCAGGCATACCAAGTGCAGTCATGCATAGTTCACAAGAATTATAAATAATAATGATGAATATATAGCTTTGTATGCTCTTTTTTTATATATCCTGTTGTTCTACAAACTACATTTCATTCCAAATGTTGCATATAGATTTCATGTCTCTCAATGCCTTATTTAGTATTGGCCTTCATTTAAATTCTGCATCTCTCACTGAAATTGAACCATGAGACAAATATACTAAGACTTTTGAGTCCGAATCTATATAAATTACATAAATTATGGGATAAATCACTAAATACACATGCTGCACATTATTTATGTTATTTAAAATTATTAAAAAATACATACTTGATAACGTTTCTTCAAACTCATAGATTTAAGTAAATGTTTGAATCTAAACAAATCACTAAATATAATTTACCAAAAAAATAGTGCATGCATTACCTTTGATAATGCAAATAATTCTCAAACTTTGTCTTCAAGGCTCTCCAACTCCCAACGTTTTGTAACATTTTAATGTAATCAATGAGCATTGAGCACTTAAATTTGTAAGCTCATTGCAATAATAAAAAAGTCAAAAAATATTGGAAAAATCATTGAGTTAAAGGAGTTGTTTATTTTAGGAAAAATCAATGCAACTTGTAAATGGAAAGACATGAAAGTAATTCTAATTTAATAGATGTTTCTATTTTTTTATTAAATGTATGGTTGCAACTTGTAAATGGAAAGACATGGAATTAGATCTAATTTAATAGATGTTTCTATTTTTTTAGTCAATGTATGGTTTAGAAGTTGGAATTTACAAAATATAGTTTTATATAAGATAAATATATTAATATTATTAGTAAATTAATAATATAAAGACGTTTTAGAAATTTTATTGCCCTTCAAAAATACGTTTTGAAAATTTTCTTACTCTTCATAAATGACGGTTAATCCAAATTTTAAACCGTATTTGATGGGTAAAACGCCCCATGACGGACATTTTGCCCGTCAAATTCCATCACTGCTTCCAAATGTTACGCACCTCATTCACCAAGCCTACAATTGTCGGACGCATGCATTCAAGTATCCCTATCACAACTGGTTGTGTTAGGTGGGCAAAGAAAGGGGTAAATCCGCTGGCCAATTTGCATGAGATGATAGATATGTGATCATATGTACATAATACTAAAATACGTTATGGATAACTATTCATTACTTAAGTAATTTCATAACTATCATATAAGCATTTTACTCCACAAACCTGCAAATAGCTATTGTCAATGTCACAGCGGAGTTCGTTGCATGCAATTGCTCAAATAAAGTATTTTTATATGGTAGCAAGAATGTGGAAAGAAATAGGAAATGCTTTTCGTATAATAGTGTTCTTCTTTCTAAAAAAAACAAGCCTCCACTTCAAATTTGGAAAATTCGAACCCATAAAACCAGAGGTAGAGATGTGGAGAATCTCATAATATGGATGCGAGTTGAGCTCATAATGTTTGGGTCTAGTATCCATCCGCATGACATGAAAGAGATACCAATGCTTATATAATTACGGGTTGGCAGAGTGTTCAGGCTACGGGCTGGCAGAGTGTTCAGGCCGCATGCAAAGTATGCAACTACCTAATGGAGGAATTGATAAGTTATCAAAATTTGGTGCATCATTTCATCTTTAAACAATACTAGATAGTTCATAGGAAGTTGTAAAATGCTGTGATTTTCCCAGCTCCAATGTCATCGCCATTGATGATCCTTCCGCCTGATTTTATCTTCAATCCTGAAATTGACTACACACAACTAATTAACACATTTTGTTAGTCCAAGTAATTGTTTACCAGAATTATATTTATTATTTAGTTAGCTAGGCTCTACTATGCTCTCTCACTCTCTCTCTATATTTTATAAAAGAACAAATTGCAATCATAAGTTTACACCCTTAAATAAAAATGCGCAGGTACTGAATGAGAAAAAAACATAGCTTGCATACATGAAATGATATCCAACATCCAACAACAACAATTTATGCAGCTGAACCAAAACCCTAATTCCAAAATGACCACACAAAACCTAGCAGGCTGGTGGAGGCATCATTCGCGGGAGTTAATGAACGTGTTGGTAGACAAGAAGAGAATGCAATGGTAAGGAAACATTCACCCCAAGGATTGAAGTGCCTCGACGATTAACAGCTAGTCACATGACACATGGACATGCCGCCAAAAAAACATAGGAAATCGACATAACAGAAGGACGCAGATGGTGGGAATAAAAAAAACTTGTCATGTAGATATACATAACAAAAGGGCATGAACAGGCTATGTGGAAAACCATGAAGATGTTAGGTTTAGCTGCTAGACTCAAATGAACCAGCGCGTAGAAGTAACAGAGCCTGAAATGACATGCGGGCTTGCTGGCAGAATAAACGTCCTTGGTATTATAATACTTTTGACACAAAATCCTTTGCGTCTAGCTCATGACAAGGAGAGGAGCAAATTGAGTCCAAGAATCCGTGTAAGACAGGTGACATTGCAGGCCCAACTAGAAGGGGGTAAACCCTAGAGTCCCCAAATCCTTGTCTCCCTCAGTGAACAAGAGGAAAAAATATGGCAGAACACGAGTTGTGGATGGAACAAGTGGCAAAGAGGTAGGACGAGTGTAAGCATTAACTCGTAAACAATGTAAGCAAATAGAACAAGTGGCAAAGAGGTAGGACGATCGGGTTAATATGTTGCATTCGACGATGATATATAGCAAAAAGAAGACGAAAACTAGCTTGTGCCTCCATAAAATGCCAAATAAGGCTCCCAAATTGCTCATTGACCGGAAATGAATCACACTCTAAAAACTTAGGATAAAACGTTTTGAATATTATGCCCAGACTAATATAATCACTCAAAACGATTTCTATAATCCCTGCTGCTTGACAGGTTGGGCAGGGACTAATAAGTGAATCACAATAGTTAAAAATTTGTAAACCATCTATATAAACATCCAAATCACCCAATGACACAATATAATTCCTTAAATAGAAAAAAAATTGTACACGTAGTTTTGTATATTGTAATAAGTTATTCTTATTGAAATTAAAATCTAAATAGTATGGGCTATGGGTAAAATTCTTTAACTCCTCATTCTAATCTTTGGATTTTGGGTGGGACATGTGCCTAAAAAACACAAAATCAATCTCAATTGCCATCATTGGTCTCAATTAATTTTTAAAAATGAAATCATAAACAATCTAATGGGTCGCAAATAAGTAAAAAAATAAATTATATTCGATCTCGTAGCGGGCAATCCGTCCGTTGGTTATTTATTTTGGTAAAGTCTATAAAAAAGGATCACAATAGCGGGCAGAATGCGTTAACCCCAACAATCAGAGCGTGCATTTTCGGGGAGTAGCCCGCTTCTTCTTCAGACACCACTTTACTTTCATTGAAGGGACCATGAAAAAGGGACCCCATATTCGCAATCAGCTTGCTCATTGGTCCCGGTTTTTTTCTAGATCTGACCTGCTAAACCGAAGGATTAAAAAATAACACACACAAGTTTCCCTATCTTAATCGCCATTAGTCACAATTAATTAATTAATTATTTTTTTATTTTAATTTTAAGATTCTCCGTTGTGTTGGGCCAGTGTGATTAACCCCTCCCAAAACTGCTTTTCCGACTTTCCTTTCACACACACATATATATATGTATTCCCTGGTTTTCTCTTCCACGACTCCATTTTAATCCTTCTTTCTCCATCACACAGGATTTTTATTTTTTGGTTAAATTATACCGGCCCCGTCGTCCTCTTTCTCCATCAAAGAGGATTTTTATTTTTTGGTTAAATTATACCGGCCCCGTCTTCCTCCTCAGCACAGAACAGAACGAAAAGGAGGGATAGTTGCACGGCTATGGCGGAGAACAAGAGCAAGTATGATCGGCAGCTAAGGTACGTCCCAGGTTTTATTCTTCACCCTGCCTTGTTTAAAATATTTTCTGCGTTCCTTCTGTCTTTCTCCTCTATCATTCTCAACAGAACCCTTGAAATAGAGCCCTGGAGTTGAACTGTTAGCTGTTAGAGCCGGGCTCAGGTACAGAGTGCACAAACAAGCAATACTCTGATGGGAAAATAATGAAAAGGGAGGAATCTCGTCCCTTGTTCATGCTACCTTCTGATATAGCGACGGTTTCTTCCTCAGCTCGCTGATTACTTGTAAATCTTCAGCAATAAACAGCTATGTTTATTGAAGATCAGACGCCTTCTTCATTAAAATACCAGCACAGAAGAAAAACGAAATAGAAACAGGAAGCACCAAACTATATCAATTGTACAGAGAACAGGGGAAAAATAAATTCAGATACAGAAGATATGGAATTTTTCTTCTTTTCACATTACGCTCAAGCCTTCAATATATCAAAGACAACAGTATTACATATGTACAAGAGGCGGCCATACATTACAATGCAGTTAAACCTTTTGTAAGAAATCCGTGAAGCTTCTAGAGCCTTCGGAATACCTTCTGCGTGTTGAAAATGGCTTCATCTAGAAGCCGCGGAGCAATGAATGTAGTAGTTATAAACCTAACGACCAATATACACGTCACCTAGTCTCTGAACAATAAACGTTGGGATCAGTGCTGGAATTTCATTTCAATCTTACCCGTCATACTAATTTTTTTTTGACGTTTGAGGATTTAACATTTTAGAATTCCCCTTCACTTACGTTTTAGAATTCCCTTTGCCCAAAAATATACCTGTCGATAAAACGTTTTAGTATAGAAGTTGCCTTATTGCAATGAAGTTTTCAAAATTAGAATTCCCTTTGCCCAAAAATATACCTGTCGATAAAACGTTTTAGTATAGAAGTTGCCTTATTGCAATGAAGTTTTCAAAATTGTGATAAAACGCTTTAGTATAGAAGTTGCCTTATTGCAATGAAGTTTTCAAAATTGTGATGGTTAAAATTTAGAAGTATGGTGTTATATACTTTGTTATTATTTCATTATATTTTGTTGGCATAGTACATGGTTTTAATAATGTGAATTATTTTTCTTTGATATTATATTGACTGACATGTTAGCACTGCTTAGTTACAACACCTCCCATTTGAAGGGCCTCTTGGCTAAACAAAACAGATTAAGCTATCCACTAATTTGCACAATTCGTCCATTCAATAATGAAATATGATATAATTTAGCATCAGAGCTAGTTGTCTGCCTAAACACCTTTTATTTCTTGGGATACCATATCAGGTGAGAAAAACAGAACAACAAGGCGGGGCCAAGGAAATCAAATCTAATTTACCCAATGCATGATTACTACCCTTACATAAAAATATATGCAAATTCAGGTTACAAGTTACAATAGATCCACAGAGTCGAGTGATTTTTGGCATATCTAAAATCTTGTTTACAAGCAAAGGACTTACGTGGAAAAGAGATTCAAAGGAGTATTTAAATAGAGTTGCCAACTCGGTGATTTTTGCATATGCTCTTATTTTCATATTAGATAACAAACCTTTCTGAAAAATTGTGACCTGTAAAAACATGTCCTATGTGTGGTCTATTGGATCCTATTATCGATTATCGATACAGAAACTTGATCAGAAAGGTTATAAAGTTATAAAATCACAATAATACTAGAAACTTGAAAACTCCACAAATATTTATTGAACAATTTTGTATAGGGGCATTTTGGAGGCTGTAAATGTTTCCCTTCCAAGCTCCAGTTTCAAATCCTCATTTTCAAGTATGAAATATTAAAATGGATTCAAAAAGTGAATTTTGTTCCCCAGACCAATCTACATATTCAGGCATCGATCTGTAAATACCAACACAGGCACATTTTTTAATTAACGGGAAGAAAAATACCTTAAGGCGGCATTGCAAATACCAGACTTCTGAGACTACCAAATTTTTTAATAACATGCATGTGGAAGCCCAAATCTAAAGGTAACTTTCTTTTGAGAGTGCAACATGAAAGATGCTCCAAGGAGCTTAACTGCAAATTGCAGAGGTCCTCCGGCTTAGTTACAGCCTTCCAGGTCTGAGGGTTATCTCTTCTGTCAAAATTGATCCCTTTGAAACCCATGATATGCAGATCCAAATCCACGAACAGCCACGCAAGAATGACACTTGTGAGTTGTGAACAGCTGGCTTAATGCTCCATCCACCTCACCTGCAAATCACCAACCGGTTCTAAAGGAAGCTATTTTAATGGAAACAAAAATATGAAGACAGTCTAACAGCTAGTCATATAGAGCCCTTGGTAAGAAAATGACATATTTTAACTAAAAACAACTCTGGTAACCAGCATAATACTCCATTGATCTCCTGGAGCCACAAGTGAATGAATGCCCCGTTGTTTCTGAAGGAAACAATTCTTTACAATGGATTCCGGAAAACTAAAAGTTAGGAAAACAGTCTACTAGCCGCTCAAACGGCTCTTACTATCAGAAAAATAGCATATTTTAGCGACGATCCAGAGACATTTCACTCTTAAAAATAAAAAAGGTATTTAGCTGCAGCCAGCAGCAGAACCTAAAATGCTTTGAGCAGACCACCAAACAGCTTCTCAAACAGTAAATACAAAAATAAAACATGTTTTAGTGATGACTAGAGTAATTTTTGCTATGGAAAATTTAATAGAAAAAAGGAATTTAACACTAGAAAAAAACAAAACCTAAAATGCTTTAAAAGACATTCTAATAGCTGCTCAAATAACTCGGAAATGACATATTTTAGCGACGACGTTGAGAGATTTTTGTGGATGAGAATTTAAAACATTGGAAATGAAATTTTCTCCAGAAATAAGCAAAATCTAAAATCCTCCACAAATAACGGGGCTGCAGCTGCTTAAAACAGGTTTATCTAGGTTTATCTGTCCAAAAACCTTGTGGAAAGTGATCTGCGACTTGCAATTTATTAAGAACCTCAAAATGATGCTCAAGGCCATGGACATAATGTAAACTTCTCCTGAAATCAAATCTTACAAAAACAAATAAATGCTCGAAGAATGCAGATGACGAGTGCATTGAGAGATCAAACAGATAGAGCCTCTTGAACAACACAAAGTCAAAGATAAAAATAAAGATTACCTCTTCATCAATGCTTCTGCTTCCTCGAGAGTTATTTGATTGCCAAACGTGATCGTATTCGTCCTGCTAGCCGGTTGAAAATTTGAAATAAAGGTCAAAAAATTAAATCAAGTATCCTAAAATTAACCTGCCAATTCGAGATCTGTGCGAAGGACCAGTCAATGGCCAGTTACCTGGTGCATATGTATGGTTGGAAGACCGATGGGGGACACATTTCCAGTTTGATCGAAGGCATTGCTGTATGTGCTTGTGGAAGGCCTCGTGGAGGTTTGAACCTATGCTCTGTTGGGAGGAGGCCCTTTTGACCAACTGAAGACATCGAATGTGGATTGCCCGCTAGGAGGTGCATCATGCATGCCCCCTCCTGTTAGCACTCACTTCCGTGGATGTTTTGCATAGAAATTTTTGCTATCAAACATGCTTCCGCTACCCAACCAACACCGCTGCTCCTCCCCTTTTTTCTGCTTACGAAATTCCTCCATTCCAGCTCTCATAGCCCTCCAACAACAAATAGCACATCACACCACAGCCCACTCTAGCCCAGTGCCTACTGCCTCCTAGCACTTGGGCAGTAGGCTCCTACTACTTAGTCTCGAGTCCTACCTCATAATGAACCTATTAATGATGTTTTCAACAATACTTTGATCGTCAAAATTATGGTTTACCAAAATATATACCCGTCTGATTAAACGTTTTCCAATATTTCATCCTATATTTGATGGGAAAAATAGTCGAGAACGGGCAAATACCTGTCAAATTCCAACCCTGGTTGGGATATGCCGGAATTTAGTTTCATTAACTAACACGAACGAGGGACTATCTTCACTTCGAAACTATTTAAAATCATTACATATATTTATATAATACATGCAGTAAAATTTGTAGATATACTACGTAAAACACTGGCCATCTTAGCTTAAGCGCATAGACATATGAATCGTAAAATAATGAATGGCTGTGAAATTCTAAAAAATAGACATTTGGATTAAACTCTGATTGCACCGAGTGAAACGAGGTGCTCTACAGCCCAGTATGGGGGAGATGTTGTAACGTGTATGTGTAGCGTTACATCTAATAGTAAAAAGTAATAAATTATATTATGTCGGCCATTAATAAATTCATGTCGGCTCATAAAATAAAAAATTAATGAAAGTATTTAAAAACAATCCATGTTGGCTCATAAAATAAAATATTATTAAAAGTATTTAAAAAATCGATGTTCGTTTATAAAATAAAAACTTAAAACTTAAACCAGCGTCTATCAATCAAGAGATATCAAATTTCTTGAGTTTAAATTTTAAAAAAGAAATACACCTCAAGGAATTGGATCCCTCTCGGTGCTTGATAGATACGGGTTTAAGATGGATCTATGCTGGTAAAATTCAACCCCACGACGGGTGGCATGATAGTTTCAATGGAGCACAAGGACATGAGAACTCACATCGCCTGCAGGCACGCGATGGAGAGATGGGGCTTTAGTGCTTGCCGTCGCTTGATCCCGTGCATTCATGAGGTGGAGCGTGACAAAGGTCGCATCGTAGAGGAAGGTTTACAGTCATACCCAGAAGCCGATCCATATAGAAGGTGGATTATCATGGCTAGATCAAGATGGAACCAAGTGGTTTGTTCTAATCATTGCCAGAGGTGGTCTCATCAGAGTTGGTATCTCTCCTCCTCAATTCAGGCATTATTCCCAACCTCCCGTAGCCTCAGACGTATCTGCTTGCTCCAGTGCACCTTTTCCCATCCCAGATGCATTATGTCCCAAGGACCACCTTCATCTACCACCATACGAGAATGGCTCTAGTGCATCTGCGTCTTCCAGTCTCATCACCCCCTCTTAGGAGGAACCTTGATCTGGAGAACACCAAGCTTCTCTCTGAAGTACTCGAACTTCACTCTAGCTAGCGACTTGGTCAACACATCAGCTATCTGCTCGTCTGTCACCACATACTGGAGCTTCACTGCTCCTCTCTGCACCATATCCCCGATATAGTGGTAGTTGATCTCAATGTGCTTCGACTTGTCATGGAAAACCGGGTTCTCAGACAACTTCACGCAACTCTGGTTGTCATAGAAGATACAAGTCGCCTCTAACTGGAGATCAAACAAATCTGACAGTAGCTTCCTAAGCCATACTGCCTCACAACTACCCGAACAAGTTGCAACATACTCTGCTTCGGCTGTACTCAGTGCCATGCATGACTGCTTCCTGCTAAACTAGGAGATCATATCAGATCCCATACTGAAGCAACATCCTGAAATGCTCTTCCTATCTATGGCATTGCCTGCCCAATCTGAATCAACATAACCATGCAGGTTAATCTTCTGATTCGCCTCATATTTGAGCCCATAGTCAACTGTACCCTTTAGATACCTTAATATATGCTTTTCAACAATCAAGTGAACATGTCTCGGATCCGTTAGGAACTAGCTCAGAGTGTTCACAGCAAAGCATATGTATGGTCTCGTGTTTTTCAGGTACATCAACGAACCAATCATCTGACGATACATTGTGGCATCAATTGTCTCTGATGAAGCCTCAAACAGTAGCTTCAAGTTTGATGCCATGGGTGATGCCATAGCCTTGCAATCCATCATTCCGAACCTCTTCAGAATCTCCACTGCATACTTCCCTTGTCCAAGGAAGATTCCATCCGTATTCTGCCACACCTCCATGCCTAAGAAATAATGCATCATACCCAGGTCCTTCATCTCGAACTCTGCAGCAAGCCTCCTCTTCACATCTGCAATGAGCTCATCCTCACCTGTCAGAAACAGGTCATCTACATATAACAAAAGTATCTCTGGACTTCCGACTTCAACCTTGAAGTAAAGGTTGGAATCTGCTTTACTCTTAGTAAAGCCTAAGCTCATCAGGAAACTGTCCATCCTGTCGTACCACATCCTGGGTACCTGCTTCAATCCGTACAAGGCTTTCTTCAATTTTGTAATGTCCCTTTTTTGAATTTTATTAAAATGGTGAAATTTTCAACTTTTTCCACTAGTTCGACCTTTGACTAGTATTGGTCTCTTGGTCTCCAAATGACTCCAAATGCTCCCAAATTGTTACAGAAGGTGTATGGATGATATTAGGACATAATTATGAGGTTCAGGGATGCTTTAGATTCTTCAAGTGGCTTTTGCAACTCTCCTTTAAGTTCTGGCCAAAGTAGGGAGTTTGACTAGCAATTTCTCTTTGACTAGTATTGGTTTTTTGGTCTTCAAATGACTCCAAATGCTTGGATAATGGGTCTGAAGGTATTTGAGAGGTATTAAGACATATAACAGAGGCTGATGGATACTTAAAAACCCTTAAAACACTTCTGCAACATTCATTTACAATCTGGACAAAATAGGGAAGATTACTAGTAATTTCGAGCTTCAAATCCCCCAAGGGTAGTGGACAAAGATGGCTTTCCAAATGCTGTTAAACCCTTCCAAATTTTTGAACAAAGGTATGGTACTGATAAGTGGCTTTAATGAGCTCCCCAATGTATCCTTAATTAGTTCTTATGGCCTTCTGCAACTCCTTGAAATCATATGTTTATATGTAAGATTTCACATAGGGGGAAAAGCTAGTTATTTTCACCATGACTTATGAAATTCGAATTTTAGGTGCCAAGGGCTTATGCGTTGTTAATGAAACTTCTTCAGAACTTTAGTAACACTCCATAAATCAACAAAATAATAACTGATATAACTCGAAATAGTGTCTCTTCAAACTCCAACAACAAGATCTAGGGGAAATGGCATCATTTATGCATTGTTTGGTATTTTTACATAACTCCACTTAGTATTTCGACCTGAGAGTCTCATGAGCAGTAAAAACAGAGTATATATATCAGATTACAAAGATATGGGCCCTCAAGAGCTATCCCAAAGAGTTCATCACCTCAACAAGTGTGCCTCTCCTCAAGGAGCAAGAATATGCCAAGGAATAGAAGAATGGTTGTAGAAGCAAGCTGAAAGAGATGTGACCATGAGCTGCCCAATAGCTTCAACCTGTAACAAAAGAATCCATTAAATCTCCAAATGAATGGCCTTTTCAATTACCAACTAGGATGGGAATCTTTCACCCTAGAAATTGGTGCTAAGGCAAGTAGAGTAGCACTCCACTAGCTCTTCTCTCCCAAATGCAAAATGCAAATTCTAAAATGATCAAAAGCCACCATCCTTCTTTGTTATTGCCTTTTATAAACTCCTAAGGTCCTCCATGGGTCGAATTCCTCCCAAGAGCTTCATGCCAACTCAAGTTGGGAAGAGATTCCCAAGTATGCCACTTGTCCTTCCAATTCTAGCCCTTTCCTTCTCCAAATTCAAATTGGTGTCTCTTTGGATGCCCTAACTCACTTGAGCGCCCTCTTGGAGGCTATTTTTAGCCCTGACATGTCATATATGTCAGATGTCAGCCTTCATGTCTGATTTGTGTCATAGCATCTTCATCATTGTTGTCATAGAGCTAGGGAATCTAGTCCAAGTGTCTCACTAGCTCCAAAATGCCTCTTCCTCTTCCATGGGAGTTACTCTTCCACTCCAATTTGACCTTAATTGATTCATGCCAAGTATATTGACCTTCCAACTCATCCCAAGAACCTTGGACTTATGGATTCGAAATGACAAGAAGAGGATGCCGTGTGGTATAGAAAATCTAGCTTGTGTGGGTCCCACATTCTCCATGTGTCTTCATGATCAATTGCCTCTTTGATTTTCCCTTGTATTTATTTATTTAGCTCCTTTATTAAATATTTATGCCATTCTAATGTTAAAACATTATTTATTATCCCCCTTATTTCAAATCCCAAAGCTTCCACCCCCCAACCTAGGGAACTAGTAATTTTCCTCCATGGCAGTTCATTTGGATGGGTATATTACAACTTTGAATTGGGAATTTATCTTAATGTGACCCACCTTGTCCATTTGGATCTAATTTCACATTATTACTAACTTGGACTTCATTCTTGGCATTTATTTGACTCTTAACATCCATTTTGACAAACTATCATGAGTATGGCCAAGGGGCTTAGGCCATTGTGACCCAATGCAAAATTTTGGGATATGACAAATTTGCACACATGAGTCTGTCTATCATGTGTCTCAAATCCCAGTGGTTGCTCCACGTACACTTCCTTTTCTACTACACCATTCAAGAATGTTGTCTTGACGTCCATCTGGTGTACCTTCCATTTCATTACTGCAGCCAATGCCAGTATAAATCTGATGGAAGTGTATCTTGCTACAGGTGCAAATGTTTCCTCGTAGTCTATGCCTTCTTTCTCAGAGAAGCCATGAGCCACAAATCTTGCCTTGTGTTTCTCAATGCTACCATCTGCAGCATGCTTGATCTTGTAGATCCACTTCGAAGTTACAACATACTTCCCTTCTGGTCTTGAAACTATCTCCCAGACATCATTCTTCATAATCGATTGGTACTCCTCGATCATGGCATCCTTCCATTCTTTCCTCTCTGTTGCTTCCTCATAGTTGGAAGGTTCTTTATCAATGATGTCACATAGCAGGGACACATAGTTGGAGTAAGGTCTAGGTCTCTTGCTTTCTCTGTGCATCCCATCTGGAGCGCCATAATTCTTTGCATCTTGTATTGCCTCTCGTACCCATGCTGGTCTCTTCTTGTGGGAGTTTTTCTCAAGTGGTGGATCTACAGGTTCTTGTGGTTTTGCTATGTCGCGGTCTTCGTGATCTTCTGGAACTGCTTCTTCCATCACTGAATCTCTAATCCTGGAAACTTCAGGTTCTTCAATCTCTTTGATAGGTAGTTTTCTTGATGTATTGTATGTCGAGTCTTCGTCGAATGTCACGTCTTTGCTGATGTCGATCTTCTTGAATCCTGGGAACTATATTCGATAGGCCTTTGAAGTTTCTCTGTATCCTATGAATATTCCCTTCTTTCCTGAGGGATCTAGCTTCGTCCTTTTCTCCTTCAGGATATGTATATATATTGGGCAGCCAAATATCCTGAGATGGCTGACTTCTGGTTTCTCACCGGAGAAAGCTTCTTCGGGAGTCTTGTTATCTAGTACTCGGTGAGGAGTATTGTTCTGTACATACACCAATGTCCTCGCAGCTTCTACCCATAAGTGCATCGAAAGATCTTGGTTATGTAGCATTGCTTTCATTGATTCCATTATCGTTTTGTTCCTTCGTTCTGCAATGCCATTCTGTGGAGGATTGTAGGGAGTGCTCAACTCCCTCTTAATCCCAGATTCCCTGCATAGGTTCTTGCATTCTTCTGAAGTAAATTCTCCGCCATTATCTGATCGAAGGGTCTTGATCTTCTTCTCTGTGTGATTCTCGACCAAGGCTTTGAATTCCTTGAACTTACTAAATACCTCATCTTTACTTTTCAAGAAGTAAATCCAAGTCTTATGAGAAAAGTCATCTATAAATGAAACATAATAAACATACCCACTAAGTGAGCTGGATGACATTGGACCGCATACATTGGAGTGGATTATCTCCAATATTCCTTTCGCTTTGTTTTCACTGCTGGGAAACGCCTTCTTCACATTCTTTCCTTGCGCACATCCCTTGCAAATGCCTTCATGTCTTGTCTAGATTTCTGGAAGTCCTGAAAGTGCTTTGCTTGCAATAGGTAGTGCTCTATAGTGCACATGTGCAAGCCTTCTATGCCATAGTTCACTTGGTTCCATGGAGTCATGAACCAATGCTTGTTCAGGTTGTCCCTTCAACTTGTACAAGCCTCCCTCTTGCTCTCCAATCACTGTTGCATCATCTATCGTCTTTCTTCTTGGCCACATTAGGACTTGGCCATCAACAAATGCAACCTTCATTCCCTTAGCATCTAGTGTTGATATGGAGAGAAGGTTCTTCTTTAATCCTGTAACATATAGAACATCTTTCATCTTCAGAGATTTGCCGGAGTCTAGCTTGTAGGAAGCTTCTCCACTTCCGTTTATGGGGTATTGGTAATCAGCCCCAAGTTTCACCTTATTAGGTGACTCATGCTCAGATAGATTGACGAATGATTCTTTGTATCCCGTCATGTTCTTGGAAGCTCCACTATCTACAAGCCAATCATTGCTCCCATGTGTGATAGTGTCTGTGAGTGTTGAGATCAGGACATATTCTTCTTCACTTGAAGAATCATCTCTTTCTTCTTCTTTGGTTCTTTTCCTTGTAGGTTCATCATCTTCCGCGGTGTGAGCATGATGTCTCTTCTTGTTTGTCTTCTTGGAGGGACCTCTGTTTCTGGGACAATCTTTGGATTAGTGTCCCTTCTCATCACATGTATACCATCTAATGCTGGATAGATCTCTTCTGGGTCTCCTTTGTCTATCGTAGTTCTCCCTCTTATTTTGATGGTGGTTCTCCCTCTTGTTGTGATGGTGGTGCTCCCTCCTGTTGTAATTTCTTCTGGCGTGAACTATGAGAGATTAATCATCATTTGCTCCCATCTTCTCTTCTCGTCCCACAAGTTGAGCTTCTTCTTGTGTACATTCTTCCCATAGTATGTTGAATGTGATCAACTTCTTCCTAGCACATATCCCTTGAATGAATGAGTCCCATGATCTCGGGAGACCATTCAAGGTGGTCATAACGATCTCTCCTTCTGCCTTTTCTTCAACTGCTTTAAGTTGCTCCTTGATCCGTGAGACCCTTGTGAAATAGGATTGCATGGTCTCTGTGTTCAAGATCTTTATGTTCTTGAGCTGGTTCCTTAATGTCATCTTTCGATTGATGTTCTTCCCTTTGAATAGTCTTGTCAACGCATTGGACATCTCCTTGGGTGTCTTCAAGGATGACGCATGTGGGATGAGATGATCCTTAATGGAGTTTGCGATAATTATTTTGGCCTTAACTGAGTTCTTCTTGTGGATAGCCTTAGCCTCATCTCCCTTTGGTGTTGGAACCTCTTCACTAACATATTTGTCCAAGTCATTTTCTTCAAGGACAAGAGCAATCCTATACTTCCATGCTTGGAAGTTATCAACTCCCTCAAGCTTATCCTCAAGCTTGGTGTGGTGAGACATTTTAAATGAGTACCTCAAATGGAAATAGCAAAGATTTAGGTCTTACCAATTTGAGTTGCCCAACATGGTTCTGGAGCTGGCTGGCCTAGGGTTTGTCAGAGAAACCCTAATTTTTCAAAGTTGGAATCTTGAACTTCTGATTGGATAGGAAGATGCGCCTCCTCAAGGCGAGTTAGCCTAGTCTTGTTTTCTTGATCATCTGTGGAGAGAAGACCTCAAACTAGAAAGCCCTAGTTTCCCGCTGTTGCACAATGTCTTCTTTTCAGGTAAGATCTGATACCATGTTAGAGTTTGTACTTTAATTCAATATTATCTAGGATCTTTAACTGAAGGAATAACAAGCACAACAAAACACAATAGTTTTCCTCGGGGAAACCATAAAGGAGAAAACCTTGCAACTTCCTCAAAGATAGATTTGTCACTAATACAATATCAAGCCAAAAATGGAAAACCCAAAATATGTCTTTTGCAGCTCTCTCTCTTTCTTCTCCAACAAACTTGTCTTGTCTCCCTTGCTATGCAAACTTGTGTGAGTGAGTAGTGTGTCCAAATGAGAGAGCAAGGCTCTCTATTTATACTTTACTTTTGACTTGACTTTTTACCTAACTAGGCCGGCCTCACTAAAACTGACTGGGTTGACTTCTCTAGGGAGACTCAATAAACCCTTTTACATTTGACTCTAGGGGATCTATTGCCCTGACTTACAATAGAGGTTTTACCTCAATGACTTTGCATGATCAAACATAATAATGACATCTCCGTCGGAGGCACAAATAAAATACAATAATAATATCAATATAAAATACAAGTGAATATCTTCCGAAGTTACATTTACATCAACAAACTTAGGGTTTTCATGGATGATACCCTTAAACACTAGCCCTAGTGGAAGGTGACCAGCCTTCCTCTTGGAGTAATTTCTCCCTGTCTACTAAATTAGGGCTTCTTATAACAATCTCTAAGGTTCGTTATAAGAGCCTAATCTAGGGCAAAGTTGGAGATCCAAGGCTAAACTTGGGAAAACCTCCTCTAGGGAGCGTTTTCCACCATGCGAAGAGGATAGAAAGTAGTTAAAGGCCCTATTAAAAAAAATGCAGCCCTATGGCCACCATTCAATCATTCAAGAAGTAAAACATTCACGTACCTTTCACCAAGCAAGGCTAAAAAGACTAGACTTACTTGAGCATGTGTTCTTCCAACAATTCTAGCATCCACCAAGCATTAGCAAACCAAAGACAAGATCCAACTTCATCCACAAGAGCAAGAGAAGACTACTTAAAGAGGTGCGCATCACTCCTCAAGAGCTATCTAGGGTAAAAAAGTAACATAATAGAATTTTATCCCATGAGTTATGATTTACAAATGAAGTGAGGAAATGTATTTATATGTTTCTCAACTCACTTTACAAAAATAACTAGGCCGATAGGCCAAATAAGTGTCAATGTAAAAATATAACATGAAATAATATAAAATAATCTAAAGATGGCCTATAGTAGCCTTAAAGTAGGCTACCCTTGATATTTCCCCCCTAGGTGCATAAAAATTGGGAATGAGACATGTAGGGATTGAGATTTGTGTTAGAATACTTCTCTCATGAAGAGAGCAAGGCATCTTTGTTTGAGGTAGTGGAAAAAAAATGGAAAGGGAGCTCCTCGAGTCCCTAAATATGCAGTAGTATTTTCCTTCGATCTCATAATAGATGAGGTATCAAAAACTGAGATGCTCCTACATCTTAGGCTCTTGTAAGTGGTAGAATTGACAAATCCTACCCTATCACAAGATGTGGTGATCTATTTCAATTTGGAAATTGTGGAAGCGAACCTGCCACTAAAAAGGGGGATCCTAAGGGGATGCATTCAGTCTTTGCATTTGTATGAAGACCATGTGATAAGGACATCTCTCAATTCCAGAAAGTGTTAAGAGTAGAAGCCCATCTTTGGGACAAGACCCTTCGTAGGCATGATCTAGATGACTTGGATATACTATATAAATGTCATCTCTAATTGCTTGATTCAAGTCCTGCTTAGACCTCAAGAGGTGACCTAGTGCATCTAGAGACTTTTGAAAGGGGGGAGATGGTTTGGAGAAATGGCTACAAATTGAGGTAACCAAGAGACACTAGAGAACCAACACTGGATGCGCCTTGGGGTGCTAGTCAAGGCGACGAGTCAGGGTCCTAAATTCAGACTTTGTGAAGGAATGAGACCACTTGTAAAATGGCCTTGAGTGGAAGAGGCTTGGGCCTAAACTCTGCCTAAACATTGGGACGAGGGACATTTCACTTGCGACAGTCTTCCTTTTTCTTGTGCATCTTCATTTGTAATTTATCTCTCATCTTGGAGTCACTAGGGTTTCTTGGAGCATCTTGCATACTAGGGTTAGAGTTTCATCCCTTGGAGACTTGGAGATTAGGGTTTTGAGATGAAACCCTAGGTTGTACTTGTTGAAGAGAAGAAGAAAAGGAGATGTTTTTCTTTGGAGGACATGCTTGTGAGATGTTAACTTGTTGGAGCTCCTTGGTTTGAGCTAGGGTTTTCATTGTTTTCCCTAGCTAGGATTTTGGAGAGCTAGAGGATTGTATTAGCCTTGGGGTATGGCTATGATATGTACTTGGATATATGTAAAGTTTTCAGCTGTCCAAAATTGTCTCTATTGCAGATTCGATTTTAAGTCATCTATTTCTTTGTGTTTTGGTAATTTCCAAAACATGTATGTCTTGCCTGTTTGACAGAAGGCCGAAATTGTTAAGTGATTTAACATTAATATTGAAGAAGATAGTGACGACTTGCTGCTGTATTTACAGCCGTCATAAAGTTATTTTCAGATATGTTTTATGCATGATAAGATCGATTGCCCTAGAGGGATGTTGGCACACTTTGGTATATTTTCTCTTGAATTGTCTAGTGGATTGGGGTTGTTATGAGGTGAGATATTGTCTGTTGTTGCTCCTGTTTTATTTATATTTCATAACAACCCCAAGGCTGAAAATTTGCAGGGTTAACACCAAGAAACCTCTAGTAAAAAGGTGTTAGCTTGAGAGTCCAAGACTATCACAAAGTCTGAAATTGCCTCTATATGAGTTATCCTTACTATTGATGTGGTGTCATCCTTATCCACTGATGACTTGTTAGTAAGATCTAGATCTTGAGGTGGTTGCATCCATGTATTCTATATTGATATCATTTGATGAATACATTGTTGTGAATGGCTTAAGAAGCCTTTTCTACCAAGTTCTTGTCATGTGTTCTATTTTTTAACATGGTATCAGAGCTTATCTAGTCTTAAGGCGTCTATTAGATCCATGGAATTAAGGGCAGGATAGCGCCATGGTAGTGTTCCATGGAAGGCCATTGAAGGGCCAATGATGAAGTGAGAGGTGTAGCTAATATGAATATGCTCCATGGTAGTGATCCATGAGCAATTTGAAAACCTGAATTAATTGATGGTGGCTATTCTTAACAATATCCATAGCCCCCACTCAATCTCGATCATTTGGCCAGGTGATTGATAACCCTGGTTTTCACGTGAAGGAAACAAGGACTGGAATCCGTAAAGTGATTCTATCCATTTTGTTTTTCATATGAAAACAACAAAAAAAATAACCCAATTTCCTTTGTGGCTTTGTTTAGCAATATTGTAGCTTTGTGAAAATGCTTGGACTTGGGAGTGTGGCCTTCTGATCATTGCTTCTCCCATATACCTTTGGTGGTGGGTCAACTTTCTGAGATGAACATTCCTTTTGGCTCTTCTGACTCTGATTCACATATTCATCTTCCTCATCATCGTCATCTTCAGAGATGACTTTAATAGACTTGATCGTCTCAACAAACCTTGAATTATCTGCAACTGTTGTTTGGTTGAAGAAGGAAGTGGCTGTTGACTGTTGTCCACTATGCTGAGGTTGAAAGCATTGTTTGTAGGAAGGAACAAGCCTGCCTTTGCCATTAACAACCAACCAATATTCTGATTTCCCCAAATATTCCTTGCTAAAATCACTTGCAGCTAGGCTGTCAAAGGTTCAATGCCTGTGGTCAGCATGAAATCTTGTTCCAATGGTTGTTTTGTGTTTAATTAGTAGTTTGTTGATGAGTTTGTTTGATTTGGGAAACTTCTGGGAGATTGAATGAGCCCACAATGGATCTCATATTCCACAATTGATTTACGGAGTACACAATTGGTTTCATAATCCACATGAGGAGCCCTGTACTTGTAGATCTATGATCTGAGCAACCTTCAAACCCCTGTTTGCAGATTGGTTGTGGCTAGTTTAAAGAGTTTTTGCTATCATAAAAAAGATGTGGCTGAATTTTTAATGAGGACAGGAATGCTACACAACAACAAAGCAACCTAGTGATTGCGATCTACATAGCAATCTGGAGTCTGGACAACCAGTGAAGTAACTACGATCTACACAGCAATCTGGACAACCAGTGAACCATAGATCTGCATCAGCAAAGCTAATCAACAGACATGTCAAGCAATCCGCCTGTTTCATACAGTATCTCTGCTTCAGAACGAGGGTGAGATCACAGCAAAATCAATGAATCTAAATTGCTGCTGGAAGGAGTGCGCATGAACAACAACTCATCTCCCACAAGTCTACCTCAAGAGTAACCAACATGAAAGAACTCTCAATCTGGCATGAGAAAATGAGGAAGATGCCAAGGGGAAACTAGAAGTGTCGCTTTGAATCAATAGTTGTTTGAGTCATCGAGTCACAATTGTTAAGGTTGAGTACTTAACCTATGTAATTAAATTATACAATGGGTGGATTTATAAGAAGCCCTATTGTAAACTAGGACCTACCTGAAATTGAATAAGGAGGTCATTTTCACAATTGTCTTCAAATGAGCTACTTCATACTCAGCGTACAAGAACCTTTTTGGGTGTATGATCGATAACCTGACACCCTAAGGTTTTTGGAGGAAGTATAAGTGAGCATGTAGATTTTTATGGGTTTTACTGCTTGCTGGTTTATGTTAACATTTCAGTGATTTTCACCTACAGCCGGTTTTGCATAGGCTGAAGGTTACTTATGAAATTTTCAGTAACAACTAAACACGCTGTAAAATACCACTAACAGGCTGAAAATTAAATATTAAACACATGCACACCATAAAAGATAGACTTAGATGTTTTTGGCAACTGTGCCCTGGAAAAACCCCCACGGGGAAAACCAGCAAGAGAGAGAGAGTTTCTATTTCTTCAGTAAATCTTAGTACATAAATTTATCAGCAGAAATTTTACTTATCTCCACCAAGAAATTTCACCCAGCACTTTTCTCGAAATCTGTGCCAAAACAGCAACCTCGATTTCTGTGCATGCAGGTACAGTATCCGTACAGTACGGTCTCCCTTGAAATGTGTGCAACCTGTCTTGATTTCTGTGCAAGCAAACTGCCTCAAAAACTGTGCTACAGCCTCGATTTCTGTGCCAAGTAATCTGCCTCGAAAACATTGCAGAAATACTCGGGATTTGTGCCCAGATTTGCCTCGGGCTGCGTGCTCCCTGTCTTGAAACTTGTGCCCAGAATTTCCTTGAGATTTGTGCCCAGATTCTTCTTGAAAACCATGCCCTGCTTACTGCTGTACCGAACACCTCGGGATGTGTGCCAACTAAAGAAAGAATGCTGCTGGGAAATCGTACTGTGCATTAAATGCCCAGCAAATGCCTTGATATTCGTGCCAATGACTGCCTCGATATTCGTGCTCTCTCCAAAGCTCTCTCCCTTCTCTTCTCTTCACTTTCCAAAATGCAAAGTGAGCTCAAATACCTCCCTCATGCCTTTTTGTCTAACCCTAAGTGAGATCTAATCCGACGGTGGAGAAAGATCCAATCCAATGGACAAGATTCAATGAGAGTAAAAATCACTTTTATTTAAATCACTTAAATAAATATTTCACTCACCCACTTAACTTTAGCAAAAAGTGACTTTCATTTTATAAAGTCTCATTAAGTGCATTTAATGTGAGGGTCACCTTTTTCCCCCTTCTAAGTGACATTAGGCAAATGTCACTTGGGGAACACTTTCCTAGGTACAAAACTAACAGAGCATGACACAAACACATATGCGCGAGTGGGACACATTTGCAAATCTAAAATGGGTAAAGGAGGAAAGTGTTTGGAAAATACCAACCAAGGAATTGAAGAACTAGAGGACTTCTAACATGATTTGGATAATTGGGTTATAGATCTTCACAAGCAAATTGATTGGAAGGATAAATTGATTGAAGCACTTAAACTAAAATTAATTGAAAAGGAGCAGAAAATACTAACAATGCAAATTGGGAACATGGTTGATGCAACTTGTGACACAAATGACCTAATGCAAAACGTTGATGCTACTTGTGATGCGAATGATCTAATACAAATGGTTAATACAGATGCAACAAATGAAATTATTGATGATTTTTTAACTAGTCACGAGAAGGAATAATTCATAAATAGTGAATTGATGAAGACAATTTTTGAAAATAATTCACAAGCAGAAGCAGAGAGTGATATCAAAAGCAGCATTAGTGAATGTAAACTTGAATTTTCTGTTGAAGTTACAACAGAAAATAGTCATGAATGTATGGAGGAACATCGACAAGTATAGAATGATCTTTCCAAGAGCATTGTCAAACCCTGGGAGGAATTGTAATCTAAAAGGAATCAATATGGCTTAGGATATGAAAAAGGCACTAACTTTCATATTCTTGACTAGTCCAAATCAGTTCAGTTTGTGGGTGCTGGATTTCTTGCTGAAAATTTGAATGGGCAAGATTCAAATGTTAAACAAGTTGATGCAGGGGTTGATGATATAGTGAGTGAGGAATATATTGAAGAAATCTTAATGAATGCCAACATTGTGATCAACTTGGCCATATGGAGAGAGTGTTTTGATCTCCATTGTTGTCTTCATTGTGTGGAGACAAATCATGATTCAGAAAAATGTCAAAAGAGAAAGAAGGCTAAAAAGCAAACATTAAGTTCTTGGTGATGGAATCAACAAGTCAAGATTTTGCATAAATTCTTACTCTCAAGTTCAGACAGGTAAGACATATTTGCATGGAGAAGTTACAAAAATAGACAACTTTCAATCAGTTGTTCCATATGGTAACTTTGGGCATGACTAGTCCCATTCTGAATTGGTATTTCCTTGCACCTTAAGTGGGGGAAGTACACATGAAATGAAAAAGGTACTCTCTTGCATCTCAAAGGGGGAGTACATTGTGAACATGGTTAGTGGTCAACCAAAACCATCAGATGTGAAAATGGCTTGTAATCAACCAAAACCACCAGATACAATGATAGAGCTATTGAAGAAGAGAAGAATCCAAAGATCAAGCTTGCATCCCATCCACATACTTCACATCTTTCAGCTGACAAAGGGGGGAATATTAATGATGATTGTCAGTCTTCATGTTTCAACAACAACAATAGAATTGCAAATATTTTATCAATTATGGTTTAGTTGAATCATATATAGGATGCTGATTGACACTATTTGTGTGTTATTTTCTGATAGCAGTATTGTGGACATTTTGTTCACTTGGATGGTCAAACCTTAGCATTGTTGCTTGTCATTTCAGGCATTTTCAGGGAAGAGTCAGATGTAAAGCTGATTCATTTCTCATAATTTGCTCTCCTAAGATATTAGATTTCACATTAGTGGACAAATTATAGATATTGGAGCTCACATGTTCAAAGAATGTGATTTTCTAGATTCTCAGCATCTAGATTTGGCGGATTTTCACGCATCTTCATTGAATCTCTTCAGAAGTTTCAATTGAAGATTGAGATGATACCAGCCTATGCACTAGTTCTTGCTGTCCTCATCTCTATATGAGTTATTATCCTTATCTACTGATGAGGTGTCATCTTTATCCACTAATTACTTGTCAGGGAGATCCAAATCTAGAGGTGGTTGCATCCATGTACTATATATCGATATCATTGGATGAATATATTGTTGAGATTGGCTTAATCCTTTTCCACCAAGTTCTTGTCTTGTGTTCTATTCTTAACAAGAAGTGAAATTTCTGTTTTGCATTAAAAGTCAAGAACACAGAAATTTCTACATCTTGCTTCCTTTTTAGCTTCTCATGACTGTAGATAAGATGAAATAATATAATTTTATTAATGTCCAGCAAATGACCACAAAAGTAGGTCAGTGGGATTAAAGGATACGTCCAGGATGAGTACAATGTGGGAGTGCAAACGCAACTCCTCGAAAATGCCAAAACTAAGATAAAATAAAATAAAGAAAGATACAAGCAGAAGTACAGCCTCCTATACAAGCAATAGTAGAGCTCTATTGTTATGACTATTTGGGGTTTTTGTTATTACAGCTTGTACTTGGGCTCAACAAGCCTAACATTAGTTATTCAAACTTTGTCATAGTTGGATACTGTCACCTACAACTGGAAAATCGTAGTCAGAGTTAGCTAGTGTGAGGCTGAATTATCTTAGACCTGTACTTAGTAAGTTTTAATAAAAGGGCATCAGTCCAATGGTTATAATCTAAAGACACGACATTGAACATTTTGTACTGTTTAACCCTTTCCCCTTTCACCATAAAAGGTAGAGAAGGGTAGGATCCAGTTATAAGTTTTTGCGGCTTAACAATCTGAGTCAGGTGTGGTTAAGCTGTCTTGTCATAGGCACATCTGCATAGATTGTCAACTGGGCAGGCCCCACTATTTGTGACATGGGACAGTTTGCTTCCTTTCTCAGCATTTTGGTTTTGGGTTTGTTTGTTTTCAACATTTTTCTTTTGTGATGTTGTGTTCAATTCACTTTTCAACATTTTGATTTATGAAATTTTGTGTGTGAAGTTAGCATATAGATAGCAGCATTTGCCTTTTGAAGTAGATTGCTGATTTTAGCCTTTTAGCAATGATATATCATAAATTACCAAAAGCAGATCCAACATTGCCTTCTGAGAGTTGGAAGAGTTGAAAGTTCAGCCGGAACTGTACATGCCCAGGTTTGACTTGTCAACATGGTTCTCTGAGGATATTGAGTGAAGAATTTCAAACCTTGGAACTTGCCTAGCACAATGAGTCCATGATTGCAAGGTGACATTTTAGATGGTAACACTTGTGCAAAAATGGCTCATACAAGTATTTAAGTTTTTTTTTGTTTTCTAATCTTATTTTCATTTGTAAGTTTAATGTTTAAGAAATGACATAAGCCTATTTAATTACTCCATGGAAATTATGGTCACTGTGTATTCTCAAGCAGCTTCATAATGATTTAGGATGTCCTCGAAATAAAGCTCCAAAGTTGTTAGAAACCAATTATAAATAGCTGAAATGCTAGAATCATTGCAAAGCTTGCCTACAAATTCTACAATTCTGGAAATGTCTAAAATGTAAATGCATTGTCAGCCAGAAAGAGGATATTTGCATTTGCTAGTCTCAGGGATGAAAAGTATAGCCCTGTAGTCATAGTTCTGGACCTCTGATAGCTTAATGTCAGCAATTGTGCAGAAATGGCTTGTAGAACTTGTGTTGAATAATATGTTTCGGATTTTCAGTTTTTATTTTGAAGTTCAAGAACTGAAATATGTTAATGATTATTTATTTTTTTCATTTTTTTGCTGTACATGTCCCCTAGAAATAGTGGGGTATGTTAATTGTCTTCCTGTCGCCCTGTCCCCAAACCCCAGTGCAACATATGCAATCCACTTGTCTAAACCACTGCTATTTCATAATAATATGATTGCTGATGAGCACTTTCTAGCACATGCCTCTTTTATTTATATATTTGTTAACTCTTTGTTGTGTAGAATATATCCATACAAAATGCCCTGAAATGTGCCAAGATTTACTCATCCTATTATACCATGTGTAATGCTCCAAGTCCAAATATATCAATTATGCAGTGGCAATAAATACAATTTACACCAATACTGCAAGTCTCAAGATATTGCACAAATAGAAGAGACAATGTTTGGTAGCACTGCAACCTTAACAAATAGGCCTTGCACTGCAACCTTGACAAATCAAGAAATGGAGGGCAATACCTCCGTTAGATAAGAAAACTTATTCACTGAATGTGTGTATCTTTGGGAAAATGAAATACTCTTTTTATACTTATTTATCCATCATTGGTCATGTAGGTCTGTTCTGGCCATCCAACCAATCAATAATTATTATAAATAGTGGTCATTATGCTTGGTTAGAGTGGAAGAACAAAGTTCTTGGTTAGAGTGGAAGAACAAAGCTCTTAGAGGAGCTCTGCAATTCTTGGGATTTGGAAGAAAAACTCTGTTAAATCTAGTTTTTGTTCTCTGGATAAATTGACCTGTAGGTGACCAGGAGAACTTAGATCCATTGAGTTCCTATCAACCAGTTTTTTACTAAGTTGTGATATATACAATGTAGAGTTGAATAAAATTGTAGTCTTCTGGCTTTCTGCAAAACTATTGAACTTGATTTTTTTTGTTTGTTTGAAATTTTGAATATTCTGTTGTATAGAACACACAAAGATGACATCTGTGTTCTGAGATTCAGACAGCACGTATCAGAGACCATGTTTGGAACTATGGCAAGGATCACGACAGAACCTGTGTAAATTCCATCTCCATTGACTGCTTTGTCACCCTTGGGACATGTGTGTTATTTGATTTTTATCTTCTGTTTGACTCTACTTATAAAATGGTCATAAACTCAGACTGTTAAAAGTTAGAACTTTTTAATTTCTTGATTTGATTATATGAAACATGCTAGTGTCATAGTCATTAGTGTATCTGAAATACAAGTGATGTAAACTTGTCTGTGCATATACTTCCTCATACCAAACTCCTGCTCGATGTTAACCTTTTTTTTTCTGTTGCTCAGATAAATTACTTTTTTCTTTCCAAGTTTATGAACTGACTATTTACAATCATAGCAGAACTTATTGTTTTGAGTTATGTAGACAATCTTATTGTTTTAAAGGGATGTATTATTAAATTAATCGTTCTTTATGTGCATCCTAAATGAAAATCTCATTAATAATTGAGTGTGCATCCTAAAAGAAGATTTCATTAATTTCGTCATCAGACTTGTGAGGTGACTATGCTGTATTGCATGGTCACAGAAAATGGAGACTTTGCAATGTAACATAGATATCAGTAGGCCTAATACTGATTTCAAGAATTTACTCTAATGTTCATGCAGGATATGGGGTGAACAGGGACAAGCTGCTCTGGAGAGAGCGAATATTTGCTTGTTGAACTGTGGCCCTACTGGCTCAGAAACTTTAAAAAATCTTGTTTTGGGAGGTATAGGAAGCTTCACAGTTGTTGACGGCTCCAAAGTGGAAGTAGCAGATCTAGGGAATAATTTTTTGGGTATGTCTCTTGGATCTTCATTACAGCTCAGGGTTTTGAATTCAGATATATCTCATTTCCTGCATGTAAGTTACATTTGCTTGCTGGCTTGTGCAGTGGACACTGAAAGCATTGGTCAATCAAGGGCAAAGTGCGTGTGTGCATTTCTACAAGAGCTCAATGATGCTGTTGGAGCTAAGTTTGTAGAGGAATCGCCTGAGGCTTTGCTTGAGACTAATCCTGCTTTCTTCTCTCAATTTTCTCTGATTATAGCCACCCAGGTAGGTCTTTTCTGAATATGAGAAAAGAATCATATTCTTTCTTACTTCAAGTAATACATTTCGACATTGTGCTCCCCAATTTTAATTGGTTTAGCACTTGTTCAAGTTCATGCTAATTGACTGTTGTTTCTGTTTCCTATTATCGAACTCTTAGGCTATAGTCAGCATTTATCATTTATACATCAAGTCACAATGCTTTCTCTTCAACTTTGTCCTGCTTCAAAGAATATGATCTTCAGAATTACCCACATAACTTTCTTTCATTTTTGGGGACATCTTTCTGAATGGAATTTTACCTGGTTCTACAATGCTAGTATCATTCTTGTTAAGATATAAGGCTACACATGTAATAAAGTCACTTAAATGACTTATGTTAAAAGTTAGGGTTTTAGGCATCTTAGGGTTATAGGCATCTTAGGGTTTTGTTCTCTCAAGCTCTTTATAAGAGCGAGGACCCTCATTGTAATGTTCTACTGTGTTGTTTGTTATTGAGCTCTAATGTGTTTGTGACGTAACCCTATCTAGTGTTTCTCGTTTATTGGTTCTCTGAATATGGTATCAGAGTAGAAGATCAGAGGTCAAGAATGTGAAGACAAGAGCTGCTTGTAGCTGCCTTTTCAGTCACGCGATTTTTTTTTCACCTGCTCATCAATATCGTAGCCACCATATTTTTTGATTCGTTGCCTAACTGCCATAATTTGATCACACAGAATTGCTGAGCCGCTGCTTGTTGCATGTAGCTGTCAACAAATTTTTAAGATGCCGTTTCAACTCCTATGTCCGTCAATTTTCAGTCTCATGCTGTCTAATTGAGAAAGTTGCTTGCCGTTTTTTGTTCTCTCAGTTGTTTGCCATTTTTTAATTTACCTGTCTGTTACCAATTGAACTAGCAGGGCACGATTTGGCAAGCATATGAGAGGAAGCCTAGACCCAATGTCACCTCGGTCTAACCCCTTGAACTTTGGGATTATTCACCCAGGGGAGAGCCCTTCTAGGATACCTGCAAATGATCTCAAGACAAACAAATGCTTCTTGGATCCTAAAGTCAATATCAGTGCCTTCGAGGAGTCACAAATTAGTATTGATTATGTAGCAGGCTGTCAATACATCAGCAGTGTGGTATATTATGCCAACTCAGAATACAACATTCATTATCAGCAAAACATTCTAAAGGTATTCCACAGTTACCGTTATAATAATCAGGATTGAATGCTTAGTAAAATGAGAATATTCCCACACTATAACACCAGTCTTTGTCCAAGATATCAGTTAACGGACAGTACCATAGAGATGCAATAGTACAGTAGTCAGCTAATAGAAACGAGCAGTGATCATTACCAGGCATTTATCAACCAAAGGTTACGAGCACTTGTTATCATCATCACTTATATAAGCAACTCTTAGCAGTAAGAGACTGTGAAGATTGACGTCAATAATTGCCATTGGTACTTGTATCAATATTAGCAGGTATGAAAAACAGTGAATATTAATCTTCCACGTCAGTATTATATTCCAGTAGTTCTGTAGTAGTCGATATCAGTATAAAATCGGGCTTAAAACAGTAGCAATGCCAATTATTAATCATAAAGCACTAAGTATTAACGTCTGGAGTTTAGCATTTACCACTTTCAGCTGCAAAAAGGTATATATCAGCAATCTATTTTGGCCTTCAAAAGAATAACAAAACAACCTTAATAATAGTCACACATCAGCCATTGATTGTCACAGTAGATGTCTGCGATGATAGTAGTAGCAGCAATAATCGTTAGTAAGTATTAACCTAAGTTGCAAAAATCGCCAAAAAATCGCTACTTTTTGAAAAAGTCGCCCATTTTACCCTCTGCCGAAAAATCGGCCTATAAAAATCGCGATTTTTTAAAACCTCGGCGAGTCGCGACTTTTTCCAAAAGTTGGAGAGTTTTTCGGAAAAAGCGCGGGTTGACAGAAAAAATCGCCGAGGCTTTTTCACAGTTTTAAAAACTCGGGTTTTTTTTAATAAATTTGATGAGTTTTGTACATGTGACATTGATGTCAACAATACTAAATGGTAGGGTTTTTTTTTTATAAATTTGATGAGTTTTGTACATGTGACATTGATGTCAACAATACTAAATGGTAATGTTAAATTCTTAAAGTAAAAGGATGGAAAATGAAAGATCATTTTCCATCCTTTTACTTAAATTTTTAACATTACCATTAATTGTTTCAGGATGTTTGAGAGTGGTTCCAACCTCATCAGACTTCATATGCAAAAAGTGGGATTTTAGATCCCATTTAGAATTCAACAGACTTAATGGTTTTCAGGATTTCAGGATTCCAACGTTTCCAGTGGATTCTATCATGTATGTGGGTAAGGGATTGGAATTTAATGAAGCACATCAAACTCTCTATGTACCTTGATGTTGGTGGTGTTGATGCCCGATGGATGAATTCCACTGTCATGACCTTAATAAAAAATGGATCCTTCAGTCAAGCAAAATCACTTATTAAGCATGGGAAGCTCTTTCTACCTTATTTTAACGCTTGGATTAAGAAGTTTGAACAAAATTGTAGGGTGTTAATTGATGTTCTTGGAGGATCAACTTCGAGATTGGAGGCAGAGGCAAGGTCTAGAGCCTAGAGGTGGGGGAACATGGTGCTATTGATGAATATGATCTCAACATAGACAATGATTTTGATGATTATTGATTATGTTTTTTCAATTTTGATTTAGATATGTATTGCGCTTGGTGCCATTTTGATAATATTTTGTCTCTAATGGTTTGGAATCATAGCTTGGAATCTTTAATATATATTTTTTTCATTAAAATTGTAAAATTTTATGTATTTTTTAACAGTCCGAGTCATTGAAATCAAACCACTCCGAGTTATTTGCATCCACTACATCTATATATTAGCGATTTCTTCATTGCACCGAGTGTAAACGAGGTGCTTACAACCCAGTATGGGGGAGATCCTGTAACGGATGTCACATGTCACATTTGTCACGTTTGTCATGTTACGTTACAACCCAGTATGGGGGAGATGTTGTAATGTTTGTCACGTTACGTTACAACCCAGTATGGGGGAGATGTAACATTTGTCACATTTGTCACGTTTGTCATGTTACGTTTCCATGTCGGCTCATAACTTATAAAAAATCAAAAGCAATTAAAAATTTCATGTTCGCTCATAACTTATCAAAAATAAAAATAAAATAATTAAAAATTAAAAGAGAGGGATCCAATTTCTTGAGGGGTAATTTTTTCTTAATGTGTAAAAAATTTAAGATAAAACAAAAAAAATTACACCTCAAGAAATTGGATCCTTCTCGGTGCTTGATAGATCCAAGTTTGAGATGGATCTACACTGGTATTTATGTTCCAATGTGTTTATCGGATGTTATTGTTGCGTTATATGTTTAAAATTCTGAAAAAAATGAATGTATTTTGTATTTTTTAATGTTTGCCGACTTTTGCCGATTTTTCCCGATTTTTTCGCCGATGTTGCCAAGAAGTTGTATTCGGGACCCTTGCCGACTTTTTGCCGATGCCGACTTTTTCAACATTGGTATTAACAACAATGATCAGCACTCATAACATCATCATTAGCAGGTGTAGTTCATCAGTGATTTATCAGCAGTAGAGATAGGCACATCATTAACATTTAGTGTACAACGGGAATAAGATGCAAGCAGTACATGTTAGCATTCTTCAGCAGTAGACTTAACCAGCCCTAAAGGGGCATATTAAACCTTCAAATAGGCTCGCTCTAAGAGAAATGCACACCCTTTACCAAGGCTGAATTCAGACACCACTTCAGAAATGATTAACAGATCAGCCCTAACTCGTTTAACTTAGTTTTGCAGGTTCGATGAGCAGACTTGAAGCATTCAGGGAGGGTCAATTAAGATGCTTTTCAAGATCTATAAGCAAATGTAGCAAGATGAATTGAATGAACCAATAAGATTTGCCAAATATCAAGTCTGCAAAAATTTGACAGTCTGCAAAATGACAGTCCACTGTGAACAGAGTCTTATTTAGTCCTTTTACCACTGTTAAAGGCCACCACTGATGACGCCCTTGAAGGTTGATGGATAAATCAGGTAGGGGAGTTAGGTTGTGGGTTTAGAATCGCAAAATTCTCAGTATTTTTGGACTTCCTAAACAAAGAGCCCTAAAAATTAAGAAATACCTAAAAAACCCTAAAAGAATGACTCAACAAGGGATATGATTATTCTCTCATCCCCTAATGCATGAGGGATCAATGATCAATGTCCCTCCCAGAATTTCTCTATAAGCTTGTAAACTAGAGCATCCACAACAACCACTAGGGTTCGGTAGGGGCCTAGTAGGCAAAGGAAGAGATCCAAGACCCAAAACAATGAAAAAATCCTTCAAGAGGAAGTTTTTCACCATACAAATTGACAAAATATTGACAAGAAAGCCCTAGCCAAGCAAGAAGAATGCACTTAACAGCACCATTCAATAGAGGGTAGAGAAAAACTTACCAATATTTAACAAAATATAAGCAAAGAGTAGACAATAGGTCACCTTTTGTGCATGAGTTCACCAACCATTCTAGCATTGACATGTATGTGCATGAAACCCTAGAAAATCAACTTCCTTTCACCATTGAAAACCAAGAGTACATCTTCCAAGAGGTGTGCATCGCATCAAGGCCTCAAACAAGAGGAGAAAAAGAGTAAACATAGTCTTATTCCATGAGTTCTGATTTACAAATGAGTTTTGATATGATATTTATATCCATCCTATCACAATCTTTTAATTTTATCAAGCTTACATGTCTTAATTTGTCAATTTAAAATTAAAACAATAATAATACTAAAATAATCTAAAATAAGACTAAATTAGGGAATGTCACCCACATGTTGGGGACTAGACCCTAAAACAAGCATAAAATGATGAAATATGTAAGATAAGCAAGCTAAAGCCTCACTTTGATGGAAAGAGTGAGCTCAAGGGGGATGTCATGCCCCAACTAACCCTAGAGTGATGAAAAGTCCCTCAACATCCCCCTTGCATTAGCTTGAGGCTTGATCGAAGGATGATGTCATAGGGTCATTTTGGCTAGAGGGTCAAAACTATTGCAGGAAAGGTCTGAGTGGGGTGAGAGAGGGATGATGGACTATGGATGATCTCCCTAGATGAAATGTATTCTCCCTCAAAGCATAAAAACGTGGTGGTCATGTGACCCAATGGACCACCCTAGGAAGCCCCGACACCAACCCTAGGGCTAAAAGCCCTATAAAGGGGCAGTCAACAATGCCACTAAGCTATAATACTTCCAAGAGTAGAACCAAGGAGTACGGTCATGGCCAACCATACACAGAGATCCCCACACTTGCCCTTTTAAATTTTTTAGCCCTCTTCTACCAAATGGCCTGCTGGAACGCTGTAAATTGCAGAAGTGTAACACTGTCATTTCGAATTAAGTCAAAAGATGCCATCCACAAAGTGAGATGGCAGTCGCTGAGCCGTCCCACAGTCCAGCCACCATAACAAAGCAATCATAATTATTTTTGAGCTGCTGCCTCCAATGCATATAGTTGTCGAAAGGAAAATGAAATGTATCCATGATTTGGTAATCCACCAGCCAATCAACATTTTTGGTAACGATCCACATCCAACATTCACAAATCAAGAGCCGCCAATCTGTATTTTGTTTTAAAGCAAAATTGTAGAAGTGTAACACCGTCATTTCGAATTAAGTCAAAAGATGCCATTCACAAAGTGAGATGGCAGTCGCAATAGTGAGCCGTCCCACAGTCCAGCCACCATAACAAAGCAATCATAATCATTTTTGAGCTGCTGCCTCCAATGCATATAGTTGTCGAAAGGAAAATGAAATGTATCCATGATTTTGGTATTCCACCAGCCAATCAACATTTTTGGCAACGATCCACATCCAACATTCACAAAGCAAGAGCCGCCAATCTGTATTTTGTTTTAAAGCAACCTTTGTTTATCATAGTCACCGTATTTTTACCAAGACTTATGCCTAAGGATCGAGTTGCCACTTGAAGAGGAGCCGCCGAAGCAAGATCTATAACCATCAAATTTGTTATTTTTCAGGCATCAGATTTTTTTTCTCTTCTATGCAACTTGTACAAACACGTACGCCATCTGTATGATTTGTCCTTTATCTTGTTGCTTAGTATCTCAGCATCAAGAACTTATGGATAGTTGAAAGTGGTACCCTACAAATAGAGTGACAAAACCTTTCCAGATTTGAAGATTTTTCTAAACTGCCTCATGCTAAAAATGAAGGTAAATATGCATATGCTTAATAGTGTGCTGCTAGTGATAGAGCCTATCAAAGGATCAAGTTTTAATCATTCAATTAGTGGAAAGCAAAAGATCTCTCATAATGCCATTAGTACCAATGCAAGGCTTAATGTTGAAGAGTATTTTAGCTAGAGATCTGTTATGATGATGATACAACATGTGCTCCTGGGTTTATCAAAGGATTTGTAGCTATCAAAGAAGAACCACCAGACACTGCCCGTGGTGTTTTCTTTATTGAAAAAAATAGATTGTATGCATTTTAGGAAGCCAGTCAACACTTTTGATAACGATCCACATCCAACATTCACAAAGCAAGAGCCGCCAATCTGTATTTTGTTTTAAAGCAACCTTTGTTTATCATAGTCACCATATTTTTACCAAGACTTATGCCTAAGGATCGAGTTTCCATTTGAAGAGGAGCCGCCGAAGCAAGATCTATAACCATCAAATTTGTTATTTTTCAGGCATCGGATTTTTTTTCTCTTCTATGCAATTCGTACGAACATGTACGCCATCTGTATGATTTGTCCTTTATCTTGTTGCTTAGTATCTCAGCATCAAGAACTTATGGATAGTTGAAAGTGGTACACTACAAATAGAGTGACAAAACCTTTCCAGATTTGAAGATTTTTCTAAACTGCCTCATGCTAAAAGTGAAGGTAAATATGCATTTGCTTAATAGTGTGCTGCTAGTGATAGAGCCTATCAAAGGATCAAGATTTAATCATTCAATTAGTGGAAAGCAAAAGATCTCTCATAATGCCATTAGTACCAATGAAGGGTTAATGTTGAAGAGTGTTTTAGCTAGAGATCTGTTATGATGATGATACAACATGTGCTCTTGGGTTTATCAAAGGATTTGTAGCTATCAAAGAAGAACCACCAGACACTGCCCGTGGTGTTTTCCTTATTGAAAAAAATAGATTTTATGCAGTTTAGGAAGCCAGTGCTTTGAAGACAAGAAGGGATCAATTAATAGCCCAGTATGGATGGTTGTCCAATTATTTCAGTAGTTGTGGATCCAAGGAATAATCCCTCATTGGTTGAGACATGCATGTGGATTGCAGTCTACTAGTGAAGTATACTAGTGCGGTTACGTGACATGCATGTGGATTGCTGTCCAGTAATTGAGTTCCGGAGATCTGTGATTTAGGAGTTCGGGGAAGTGGAATCCAAGAACTCGGGAATTCAACTCAAGAACTACACCTTTTTGAGGGTTACGAGGCAACTTTATGGAGCTCAACTTGGTTTAGGAACTGTGTTCAAAGAAGAAGCTTCCACCATATTTTTTTGATGTTTAGCTTTTAGTTTGTGTTTTCATTCAAGTATATGTATTTGATTTCAGTTTGTTATCTTTTAGCAATGTATACCTTATGGGGGTGTTAAGAGATAAAGGTACACATGTAATAAAGTCACTTAAGTGACTTAGGTTAAAAGTTAGGGTTCTAGGTGTCTTAGGGTTTTGGTCTCTCCATCTCTTTA
Organism: Larix kaempferi; assembly: GCA_027924585.1. Taxonomy (NCBI): domain Eukaryota; kingdom Viridiplantae; phylum Streptophyta; class Pinopsida; order Pinales; family Pinaceae; genus Larix; species Larix kaempferi. The sequence goes on along the minus strand of BSBM01000257.1, from coordinate 14,434,530 downwards.
TAACAACTAGGAACCTCATTGTAATGTTGTATCGTATTGTCTCATAATAATATTGTGTTGTGTGTTATTGAGCTCCAATGTATTTGGTAATGTAACCTTATCTAGGTTTTCTCGTTTATTGGTTCTTGAAATAATTCTCATTATCTTAATAAGCATAATAAAGGTTTGTTATTATGTTGATTTAGGTACCAAATTTAAAGAATGGACAATGCAAGGTGTCCAAAATATTTGTGGATATTTAGCTTCCACAAGCATGCCAACAACCTTGCAAACAAGGGCATTATCTGTGATAATTTGCGCACAAGAATCAACACCTGCATCTTCAATAACTTTAATGAACTACTCACCCATATATTGTGCATCCTTGTATTGTCCAAGAGCCTCCATCGCTTTCAAGAAGATTGGTCCATTCTGGGAAGCCACCATGAAATTGATGAGTGGGTGATGTGCTGCATTCGTCCATCCATTGGAAACAATACTAACACCAGATGAGGTAGGCTCTAGGATTTTATCCACCTCTTTCTTTTCCTTAACCAACAATGTGGTTCTAAGCTTCTCTGAACTAGGAGGCATATACTTGGTTGGAGCTTGACACATCTCAATAAACAAAGGAGACTGTACAAGATTAAACGAAATGAATTTAAGATAGAAAAAAAACGTAATGGTAAGAGAAACCTCATCTCGCTTCTCTTGTTGATAGATCTTGTCCATTGGACCAACATTGAAGCTGCCCTCTTTTTTGGTGGTTGAATTGAGTTACGGGTCCCATTCTCAATTCCAAATTTGCCACTGCTAGATGGCTTCCTCAAGAATGGAAGAGGATCTTCACTTTTATGTTTCCCACTTGCTACTGCCACCTTCCTTGAGGCAACCTTGTCCTCTCTTTCCAATTCTTTTACGTTTGCTAGCACAGATTTTTTTACATGCTTCAAGTCCACAATCATTGCCCAACAGATGGCCCTTGAATTGGCAGTAGGTGCTCTTGAATGATATTTTGCAGAAACTACATTGCCAAAGAACATTCCATGTTGAGCGTGTTACCAACTAAGTTGTACTTAGTTGGACTTTCAAACGAGCGGGCAAAGTTTGAACATGTTATGTGTTCATCATCTATGTTCTTCGAGTCCATCAGGCCTCTCAGGGCCCCTTTTTTTTTCTTTTTTCACATGTTCATGCCCCACAAGGTTTGTAATAAAGTGTCGTAGCATGATGAATTTTTGTAAAAGACTTGGATTCCCTAGACTTAGGCATCAATCTGGGTATTCCAAGGTGTTTTTTCCCTTGTTAATTATACTTTGATTTTTAGTGAGGTGTAATTTTTGAGTTTTTCACCTACTCCAAAGCTGGAATGCTTATCTTGGTCCCTAGGCCTTAGGAGGTTATTAAAGTCTAGGTGTCAATGTATATTACCATGCTAGGCACTAATAATGAGTCATATGAAAATGTGCTAGTTCCCTCTAGTTTTTTTTTCATTTTCGCAAAAAATAAATTTTCCCGTAAAACAGAGAATTTTTAATGTTCTAGTTATTTTTTTTTGAAAAAGTCATAAAAAAGTGGTTAGGGGTTGGAATTTTCCAGGGGGGTGCTCATTTTCTAACTCAGAGCACCCACTTAACCCCTAAACCTACTTTCGAGAGAAAAAAATCAATTATTTCTCACGAAAATTAAAATTCTTTCAAAAAAGCCAAAAAAGACATATTTAATTGGCAAATAAGACAAAATAAAGTCAAATTCAACATTCCTAAATCAGTGGGAACATGCCGGAGACGGGCTATCAGTGGTGGCATAGTTAACTAAGGTGCAAATTGAGTTAACTAAAGAGGGATTGGCATAAAATATTGGGAGTTTGAGTTCATCTCAAGAAGAGGATGCGCCCTCCCTCATGAGAGGGTCGCATTCCTTGTGTGGCAAGCAATTGATTGGTGGGTGATTATTCCAAGAGAGGGGGTGCATCTATTCATAAGAGGTGGTGCCATCCTCTCTAGTTTAACTCAAGATCCTTCCCTCAAATCACTCAGGGAACTCGCCCTCAATCCCATGATTCCCTTGATTCGCCCCAGTTAACTCCAAGAGGCTAATGCGCCCCCCTGGGTCTCAGTTCTATAAAAGCAAGCTTGCTATCTCTTTTGCTCAAGTTGGAGTAGGAGGGTTGAAGTTATGCTATTGTAATTCTTGTACTACCTTTGCTTGAGAATAAAGAGACTTTGGAGGTCGTTCTTGTGTGGTGCCATTGATGAGTGGATGGAATGTCTAAGTGCTTCAGGGAGGTAACCTGTATTTGAGCTTCTTGTATTTCATTGCATCAAGTCTAGCATATTAGAAAGATTGTTATCAATTTATAAGAAAGGTTAATCAATTTGTTTATTGTCTTAGCCTTTTATGCATGTATGGTTAGAGAGCTTACTGCAATGTTTCATTTGTTTATGTTCATTTCATATTGATTTCTCACATGTATGCTTTTAGATTTGATGTTTTGGTTGCAAGCTGATGTGATGTGCAGGTTCTCTTAGTTGGATCATCGAAGATCTTGTTTGTTTCTACATTGTTTTCTAACGCTTTTTCTGCAGATATAGTCCCTCGACATCCCACAAGCAGGCTCCGAAGCCTTTTCTTCTCGTCTCAATCCTTTCCCATTCTTCCATTCGCTACCATTCTTTCCTTCTTTTTCTTCCGATTTACTATTAGATCAGATCTATATCTTGAAGCAATATTGAAAATAGATGTAATCTCAATCACTAGGTGCTATTGTGCTTATTTAAATTTTATTTCTTAAAATCTAGACCTAGTGAAAGTAGTTCTGTTTGTTTTTTTTTACAAAAACGGTTAAAATTTTAATTAAAGACTGGCAAATGGGCTGCCAGGGCCTTTACAAAGCATATTCAGATTCAAAGTACTGATCTTCCTTTCCAACTTGGTTCCTTTACAACTTCTGGTCTTGATGGTCTCCCGAATCCTTGCTTTATGGGATCGCACAAGTAGAGCTTCCTCCGTTGACTATTAGCTGACTTTTATTCATGAGAGCACCACGATTGGCTTCCTCGTCCGCTAGGCTGTTTAGATTCCTTAGCACGTGCTGAGCTTTATAATTTCTGAAATGAGAGAGGAGGAGGAGGACTTTCCTGAAGATTTGGGCAAGACACATATCCGAGGGCATCTTCTTAGTGTGAACAGCTTTAATTATCAGCCTGGAGTCACCGAATATGTTAATCTTTTGGATGTTCAGCTTTCTTGCCTGGACTAGGCCCTGCCATAGCGCCAGAATTTCAGATTGGTTGTTGGAAGCTTGTCCTAGGCCCCATGCGTAGGACAAATGGATTTTGCCAGAAGGTTCAAAAAGAATACCACCTCCTCCAGCTTGCCCGGGGTTCCCTTTCGAGGCCCCGTCGAAGAAGAGACACCATTCATTAAGCACTGATCTCCACTTAATAAAATCCATTTCAGCCAGTCTAATTTCCCAGCTGGCTTTGTGAGGCGGGGTCGTGACTTCATTACTGTTGTGAGCTGGCTGGAACTCCTTAAACCAATGCTCTTCTTCACTAGAGAGAGGGGCCGTGTTACTTTTGGGAGCCTTAATTTTTAAAGCTTCAGACAGCATGACCCGGGCTTTGACAGCGATTTGAGCTGGGACCCTGCTTTCATCTTTGAAAATTCTGTTATTTCGCTCCAGCCAAATTTTCCATGACAGAAATTTGGGAATCCACATCCACGTGATTTTGATGGAAGTTTTGTTGCTCAGGCCGTAGGGATAAAGATGAAACCAACTCGCCATCTCCACGACAGAGCTGGGAAGAGTGATCTCGATGGGACCAAGGATTGTGTTCCAGACCTCTTGAGAGAAATCGCAGCCTATAAACAGATGATCAGCGTTTTCTTCAGCGTTTTGGCACAGTGGGCATCGAGAAGGCCCATCCCAGCCTTTCTTCTTGAGTTTGTCAAAGGTGAGTATGCTATTATGATATAATTGCCAGATGAAGAGGTCGATTTTTGGTATGGAGGGATATTTCCATAGAGCTTCCCACAGTCCTGGATTGGGTGGAGCCCAAGGCCGTTCCAGAATAGCATTATAACCAGCAGAAGCCGAATATTTGCTTGTGCCAGAGCCCCAGCCCCGTTTATCAATCGATCTGATAGAGATAGGCGATTTCCCTTGCAGAGTGTCCAACAGCAGCAACGCTTCCTCCTTCAGCTCGTCCGGGTAATCTCCAAGCTTCCAGCTTACCCAGGATTCGTTATCATCATTTCCCCATGATGAAATATCCCACAGCGTGGTGCAATTCTTGTCAGTGAGCCAGGCTCGAATATTCCTCAGCTCGGTCAGGCAGTTGAGGGGTTGGTCTCCAAGAATAGAGTCATCCCATATTTTTATGTTTGCTCCGTTCCCAGGAATCCAAGTAAGCTTGGCTGTGAAGAAGGGTAGAGCTTTTTTGCACAGCAGGAAGATCGGAGAACCAGTCTGCCTTTTAGGAGGCTTCTCAAGGCATCTTTTCCTGTTGCCAGTGAAATATTTTTTTTCCGGAGGATCTGCTTGCTCCAAGTAGTTTTGCCAGAAACGATTTTCCAAAGGATTTTGCCACCCATGGCTAGATTTTGGGTGGCAACATCTCTGATTTGAAGGCCCCCCTCCAGCTTTGGCTTCTTTATTTTGTCCTAGCTAACAAGATGCAGCTTCTTTTCATTATTACGACCCCCCTCCCAGAGGAAGCGCCGGAGCAGCTCTTCAATCTTGTTCGAGAAGGTTTTAGGAGCTAACAGGACTGAACATTGGTAGATAGGGAGGCTGGTAAGAACAGAGTTTATCAGGATAAGTTTTCCTGCCTTGTTGAGCCATGATGCTCCCCAAGCATGGATTTTATTTTTGAGCTTGTCCAACAGGGGCAGCCAGTGGGTAACTTTCGGGGAGACTTTGAAGATAGGGATGCCCAGGTAGGTGAAGATGTCCCAGGATGAGGTGCCTTCCATGTCAAGGATTCGGGAGATGTTCAGCATTTCAAGAGGGGAGCAGTTCCAGCCATAAATCTTACTTTTGTGGAAGTTAATTTCACTGCCAAAACTATTCATGTAGCAGTCGAGTTCTGACTTAAAGTTCCTGGCTGTTCTGGTATTGGCCACTCCCAAAAGCAGAGTGTCATCAGCGAACTGGGCATGGTTTACATTCTTGACCCTGGGAGCTGTTCTTATGCCTGAGAGAGCTCTGTCCTGGAGACTTTTATTCAGCTGGTAACTTAGGACAGAAGCCTGAATGACAAAGAGGACAGGAGAGAGAGGGCAGCCTTGCCTTAATCCTCTTGAGGCCTGGAAGAATTTAGTAGGCCGGCCATTAATCAACGGAGCAATCCAGGGAGCTGAGATGCAGGCTTTAACCCACCTGATGAAGTTCTGATTGAACCCAAAATTCCTCATGGCAGCAAGGAGGAAGTCATGCTTGACACGGTCAAAAGCACTGGCTAAGTCCAGCTTGACAACCATTCCTTTCTCTTTATTCCTGTAGCTGGAATGAATGGCTTCCTGGACTAAGATTATATTGTCCAGAATCTGCCTACCTTTAACGAACCCTCCTTGATTTTCCGGAATCAACTTTGGCAGGATTTTTTTGAGTCTGTTGGCCATTATTTTGGTTGTGATTTTGTAACCAGTGTTGCAAAGAGAGATTGGCCGGAACCTGTTGAAGTTCCTGGCCCCTTTTTCTTTTGGGATGAGCGCCAGGAAAGAGGAATTTGTACTGCCTCCCAGTTTGGAACAGATCTGAGTTTTCTTGATCATTCTGTACAAGTCCCTTTTAATTATGTCCCAGCAAGAGATATAGAACCGGGCAGTGAATCCATCCGGCCCGGGAGCTTTGTCCGGGTCCATGTTGAAGAGGGCTTTTTTAATTTCTCGTATACTCACAGGATAGTTCAGCAGTTGGTTGTCCTCTTCACTTATCAGCTTTGGGATCACAGAGAGAGGGAAGGAGATCGGATCCACCGGAACCCGGTCCGGGTTAGTGTACAGCTTATGGAAAAAGGAGTGGGCCGCTTCCTTAATACCAATGGTGTCCTTTATTGTATGGTCTTGAATCTGAATTTCATTGATGGAGTTATAGATTTTCCGAGCTTGGGTCTGCTTGTGAAAAAAAGTGGTATTTTTATCTCCAGCTTGGAGCCATAGCGTTCTTGACTTGACTCTCCAGTAAGTTTCCTCCTCTCTGCACACTTTTTGGTACTTCCTTTGGAGATCAGCTTCCTTTTTGAGCAAGTCAGGGGTGATAGTGGACTCTTCCATTACCAGCTGGTGCCTTCCCAGGGTCTTCTCCATTCTTTTCCTTTCATCTGTAGGGGATCTTAGGTTTTTAGCCCAAGATTTCAGCTCAGCCTTGAGCCTTCTTAATTTGCCTTCCCAAACAAAGAAGGGAGATCCATGAATCGGTTCGTTCCAGGAGTTATTCACGATGTCAAGGAAGCCTTCCTGATCTACCCATAAAGGGCTGAATCGGAAGGGGATGGGGCCTAGTTGAGCTTCAGCGGAGAGGGTGAGCGAGATTGGATTATGATCAGAGGTGTAATGCGCATGAATCTTGGAGGTGGCCATGAGACCAAGGGTGAGGAAGGAGGAATGAATAAGGAAACGGTCAAGACGGGCTGCAATGTGGCCCGGCCCGAATCTTTTATTGGACCAAGTGAACTTCCCTCTAGTAGGGGTAATATCTACCAGATCCCAATCCAACATCAGGTCTTCCACCCATTCTCTGGCAGGGTCTCGGACTATTGAACCCCCTTTTTTTTCTGCTAGAGAAAGGGTTAAATTTAAGTCTCCGGCAATAACCAGATTCTCAGGATTATGCTGGTTCAGAAATACAGCCAAGGAGTCCCAGCACTCTTTTTTTTCCACCAAAGAGACAGGAACATACAGGTTGAAGATACTTACAAAGTGACCAGAGTCGTTGTGGTGCAGCTTGGTGTAGAGCCAATGCATGGTGCCTTCTTCTTCAACAAGATCAAGCTTTGCGGAATCCCAAAAAGTTGCCAAGCCTCCCGAAGCTCCTCTTGCGCTCACAGCCCTGCCCGGGCCTTTTTTCCAAAACGAATTACTAGCACGGAGGAGAGCTTCCTCCTCCATTTTCGTCTCCTGGATTAGGAGGACTTCCGGCCTCAATACTCTTACTAAATCCCTTATGGCTTCTTCTTTTAGCGGGGTGCCTAGTCCTCTGCAGTTCCAGGAGACGTACTGCATTATTTACCTGTTTGAGAGGGATGGCCCCCTTTCGGGGTTTTCCCAATCTTCAACCCTGATCTGGTATTCATCATTTCTGGGATAGTGTGCTGTGACACTTGAACTACGTCCTTGTAGGACTGTTCTTCCCTTCTTTTCTTCTCAGGCTTTCGTCCCCGCTTTGGTTGATTTGGAGAGACTGACGGGCTACTTACTTCAGGGTCACCTTCCTCTGAGGAGTCAGCTCCTGTTTCCGAGCTTAGACTGGTATGTTCCTTTGGCAGACTGGAGACAGATCGGTGAAGGGCAGGATCACTTGGGGTTTGAGACCCCTGAGCTTCGCCAGTTTTTGGATTATGTACAGGGTTTAGGACCCCATTAGGGTTTTCCTGAGGGATGGGCACTGGATTGCCTTCCTTAGTTGGATCTTGAATCGTTTTCTCCTTGTTTTTGTTGTTGCTGAAGGTTTTCCCCTTCTTCACTTTCTGCCATCCTCCTGCATCTTCTTTTTCGGCAGCCAGCTTGGGGCAGTATCTCTGGAAATGGCCGTGTTCTTGGCAGTTCCTACATTTGAAGGGCAGGTGTTCGTAGTCCAATTTCTGGTAGTGGGTCCAGGATCCTACTGTTAGTTTTACTGCCTCAGGAAGTCCGGCTTCAAGATCCACTTCAACACAGATTCTGGCGCAGGAATATTGCCCTTTGTTATCTGCTTTGTCAATGAAATGTCCAATTCCATTCCCGATTCTCTTCAGGGTGTCAAAGTCCCAGCAATGCATTGGGAGATTGGGGAGTCTGACCCACACTGGCACCTCTTTGGGGAGGTCGGTCGCGGGATCGAAGTCTGGTGTCCATTTGTTTAGGTAAAGGCCCTGCGTTCCCATGAAGTAGGGGCCGTTCCTGAAGACTAGATCCAGGTCTTCTTCTGAGATGAATTCAAATACAAAAAAACCCCTTTCGACGGGGTAACAGGTTACACCTTGTTTCAGGTTGGGCTTCCAGTTCCGCTGAATCCAATCATCCGTAGTCTTGACAGACGGCCATAGCCCCATGAACTGGCCCACGAGGCCTCTCTTAGCCAGAGCCAAAGCTGTTTTCATAGGTTTTTCTTCAGGGAGAGCTATTTCCGGGATTTCATCTAGTTTCTTAATAAACTTTGGAATGACCGGGGGAGAGATCGATTTGCCTCTGCTCTGGAGGAGCCTTCTGAAGGCATCCTCATCCGTGATCGAGTGGGGGGGGGGCGTCCCCCCCTCCCCCAGGCGCCTCCATGCTGAACGCAGCTCACAACTACGCAGCCCTAGCGCGCAGCTCCTCCTCTCGCAGCCCTAGCGCGCAGCAGTTGAAAGTAGTTCTGTTTGTTGCAAGTCCTTTCAAGTAAATTTCAAGGCTTGGATGAGTAGAAGTATTTTGAGCTTTTAAGAGTTTATCTTTGGCTAATCTAGAGCTTTGTACTTGCTGCCCTCAAAAGGCAAGCAAAGACCCTAAGAAGGCAAGCTTTCTAGCTTGTAGCTGCTCCACTAATTCTACTCCACAAATTTTCTGCTTCTACATATAATTTGGATCTGTGTTCTGCTGTTAGGGTTAGGGTTTACTGTTGCCTCCAAATTTCAGTCAATTTCATCTGAAAGTCCACCTATAGATTGCCCAAAAAGGATGCTGCAAAAATGGTTTAAGGACTGTGGACAAGCTTCCAAAAACAGTCCAAAAGGTTATCCTCCACCCAAAAAGAAAGAACCAAAAATTTCAGACTTTAAAAAAAATCGCTGCCTCAGTTCACCTGCTCCTAAATAGACCCGAAATTTCTCAGTTATATAACAGCTGCGAGCTCTTTTTCTTTTTGCACATTCGTTGGTTTGAATGATTCTTCATTGGGTATTTATACTAGTTTCCAATATAATTTATGGAGCTGACTTGTATATCTAATTCAATTTTGTTTCTTATTTAATAATTAAAATGCTCTTTAGAAGCTGAGCCGACTTCAACAAAGTGAGGATGTCTTTTAATATTTTATTGACTTTGAATTACCATTTCAATGGTCAAACTTGGTGTTATTTAGGGCTTGTTTTATATGCCTTTAGGGCTTCTTCTCCTACATATGGTGTGGGTACCTTCATCTTCTTTTCCCCTAGGGTCATCCCCAAAGGTTCCAATGCCCCAAATGCCCACATTGTTCTTTCCTCATGCCCGCATATGCCTTATGAAGCATGCCCGCAAGCTCATGCTTGCTTGGCATGTCTTCTCCATCTATGCTTGATGTTCACGTTGTCATCACCCTTCAAGCCATGCCATTTTCCTTGTCCATGAGCCATTGCCTTGTCACCATAGCATCCAAGCCATGTGCATTGTTCATGCTTCGTGTCGACATTATTTTTGCCAAGTCCTCCATGCCATGTGCTTTATGTTAAGTCCATCTGTGTTTTCCTTTGTCCAAATCATCTTCAAATGACCACAGTATGGGTCATTTGACCCTTGGATCATTAGGTGTGCCAATGGGCTCCAATGCCCACACCCACTCCAATGCCCACACCCACTTGCCATCTCCATCTTGCTAGTTTACTTTGTCATGCTTGTTCTTCATGTCTTGTACCAATTACACCTTGCCATGTCATCATTCTTAGACTTTGTCATTAATGTTGTCATTAATGACAATCCCAGACAACCATATTCATCAATCTCCCCCTTTGTCATTGATGGCAACCAGCTTCTTCTTCTCCCCCTTTGACATTAATGACAAAGGGTTGATCAGCCATGAAAGGCTTCACAATGCCCCCAAAAAAATTCTTTAAATGCTTTCATGAGATCATTTTTGGGGTTTGATCTTTCAAATTTTTCATAAGTACAAGTACCTGAACAATCTCCCCCTTTCATGTAGATTTCTTCACTTGCTGATCTATATGCTCCCCCTAAGAACATTGCCAATTTGATCTTTAAACAATACATGCTCAGAGTTCTTCATTTCTGCATTTTGGCATTTTGGATTTACTTCATTTCTGTCATTTGATCAACTTCAGGATAACTCTATGTGTAGTTTCCAGATGTTTGTAAGTGCTTTGGCTTGCAAGAATGTCTTCAAGTTTGATATTACTTTCTTCTTACTTCTACTGTAGCCTTAAGAGCTTCATAAAACTTCGTATTCCTTTCTATTGACCATGCAAAAATGGATCAAGCATCAACGTGTATCTGCGTCAGCCTCTGTCACTTGTCATGTCACAAGCCATTTCAGAGGATGTCACAAGTTACTAACAGCTGTAATCATTCTCTGAACCCTGCTGCTCTATGTGGCTATACTTCATTTGCTTTTTCTTTATCCTAACCATGCTACTCCACAGGTTCAATATTCTTTGTCCTTACATCATTTGCTTAACTCATTTCTTCAAAATAGATATTTCAAGCTTTCCAAACTCCCCCTGAGCTTATGCTGCTGCCATCATCAATTTTTTTGTCAAACTAAGTATGTCTACAGGGTACCAAAATCACCATCAAGGTCATTATCATGTCAAATGTCCAAGCCACTTTATTCACAAGATGCGGCTGTCACTATATCATAGATATTGTCAATATAAGGTTATCATTAGGCTGACTTATCATTTGCTGCTGTCTCTAACTTGCTTCAAATGCTGGTGTACTTTACTGTGGCTTTCTTGTCCTCAATGCCTCGTGTGCACTTAAAACCATTTCTCAGTCAAACTTCTTGTCAAGACAGGCTGAAATATGTTCTCTTCAAACTTACATACTTCATCTTTGACTGCTCATCACAGTAAATTCATAAAAGGTAAGCATGTATCATCATACTTTTCTTATCAGAAATTCTATTTCTCAGTCAAGCTGCTGATCTAGCTAGTCATCAATATAAGCTGGTCCATTTTTTTCTCAAGATGCCACGTGTCATCTTATCATCATGTCTTTTGCTGAGAAAACATTCCATACTGCTGTAGATGTAAAAATGCATCATTCTTGTACTTGACTTGAAGTCTGATTTGGACTACTAAAAAATAAAAATAAGCCTTCATACCAATTGTTAATGTATAGCAATCTGATCCTTGGACCTGTTAGTTTCTTGGAGCAACCATCATTACCCATTAAGTCCATCCTCCAACTCCATGGACTCATGGTGTACTTAAAGTCTTCAAGAGATCTTAAGTAAGGCTTGCCATATGGCAGCCATCATCACTTCTGTGGTCACTCTCATTTGAATTTAACAAGACATCTTTCTTTACCCATACTTTCTTCTTGACCTCTGTTCTTTCATTTTTTGTTCCATTTTCTTCATGGGCTTGGCTTGCTGAGTTGTGTGTTAATTTTCTCATGAATGGTCTTCTTGGACTTGCACACACTTTGGCTTTATGTCCAACACCTCCACAAGTGAAGCACCTCAATGTTTGACAGTTGGAAGCAAGATGTCCAATTTGATCACATGTCCAGCATCTAGCCTTGACATTTTGTCTTTCAATACTCCTTCTTCCATTTGCACAATCCATTGCTTTGTGACCAAAGATAAAATAAGAAAAGCAATATCCATCAAAACTATTTTCATACCTCGATGTTTGGCTTGTAGTTGTCTTTCTTCTTCCAAATGAATTGCTTTGATGATTGGGAGTAGCTTCATGAGTCATTTGTGATCTTCCAACTTTTTTGTTGTCATGTGCATGTACATGTACATGAGGAGCTTCGCTATCTTCCTGGGAGGATGTGGATCCAACTTTAGGAGTTTTGGGGGACCAAGTGCCTTCTTTCAATTTGTTTTCAACCTTTTTATACCCAAGGCCAGTTTTGTCATGGAGAGACCTTTGACAATCCAAGATTTCATCTAGGATAGTTGAGCTGTGTTTGAACTTGCCATATGCATCAAATTTATTATTTTTCCTTCTTAATTCAACTACCTCCATTTCAAGCTTTTGAACTTTGTTATCCTTTTCATCCAAGTGATTTTTCAATACTTCTTCCATCTTCTTGGTTTTTTCTAGTTGAGTCTTCAAGCCAATATTATTTCTCCTTGTCTCTTCAAGCTCGTTAGAGTCATCTAGCTCACCTTGTAAGCTTGTCTTGAGCAGGTCCATGGTCTTCTCTTTTTCTTCTAGCTGGATCTTCATAGTTTCAGCTGAGTCTTGAAGTCTTATCATCTTATAAATGAGTTTACAAGACAGCTCCATTGACCTCTCATGATACCCTTCAATGAACCTCTCAATCTTCCTTTTAAGCATCTGATCATGCTTGATATCTTGCACCTTAAAAAGGTTTGCTAGAAGATTCTTCTTAGCGTCTTCAAGAGCATTTTCAAAGTTATCATAACCAAGATTACTAAGATCAGTAACATTCTTACCATCATTAATATCTGAACCCTTTTCTTCCATTTCTTCTTGTTGTATATCTTCAATGGGTTTAGTCTCCATTTCCTGATCATGTGCCTTTTGGTATTCACCTTCTAGCTTGAACCACAGATCCTTGGCTGATGTGTGTTCTCCTAAACTCTTTTTTGTCGAACTTGAGAGTTCATCCAAAAGAAACTTCAATGCAATGGAGTTGTTCTTCTCAACATCTTTTTGAGTAGCTGACTTTGTCTTCTTGTTGGAATGAACAAGCGGATTGATCACAATCTCCCATACCCCAAATTTCTTCAAGTAAGCCTTCATCTTGCTCCTCCAACCAAAATAATCTTTCATATCAAAAACTGGAACCTCATTGTTTGAAATTTCTGTTTGTGCTTCCATTGTGTCTTCTGATTTCCTTCAAGCTGGTTAGGCTTCTGCAGAAGGCTGTCTCTGATACCAATTGTTAGACACAATGCTTACTGAGAGGGGGGGGGGGTGAATCAGTGAGCTAAGGCTAAATTCAAATTTCAATCTTGTAGCATTATTTCACATTCACTTTAGCATCATATTCATCAATGAATTATATATCAACAATCAACTAATCACATATCATTCATCAAGTAAAAACACATTGACCTCAACACATTGCAAGAGACACAAGATATAGTTTTTGTAATCTTTTTGTATTTGGTTCAACAGCTACAACCGTGAGGCAATTCAACACCAACTGAAACAATGAGCACCAACTCATAATCTAGGACCCAGCCTAGTTTTTCTTAGATCCTACTAAGAAAATGGATACAAGACCCTGCTTGTATTACATATAGATACTTGTCACATCGCATATCATTATCATATCATCAATCGACTATTACTGCTCCCAAATGTCATCAATCAACTTTTTGCCACATGTCATCTCAGTCAACTATTACTGCTGCCATATGTCAACTATGCTCATCACTGCTGGTCAATCACTCTCTGCTTGTTCAATCTGTTTATGTCACTGTACACACTTCACCACTGTAAGTACATCATCACTGCCTTTTTCACCACTTCGCTATATACACCACTGTGCATAGATGCCATCGACATCCTAGGGCTAGGGTAGTCATAGTATACATAGTGTGCATCATGTATGCATCAACATCATCTTCATCTCATCACATAGTTCATCATATCAAGGTTTCTTCACATGTCATCAAGGTCTGCTCATACACATGTCACATTACATCAGCTCATCAACAAGCTTGTCACGTCATCTGAACATGTCATTATCATATGATAGGGTTTGCATATGCATTATCAACAACCAGTCATATCACTGTCATCACAAATCATCAACCTGTGTCCTCTGTCTTGTCATCAACATTCAGTTCATCCACAGATATCCTCAAGTACATCTTTATACTGTCCATAAAACATGTCCATAAACTGTTGTCCTAGATCATCATCAGCATTGTCTTATTTTGCTGTGCCATCATGTCAACACCATGTCCATATAAGTGCTACTTGAATCACATTAAATGTTGTCATACTGTAGAATGTCTTCACCTAATGCTTTGGAGTCTGCTCATCATCATGTCAAGCTGGCATAGTCAAGATATTACACACAACTTCTGAATGTCATCACTGTGTAAGCATTGCATACTGAATGTCATTACTGTCATCACTTTGTCATGTGCTCAAAAGAAAAATCGGATTGTAACTACATTGTAAAAATTTGGACTGAGTCTTCACTGTAAAAATTCGGACTGTGGCTGCACTGTAAAATTCGGACTGAGTCTTCACTGTAATAATTCGGATTGAGGCTGCACTGTAAAAATTTGGACTGTGGCTGCACTGTAGGACTGTTTAACCCGAGTTTCAGAGATAAAAAATCATCTTCTTGTTGTCTTCAATCTTCTGCTAGCTGCTCCACTAATTCTACTCCACAAATTTTCTGCTTCTACATATAATTTGGATCTGTGTTCTGCTGTTAGGGTTAGGGTTTACTGATGCCTCCAAATTTTAGTCAATTTCATCTGAAAGTCCACCTATAGATTGCCCAAAAAGGATGCTGCAAAAATGGTTTAAGGACTGTGGACAAGCCTCCAAAAACAGTCCAAAAGGTTATCCTCCACCCAAAAAGAAAGAACCAAAAATTTCAGACTTTTAAAAAAATCGTTGCCTTAGTTCACCTGCTCCTAAACAGACCCGAAATTTCTCAGTTATATAACAGCTGCGAGCTCTTTTTCTTTTTGCACATTCGTTGGTTTGAATGATTCTTCATTGGGTATTTATACTAGTTTCCAATATAATTTATGGAGCCGACTTGTATATATAATTCTATTTTGTTTTTTATTTAATAATTAAAATGCTCTTTAGAAGCTGAGCCGACCTCAACAAAGTGAGGATGTCTTTTAATATTTTATTGACTTTGAATTACCATTTCAATGGCCAAACTTGGTGTTATTTAGGGCTTGTTTTATATGCCTTTAGGGCTTCTTCTCCTACATATGGTGTGGGTACCTTCATCTTCTTTTCCCCTAGGGTCATCCCCAAAGGTTCCAATGCCCCAAATGTCCACATTGTTCTTTCCTCATGCCCGCATATGCCTTATGAAGCATGCCCGCAAGCTCACGCTTGCTTGGCATGTCTTCTCCATCCATGCTTGATGTTCACGTTGTCATCACCCTTCAAGCCATGCCATTTTCCTTGTCCATGAGACATTGCCTTGTCACCATAGCATCCAAGCCATGTGCATTGTTCATGCTTCTTGTCGACATTATTTTTGCCAAGTCCTCCATGCCATGTGCTTTATGTTAAGTCCATCTGTGTTTTCCTTTGTCCAAATCATCTTCAAATGACCACAGTATGGGTCATTTGACCCTTGGATCATTAGGTGTGCCAATGGGCTCCAATGCCCACACACACTTGCCATCTCCATCTTGCTAGTTTACTTTGTCATGCTTGTTCTTCATGTCTTGTACCAATTACACCTTGCCATGTCATCATTCTTAGACTTTGTCATTAATGTTGTCATCAATGACAATCCCAGACAACCATATTCATCACATGATGCATATACATATACATGATCCAACTGATCATAACAAGCATCCAACATGATGCATATACAGAGCAGTAGCTGGAGCATCGTCCTGATGCTCATCATCCAGTGCTTACATCCACAGCAATGGGAAGGATCCTCCTCTCACCATGCTTGGAATGGCTCCTCCAAATGTGTCCATCACTTTTTCCTCGAAGTGTCGTCAATCTGAAGAACACTAAGCCTCTCTCTGAAGTACTCGAACTTCACTCTGGCTAGTGGTTTCGTCAACACATCTGTAACCTGCTCATCCGTCGCAACATACAGGAGCTTCACTGCTCCTCTCTGCACCATATCCTTGATATAGTGATATTTGATCTCAATGTGCTTCGACCTGTCGTGGAACACTGGGTTCTCAGACAGCTTCACACAACTCTGGTTGTCACAAAAGATACCAGTAGCCTCCAACGGGAGATCAAATAGCTCAGACAGTAGCTTCCGGAGCCATACTGCCTCACAACTAGCCGAACAAGCTGCAACATACTCTGCTTCGGCTATACTCAGTGCTACACAGGACTGCTTCCTGCTAAACCAAGAGATCATACCGGATCCCATACTGAAGCAGCACCCCGAAGTGCTCTTCCAATCAATGGCACTGCCTGCCCAATCTGAATCAACATAACCCTCTAGGTTAACCTTTTGATTCGCATCATACTTGAGCCCATAATCAACCGTACCCTTCAGGTACCTCAGAATATGCTTTACAGCAACCATTTGAACACTTCTCGGATCCGTCAGGAACTAGCTCAATGTGTTCACAGCAAAGCAAATATCTGGTCTCATGTTCGTCAGGTGCATCAAGGACTCAATCATCTGAGGATACACAGTGACATCAACCGGATCAGATGAAGCATCACATCGAAGCTTTAGGTTCGATGCCATATGTGTGGCCATGGCCTTGCAGTCCATCATACCGAACCTCTTCAGGATGTCTACTGCATACTTCCCTTGTCCAAGGAAGATTCCATCTGCACTCTGCCACACCTCCGTGCCTAGAAAGTAGTGCATCATCCCCAAGTCCTTCATCTCGAACTCGGCAGCAAGCTTCCTCTTCGTGTCAACAATCAATCTATCCTCACCTGTAACAAACAGGTCATCCACATATAAGAGTAGAATCACAGGATTGCCTTCCTCAACCTTGTAGTAAAGGTTGGAATCCGCTTTACTCTTGGTAAAGCCCAAACTGGATAGAAAGCTGTCTATCCTACCATACCAAGTCCTAGGAGCTTCCTTCAAGCCATACAAGGCTTTCTTTAATCTGCACACATGTGACTCTCTGTCATGTGTTTCAAAACCAAGTGGCTGCTCCACATACACTTGCTCTTCAACTACACCATTCAAGAAAGCTGTCTTGACATCCATCTGGTGTATCTTCCATTTCATCACTGCAGCTAGGGCAAGTATTGATATGATGGAAGTGTATCTGGCTACAGGAGCAAAAATTTCTTCATAATCAATTCCTCTTTCTGGGAGAAGCCACGAGCTACAACCTCGCTTTGTATTTCTCCATGCTACCATCTGCAGCATGCTTGATCTTATAGATCCACTTGGAAGTCACGACAGACTTCCCTTTTGGTCTAGGACCACATCCCAACCATCATTCTTCATGATCGACGGATCATGGCATTCTTCCATTACTTCATCCCAGATCCTGGGAACCTCAATATCTTCAATATCTTCAATAAATAGATTTGTTACTGGAACAAATGTTGTAGTCCTTCTTTTGTAGGTGATGGTATACGATCTTTCCTATAAGACAAGTTAAATTGCATGATTAGAAACATCTCATAGTTTTCAGAACAATTTCTTACACATAAAAAAATGTCATACAGTCATGCAATTGTTTTAGCCAATGCTTCAATACAACATTTATCCATATCCCATAACTTTCTAGATGCCTTCCAATCTCTACCAGAACATTGTTAAGAGTGTGCACAACTCCCAACATGTGAGCAAAGAGGTTTCATTCTAGATAAGTAGCAATGGAATGTTGTACAGTGCCGTAGGCCACTTACCCATCACATGCATATTAGTAGTGTACTGTTCATTAATGCAATTATTCTAATATGCATAATACACACCGTAAGTCTAGGAACATAAGCATATACATCATTGAGCAATATTATTTAAACAAACAAGTATGCAAGCAATGACAATTCAAATACTTATCTTTGTTTGGTTGTAGGGTGGACTCCCTCTCAATATTTGCTTCCTTGCAGGAACTACTGGAGTGTGCTCCCTCTTGATTTTTGCTTCCTGGATTACCTGTCTTTGAACTTATATCCATCCTCGATCACTATGTATACTTACTAGTATCATCATTGTGTTATCCTCGAGATCTCATACATACATTAGTATAATCTTAATACTATCAAAAACATTATGATTCTAAGTAATCTTAAACATGTATGGTCAAGATCATTTCATACGCAGATAATAAACATTAGTATTCAAGGTTTCAGGGAATACTTCTTTTACTCATGCATATTTTTTTATTTGACCAAAAGACTTTTCTGGTTAGTCATATCATCAATCAATGTAAGAGACATAATATGCATAAACCCTTGAATACTTACATTTCTAACTTCATGAATAATCATTATCAACCATACAATAGTATAAGATCCTAACACAAGGTAGGATTCTAACTTGATATAGGAAAAACATACCTGGTTATCATATTTGCTAGTTATGTCTAGCAATGTCTTCTTGTTTTCTTCAATGACTTGTGCTAGTAACCTACATATCTCATAGGTTAATCATTATAGAACCAAGTTATACATACCTCGTAAGTAGATCTTTTATGTGATCCATGACAATGGATGAATCTTTGTCTTCATGTCACCATGGTCATATGTTCTTGAACTAGAACATGATTTGTCTTTCTTGATGTACCTTTCATGTTAGCGGACAACATCAACCTCATACAACACTACAAAGTATCAAAACCCTAATCAATGAATATCTGCATTCATAATTTTATTAACGTGATACAACAAGTCTAAAGTTAATCAAGATTGTACTAACCTTAATGAAGATAAACATACCATAAACATAATCATGAACAGATCTCGAAACATACCTGGATAAGTCATACCTGTCGAGATTGCTTGTAATCTTCTTATGTAAGGTCTTAGCCTCATCTCCCTTTGAAACATGAACTTCTTCACTTATGCAGGTGACCAAACGATTCTCTTCTAGGATTAACCCAATCCACTTGATTTGCAGAAACTGGATTAGGGTTTGTCAGAGAAACCCTAAAAATTCAAACTTTGAATTTCAAACTTCTGAAAGGATAGAAAGATGCATCTTTCTGAGCTGGTCAAGCTGGTATACTCAGAATTTGAAAACTACAAAGTTTCACCCCTCAAAATTGCCTTTTAGATTTCCGGATTCACTAGGAGGACCTTGAATTAGGGTTTGAGTTCCCGTAGCTTCACCCAACCAAATAGTTTGATCCAAAGCTCTAAACTTCGATTTTTCCAAGGAGCTTCCAACTATGGTCACAGATTTCAAAAATTCCCATTTTTGTAGAAGCCCTAATTTTTCACTTTTCTGATCAAAGTCGTGAACTAGGGTTTGATCAAGCCCGGCCTTCTACCCAACCAAAAAATTTGATCTTGGTCTCTAAATTTCAATTTTGATGAGTAGCATTCAGCCGTGGTCTCCGATTACAAACATACCAACTTTCTCCGAAACCCTAATTCTCGGAGCCATGAATGAAGGTGCTCAAAATCCAATTCTGTTTTGACAGAAATATGCACCTGATTGTTTCTGGTGTAACTCCGAAATTACGAATCCACAGGGTCTGAAACTTCGACCTGTGGTAGCCCGACCTGTCATCTTTCCAACCCCATAGGTCTGACCTCAATTGGATTCTCTGAGATAGAGTTATGCCAAGTGTTGCAACGTGACCTGTTTATGGGATAAAATAGGAGAGCAAACTTGTACGAAGTGCCACGTGTGACTGGTTCACTTTCGGCCTCTGAACCTTCGGCCTGTGAAAATACAGTCCATGCCCTACCTGTCACTTTTTATGAAATTTCATTTGGAGCTTCCTAGTTGTGACCTTTTTGCCTAGGTCACCTGTTTATGACTGAGATTTGGAAGAGGCATAAACGCTAGATTGTATAGATCATAAAACACAAAGTACAACGAATTAGAAGTTGTGCTTCGGACACAAGGTACATTGGGATCTTATCTTCGACCTGTAAAAGTTTCAGATCTTGATCTTGAAACTTCGCCAAAATGGATTTATAGCGAAAGTGCTACCATGACTGGTTTTTGCTATATCAAGCGCTAGCTTTGCAAGTGCACCAAGTGTCATAAATGTCATACCATGCCTTCTTTCAAGCTAGCTTTGGTACCATGTTAGTTTTTCAGAATTTACTTCAATCTGATCTAGGATCTTAACTGAGAGAACAATGTGTACAACATATCTACATCATATCAATCACGGACATAATAATGCAAGCACACAAGAGACAATAGACACATAGAGTTTCACTGGGGAAAACCATAAAGGTGAAAAACCCCACAACTTCCTCAGAGATAGATAGAGCAATGATACAACCCAAGCATAAGAGATAGTCTTCTCCTAGCAGCAACTTCTCCTTCTCCACAAGTGCGCCACTCTCCAATGAGAGTATGAGTGAGAAATTGAATGATCAAATAGAGTGCCTCCCGCACTCTATTTATACTTGACTTGACTTGCCTAATAACCTTTACTGGGTCGGCCTCAACTTAACCACATAACATAATGCTGACAGGGCCGACCCCCAATAGGGTGGTCTAATAACCCTTTGACCCACATGACTTATACAAGGCTGACCCCATCAAAGTGGTCTAATAACCCATCAAGTATAAGTTATGACTCTTACAATATAAATGACGACACTTCCGTATAGAGGAATAATAACATCTCTATAGGAATACAATATACATATATGTGAAATACATTCCGAAGTTACAATTACATCAACAGTTCTTGACAAAATCTTTTCCATGGTCTTCTAGATTCACTACAATCAATGGAGATAAATCTTCAAGGATCCCCTCTTGGACACGTTCATCACGATAAACCTGATGAGCTTCGCCATGGACCTCATCAAGGTTTTCCTCAAGGACTTGGCCTTCAACATGGTCTTCTTCCTTGAACATACTCTTCATATATTCAATATAGAGTCCCCATTTTCCATGCTCTTTTGGGCATCAATATGTGCAAAATGTTTCGATCAATTCTGCGAAAGAGAAGATTTGTCCTTTGCCAAGACTTTCAAACTAAGCACGTGCTTTTCCTTCCAAGGTGACCACAAATGACCTCTTAAAGACATCTTCATTCTTAATATGGTATTATGAAGGTAATACCAAGAAAACTTAAACATGGTCCATGGCATAATCATCATAATCACAAAAATCTGGACACAATGGATTTAGTAACCCATTTGGAAAACTTGGGACATCCAAACCTATAGGTGATGCCATTTTTTCGTACTTTTAGCTTCTTCGAGGAGATCACCGAATCTGAATTTGAATATATCAATATGTGTGGAGTTGCTAGAATGAGCTCTTCTTCTAAATTGACAAGTGTGATCACCCCTACACCCAACTATGTCGTCAATAGCTAAGGCTTCTATCTTGAAATGCACTTCTTTGTTTGTATTTTTCTTTAATGGAATCACTAGATAAGACCTGCAAGGTTAATCCTTAACAATAATCTCATCAAAGTACAAAGCAAAAACTTACCTCAACTTTCTTAACAAATATGTTGTTCTTCCCAGGGGATGAAAGCTTTGACCGGAGCATCCTCAACAACGGTGCCAAAAAATGTTACCGCTCAAAATAGCACCCACGATAAAGTCACGGATCACGGTACGTTGAGTGGCAAGCACGGGAGAAGCTAGAGCCCATTGTTACCACAACCAATCTCCTTGAACACTTTAGGTCAACTCCTAAGACCAAGGGGGAGTCCCTAGAACTTGGTGAGTGATAATTGTGATTCCCTAAAAAATACACACATTTCCCAAGAAACCTCTCGGCGAAGATCAATGCCTTATGGAGTCAAAACAATGAAGCATAAATATCACTGAAAGAGAGCAAGGAGTTATAGAACTTTATCATGAATCCCAAGAAATATAACATCAACTTGATACTGTTGCTATAGGAGTTCAGCAGTGAATACACCTCAGAAAACTTGATAAAAAATTAGTTAAAACAATGTCAACCTTACCATGTGAAATGTACGTTGTATGGTAGGGTAAAGGGGATGGACAATAGGGTAGAGAAGAGGCCCCAAATCAGTTCTGAAAATAAAATATCAGATCTGATACTTTCCTTAAAACATTGCTTGAATAGCTTGGTCCCGCTAAAAATATTCTCCAATGAAATTCCAACCCCCTAGGGGTCAATCTAGGCCCAAAAAGTTGCTTTTAGGACCTTCAAACTTGCCTAAAAAGATGAATATACCTGTTGTACCTGCAATTACAGATTTGCAACACCAAACCCTAGCATGCACAGGTCACCAAAAATAGCACAATCTTACCATAGCAATAAAAGGCCGTCAAGGATTCACCATTAATTCAATTAGGGTGCATTTATCTATCCATACAAAATTTCCAAATTTCCAAATATATTTTGAGATATGAATTTTTATAATTTTAGGGTTTTTCCAATATTATATTGTTTTTGGATTTTTTATAATAATATACAAGAGAATTTTGATAAAAAAAGAGAAGAGAAGGGGTTATGACCTTAGTCCTACAACTCGAGGGCAATTAGAGATCGAGGTCATTGTCCCTACCCAATTTGGCAATTCAAGGTTTACCAACTAGGTCAATTGCTAGTAACCTGATACTAGGTCGAAGCAGCCAAAACCCTAATTAGGGTAAACAATGAATCCGAATGCCCATAATGGAGAGCTCTGTTATCACAATTTCTGAAGTAACCCAAATATGTGATCCTATCCAGGATGGTAGAGAATGATGGTCACTAATACTGTGATATCTCGAGAATCCTGTTACCAACTATTTTGTACAATAGTTGAACTTCCATTGAGCCGCCAGTGGTTGAACATGATCCATGTTCATATCCAGAGTATTAGAAGTTTAGTTTTCAGACTTAGCCAATTTTGGCTAGCCATTTTTATTTTTGTGTTGAAATGACCATGCCCCATGGGTTTTTTGTAAAAGGTGTGCTAGTATGGGGGTTTGAGTGGCTCGGTCCCCTAAGACTTGACAGTCAACTAAGGTATTACAGAGAGTTTTTTCCCTTGTCGATTATGCTTTGCCTTTAGCCGAGTAATAATCGATGAGTTTTTCTTCTGCTTCCTCCAAAGCTGGAATGCCCGATTTTGACAGTTAGGCCTTGGGGAGTTATTAGAGTCCAACAGTTGAATATGAACCTACTAGATACTATGAGTCTGTTATATGGTCATTTCCTAGGTCCCTAGGTGGTTTAAAACGTTGTCCGAAATTTTTTTACCGGACGCGTTGGATACTTTTTATTTTTTATTATTTTATCAATTAATTAAGCCATTTTACTATGGTTTAATTGAAAATTTTCAAAATGTAATAATTAAGTGTTTTGGGGGTGGATTGTAATGATTGGAGGCTTAATTCCGAAGCCAAAAATCCCAGTTAAACCCCAAACCCACTTATCCTAAGTTTCAGACATTCAACCCACTTATCCTAAGCCAAAAATCCTAGTTAAATCTCATTATTATTTTTTGAATTTTTTAATTAGTATTTCTCATTTATTGATTTTTTTGAGAAAATATTAATTCCAAGGCCAAATGAATGTCTGAAACTTAGGATAAGTGGGTTTGGGGTTTAACTGGGATTTTTGGCTTAGGAATTAAGCCTCCAATCATTAAAATCCACCCCCGAACCACTTAATTATTACATTTTGAAAATTTTCAATTAAACCATAGTAAAATGGCTTAATTAATTGAAAAATTTAATTAATAAAATAATAAAAAATAAAAAAGTATCCAACGTGTCCGGTAAAAAATTTTCGGACAACATTTAAACCACCTAGGGACCTAGGAAATGACCATATAACAGACTCATAGTGTCTAGTAGGTTCATATTCAACTATTGGACTCTAAGAACCCCCCCAAGGCCTAACTGTCAAAATTGGGCATTCCAGCTTTGGAGGAAGCAGGAGAAAAACTCATCGATTATTACTCGACTAAAGGCAAAGCATAATCGACAAGGTAAAAACCTCCCTCTAATACCTTAGTTGACTGTCAAGTCTTAGGGGACCGAGCCACTCAAACCACCATACTAGCACACTTTTTACAAAAACCCCATAGGGCATGGTCATTTCAACACAAAAATAAAAATGGCTAGCCAAAATTGGCTAAGTTTGAAAACTGAAGTTCTGATATTCTG